>OX451741.1:160543914-161743914 GCA_948472305.1 Vicia faba | reverse complement strand
ATGACTTATGTATGATGTTTGTAAGCTTTTGGAAGCAAAAGGCCAAGAAACGCACGAGTAGTTTTTGATTTTGGGATTTCTGGCCAAAATATGCAATAATGGAAGTCTGAGATGCAGTTCTGAGTTTTTTTTTGTGTTTTTGAGCTTGTGTATTCGTGTGTTAGCTTGCAAACTACTTGTTCACAAGTAAGGAAAAGGTTAGAGTACTTGAGAGGGTCATAAGTGCAAGATATAGAGTTATGGCTATGTTACTTGATTTTGAAGAAAAGTGGAAATATAGTTTCAAGGAAAAGTACAAGAATGGGATGAGTTGTTAGAGGCTTTAGACAAGTTTCTCTTGGGTTACAGGTTGTGTGTGATCAAAAGAAAACAAATGCAAAGCTCAAGAACTTATTTTGTGCATAAAAGCTACTTTTCCAAAATGGCAATGTGCACTTTCTTCCCAAAATGGCATTAAGCTTGAGTAATGCATTAAGTGCTTAGATTAAAGCCTCTAACAGTTGTGAAAAATATTAATTATGGAGTGCCTAACAAGTTTGAGGCTTCCAAAGCAAAGATTGTGCAGCCTAGCATGGATTTGCATTCTTGTTCATCATGAAATTGACCTATAATTCAAGAATGAAATGCCAACTTTATGCCTTCGATTCTGCTTGCTCAACTCAAGGAGTTCTTAGACATTTTAGAAAGCTTGTAATGTGCTCTTCAACCCCTCTTTGAATCACTTTTGAAAATTCCCCTTGGAACTATGTGAAAAATTGCCATGAAGTTAGGTCAAAATCCTGCCTAAACTAGGGCAAAATTTTACTAAGTGTTTAGTTTCATGACCACGATATCATGGATTAGTAACTTGAAATACAAGAATTTATAGGAGGAGTTGTATAAAGCAATGTTTTATATCCCATTTAGATCTACAACTTTCATGTTGAAAGTTTCCTTTGAATCATCTTGCATCATGGTAAAAAATTGGCTCAAAGTTGTGAAAAAATATGAAAATTTCCACACTTAGAAAAATTTCTAAGTTTGGAAATTTTGACTTTTCAAAATGAAATCTTGAATTTTTGATTTCTTGATGAAAAAGTTTCATATTTTGACATGTTTTGATGAATTGTGATCTTTGACACTTGATTTTGACCAAAAAGTCAAAGTTTGACTTTTTAGTGTACAGTTGACTTTTGATCAGTTGACTGAAAATCAATTATCAATCAATTGATCTTGAGGGAAGTTTTGAGTCATAGCATTAGGTTAAAATGATGCATTTTAAACCTTGAGATCATGTCTCAAACCAATTAACCAATTGCTAGGTCAAAAATCAGAAATTGCCCTTTCTCAGCCAAAACCCTAATTTTGACCATTTTGCCCTTTTGATGATCTGACCAAATTTCTTGAGGAATTGTGGTCCAAACTTGATCAAATGACATATAGGAGTTCACAATGTTGATATGGATAAAAAATTATGAAGTTTGACTATAAATTTACCACAATTGACTTTTCCTCAATACAACTGATTTTTAGGTCAACTGATCAATTGAGTGAGCAAAAATGTGATCCAAAACTTAAAACTTGACATGAGAAATATTGAGGGTCCATAATGATCCATGAAAGTCATATGAGGAATTAAAAGTTCAATTATCCTTGTGCAATCTCAAACCCTAATTTCAGTCATCAATGCTCAAGGAGGTGTCTTGAGCTGATCAACCCTAGTGCAGTCTTGAACAAAAGGAGATCTTGTGAGAAAATAATTGATAAGTGAGAGGGAAAATTTTGGGGGTACAACAACTTCCCTTGTTCAATATTCTTAAACTTGAAGAGTTAGATTGGGGGATCCGCCATTCGTGACTTGAAGGTGGAAGATGATTGAACACTAGAGTGCCCAGAAATTTGCACTCGAAGATGAATTGTGAATGGGCTCATAGATGCCATTTGGAGGAATGGAGGAGATTTTTCAGAGATGGGCTTGTAGATACCATCCAAAGGTGACTGTTGACAAAAAATGGATTAAGTATGAACTTGATTTCAACTGAAAAAGAATCATAATAAATCTTGGAGCAATTTATCTAAACCAGAAGTGTTCCTTTGGAAAGTATCAGGATAAACCGTTGAGAGGTTTAAACTAAACCAAAAGAGCTTTTGCATATTCTTTAACTGGAGAGAATCAGAGTAGATCTTCGAGCGATTTATCTGAACCAGAGAAAGTGCCTACTAGGAAAGAATCATAACAAATCATTGGGAGATTTATCTGAACCAGCAGGGACCTAGAGAAGAATCAGCATAAATCATTGAGAGATTAATCTAAACCATAGAAAATGTCCACGGGAATGAATCAGAATAGCTGGACTCTGAAGATCAAGATTCAGAACATGATCGATAATAAAGATTCAGGACATGATCGATAATAAAGAAATTGAGTTTAATCCTCCAGAGACTCCAAACATGATTACAACACCTATTCCCCAAGCATGACAAGGGCATAAGTTTTGTTGAATATATGTTGTATATTACCTCTATCAATGATATGGTTACTCCCCTCTCTACAATCAAGAAGAATTTGTTACAGGCTCATTTATTTCCGGGCTGTGTTGAAGGATGTTATTGGTGCACGGTCCAACCCAACGACTGTAGGTTACTGAAGGAAGATGTTCAACGTCTGATGGATGAACACGTGATTTTGATTGAAAAAGTTCCGTCTATTGAGAATGTGTGCCAAGACTTGTCTATTATCTCCGGTACTCCTTTTAAGACCCCTTCCAAAGATCCTATAAGGATTACCGCCAATTTGAAAGCTACTCCTTTGGTTATTACAACACCCGGGCCTATCCCATATTCCTTGGAGAAGGCTATTTCATGGAATTATGGGTCTGACGTCTATTACCATGGCGTCAAGAAAGAGTTGTCTGATGAAGATAATGAAGAAGTTGATCCCAGTATTATCAATATTGCAGGGACTAGAAAAATTACCAGAAGCAGAAGGATTTTCTCCTCGAAAATATCTCCACCCACTCAGGTTACGATTACCAAAACAACTGTTGAGGCTCGGGGTAAAGAGCCACTGATAGAGCCTTCCTGGACGGAGGTGCCAAAGGAAGCTTCGGTCAAAGATGCCTCTGAACAGGATTTGGAAGAAGTTTTGAAGATCATTCGATGGAGCGATTATAAAATTATGGAAAAGCTAGGGCAAACCCCATCTTAATCTCTATGCTATCATTACTGTTGTGTTCTAAAGCCCATGCGAAGGATTTGGTAAAGTTCTTGAAGACTGCCCATGTGCCGCAAGAGATTTCTGATAATCAATTTGGAAGCTACGTGGCTAG
Source organism: Vicia faba (assembly GCA_948472305.1). Lineage (NCBI taxonomy): Eukaryota > Viridiplantae > Streptophyta > Magnoliopsida > Fabales > Fabaceae > Vicia > Vicia faba. Next base: position 161,740,606 of record OX451741.1, on the reverse strand, counting down.
TTTGACATTTGATAATGGTTTGGGTTTCTCCGATGCTAACTTGACTCCGTAGGGGAGAAATCACAATAGGGCCATGTATGTCTCCATTGAATTTAGGGGAACTACGTTGTCCCATGTGTTAATTGATATGGGATCTTCTTTGAATGTTCTTCCTAAAGGCACCCTCGATCGAATAGATTGTGAAGGGGTCATGCTGAAGCCCAACAATATCATAGTCAGAGCCTTTGACGGGTCGAAAAGGATGGTACACGGAGAGGTAGACCTCCCAATCAAGGTGGGATCACAGATATTTGAGTCCACTTTCTATGTAATGGACATCTGGACAGCTTACTCTTGCTTATTGGGACGCCCTTGGATCCATGGGGTAGGTGGTGTCACCTCCACCTTGCACCAAAAACTGAAATATCCGATAAAAGGGAAAGTTGTTACTGTCTACGGAGAGGAGGAATATATGGTCATCCACCTCAATTCGTCCCGATACATGGATATGGACGGAGAATTTATTGAAACACCTTGTCAAACCTTTGAAGTGATTTCCTCTACTGCTGTTGAATACATTTCTGCCATTCCGAAGATCACCAAAACTCCACACAAGATGGCCTTCTTGAAAGATGCTAAGGCTGCTATTGAAGAAGGTGGTAATACTATTTGGGGTCAGCTTCCTGATATCCCTTATAATTCTAACAAGTTTGGTCTGGGCTTTACTGCAGAAGGTCAGAGGGCTGTTTGTCGCGCTCGTGTTGGGAGACCTCTATTTCGTATCAGCAACAATGGGGTCAATGCTATAGAGGATGCAAATAGTGATTGTGACTTCAACAGTTGGATATTCTCTACCATTGGTGATGGACTGGATAACTGGAAGGAAGAAGACATCTTTCAAATCTCCTTTAGTAAAGAGTAATAGCTATATTCCTGTCTTATTGTTTTCAAAAGTTTTTGGATATGTAATAAAAAATGACTTCAAAACCTTGTGCCTTACTTGGGACACAATGGTTCATTTCTTAAAGAGTCAATAATTCATAAGCATTTGTTCATTCAATAAAAACATTAGACGCTTTGCATGCAAATTTTGTTATCTTTATCTTTCTTTTATCTTATTGCATTTTCAAATAGCTATGTGTTCTTACACACACCCACACACTACATTGCAGATCCCCATCCACTCTGGATCTCGTTGATAACAATTCTTCTATTTCCGCATATGACTTCGAAAATCCGATCTACCAAGATGAGGATGAAGGTGAGGAAGATTGTGAAATACCTGGAGAACTTGCCAGACTCTTGATACAAGAAGAGGATGTTATCAAACCACATGAAGAACCGGTCGAAGTTATAAACTTGGGTACCATGAAAAACAAGAAAGAGGTTAAGATCGGTGCCAACTTAGAAAGCAGTGTCAAGAGCAGGTTAATCCAGATGCTACATGAATATGTTGAAATCTTTGCTTGGTCATTCGAATACATGCCAGGGCTCGATACCGATATTGTGGTCCACCGTCTGCCAATGAAAGAGGGTTGTGCTCCGATAAAACAGAAGGTTCGTTGCATGCATCCTGAAATGTCAGAAAAGATCAAAGTTGAGGTTATGAATTAATTCAACGCAGGGTTCCTAGTAGTGACGTCATGTCCTCAACGGGTTGATAATGTTGTTCCGGTTCTAAAGAAAGACGACAAGGTATGTTTGTGCATAGATTATAGGGATATGAACATGACAAGCCCCAAAGATGAGTTCCCACTACCATATATTGATGTTTTGGTCGACAACACCGCTCAGCACAAGGTATTCTCCTTCATGGATGGCCTCTCAGGTTACAATCAAATCAAGATGACGCCTGAAGACATGAAGAAAACTACCTTTGTCACAAAGTGGGGCACTTTCTGCTATAAAGTTATGCCTTTTGGGTTGAAAAATGCTGGGGAAACTTACCGGCGTTCCATGGTAGCCTTATTTCATGACATGATTCACCACGAGATAGAAAGGTATATGTTGACGACATGATAGCAAGGTCACAAACTGAAGAAGAGCACCTTGATCATCTGCACAAACTGTTTGAAAGACTAAGTATGTATAAATTGAGGCTAAACCTGAACAAGTGAACCTTCGGGGTAAGATCCGGTAAACTCCTGGGTTTCATTGTCAATGGTAAAGGTATTGAGGTTGATCCTGCAAAGGTTGAAGCTATTGTAGTTGAGCTAAGTGAAATATTTATTGAAGTTTATTTATGTTATATGTTGTACGGTTAGTGCTTGCTTTATTATGTGCGTTTGTCGTAAAACTTATTTCTTTAATTAATCAACTGAGAAATAGGTATCATCTTGGTGTTAAGATAGATCAGACAATAAGCATATTTCATGAGAAAAAGTGGTTGAAAAAGTAGGATAGATATACTCACTTGACCTAGCTTACTTAGAGATAAGAAGTTGAAATTATTAAGGAATTCAGATGTATTAAAAGACATATACTTGGGTTATAAGTGCGACTTATTTTCCCTTGCTCTTGCATGCATGTTCTGAATGTTGTAGAAATACACCGTATGATCATTCTAACCTTGCCTTTGATGACTCCACACAACATTGACACATAAATTCATAAATGATATTAATGGATTTATGCTGAACTCAATCACTGTTAATATACTTCACTCCCATTTAAATTCTTTGTATTCTTGTTATAAGTAACATTGAACTTAACACCATCAACATTATTATTTCTCACTCATGCTTAATTTGAAATAATAAAATTTTACCAAGTCAAATCTAAGTAGCATTACTCCCTGTGGGTACGATACTGTTATACTTATTACTTGCTGCAATCAAAACATGTATACTTGCATGTGACAATTTAGAATCATGATTTCAACCAACATGTTTTTGGCGCCATTATCGGGGAGTAATTTCTTATATTTTTTATTATGTATTTAAGCATTTGAGTTTTTGACGTTCTGCTGTAGTTTGGTGTCATGATAGGTGTTGTCAGTATTGTATGTATAGGTTGTTGAGCCCAGTTTATAGTGGATATCCTAAACCTGAAAGAGCACTCAGAGCCCTATTGAGGAATAAACTTGCTAGACTCACACTCAGAGTCCCCTTGCAGCTAATCTGATTGATTTAGAAGGACAAGTACAAGAACCACCACCAAGTGATTCAGACAAAGAAGAGGCAACCCATGTCATGGTTGATAATGATATTAATAGTATTTCTAATGATAGGGCCCGTAACTTCAGGGACTATGCTATTTTTTATCCGAACACTCTGAGTACTTGCATTGTCTTACCATAAATCAAGTAGCACAATTTGAGTTCACGCATATGATGTCCCAAATGCTGGAAACTTTTGGTAAATACTCTGGTTCTCCTCATGAAGACCCTCATTTGAACTTGAGGCAATTTCTGGACATGGCTAGTAATTTAAAAATTCCAGCATGACTGATGATGCCTTCAAGTTGAGGTTGTTTCCTTATTCTCATAGGGATAGAGCCAAAAGTTGGATAAATTCCTTGAAGCATAATTGAATTGCCACTTGGAATGACCTAGATGAGAAGTTAATGGCTCGTTTGAGGTTGCCTGTGTTAGAACAATGTTTGAATCTACTACCCTATATTTAAGTTTTGATGATAACAAAGTGAAAAGATATAGTATTTAAATGTTTCATGTTTGAACTATCTGCTGCCTAAAATTATTATGCTCTGACTTGCAGATACTCTGATTGATATAAGCAAGATCACGTTTATTCAGCATCAGAATTTGATTTCATACACCAGCATCAGAAGTTGCTACATCAGAACGTCAAGATCAGATGATCAACTCACGCACATGCTGAAGCTTGATGAACAAGACTGCGCTCAAACACTCTGATACAGAAACACAATAGTTCATCAGCAGCGAAGCAGAATCAGAATGAGCCAAGCCAGAACGTGCATTGAAGAAGCAACGGTACTGTGCATTAAACGCTAATTAATTCCAACGGCCTCATTCCAGACAAGATCTGCTCAATAAGGAAAGCTTGTTATTAGCATTGAATCAAGAATATTGCATTCAACGTTCATCTTCTCAAGTGCTATATAAACAAGGCTTCGAAGATTATAATGACTAATGCTCTCCAAATCTCTACACGCACAAAGCTGAACCATAATCTTCGTTCTACCAGTTTTGCTAAACCACAAACTCTGATACTCCATTACAGTTTAGCAATCTAGTTTCTAAGCTTCATTTGTGTATACATCACAGTTGTGATAAAGTTTTGTAGAAAACATCCACACACATTGTTTTATACCTTTGTAAGAAAGTGTTGCCTTGACAAACCGGGTTGTGGTTTGAATCAAGAAGGCTTTAGCAGTTGTTAAAGCAGTCTGTAATATTCAGTTGAATATAGTGAATTAAGACCTCGTTGGAGAGAGGCGAAATCACCTTGACGGGTGGACTGGAGTAGTTTGAGATCAAACGAACCAGGATAAAAATATCTTGTCAATTGCTTTAGATTTCAGTTTTACAATTCAACCCCCCCTTCTTGTGTTTTTCACCCCTTCAATTGGCATCAGAGCGCCTGGTTCTGAGCTAAAACACTTAACCGTGTCAGTACAAGATCCATCGTCAGAAAAACACAATGGCAGGAAACAATTCTCACTTCAGCAATGACAATAATGAGGACAGAGACAGATTCAGCGGCAAACCTCCAGTCTTTGATGGAGAAAACTTTGATTACTGGAAAGACAGAATTGAAAGCTTCTTTCTAGCACATGATGCCGATCTGTGGGATATGGTGACAGATGGATACACGCACCCTGTGAATGCAAGTGGTCAGAAGATTGATAGAAAATCAATGACTGATCAACAAAAGCGTGATTTCAAGAATCACCATAAGGCCAGAACCATCCTCCTCAGTGCCATCTCCTATACTGAGTATGAAAAGATCTCCAACAGAGACACAGCAAAGAACATCTTTGATTCTCTCAGAATGACGCATGAGGGAAACGTTCAAGTCAAAGAAACAAAAGCTCTGGCGCTCATTCAGAAGTATGAGGCGTTCAAAATGGAAGAATCTGAATCCATTGAAGCTATGTTCTCTAGATTCCAGATTCTGGTAGCTGGTCTCAAAGTTCTGGACAAAGGATACTCTACTGCTGACCATGTCAAGAAAATAATCAGAAGTTTACCCAAGCAGTGGAGGCCTATGGTTACTGCTCTGAAGCTTGCTAAAGATCTCAACAAAATCACTCTGGAGGAACTTATAAGCTCCCTCAGAAGTCATGAGATAGAGCTAGAAGCTGACGAGCCTCAGAAGCAAGGTAAGCCTTTAGCATTAAAATCTAACAGAAAATCTGAGTCTAAAGTTTTGCAGGAAGTTGAAGAAACATCTGATGGATCCTCATCAGAAGAAGACGAACTTTCCCTTCTCTCCAGAAGAGTAAATCAACTGTGGAAGCAAAGACAAAGGAAGTTCAGGAATCCCAGAAGATCTGATCAGAACGAGTCTTCTCCCAGATACAGAAGGACAGACTCTTCCTCTGGATACAGAAGATCTGAAGGCTCCTCCAGTAGCAAGAAGCCAAATACCAAAGACATCATCTGCTATGAGTGCAATGAGCAAGGACACTACAAGAGTGACTGCCCAAAGCTTCAGAGGGAAAAGCCCAAAAAGAAGTTTGGAAGAGAGAAGAAGAAAAGTCTCATGGCCACATGGGATGACTCTGACTCGTCTGAAGCTGACTCAGAATCAGATGATGAAAGGGCAAACATAGCTCTCATGGCTAACATTCCAGATGATAGTGAAGATTCTGAATCAGACTCAGAATCAGACACAGAAGAGGTATTTCCTAACTTCGCTGTTAATTTTACAAAGGCTGAACTTGCTGAAAGCCTCAATGAAATTCCGGAACGCTATCAGCAGATTAGAGCTAAATTCAGAGACCTGAAAAGGAATCTTGAATCTGACTCTAATAAGTCTGAGAGTCTCAAATTGGAAAACTCTGAGCTGAGAGATAAAATTTCAAAATTAGAAAACTCTTTACAAAACTCTCAGAAGGAACCAATTTCTGAAACTCCCAGCAACGCTGATGAGATCATCAAGGAGTATGATCATAGTTTCCAGAAGTTCTTAGCTAAAAGCATAGATAGAAGCAGAATGGCTTCAATGATCTATGGAGTTAGCAGAAACGGCAGGAAAGGAATAGGATACCAAGGTAAGGTTCCTACACCTAAGAATGTCATGGATTTAACCATTAAACACACTCCTCTAAATTCACACTTTGTGTATGGTCACACACACGACATCAAATATACTAGCAGTAAGCACTCTGTGAAACCAAAATTCAACCAGAGTTTTGGTAAAACTAACAAGTCAGGACCCAAGAAAATCTGGGTACCTAAGGATAAAATAATACATGTTGCAGATATCTTTAGCAGCAAGTCAGAAACACCAGTCATGGTACCTGGACTCTGGCTGCTCACGACACATGACGGGAAGAAGGCATATGTTCCAAAGCCTGGAACTTAAGCCTGGAGGCCACGTTGGCTTTGGAGGCAATCAGAGGGGAAAGATAATTGGCTCTGGAACTGTAGGTAATGGAAATCTTCCCTCTATTAATAATGTTCTGCTAGTAGATGGATTGATGCATAATCTGTTATCCATAAGTCAATTAAGTGATAACGGTTATGATATAATCTTTAATCAAAAATCATGTAAAGCTGTTAGTCAGAAAGATGGGACTATCCTGTTTAATGGTAAGAGGAAAAACAACATTTACAAAATCAAACTTTCTGAACTAAAGAGTCAGAACGTAAAATGTCTTCTGTCTGTTAACAATAAGCAGTGGATCTGGCACAGAAGATTGGGGCATGTTAGTATGAGAAGAATATCTCAGATTAACAAACTCAATCTGGTCAGAGGACTTCCAAATTTGAAGTTCAATTCAGATGCTCTGTGTGAAGCATGTCAGAAAGGCAAATTTGCAAAACCTTCTTTTAAATCCAAAAATGTTGTTTCCACCTCTAAGCCATTAGAACTTCTGCACATTGACTTATTTAGACCAGTTAAAACTGCTTCAGTCAGTGGTAAGAAGTATGGGTTAGTAATCGTAGATGACTATAGCAGATGGACATGGGTAAAGTTCTTAAGACACAAGGACGAGTCACACTCTGTGTTTGTTACCTTCTATAACCAAGTTCAGAATGAAAAAGATCTTAGAATCGTTAAAGTCAGAAGTGATCATGGTGGAGAATTTGAAAATAAAGATTTTGAGTCATTCTTTAATGACAAAGGCATTCTGCATGATTTCTCTTGTCCTAGAACTCCCCAACAAAATGGAGTTGTAGAACGAAAGAACAGAACATTGCAAGAAATGGCCAGAACCATGATCAATGAGACAAACGTTTCTAAGACTTTCTGGGCAGAGGCAATAAACACAGCGTGCTACATTCAGAATAGAATCTCAATAAGATCTATTCTGGAAAAGACTCCATATGAATTGTGGAAGAACAGAAAGCCCAACATTTCATATTTTCATCCATTTGGATGTACTTGCTTTATATTAAATACTAAGAATTATTTGAACAAGTTTGACTCTAAGGCACAGAAGTGTATTATGTTAGGATACTCTGAACGCTCAAAAGGGTACAGAGTATACAATACAGAAACACAGATTGTGGAAGAATCAATCAGTGTTCATTTTGATGACAAGCTTGACTCTGAAAAGTCAAAGCAGAATGAAACTTTTGCAGGTATAGAAATTGAATTTGCAGGTTCTGAAGACAAGTCATCAGAAGCTCTCAACACAGACATTCCTTCAACGTCTGAAAGGAGCACTGCTAGAAATCCTACAACAGCTGCTGATCAACCTCAGAAGAGATTGCCCAGAAGCAGTTTGGATCACCCAGAAGAGACTATCCTAGGAAGAAAGGAAGATCCAATCAGAATAAGAGCAAGCTTCAGAAACTCTGAAGAAACTCTTATGGGACTTGTGTCTCTGATTGAACCTTCTTCTATTGATGAAGCACTTCTGGACAATGACTGGATTCTGGCAATGCAAGAAGAGCTGAATCAATTCACCAGAAACGACGTATGGGATCTCGTTCCCAGACCAAAAGGATTCAATGTCATTGGAACAAGATGGGTGTTCAGAAACAAGCTTAATGAGCAAGGTGAAGTCATCAGAAACAAGGCACGACTGGTTGCACAAGGATATAGTCAGCAAGAGGGGATAGACTATACAGAAACCTTTGCCCCAGTCGCCAGGTTAGAATCTATCAGACTTTTAATTTCATTTGCTGTTAATAGAGGCATCACTCTGTATCAGATGGATGTCAAAAGTGCATTCTTAAATGGTTATATAGAAGAAGAAGTTTATGTTCACCAACCCCCAGGTTTTGAAAATACAAAACATCCAGAACATGTTTTCAAACTAAAGAAGTCACTGTATGGTCTGAAACAAGCTCCCAGAGCTTGGTATGAAAGGCTAAGTAACTTTCTGCTTGAAAATGAATTCACCAGAGGGAAAGTGGACACTACTCTATTCTGTAAAACAGTTAAGAGTGACATCTTAGTCTGTCAAATTTATGTTGATGATATCATTTTTGGTTCTACTAATCCTTCTCTTGGAAGAAAATTTGCTAAGTGTATGCAGGCAGAATTTGAGATGAGCCTCATGGGGGAACTGAAATTCTTTTTAGGAATTCAGATCAATCAAACTCCAGAAGGAACTTACATTCATCAGAGCAAATACATCAGAGATCTTCTGAAGAAATTTGACCTCTCAGAATGTAAGCCATCAAAGATTCCAATGCATCCCACGTGCATTCTGGAAAGAGAAGAGGTAAGCAAAAGTGTAGAACAAAAAGTCTACAGAGGTATGATTGGTTCTCTCCTCTATCTGACTGCTTCAAGACCTGACATATTATTCAGTGTTTGCATATGTGCTAGATTCCAATCAGATCCTAGAGAATCTCACTTAACAGCTGTTAAGCGAATTTTCAAGTATCTGAAAGGTACTACTAATCTGGGTTTGTTTTATAGAAAATCTAGTGATTACAGCTTAGTAGGCTACTGCGATGCTGATTTTGCTGGAGACAGAGTGGAACGAAAAAGTACTTCTGGAAGCTGCCAGTTTCTGGGAGAAAATCTGATCTCTTGGTCCAGCAAAAGGCAATCAACAATTGCTCTGTCAACAACAGAAGCTGAGTACATAGCAGCAGCAGGATGTAGCACACAAATGCTCTGGATGAAAAGTCAGCTTGAAGACTTCCAGATTTTTGAGAGTAACATTCCTATACTTTGTGATAATACTTCTGCTATTTGCTTAAGTAAGAATCCTATTTTACATTCTAGAGCTAAGCATATAGAAATAAAGCATCATTTCATTAGGGACTATATTCAGAAAGGTATTTTGAACTTAAAATTTATAGATACAGACCATCAATGGGCTGATATCTTTACTAAACCCCTTTCAGAAGATAGGTTTAATTTCATTCTGAAACATCTCAGCATGAAAGTATGCCCAGAATGAAAATGTTTTAATTCCATATATTTATCTTCAGAATGTAATTATATTACTGTGAACTTCTGATCAATCTCCTTTCAGAAAGATAGAACATGCAGATTGTATCAGATGCAAGTCTAAAGATCTGAGAGTCTAATCTCAAAGACAGACGTGCTGATCACTACATCAAACAAGTGTCATCCAATCATCAGCATATCTCTGAAGCAGAACGCGTGCACGCTTCTGAGAAGGCAAAGCGCTGATTGGGTGCATTGAGACACATGTCTGGTAACCGTTTTTAAGTATCTTTCTCAAATCCCCCAAAATCAGCAAGCATTTAATGAAAAGTAATCATTCTTTTAAATGGAAATCATGATTTTTTTTCTCTCTCTTAAAAACGTTTAACTTTTCAAAACAATTTTGAAAACTCTATTTAAGCACATTAATCTCTCATTTACTCTTTACGCTTTCTCACAATCACTCAAGCATTTTCTGCATATTTCTGAGTTCATCCTTGCAAACTTTTTTTTCTCTCAATTCATTCTCAAATCTTTTTTAGTGTGAACAATGGCATCCTCCAGCATTTCTGCAGGCAATCAGAAGAAAGCAACTTCTGAGCAATATCAGGTGCCACTCAGAACTCTCCTTACTCCGGTAAAGAACCTTGAAGTGCTTTCTGAGTTAATCATTGACTTTGAAAGCTTGAAGGAAAATGGTTTTGACCTAACTGAAGAAATTAGGGCTCAAAAGTGGGAAAGGTACTTCGATAGGTTGGTTGGACCAACATTCCCAGCGCTAGTCAAGGAATTTTGGATTCACGCCAAGGTTGCAAAACATCTAGTCATTTCTTCTGTTATGGGAAAGAAGATCGTGATTTCTGAAGATCTCATTGCAAAGCTAATCGGTCAAAGTGGTGGTGGAGTCCGTTGTGTGGACATGGCCGAAAGATGCGCTGATGTAGGTGTGGTAGCCAACAGGATTTTCACTCTTGGAATGCCCAGCAGCAAGATTAAGGATCTGAAGGATCACTGCAGAGTATGGGCTAAGATTATTCTGGGATGCTTCAACCACAGGAAACCAACAAGTTCTCCTGATTATATAAATGTGGATCAGCAGTTTCTGATCTACTTTATTGATCAGAAGGTTAAGATCAATCTGGCTCACTTCCTGTTCAACCATCTCAAAACCAGTGTGAAAGAGACAAGAGAAGAAGAAAGAACCAAGAGGGACTGGATACCGTTTGGAAGGCTTATATCAGATATTCTGACAGAGAATAGGCTGATTGAACACCTGATTGAAGCTCAGGAGCTGAGCACTATTGAACCAACCATTGGGAAACCTCTGAACGCTAAGAATCTGAAAAAGATGAAGCTGATAGAAAATATTCAGAAGGAAACCAGAGCTACTTCAACTGCTGATATCTCCAGCAGAAGAGTGCCTCTGAGTAATTTTCCGGTATTTTCTGAAATGGAATCCAAACCAGAGATGTTTCTCAGGTACCCAGATACGTACAAGGCAGAGGATACAGGTTCAAAGCTGAAGATCAAAGATCTGAGTCAACCCCAACCGGAAGTAACTCAGAAGAAGACAAAGAAGAGGAAAGCGCCAACAGAAGGATCATCTCATCAGACTCCAAAGAAAAGAGGTATTTCATCTGCTGCCCCTGTTTTAATTTCATCTACTATTCCAACATCTGCTGCCCCTTCTCAAACCTCCCACAGAATATCCATCCCAATCCCTACTATTGATGAAACCATACCAGAAGACCCTTCTGAGGCCTTACTACTCAGAAGACCCAGAACCAAACTCCCCAAACAACCAACAGTTTCAACAACACCAGCACTTGACCGAGTGCTAGCTGATATTGAGCGTGAACATGCTTCTGCTCAACCACTCTCTGAACCACTAAACATTCCTCCTCCACAACCAGAACAACAACAACAACAACAACCAGAACCACAACAACAACAACCACTCTCAGAAGAACCTCTGATCCCTGAGCAATCAGAGATTCCACCTCCCTCTCCCCAACCAGAAATAAATCCACCTTCACCACAAACAGAGTTTCACCACTATGAAACCCCTTCTCCTCATCATTCTGACCCTCACTCACCTCAACCATCACTGTTGGCAATCCAGTTGCCATGTGGAACCACTGTTTTCAGGCCCCAGTTGCCATCCTCATTAGAATCAACACCTCCAAAAACTCCAACCACTCCAATAGAAATATCTGACTCTGATACCCCTCCTCCAAAACAAACAGCCTCTCAGAAATCCGCTGAAAACCCCAGCAGAACTTTCATTGACTTAACCAGTCTTGAACGTCTTGCTGATTTAAGACACAAAATTGCCATCCCAAAACCAAAGCAACCAGATGTTGGCTCTGGTATTTTGAATTTTGAAACAGGTGTGCTGCAATGGATTGCTTCTTTGAAGCAAGCTTGCCCTGGGATGATTGACCCAGCTGCTTCTGATCAGCTCTGGTCACAGTTCAGATCTTGGGTACGTGCTGTAACCCTCAAGTTGCAGGACGTCAACTATGAGCAGGCTCAACAGAACTTCAACAAGCTGCTGAAGGAAGTTGAAAGTCAGCTACCTCAGGAAGTTGTGCTCCCTCTGGACTCTGAACCTTGGTCTGAGAAACAGCAAGCTGCTAAGGTGCAACCATCAGAAGAAGACAAGACCATTCAGGCTGAAGAAAATCCAGCAGAAGATGTCGCTGAAAGTTCTGAGAAGCCTCCTCCTTCTGATGCTTCTCAAGCTGCCTTGGACAGGCAGACTCTGGAAGAATTAAGGCTGAATGACTTGCGTCTACAGCAGCGGATGGAAGAGAATGATCAGAAGATGAAAGCAAGAATGGATGTGCAGGACAACAAGATTGACTCTGTTTTCAGCATGGTGCAGAAACAGAATGAAACTTATGAAAAGATTCAAGCAATGCTGGAGAGCCTGTTCACACGCATGCCTCCTCAACCTTAAATCTTTTTTCATGCATAACATTTTTCATGCTTTCTTCATTTTCTGATGTACTGTTTTGACTAAGTTTTTTGTAATATTTTTCTTGCTCTGATTCTGAACTATCTTAATATGATTAGTTTTTCTGATCAAATTGTTTTAGCACATCACCAACACTTTTTGATTGCTGACAAAAAGGGGGAGAACAAGAATGATATTTAAATCAATAACGGGCTAACTAGACAGAAACTCTCAAACATTCTAACTCTATTACTTGAAATGTTTTTCTGTTTTGTTTAAAGTCTACAGGCACAAGGAAGCTCCTGGACACTCTGAAGACTAGAAACTCTGAGCAAAATGTAGAAGCTCTGATCAATGTTGCTCTGATCAATATGAAGTTCTGATCGTCCTAAATACTCTGATCCAAAGCAAAGCTCTGACAAGAAAAGCTCTGAAGCTCTGCTCTCTGATAAGTCAAAGACTCTGATAATCTGATGTTCAAAGAAAGAAAAAGATCTGATCCTGAAGAACACGTATATCAAAGGGAAGTAATAAACTCAGGGGGAGTATCTCTTAACTCTGACTTCTCCGTACTTCTTACTCTGATACATTTTTCCAGATACCTTTTCACGTTATTTTTCATTTAAAATATCTAGTTTTTCTCATCATCAAAAAGGGGGAGATTGTTAGAACAATGTTTGAATCTACTACCCTATATTTAAGTTTTGATGATAACAAAGTGAAAAGATATAGTATTTAAATGTTTCATGTTTGAACTATCTGCTGCCTAAAATTATTATGCTCTGACTTGCAGATACTCTGATTGATATAAGCAAGATCACGTTTATTCAGCATCAGAATTTGATTTCATACACCAGCATCAGAAGTTGCTACATCAGAACGTCAAGATCAGATGATCAACTCACGCACATGCTGAAGCTTGATGAACAAGACTGCGCTCAAACACTCTGATACAGAAACACAATAGTTCATCAGCAGCGAAGCAGAATCAGAATGAGCCAAGCCAGAACGTGCATTGAAGAAGCAACGGTACTGTGCATTAAACGCTAATTAATTCCAACGGCCTCATTCCAGACAAGATCTGCTCAATAAGGAAAGCTTGTTATTAGCATTGAATCAAGAATATTGCATTCAACGTTCATCTTCTCAAGTGCTATATAAACAAGGCTTCGAAGATTATAATGACTAATGCTCTCCAAATCTCTACACACACAAAGCTGAACCATAATCTTCGTTCTACCAGTTTTGCTAAACCACAAACTCTGATACTCCATTACAGTTTAGCAATCTAGTTTCTAAGCTTCATTTGTGTATACATCACAGTTGTGATAAAGTTTTGTAGAAAACATCCACACACATTGTTTTATACCTTTGTAAGAAAGTGTTGCCTTGACAAACCGGGTTGTGGTTTGAATCAAGAAGGCTTTAGCAGTTGTTAAAGCAGTCTGTAATATTCAGTTGAATATAGTGAATTAAGACCTCGTTGGAGAGAGGCGAAATCACCTTGACGGGTGGACTAGAGTAGTTTGAGATCAAACGAACCAGGATAAAAATATCTTGTCAATTGCTTTAGATTTCAGTTTTACAATTCAACCCCCCCTTCTTGTGTTTTTCACCCCTTCAGCCTGTGTGTATTGTGGAGGTGCACATCTTTTTGAAGAATGTCCTGCAAATCCTGTTTCAGTCAACTATGTTGGCAACACCTAAAATAGAAACAACAACCCCTACATCAACACTTACAACCTGGATGGTGTAACCATCCTAACTTTTCATGGAGAAATAACCAAGGTTAACCGAAACCTTAAGCTGCCTAAGCACCAAAACTTCCTCGTGGTTTCGTTGCACTAAACTATGCATTGGAAAATCAAGACAACAACCAATTGGAGAATGTTCTAAAATCATTTATTCAAGAGACCAAAAATCAGTTTATAGCGCAATGGGTGAGTATCAAAAACCTAGAGAACCAAGTGAGGCAAATAGCCACCTCTTTGAGCTCAAGGCCTATGGGAGCACTCCCTAACTCTACTAAAACTCCAGCTACTATATTTGGAGTAAAGAATGTGGAATCTTGCAAAGTCATAAAGTTAAGAAATGGTAAGAAGTGTGAAGTATCCTTACCAAAAGGCGCTGAGGCCAGTGGAGTCCTGTCTGAGTAGGACATTTCTGAAGATAAAGAAGGACCCAATGAGGAACCGACCTCAGTTGGAAATAATGAATAGGCTGTTGACAATACAATAACTGGAAATAATTCTCAAACAATCAAGCAACATGCAGTCGTGCCAGAGCTGGACAGAGAGAAGACCACCACCTCGGTTTTCTCAAAGGATTAGAAAGGCAAAAGAGAAGAAACAGTTTGGCAAGTTTATGGAGATACTCAAACAACTTTGTGCATTGAAGAAATGCCAAACTATTCCAAATTTATGAAGGAGATGTTTACAAAAAGAAGAAGGGTGGGAGAATTTGCTACAGTAGCACTCACTCAAGAGTTTAGCCAATTGGTCCAAGGCAAACTCCCTCCCAAGCTTTAGGATCCATGAAGTTTCACCATCCCATGTAACATTGGAGACTATTTTTGTGGAAAAGCATTGTGCGACTCAAGAGAAATCATAAACCTTATAACCTTATCTATCTTTAATAAGTTGGGGATAAGAGCAACCAGGCCTACGACTATCACTCTACAATAAGCAGATAGAAGAATTTGATACCCTCATAGAAATATAGAGTACATATTAGTAAGGGTTGATAAGTTAGTTTTTCACGCTAACTTCATCATTATGGATTTTAAGGCTGATGAGGACATTCCCATTTTGTTGGGGAGACCTTTCCTCACCATGAGGGAGAACGGACAACAAGTGGTTTTCAATGTTCGCAATGCACTACAATATCCTGATGAGGAGGTTGCTGATTGCTCTATGATTTCCAGCTGGTAAGGAATTGTTCACAAGAGTTTACTATAGTCGAGCAAAGTCTTGACTCAAGCCCTGGGAAGCTAAATAAAGAAGATGTTTCACAAGAGGGTATCATGTATGGTGTAACAACCCCAAATTAATTAAGTTATTTATTTAATTTATTAATTTGTTAAGATAAGAATTTCAATGATCTTTGTTGTTTTGATGATTATAATGGTTATGTGATGTTCATGTATTATAGGGATTATTAGGAGTTAAGAAGACTTTGGATAATTTATAATAATTGGTTAGAATTATTTTAATTAGTAAAATAGAGTAATATTGGTATTAAGATATGATAAGGGCAAAGTTGTCATTTGGGGAGAATAAGTGAGGACAATAGTGCAAGACCATATTAGGGGTCCAAGGGGTAAGTTTGGTATATGAAAGGTTTGGGAGTTTTGAATGATCATTCTGTGCAATCATAATATTTGGGGGAAGCAGTGAAAAGAAGAGAGATCTAGGGCAAGAGGATTTGTAATAGAACACCAAGAGGAATATATTTGCTGCTATAATCTAAGGCAAGAGGTGTTTATCATTGTTATTCTAGTTAATCTAAGGTTTAGATAATTATAGGTTTGCGTTGAGTCTTTGTTTGATGATGTTAATACGATGTTTGAGAATAATTGATGAAATTTGGAATAAATTGATGATATAATGATGAGGAATGATGTATATGATATTTACTATGATGTACTCTTGTAATGTTATGAAACCATGATGATTTATATGAGTTTTAGGTATGTATTGGTGTGAAATTGTGCAAAAATCAAACTGGTGTAGTGTAGAGATCGCAGAAGGGAATCACAGACTGATGTGCGTCACCGGTGTTGTACCCCAAAATTTTCCCTCCCATATTCTTCAAAGATTTGCCAAGTCAAGCTTCAAAATTCCCCAAGGGCTACACAGTGCAAAGGCCTCCTATACAGTCAAATTAGGGTTTGTGTGCTGATCAAGAAAATGAAGTGTTCAAGGGCCCAATCAAGTCTCATATGCCTATAAACATGGTCAAGCATCCTCATATCAAGTTTCAAGACTTTCGGCTCAAAATTGCACAGTCAAAACCCTAAATTGCACTACAGTCAACTGTAGGGGCAAAATGGTCATTTGAAAGTCAGAAGTTCAAATTTTTGGTCAACATATAATTTTGAAGCCACAAACATCATTTGATCAATGCTTGATCATGATTCTCAAAATTTGGCTCAGAAATCATCAAGATGCAAAAGTTTCCTTATTTGGACAGCTGAAAAAGTCAACTGAAATTGACCAGGGCATAACTTTCACATGGATTATCAGAAAAATTCCATCCAAAGCTCATTTTGAAGAGAAAGACATTTCCTACAACTCATCTTCATACGTCAAGTCCAAGAAATGCTCTCACAAAAAGTTATCAATTTCAACATTATAGGTCATTTTCAAAAGTCAACAAAAAGGGACTTTAGGTAAAAGGCCATAACTTGAGATTGGTAAATCAAAATGACATGGGACCAAAGGCATTGGTTAGAAGACTCAAAGACCTTTCCAAAATGTCCAAGAACATGATAAAAGCTTAAAAATTGAGCAAGTTATACCTTGTGGAAGTTGGGAAATTGTTGGATATTTTGGAAAGTCAACATTACTTCAAATGACCTAAAATTGCTAATGGGCCCATTTTTCTTCCATGATTCATCATCCATGACATATGCACGACCACTTGGCCCAAAGGGAAGTAGTTTCTCATTTTTTATTTATTTATTTGAATTTTTATTTATATTAATTCATTTAAATCATTTAAATATATGAAAAATATCTAACTTAACCTAAAAAATCTTTTTGCACATGTTTTAGACTCAATATTTCGTGACTAGCTAAAAAAGGAAGGATTTGGGTTGATTGATCCTAATTGACACAAAATTGCATGGAAAAAAGATATGAAAAGATCCTTAGAAAATCAAATTTCCAAATCAATGAATGGAATGGATTTGATTGAGTTTTGTTGACCTAATGCACTCACTACATATGCTAGAACATAACCCTAATGCAAAGACACGCTCAGCTGCTCAAGAAGGCCATAACCAAACTTGGAATTTTTCTCCACAAAGTCAATTCTGAAATCCTCTTTACAGGTCGATTAAAAGCATAATTCTTGTTCCATTAGCTTGCCAAGGTTGCCCAGAAGCGATTACAATCACAAACATCCATCTAAACCCCAAGAATTGGTAATATGAACGCAAGCTGTATCAAGAAAATTTCATAATCGTGCATCATGATTTACACATTTTTTGTAACTTTTATTCATTGATTCATGATTACTGACTTGTTCTAATGCTAATCATATAACTTAATTGAGTTTTTATGCTGTATACACGATTCCACCATGTTTGAATTTTAGGGTTTTGCAAGCTTTAGATTAGGGCTTTTGAAACGAGGAAAAATTGAGACTCCAAACCACCACCATTCAAACCAGCAAGCTTGGACGAAGAAGAATCCATATTCGCGCTTAATTTATGTGGCCTTATGGCCTGTTCGCTATTTTTCCATATGGCACTTTCTGCAACAGTGTGAAAACCGTTGTCTAATGTTTGTATATTTCAGGAAAAAGAAACACAACGAAGAAGACGGTGTGGTGGCATAAGCTGGTTGGTCTGTTTGAAAATTGGCGCGCGGACCCACTAACGTTTTGCTTTTCTTTTATATTATTTATTTGTTACTAATATATCAAACGCGTTAGTTGGCACAGCTGGTGAGTGAGAACGTTAGCAACATACATGACCTGGGTTCGAACCCCAGGTCTTCAATATTGTCCATATTATTTTTCCAATTATCTTCCCATGCAGTACTAACGTTCAAGGCGCATCATACACCTTCTTAATCAACCATCCACGTCCATCTTGAGATCAATCTAAAGGCTGAGAGTTGGAGAGTACGCTAAGTCCTAGTCAACCATCCCACACGCTTGCACAAAAGTCAACCAGGCCTTGCAAAGTTGGGCTCAAATTGCTGATTAAAACCTCCCATCTGGGGACTGATACCCCCAAGGTTTGCAAAATTTTGTTATTTTTTATCTTTTCATTATTTTTATCTTTTTCAATTATTATTCTTTTAGTTAAATTAATTATTTTTATAAACATAAAAAATACAATAAAAGTCAGTAAAGAGCAAAATACCATAAATAATTTTTATTTCTAATATTTTCATAAATAAATTGGCATGTAAATAAAATTAGTTTTAAACTAGGTTTGCAATTTTAATTCTTTTAACAAAAATCTAAAAAATGTAAAAATAGGTTTAATTAATGTTTTATTCCTTTTTAATTTTCTTTTCCACCATAATATTATTTATTTTATTTATTTTTATAATTAAATGTATGTATAAAAATTAGGTTTAATTTAGGTTAAATTTTAACGTTTTCTTGATAAATTGAAATAAAATAGAATTAGGGTTAGCTTCTAATTGTAATTAATTGTGTCTATTAAATCTTAAAATACTGAAATACACCAAGAACAAAAACATTTCTTTTTAATTAATCAATTTCTCATTAATTTAATTTTTGCAAAAGGGTCCAACGCCCTCGTTCCGATTTAATTAATTCGCATACTTATTTCTTTTTCCGTTTAAATACTTATGTATCTCTCCCGAAGCCTTGTAATTAATTTCTCGCACTTTTCAATTCTTTTAATTTCTTTATTTTTTCTGTCAAATCGGGTCCGGTTTAATTTTGGCGATGTGGACCCGCGGCGTTTGTAATAGCTTTAGATTTACTTTTCCTCGCAAATTTTTAACTGTTAAACAAAGCATGCAAGAATGAATGGCCTTAAATAAAATCAAGCGTAGAACACCAATAACATGAACAAGACAAATATCAATGAAAACGACACACGAATCGCACACACCACCCCTAGGGTACGCCTCACTGTTGCCTTGCCCCGAAAGGTGATCGTCGAGTAGAGGACGTTTTGGTAAGTCCTCATGATCCAGGAACCTGGCATGAGGGTAGCTTCTAAGGTGTCTTCCCATTGCTCTGGTGATCACCATGTCCCGAATCTCGAATTGACCCGAACACCTCCAACGGTGGTGCTACCTACCTCTCAATGGTGGGATGGCATTACTTTAAAGGACATCTACACAGACGAATTCCTTAGGGTAGGTAGACGACTCGTAGATACTTGCTCTAATTTCAAAGACAAATCAAAAACACTTTTCACACCGACACTTTTCAAAAAGCTTTCAAAACAATTTTTCAAACACTCTTGAGGACTGATACAAGAGTCGATCTGAAATCTTTAAAAACGAAACTTTTTCAAACCCACTCACGATTGAAAAGCAAACAAACCATTTTTGAAAACACAAATGAGCAAGTATCTAAGAGCCCATGGATAACCATGGATAGAAAGGGTGCTAGCACCTTCCCTTTCTATAACCTACCTCCCGAACCGAGAACAATCTCTTTAAGGAATTTTTCTATGCTTTTGTCCTTTCCATTTGGAGAAAATAAAAGACGGTGGCGACTCTTGCTTCCGCGACATTTCGCAAACCAGCGTTAAACAGTCAGTTCCAGATCCACCGATCATAGAACTGGCGACTCTGCTGGGGAATTAACTTAAAGTGAGGTGTACCTTAGGGTTAGTTCATAACTGTGTTTTCAATTGTATTGCTTTGCTTGCTTTAAATTGTGGGATTGTCTTGGGAGTTCTATAGATCCTAACCCGGATATGGGGATACCTTCTTAGAAAGTAGCAACAAGGCTGTGAGGGAACTGTGCGGGGTATACCGACATGGTTGAAACAGTCTGCTACGTTGATGTGGCACTTTGGTGTGTACCGGTAACCCTTGAGTTCAGTCAAGGAGAGTACGGGGCCTCCGCGTGGTGTCGTGAAGCATCAACAGACCTTAGGAACCTTAATTGAACTATCTTGGCCTCTTTAGGGTAGTGAGATAACTGACTTTGGTGCAGTCCGAGGTTGGTTGATACTCGATACTACACTCAATTGAGGGTTGCTTTCCTGGAATATTTCGGTCGCCAGTTCAGTGGCTAAATCGAAACGATGCACAATGAAAGCAATCCCGTGATATTGGGACCCTTAGAACCCGGTTACTTCTAATAGGACAGGTTGAGCCCACCAACTTCAAGAGGGTAATACCCAGACCCCATGCTGGCCTAAACTCTAAGGGCTTTCTCTTGTGTGACTTGTGTGCCTTCGTACTTGACTACTTGCATGCTTTATCTGACACATGAACTACTTGCAGGTTTTGTTTATAGTCCTTAATTGGGACTCATAACAGAGTGTACTAAGTCTCTTGCAGGTTTTGGTTTATAGTCCTTAATAAGGGCTCCTAACAGGGTTTACTCACATTATCCCATGCATACCATAACATCATACCATTGCATACATCCTAACCCATTTCAAGGATCTCAAGGGCTTGTGATGCAGGTCATGGTGAATCAACTACCCCAGCAAGGGGCAAAGAGGATTTATTTTCCTCTAGACAAAGTTGTCAGGGGCTGTGACCCACTAGATATGGTGAGCCTTTGACCCTTGACGAAGGACTCTCAACAATATGAAGTTCTTTCAATCAAGCTACCGGATCCAAATGCTAACAAATTTTTTGTCTACCCCGCGAGGTCCTTGAAAACATTACATGCATGTCATACATCTCATTGCATTGCAGGTATCCCTTTGACAGGTTGCTTACCCTTCTTCGCTGTTTATTTCAGCCGATCGTCATGAATCCTGAATCATCAGCTGAGCAGTCCATCAAGGCCCTCCAGGCTCAGAATGCCCAGTTCCAAGAGCTGATCATGAATTTGGCCCAGGGGCAACAAGACCTGAAGACTCTGCTCTTGAAAAAGAAGAAGAAGAGGACTGTCTTCTTCAACCCCAGGCGCAGATCTGGGAATACACCGCAGATTGAAACTGAGAGGACAACTCCATCTGTGAGGGAAGGTAGTCATCAGGAGGAAAGGGTTCCCAGTCCAGTGGTCTCCGACAACGAGACAGATTTCAACGACGAACAATACCCTCCTGCCGAAGACAAGTACAAACAGTTGGAGGATATGCTGAATGCTATGGAGATCCAACAGGTACCTGGGCTGGATTTTGGAGATCTGGGTTTGTCAACTGGTGTGATTATTCCTCGGAAGTTCAAAGCACCATCCTTTACCAAGTATGACGGGGCATCTTGTCCCAAGTTACATCTCAGGTCCTATGTTCGGAAGATTCAACCATATACGGTGGACAAGAATTTGTGGATCCACTTCTTCCAGGAGAGTCTTTCAGGGACTCATCTCGAATGGTTCTATCAGCTAGATGGGACCAAGGTTCGTAACTGGGAGGAGTTGGCTACTGCTTTCTACAAGCAGTATCAATATAATGCCGACCTTGCTCCTACGCGTACCCAACTCCAGGGTATGTCGTTAGGATCAAGTGAATGTTTTAAAGAATATGCACAGAAATGGAGGGATCTTGCTGGAAGGGTACAACCACCTCTGACTGATCGGGAACTTGTCGATATGTTCTTGGGGACCCTGTCTGGTCCATTCTACAACCACCTAATTGGGAATTCGTCTGCTGGATTCACAGATCTTATCTTGACTGGAGAGCGAATAGAAGCTGGCATCCGGTCTGGGAAAATTCAAGAGGCTGCACCTTCTGATAAAAAGCCTCATCATGGAAAGAAAGAATCCAATGCTGTGCACGGTAAAAAGAGCCGTCATGAGGTAGGGGCAATCCAGATCTCCAATCCTGGACCTGCTCAACAAGGACAGGGGCAGCAGCGCAAGGAGAAACGACAGTACACCAAAATCAACATGTCGCTGGATCAAGCGCTGCAACAAATGTTGAAGGCAGGGCTGATCACCTTAAGGGCTCCTCTTCGGAATCCGAACACTTCTGCTCCCAACTATCATCCCAATGATAGGTGCGCATATCATTCTGATAGCCCGGGGCATACTACGGACAACTGCTGGCCTCTCAAGAACAAGATTCAAGACATGATCGACGCCGGGGAGATTCAGTTTGAAGTGCCTGAGACTCCGAACATAATCACTGCTCCGTTGCCCAATCATTGAAGCCTTTTGTTTATTTGAATTTTTGAGTTGTATTTTTCTTTGCTTATACAAACAATTAATGTCATAGTAAACTCTTTTATTCTATCAATGCATCGCATACGTCTGTTTTGGGAATTAATACAATTGTTTTCATTATGTTCAAATTTCTTTTCATATTTTATTTGATGTCAACTCTGGATCTAAAATTCTAAGCCTCTTGAGGGAGGATGACGAAAACGATACCATAATCTACAGTATGCTTTTGAACAGACCCCGCTGATGAGGTACAGGCATTGTTTCAATTCCTAAACACTGGAGTTATAAGGATGATAATCCCTCGTCAACCCCTCTGAGCCAAAGAAGTAGGAGTTTTTCTTTTCGAAAATTAAAACCCTTTATCATAACCTGGGGCAGGGTAGTTCTCTCAGTTGATCCAAGTGCATAACGAATGGCACCAAAGAAGTCCTTACAAAACGAAGAAAGACAGTGATGGTTCCGAATAATCAATAAAGAAAGGCAGTCATTATCTCAAAAAATAAAAAACCCATTAAGTCAAAACCCATGAAGGAGACTTACAAAACTGGGGCATCCCGCTGACTGTAATTCCAAAAAAGGAAACAGTTCAGGCAAAAAAGAAAGGGATAACAAAAATCAAGAAAGAGGTCTTACAAGCCCTCAACAAAAAAAGGAATGACTGCCTATTCAAAATAAGTTATCAACATCTGAACCATCATTGGAACATCAAAGCAAAGACTCAAACAAGGTCTAACGCACGATCAGCTGAGTTTAGGTTTGAAGAACATCACGAAGAGCGGGTGGGTACAAATAATTTGAGCCTGTATCCTTTGTTTCTTAAACCATGAACCAGGCCACGTTATAACCCTTAAAAGTCCTAGCTGAAGCATGGGTTAGTTCGAAAGCATACTGTTACGAAAGTATCCTGACTCCTTAAGGCCTACGGTAAATACGGAGTTGACATCACGTTTTACAAACATTCATTTGTTTTATGGAAAAAGAATGCATCTTCAAAATCTTCAAAACAGACATAGGCTTTGCATTTTTAACATAACTTTGTTTGCATATGACTTTTTGTTTGAACAACATAGAAATTTGCACGACGAATGCCTAATGAACAGAAGTATTTCCAATCAAGGGGCACGACATGATCATTGTCCATCATCTGCGGCAGTTAAGTCAATTCAGAGAATCTCTCAAAATGCCTAATAGCCTGGGGCAAATCTCTGCCTGAGTCACTTGGGGCACTCCAGCAACGAATCTTGCACGATCAGACACCTTCTGGTAATATGGCAACACAAGCAGCCAAGGGCACCTACCTGCATTCTAAGAGCGTGGACATAGTCGAAAAATACTACGCAAAATCAAAGACCCGCTAGGTTGACACACCTAGGCAAAAATAAGGGCTTCCCGGCGAACCAAAAGGGTTCGGGCAAAATGAAGGGATGAAATGAAAAAAATCTGTACACCCGGCAAGTCGAAAACCTGAAAAGGCGGCTTGAGCAAAAATGGGTATCCCGGTGGACTGAAAACCCGAAAGGGCGGTCCAGGCAAAAGTTAGGGATTAAAGCGTACGACTATGTCCTGCCATCTGTCTACCAGAAGAAGGTTTGTCCATCAACAACTATCAGCACCCCACAAGTGCCTCCCCCATAGAAACAGGGGCAATAAAGAGTGGTCTAAGCAATCTGATTGTTCTATCCTCCAAGGTATCAGGGTAGGTTCCGTTGAAGAACATAACCAATACAGTTCAATACTTCCCCAGGAGAGTCCAATCCAGCTTCCCCAGGAAAGTTGGAATCCATCTCCCCAAGCAGTAAGCTTATCCCCAGTTGATTTTGGAAGCTTATCCTCGCAGAGCACGAATGCGTCTCCCGGCTTTATTCAAAGAGTTATTTCCCTAACAGGATATAACTGGGTTATCCTCAGCCAAAAGCCACGGAAAGAGCGTCGTCAACGAAGCCTTCGTATCCCCAGCGAAGTCCATCAACACTTCCAACAACAAGGATATCCTCAGCAAGTTACTATCAACAATCAACAGAGTGTCTCTCTCCCCACAGAGTATTGCTCCCCAGCAAGATTACTAGAGTATTTGTCTCCCCGCAGAGTAACCCATTCGCCAAGTTTATTCCCCAATAGAGTTATCTTCTCCTATCGGAATTCTTGCAACTATCATCCCCGGCGGAAGCAAAACCTATTCTTCAACATCAGCCCAGGAGTGACTTCCCAGCACCTGTCAAGGATTTATTTTCTTAGACAAAAATACATTCATAAACATCACATCTTCATACATTATAGCATGCATATGCATCATACTACACGAATCTCATTAATTTTGAAGACATACAGTTCATGCATCATGATTTTGCATACAATTATGTTTTGCCTTTTCAGGAAAAAGATCAATACAAAAATGATTACTATCAACTATCGCAATTCTTTCTAGATATAGTTTCAGATATGACCCAGATATGGTGACGTTCTGATGCTGCTTCCAGATTTCCTTCTAGATATAGTTTCAGATGTAAACCAGATATGGTGACGTTCTGATGCTGCTTCCAGAGTTCCTTCTAGATATAGTTTCAGATGTAAACTAGAGATGGTGACGTTCTGATGCTGCTTCCAGATTTCCTTCTAGATATAGTTTCAGATGTAAACCAGATATGGTGACGTTCTGATGCTGCTTCCAGAGTTCCTTCTAGATATAGTTTCAGATGTAAACCAGATATGGTGACGTTCTGATACTGCTTCCAGATTTCCTTCCAGATATAGTTTCAGATATGACCCAGATATGGCGACGTTCTGATACTGCTTCCAGATATCCTTCTAGATATAGTTTCAGATATGACCCAGATATGGTGACGTTCTGATGCTGCTTCCAGATTTCCTTCTAGATATAGTTTCAGATATGACCCAGATATGGCGACGTTCTGATACTGCTTCCAGATATCCTTCTAGATATAGTTTCAGATATGACCCAGAGATGGTGACGTTCTGATACTGCTTCTAGATTTCCTTCCAGATATAGTTTCAGATGTAAACCAGAGATGGTGACGTTCTGATGCTGCTTCCAGAGTTCCTTCTAGATATAGTTTCAGATGTAAACCAGATATGGTGACGTTCTGATGCTGCTTCCAGAGTTCCTTCTAGATATAGTTTCAGATGTAAACCAGATATGGTGACGTTCTGATACTGCTTCCAGATTTCCTTCCAGATATAGTTTCAGATGTAAACTAGAGATGGTGACGTTCTGATACTGCTTCCAGATTTCCTTCCAGATATAGTTTCAGATGTAAACCAGATATGGTGACGTTCTGATGCTGCTTCCAGATTTCCTTCCAGATATAGTCCAGATATGAACCAGATATGGCGATGTTCTGACACTTATTCCAGTTGAAGACATTTCAAGACCTAGACCGGTTCAGTTAATCGACCCTAAGATTCTCTGTTGTTATCCCGTCCAAGGCCTTCTCTAGTCCAGCTAAATCGACTCCCAACAGATTTTTCTGATGAAGACTCAGTAGAAGTTATTTAGGTTCCTTTGGTTCTCTCTCCGACGGTGTGTGAGATGATAATTCCATTTTAGGTTCCTTTGGTTCCCTCTCCGACGGTGAGTGAGGTGATAATCTCCTATGGTTCCCTCTCCGACGGTGAGTGAGGTGATAATTCCTTTCAGATTATAATTCCCCAGGGTTCCCTCTCCGAAGGTGAGTGAGGTGATTCCCTTTCAGATTATAATTGCCTATGGTTCTCTTCCCGATACTGCAAAGATGGTAACTCCAGCTAAGATTTTTCTCAACGAGCGTTATTGAAGTTGAAGTCGCCCAAGGTTCTCTTACCATTCACGCTAAGGTAGCAACCATCCCTGGTTCATTCATCATCTTGTGAAGCTCCAGATTCAGTTCCTGTAACCAGTCAGGACACACATTTACGCCAAGCATCTGAAATCAGCTCCTGCAACGTGTCAGGTACTTATTTTTCTTTTGCAGGTATGCAGGTTCTCGCTAAGGAATCTCTTACGCGATCAACATCCAGATGGCATCTATAAGCCCATCATCCTATCCAAGAAATCTCTAAATGGCATCTATAAGCCCATTCCACCATCACTGCTACTATGTAAGCGCAAATTTCTGGGCACTCTAGTGTTCAATCATCTTCCACCCTCGGATTATGAAAGGCACGTCAGCCAATCTGCATCCTCAGGTTTAAGAAGATTGAACAGGGGCAACTGTTGTACCCCAAAATTTGCCCTCCCATATTCTTCAAAGATTTGCCAAGTCAAGCTTCAAAATTCCCCAAGGGCTACACAGTGCAAAGGCCTCCTATACAGTCAAATTAGGGTTTGTGTGCTGATCAAGAAAATGAAGTGTTCAAGGGCCCAATCAAGTCTCATATGCCTATAAACATAGTCAAGCATCCTCATATCAAGTTTCAAGACTTTCAGCTCAAAATTGCACAGTCAAAACCCTAAATTGCACTACAGTCAACTGTAGGGGCAAAATGGTCATTTGACAGTCAGAAGTTCAAATTTTTGGTCAACATATCATTTTGAAGCCACAAACATCATTTGATCAATTCTTGATCATGATTCTCAAAATTTGGCTCAGAAATCATCAAGATGCAAAAGTTTCCTTATTTGGACAGTTGAAAAAGTCAACTGAAATTGACCAGGGCATAACTTTCACATGGATTATCAGAAAAATTCCATCCAAAGCTCATTTTGAAGAAAAAGACATTTCCTACAACTCATCTTCATACGTCAAGTCCAAGAAATGCTCTCACAAAAAGTTATCAATTTCAACATTATAGGTCATTTTCAAAAGTCAACAAAAAGGGACTTTAAGTCAAAGGCCATAACTTGAGATTGGTAAATCAAAATGACATGGGACCAAAGGAATTGGTTAGAAGACTCAAAGACCTTTCCAAAATGTCCAAGAACATGAGAAAAGCTTAAAAATTGAGCAAGTTATACCTTGTGGAAGTTGGGAAATTTTTGGATATTTTGGAAAGTCAACATTACTTCAAATGACCTAAAATTGCTAATGGGCCCATTTTTCTTCCATGATTCATCATCCATGACATATGCACGACCACTTGGCCCAAAGGGAAGTAGTTTCTCATTTTTTATTTATTTATTTGAATTTTTATTTATATTAATTCATTTAAATCATTTAAATATATGAAAAATATCTAACTTAACCTAAAAAATCTTTTTGCACATGTTTTAGACTCAATATTTCGTGCCTAGCTAAAAAAGGAAGGATTTGGGTTGATTGATCCTAATTGACACAAAATTGCATGGAAAAAAGATATGAAAAGATCCTTAGAAAATCAAATTTCCAAATCAATGAATGGAATGGATTTGATTGAGTTTTGTTGACCTAATGCACTCACTACATATGCTAGAACATAACCCTAATGCAAAGACACGCTCAGCTGCTCAAGAAGGCCATAACCAAACTTGGAATTTTTCTCCACAAAGTCAATTCTGAAATCCTCTTTACAGGTCGATTAAAAGCATAATTCTTGTTCCATTAGCTTGCCAAGGTTGCCCAGAAGCGATTACAATCACAAACATCCATCCAAACCCCAAGAATTGGTAACATGAACGCAAGCTGTATCAAGAAAATTTCATAATCGTGCATCATGATTTACACATTTTTTGTAACTTTTATTCATTGATTCATGATTACTGACTTGTTCTAATGCTAATCATATAACTTAATTGAGTTTTTATGCTGTATACACGATTCCACCATGTTTGAATTTTAGGGTTTTGCAAGCTTCAGATTAGGGCTTTTGAAACGAGGAAAAATTGAGACTCCAAACCACCACCATTCAAACCAGCAAGCTTGGACGAAGAAGAATCCATATTCGCGCTTAATTTATGTGGCCTTATGGCCTGTTCGCTATTTTTCCATATGGCACTTTCTGCAACGGTGTGAAAACCGTTGTCTAATGTTTGTATATTTCAGGAAAAAGAAACACAACGAAGAAGACGGTGTGGTGGCATAAGCTGGTTGGTCTGTTTGAAAATTGGCGCGCGGACCCACTAACGTTTTGCTTTTCTTTTATATTATTTATTTGTTACTAATATATCAAACGCGTTAGTTGGCACAGCTGGTGAGTGAGAACGTTAGCAACATACATGACCTGGGTTTGAACCCCAGGTCTTCAATATTGTCCATATTATTTTTCCAATTATCTTCCCATGCAGTACTAACGTTCAAGGCGCATCATACACCTTCTTAATCAACCATCCACGTCCATCTTGAGATCAATCTAAAGGCTGAGAGTTGGAGAGTACGCTAAGTCCTAGTCAACCATGCCACACGCTTGCACAAAAGTCAACCAGGCCTTGCAAAGTTGGGCTCAAATTGCTGATTAAAACCTCCCATCTGGGGACTGATACCCCCAAGGTTTGCAAAATTTTGTTATTTTTTATCTTTTCATTATTTTTATCTTTTTCAATTATTATTCTTTTAGTTAAATTAATTATTTTTATAAACATAAAAAATACAATAAAAGTCAGAAAAGAGCAAAATACCATAAATAATTTTTATTTCTAATATTTTCATAAATAAATTGGCATGTAAATAAAATTAGTTTTAAACTAGGTTTGCAATTTTAATTCTTTTAACAAAAATCTAAAAAATGTAAAAATAGGTTTAATTAATGTTTTATTCCTTTTTAATTTTCTTTTCCACCATAATATTATTTATTTTATTTATTTTTATAATTAAATGTATGTATAAAAATTAGGTTTAATTTAGGTTAAATTTTAACGTTTTCTTGATAAATTGAAATAAAATAGAATTAGGGTTAGCTTCTAATTGTAATTAATTGTGTCTATTAAATCTTAAAATACTGAAATACACCAAGAACAAAAACATTTCTTTTTAATTAATCAATTTCTCATTAATTTAATTTTTGCAAAAGGGTCCAACGCCCTCGTTCCGATTTAATTAATTCGCATACTTATTTATTTTTCCGTTTAAATACTTATGTATCTCTCCCGAAGCCTTGTAATTAATTTCTCGCACTTTTCAATTCTTTTAATTTCTTTATTTTTTCTGTCAAATCGGGTCCGGTTTAATTTTGGCGATGTGGACCCGCGCCGTTCGTAATAGCTTTAGATTTACTTTTCCTCGCAAATTTTTAACTGTTAAACAAAGCATGCAAGAATGAATGGCCTTAAATAAAATCAAGCGTAGAACACCAATAACATGAACAAGACAAATATCAATGAAAACGACACACGAATCGCACACACCACCCCTAGGGTACGCCTCACTGTTGCCTTGCCCCGAAAGGTGATCGTCGAGTAGAGGACGTTTTGGTAAGTCCTCATGATCCAAGAACCTGGCATGAGGGTAGCTTCTAAGGTGTCTTCCCATTGCTCTGGTGATCACCATGTCCCGAATCTCGAATTGACCCGAACACCTCCAACGGTGGTGCTACCTACCTCTCAATGGTGGGATGACATTACTTTAAAGGACATCTACACAGACGAATTCCTTAGGGTAGGTAGACGACTCGTAGATACTTGCTCTAATTTCAAAGACAAATCAAAAACACTTTTCACACCGACACTTTTCAAAAAGCTTTCAAAACAATTTTTCAAACACTCTTGAGGACTGATACAAGAGTCGATCTGAAATCTTTAAAAACGAAACTTTTTCAAACCCACTCACGATTGAAAAGCAAACAAACCATTTTTGAGAACACAAATGAGCAAGTATCTAAGAGCCCATGGATAACCATCGATAGAAAGGGTGCTAGCACCTTCCCTTTCTATAACCTACCTCCCGAACCGAGAACAATCTCTTTAAGGAATTTTTCTGTGCTTTTGTCCTTTCCATTTGGAGAAAATAAAAGACGGTGGCGACTCTTGCTTCCGCGACATTTCGCGAACCAGCGTTAAACAGTCAGTTCCAGATCCACCGATCACAACCGGGTTATGATGATTTTGCTTAGTCTTCTCCAGGAGAGATTGGAAACGAAGAATATGCAGAAAAGTGGAGCTACATGAGTGCGTTGCTTGCATCATTACCGAGCAATGCAAGAGTGAGATATGTGTCTCCAGGAGAGAAATATGTGTCACGGGGAAATGGAGGCCAAAGAATAATTTATGGGTTGTCGCTTCCATGTTTTTGGGTAAAGCTTTAGGCGATGGACAACAGTAGGATTTTCAAAGTGCCATAAGTTGAGTTTTAGAACTCGGTTTGAGGTGTCGTTTGAAGTGTTGAATAGCTAACACGGTGAACTTTAATTATGTGGAATAACATGAGTAATAGGAGATATATTTCCAGTATATAAGCTATGATGAGGTTAGGTTTACCTGTGTTAGATTACAACGATGTGTGTTATATGGTGAGTTCTTGATACTATGATGATGCTATGTTGTTGCTATGATGATATGATGATATTGTAATGAATGTATATTATGATGTATGTGATGAATTCATGGATGATGATGCATTTTGACTAGACATGGTCGTGTTTATTATGTTGTTAGGCGTCATGCATTCATGGTATAGTTTAGGACTTCGATCCAGTGATGTCATAACTTCGGTCCAGTGATGATGATATTACGATAGTCTAGTGAAAGCATCATCCCATAGTGTGGATTGAGTGCAATATTATGAAGTACTATAGTTCTAATTGGGAATTAATCTTATTGGTGGGGATCTTTGGAGAAAATGATGACTGAGTCATCAGTGAAGTTTTGGTACCACATACATGAGTCTATGAAGTTGCATTACATTATACGTGAAATTGCATAATGATTTTAATTAAGTGATGTTGGTGATAAATGTTGTTGTGTACTGACTATGTTGTGAAAGTGTGAGTATAACATGAGTTTCTGATGACGTGTGATGTCTTGCCTATGTGCATATCTAGTATATTTATTCCTTATGTCTTTTATGATGATTATGATTACTCTTTCTACTTGGAAATGTTGCCTTTGTCCTTGGGTAACTTGCACGTGATAAGGAATAGTCCGTTGAAGCTTAGAGGATATCTTCAGAGTGTATTTATTTACTTTCGATTGAATAAGAAGGTCTTGCTCTGATATGTAACATCGGGGTTTTAGGGTTGATTGATTTGAACTATATGTTCTTTATGTTATATTGTTTGAGAACGTTCATTTTGTTTTAGGATCTTTTGGAGTATAAACTCACGAACCATGTTGAGAGATGGTATTTTATTTTGAAGTACTAATAAATATGTTTTGAAACATTTTTTTTGCTTCAATGTGGTGAGTTAACGATGATATTCTTAAAATAATGTGTGTTTAGAATCATGAAAACACGTGTTATGGAGCAAGATGTTTTATTATG
Organism: Vicia faba; assembly: GCA_948472305.1. Taxonomy (NCBI): domain Eukaryota; kingdom Viridiplantae; phylum Streptophyta; class Magnoliopsida; order Fabales; family Fabaceae; genus Vicia; species Vicia faba. Next base: position 161,708,828 of record OX451741.1, on the reverse strand, counting down.
ATGTTTTATACGGAGATGTGACACCCTTGAATGGTGAATTACTCTGATGTATTTGTTATTTATCTGTGGGCTTTTAGAAGGGTGTTTCATTAGTGGTATCAGAACAGGTTTGTCTGTCCGGTCAAGTTTTTGAGTCTGTAGTGTATGATAGTGGAATACTTTCGAGATAGTTTCTAATCATTATGACTATTATTGGCATAAAACAGAGAAATGGCTGGAAGAAAATGTTGTGATTGCTGTTGCTTTGTAGGATATGGCTCAGGCTATGCAACGTCAGCCTAATGCTAGTTTGATTAATGGATCCCAAGTTTTGGAGACGTTTCAGAGGAATCATCCTTCTAGTTTCAAAGGTAGATACGATCCTGATGGAGCACACACTTATATCAAGGAGATTAATAGGATCTTTCGAGTCATGGATTGATCAAAGCCGCATAAGGTGCAGTTCGGTATGTATCAAATAATAGAGTAGGATGATGACTAGTGGCTTGGCACTCGCCAGATACTGACAGCGGTGGGTGAAGTTATTACTTGGGATGTGTTCAACAGGAAGTTTTTGAGGAAGTAATTTTCTGAGCATGTGTGCGAAAAGAAGGAGATTGAGCTTCTGAAGTTAAAACAAGGGAACTTGATTGTGATAGAGTATGCTTCAAAGTTTGTGGAACAAAAAAAGTATTACCCATATTATAGTGAAGCGACTGTTGAGTTCTCGAGGTGTATAAAGTTGGAAAATGGTTTGCGTCTGGAAATCAAACGGACAATTGGATATCAACAAATCCACGTGTTTTTAGAGTTGGTGAAAAACTGTAGGATATATGAAGAAGACATAAAATCTCATTCAGCTCACTACAAGAGTTTGAACAAGAAGAGAGGAAATTAGTATCAAGACTGTAAGAAACCTTATGATGCCGCAACTGATATAGGGAAACATAAGGCTTATGATGGGGAACATAAGGCTTGTGGTGACAAGGTAACCGTTCTAATTAATGTGAGAATAAGGTGATGAGGTGCTACAAATGTCGTAAGACGGGTCATCATGCTCCTGAATGCAAGAACAATGGTCCAACCTATTTCAATTGTGGAGAGCAGGTTCATATCAATACCCAGTGTCAGAAGCCGAAGAGGGATGCTACTATCGAGGTACTTATTTTATTAACGATGTTGAATTGATTTCTATTATTGGTACTTGTGCTACTCATTAGTTTATTTCGCGTGAATGCGATAACATAATGGGATTAAAGTTTCCTAATATGAGAGGTAGTATTATAATAGATACTCCTGCTAGTGGTTCTGTTACTACTGTTAGAACAAAGTTTGGTTCTACATCTTAGTAATAGTTTTGATGATAACAAATACATGATATATATAAATAAAAAATATGCCCTATTAATAAATTATTTAATTATGCAGAGAAGTTCTGATGAAAGAGCATAAAAGATGATGAGAGAATTTATTTTTAAAGCTCTGATTAGATGAAGCGTACAAACATTGAAGCAAATCTGTATAACACGCTCAATAGAAGAAGTTCTGATGTTATAACTTCTAAAGCACCAAAGCTGTAAGCTAAACTCTGATACTCTGATAAGTTAAGTTTTGGAATAACAAAGGAAGTCTCAACGCACTTATCTATACTAAATTTCTAAAAGACTCAGCACTTAAGCTCAAGCTATACTTTGATAAGTAAATATTCAGAAAGTAAAAAGAAGCTTCAACATGTCTGTCTCATCCAAGTTCTAATAATATGAATATCAAGAAACTATGAGAATCTAAAGTCTCAACAATAATATTCTCATTGTTATCATACTTCAAAGAAGCAAAGTTTGGATGCGTTACAACTTATTCATTACAAATGAAAGAGTAACGACTTGAACAAAACAAGACCTGTATTTTTGGAAAGTGCATTAACAACACTTTATCAACCTTCCAAATTCATCTTCTCATGTCTCATATGCTTCGCCTATATAAAGGAGCCTTAAAGAAATTATAAAATGCACTTGCACATAAAAATATATATCTTCACTAGCTCTCTCTTGCGCTTTAATCTTATGTATAAATCATAATTTGGATATAGTGTTTCTAGAAACACCATTGTACACATTTTTTGAATTATATTTTGTAATACCTTGAGAAACCAAATTGTGGTTTAGTCTCAATAATACATTGACAGTAGTCATTGTGTTTGTGTAATTAAAGTTTTTGATTAGTGGATTAAGACCTCGTTTGAGAGAGGCGAAATCACCTTGGCGAGTGGACTGGAGTAGTTTGAGTTCAAACGAACCAGAATAACCAAACGTGTCTTACTATTTTATTTTTTGAAAACCCTAATTCAAACCCCCTTTCTTGTGTTTTTCTATCATTCAATTGGCATCAGAGCACCTAATTCTGGGTCTAACACTTAATTGTGTTATAAAAAGATCCTAGCAAGAAAAAACTATGGTGGGACCAAATCAGATCATCAACAATGATAACTATGACGAGAAAGACAAAATCAGCGAAAAAACTCCAATTTTTGATGGTGAGAACTTCAATTACTCGAAAGATTGAATTGAAAGTTTTTTCTAGTTCATGACACTGATCTCTGGGATATGGTAAGTGATGGCTACATTAATCCAATTGATGAAAGTGGTCAGAAGATCGACAAAAGAAAATGACAGATCAACAAAAGAAAGAATTCAGAAATCATCACAAGGCCAAAACAATCCTCTTGAGTTCTATCTCGTACGCCGAGTATGAGAAGATAAAAAACAGAGAATAAACTAAAAACATGTTTGACTCTCTAAGAGTGACTCATGAAGGCAACAAGTAAGTCAAAGAGACCAAAGCTCTTGCAATCATTTAGAAGTATGAGGTTTTCAAAGTGGAAGAAGAGAAACAATTGAGACAATGTTCTCAAGGTTTCAAATTCTAGTTGTTGGGCTAAAAGTTTTGGATAAAGGGTACTCAACAACATATCATGTAAAGAAAATCATCAGAAGCTTACCCAAGAAATGGAGACCCATGGTCACAACCTTAAAATTATCCAAAGCTCTGAACAAAATATCTCTTGAAGAATTTATCAGCTCTTTTAGAAGTCATGAGATAGAACTAGAAGAAGATGAGCCCTAGAAGAAAGGTAGGTTTCTTACTCTTAAATCTAATAAAAATATGAAACTAAAGCTTTTCAGGCAGAAGAAGAAAACTCTGGTGGATGTTCGTTAGAAGAAGATGAACTATCTCTTCTCATCATAAGAGTCCATAAGCTATGCAAGCACAAACTGGGGAAATTTAGAAACCCCAGAAGAACAGGAAATCACTCTGAGTCATCCTCTGAATATGTAAAATCTAGTAACAAATATGTTGTATGCTGCGAATGCAAAGAGTCAGGTCACTACAAAAGCGACTGCCTAAATCTTCAAAGAGAAAAGCCTAAGAAGAAGTTCTCCAAAGAAAAGAAGAAAAGTCTTATGGCATCATGGGATGACTCAAAATCTTCTGAAGCTGAAACATAATTAGAAGATGAACGAGCCAATATAGCTTTGATGGCCAACATATCAGAATACACATATACATCAGAATATGAATCAGATTCAAAAGAGGTATTTTCAAAATTATCTATATCTCAATTAGAAGAAAGTATATATGAAATTCTTGAAAGATATCAGCAACTTCGAGTCAAATACAAGAAACAAAAACACTCTTGTATCTGAAACTAAAGAATATATGAAGAAAAAAAACAGAAAACTCTGGGCTAAAAGAAATTAATTTTAAACTTAAAAATGAATTACAAAAACTCATAAAGAAATTGTTTCAGAAGTTTTGAATATTTCTGATAACATCATAAAAGAATATGATCAAAGTTTAAAAAATTTCTAGCTAAAAACATATATAGAAGCAAGATGGCTTCAATGATCTATGGAGTTTGTAGAAACGGCATAAAAGGTGTAGGATATGTGAAACCAAGAGGAGAATGATCATATCAACAAAAGAAAGTTGATAATATAATTATAAAACACACAACTTTAAACTCACACTTTACATATGGACACTCACATGATATAAAATATACTAGTGCTTCCTACTCTGCGAAACTAAAATTCAAACATAATTTCAGAATCTCTAACAAACAAGGACCTAAAAAGATATGGATACCTAAGGATAAAATCATCTATGTCTCAGATATCTTTAACAACAAAGTTGAAATACCCATCTTGGTACCTGGACTTTGAATGCTCTCGACACATGACGGGGAGAAAGCATATATTCCAAAGCTTGGAACTTAAATCTAGAGGATACGTAGGTTTCAGAGGAAATCATTGGTAACGAGACACTTCCCTTTATAACTAATGTTTTGTTAGTAGGTGGATTAATGCATAACCTGTTATCCATAAGTCAATTAAGTGATAACGGTTATGATATAATCTTTAATCAAAATTCATGTAAAGAAATTAGTTAGAAAGATGGAACTACACTTTTTAATGGTAATAGAAAGAACAACATTTATAAAATAAAACTTTCTGAACTAAAAAGTCAGAATGTAAAACGACTTATGTCTGTTAACGATGAGAAATGGGACTGGTACAGAATATTGGGGCATGCTAGTATGAGAAGAATATCTCAAATTAACAAACTCAATCTGGTCAGAGGACTTCCTAACTTAAAGTTCAGCTCAGATGCTCTGTGTGAAGCATGTCAAAAAGGCAAGTTTGCAAAATTTTATTTCAAATAAAAAATGTTGTTTCTACCTCGAGACCATTAGAACTTATGCATATAGATCTATTTGGACCAGTGAAAACTGCATCCATCAGTGGCAAGAAGTATGGATTATTGATCATAGATGATTATAGCAAATGGACATGGGTAAAGTTCTTAAGACACAAGGGCGAGTCACACTATGTATTCTCTACCTTCTGTAACCATGTTTAAAATGAAAAAGAGTTTAGAATTGTTAAATTTAGAAGTGATCATGGTGGGGAATTTGAAAACAAAATCTTTGAGATATCTTTAATGAGAATAGCATTTCTCATAATTTCTCTTGTCCTAGAACTCCTCAACAAAACAAAGTTATAGAATGAATAAAACTCTACAAGAAATAGCCAGAACCATGATCAACGAGACTAACATAGCTAAAAACTTTTGGGCATAAGTAGTTAACACATCGTGCCATATTTAGAATAGAATCTCAATAAGACCTATTCTGGAAAAGACTCCATATGAACTGTGGAAGAACATAAAGCCTAACATCTCTTATTTCCATCCATTTGGATGTACTTGTTTTATATTGAACATTTAAGAACAACTGAACAAGTTTGATTCTAAGGCACAAAAGTGTTTCATGTCAAGAGACTCTTAATTCTCAAAAGGTTATATAGTATATAACACATAAACTTGAATTGTGGAAGAATCTATTAGTGTCAGATTTGATGATAAGATTGGCTCTTAAAAGTAAAAGCATGGTAAATCTCTTGTAGATATAGACGTTCAAATTAAAGGTATTGAAGACAAATCTTCAGAAAATAAAGTTTAGAACTTCAGCCAAATATGGAAGAAGGCATCACAAATATTACAGCAGCTTCTGAAGAATCCATCCAGAAAAGACAATCCAGAAGCAGCTTAGCACATCCTGAAAATATGATTCTGGGAAAGAATGATGATCCAATCAAAACAAGATCTAAATTCAAAATACTAAAGAATCTCTTATGGGGTTAGTGTCTCTAATCGAGCCAACTTCTATAGACAAAGCACTTCTAGACAAAGATTGGATCCTTGCAATGCAGGAAGAACTAAATCAATTTACCAGAAATGATGTGTGGGATCTAGTCCCTAAACCACAAGGCTTCAACATCATTGGAACTAAATGGGTCTTCAGAAACAAGCTATGTGAACAAGGAGTTGTTTCGAGAAACAAAGAACGTCTAGTTGCACAAGGTTATAGTCAGAAAGAAGGGATAGACTATTCAGAAACCTTTGTTCCAATCGCCAGGTTAGAATCTATCAGACTCTTAATTTCATTTTCTATAAATAATGGCATCACTCTTTATCAGATGGATGTCAAAATTACTTTTTTTAAATGGTTACATTGATGAAGAAGTTTATGTGCACCAACCCCCAGGTTTTGAAAATAAAAAACATCCAGAGTATGTTTATAAACTTAAAAAATTGTTATATGGTCTGAAACAAGCTCCCACAGCTTGGTATGAAAGACTAAGTAACTTTCTATTAGAAAATGAGTTTACCAGAGGGAAGGTGGACACAACTCTATTATGTAACCCATTTAAAAATGACATTCTAGTTTGTCAAACTTACGGAAATGATATAATTTTTGGATCTACTAAAGCCTCCTTGGGGAAAGAATTTGCTAAGACTATACAGGTAGAATTTGAAATGAGCTTGATGGGTGAACTTATGTTCTTTCTGGAAATTCAAATCAATCAAACTCCAGAAGTAACCTACATACATCAAAGCAAGTATATTAAAGAACTTCTGAAGAAATTTGATTTGTCAGAAAGTAAGCCATCCAAAACTCCTATTCATCCTACATGCATTCTATAAAGGGAAAAGGTAAGTAAGAAAGTTGAACAGAAGCTCTACATTGGTATGATTGGTTCTCTCTTATATGTAACAACTTCAAGACCTGATTTTATATATAGCATGTGTCTTTATGCTAGATTCCAATCAGATCCTAGAGAATCTCACTTAACAATATTTAAGTGAATTTTCAAGTTTCAGAAAGGTACTACTAATCTTGGTCTCTGTTATAGAAAACCCATAGAATATAAATTAGTAGGGTACTGTGATGCTGACTTTGATGGAGATAGCATAGAAAGAAAAAGTACTTCTGGAAGCTGCGAGTTTCTAAGGGACAACCTAATCTCATGGTCAAGTAAAATACAATCCACTATTGCACTATCAATTGCTGAGGCTGAATATATAGCTGCAACTGGATGCAATACTCAGATATTCTGGATGAAAATTCAGCTTGAAAATTTCAATATTTATGAGAGTAACATTGCTATCCTTTGCGATAATACTTCTGCTTTCTGTCTTTCTAAAATACCTATTTTACATTCTAGGGATAAACATATAGAAGTTAAACACTATTTCATTAGGGACTATATTTAGAAGGGAATTATTTGTTTAAAATTTATAAACACAAACCATTAATGAGCTGATTTTTCACTAATCCCCTTGATGAAGATAGATTTAATTTCATTATGAAACACCTTAATATGGAATTATGCCCATAATGAATGTGTAGTTTCTGTATATTTAATCATAAAAAATTTTTAATTTATTTTTGTGAACATCTGAACAATAGTTCTTCAAAAGTGAGAAGGAATATTGTATCAAAAACTATCCAGAAGATCTGAATGTTTTCCGAAAAGGATTCATTTCTAAGATAGAAGAAAGCAGTTCACCATGTCAATATTTGTCATTTCTAAATGGAAATTCACTCTCTAAGGCTGAACATATGTTCAAAATCTGAAGGGCTGAAACAGTTGAGTTAATGCATTGAGGCGCGAGTCATATTGGTAACTGTTCAAAATCTTCACGCCATCCCTCTTTTTCAGAAATCATTAATGCAATTATTCATTGTGTTTATTTTATTAATTAAAATTAAAATTCATGTTTTCTCCCCGTTGGATATTTATACCTCACATTCTCACAAACACTCTCACACCTTCACTCTCACTCACTTTATTCTCTCTGTATTTGTTCCTTCCTGTTTGTGTTCCCTCAAAACCCTAAAGTCTATGAACAATGGCATCTTTTCAACAATTGTTTCAATATTCTCAAATCAACATTCATGTTTCATCCTCTACTACAAACGAAGAAAGGTATGTTGAACCTTCAAGAACTCTTCTCACTCCTGTTGATTCTCTGGAAGTTTTTTGTGAACTCATAGTGGATTTTGAAAGTATGAAAGAAAATGGGTATGAACTAATGCCTAATGTTGAGTTTAAAGGGTTGACAAAATACATTGATCGTCTAATCGGTCTAGTTTTTCCCAAATTAGTTAAAGAATTTTGGATTCATGCTACCGTGTCAAAGCATCAAGTAACCTCTTATGTTATGGGAAAGAAGATCACCATCATCGAGGATCTTATTAGAAAGCTTATTGGTCACGACATAAGTGGTATAAGATGTAGTGAAATGGTAGAAAAAAGGTTCTGACCTAACCATCGTATGAAAAGAAATCTTCTCCTCTAGACAACCCTTAAACAAGATCAAAGATCTGAATGACCATCTCAGAATTTGGTCTAGAATAATTCTAGGGTGCATCAATCACAAAAAACCAACTAGTTTCTCCTAAGTACATCAATATTGATTAACATTACCTGCTGTACTTCATTGCACCTAAAGCCAAAGTTCACCTTTCTCATATTCTATTCAACCATCTGAAGACAAGTGTCAAGGAAACAAGGGAAGAAGAAAGAACCAAAATAGATTGGATTCTGTTGGGAAGGATTATCTCAGATATTCTGACAGAGAATAAATTGATAGAACATCTGAGTGAGGCTCAACAAGAAGGATCCCACTTTTATTTCAAAGGAAGTCATCACCACCAGAAGAGTTCCTCTGAAGGATTTTCCTCTCATCACTTAAGCAAACTCCTCTCCAGAAATCATCCTCAAATATATGGAAGCCGCAAGAGTGATGGAACAATTCCAGATGTGAATATCCTTGATCTCAAGCAACAACCTCTGGAAGTTGCTACCAGAAAGACTAGAAAAAGGAAAGCTGTTGGAGAAGGAACTTCTTAGAAAATTCCCAAAGCTGCTAAAAAGAAAGGTAACCTCTCTTTTGTCTATTATTAAATTAGTTTTTTTATCAACATCTGAAACCCTCTCCACAACCTGCTGAAAATTCATCACCTCAAACCGTTGACGACTTTGACATTGATATTGATACATAAATACCCACTAATCATCCTCTAATTAATCAACCTTCTACCCAATTCTTTCAAACTCAACCAGAACTTGCACATGTTCTTTCCGATATTGATCAAATTTATTCATTTTTTGAAGCTCCCCAAACTGAAAATCAAATATTGCCTCTGAGACCACATCATCCACTCCAGACATCAGTTTCCCACTCAACACCTCTTAACCACCAAAAATCTCCACCATAACATCACAAGACTTCTCCCTTCCAGATATTCCATGTCCCTATAATTCAACACCACCTAACTCTCCTATAATTCTTTTTGATTCTCCCACTCCCACTGACTACTCAAAAGATCCCCTCAGAACCATAATTGTTCTAGAAGCATGGGATAATCTTGTCACAACTTCTCAGAAGATAGCCATTCCAAAACCAACACCAAATCTTTCCAAATCAGATGTTCGTAAATCTCTACTGGTTTTTGAAACAGAAATACAAGAATGGGTTAACTCCTTGAAGCAAGCTTGCATGGAGAATCTTAACCCAACTGCTTCTGATTCTCTCTGAACTCAGTTCAGAAAATGGTTTAATTCTGAATATCTAAAGCTGAAGGAACTCAGTTATGAAATCGCTCAACAGAACTTCAATGATCACCTGAAAATCTTCAAGGATCAAGTTCTACATCACTAGGTAAGAAAACCCATTCTTCTTCTGAACAACACTTCTCGGAAATCCTCACAAGAATCAGAATGTAATGAACCATCTCTTGAACCTAAACCTCTTCCTCTGGTTGTTTTTAAAGACAAAGGAAAGATAGTTGAAGAATCTCCTGAGCAAGAATCTGCTACAGTGACTTTTAAGAATATGGGTTCTTCTGTTGAAATAGCCTCCTCCTCTCTTGTGTTGAAAATCCTGGAGGAGTTGAAGAAAGATAATGAAGCTGTTAAGAAAAGGTTGGACAAATAGGATAAAACTAACAAAGAAATTAAGGGCATGCTAGGAAAGAAAGAGGAATCAAATAATCAGATCAAAAGTCTATTGGAATCTTTGTTCAAACGACTTCCACCTCCACCACAACCTTAGTTCTGATATTTTGTTTGTTTTTGCTATGTTTGTTTCTTGTTTAAAACCTCTATTTATCTGCTTCTATCTGTATTAATATATTTTTGAATGCATAATCCATTTTGTTCTCTTTACGTGTTTTTATTGCTTTTTGATTTCTGACAAAAGGGGGAGAACGTAAGATATTTTGAATATAATAGTGCCTAGACTTAGTCTCAAACATTTTGAATATTATAACCAAGTTGGTGTTTAGTCTCAAGAAAACAGTGACGGTAGTCATTGTGTTTGTGTATTCAAAGTTTTTGATTAGTGGAATAATACCTCGTTTGAGAGAGGCGAAATCACCTTGGCGGTTGGACTGGAGTAATTTGAGTTCATACGAACCAGTATAACCAAACATGTCTTACTATTTTATTTTTTGAAAACCCCAATTCAAACCCTCTTTCTTGTGTTTTTCTATCCTTCAAATACTCCTTGTGTTTGTCTAAAATTTCCTTTGGCCATTTATGGCATGAGTTTTGTGATGGATTTGGTGTGTCTCCCCCTACACCAAATTGACGTCATTCTTTGAATGAACTGGTTGGAGTTCAACTATGTTCATATCAATTTTTATAATAAGACCCCGAGCTTCCCTGTGTATGATGATTATGGAGAATTGATGTTGTTGTCTACTAAGCAAGTGAATATACTTTTAGAAGATGAAGCCTTGATGTTTGCAATGTTTGCGTATTGCAATTTGATCTTGAAGCTGCGAGTGTTGATTTACTGGTTATCTATGAATTTCCAAAAGTGTTTCCAGATGAAGTCGATGATTTTCCTCCAGAACATGAATTTGAGTTTTCTAAAGAAGTGGAGCCAGGTACAAGTCCAGTGTCAATGGTTCCTTATAGGATGTTAACTTCAGAGCTAAGCGAGTTGATGAAACAAATGAAAGAGATGTTTGAGAAGAAGTTCGTGAGACCGAGTGTTTCACTTTGGGGTGCCCATATGTTACTAGTTAAGAATAAATACGAAAGTATGATTTGAGGATCGATGATCGATGATTTGATGGATCAATTGGTGGGTGCTTGTGTTTTCAGCAATACTAATTTGAGGTTGGGTTATCATCAGATTTAGGTTAAACGAGATGATATTCCGAAGACGGCTTTTCAAATGAGGTATGGTTATTACGAGTATACTGTGATGTTGTTTGGTGTATCCAATGTGCCAAGTGTTTTTATGGAATATATGAATCGCACGTTTCATTCATATTTAGATAAGTTTGTCGTGGTTTTCATTGACTATATTATGATTTATTCCAATTCAAAATAAGAGCATGCATAACATTTGAGAACTGTGTTGCAATTTTTAAAGGAGAAGAAGTTGTATGAAAAGTTGTAGAAGTGCGAATTTTGGCTATAGGAAGTGAGTTTCCTTGGTCATGCGATTTCTAGTGGTGGAATTACTGTGGATCCTTCTAAAGTTGATGCAGTATTATAATGGGAGACTCCAAAGTCTGCAACTGAGATTCAAAGTTTTCTTTGTTTAATAGGCTATTACCGAAGGTTAATTGAAGGATTCTCTAAGTTAGCATTATCGTTAACTCAGTTAACTCGAAAATGTCAAGCTTATGTATGGGATGTTGCATGTGCAGAAAGTTTAATAGAATTGAAAAAGAAGTTGGCGACTGCTTCGGTATTAACTTTTCCTAACCCAAGTGATGCTTTTGTAGTGTATTGTGATGCGTCGAAGATAGGCCTTGGTAGTGTGATAATGTTGTCGTACCCCAAATTTGTCCTACCTAGATGATTTTACTTTTCGAGATTAAAATAGAAGAAATATTTAATTAAAAAAGGTACAACAATATCTGATGGCCTATCTTTATCAAAGACTAGGGGATGCGTTTTAATTCAGGAAAGTGGGGCTTTCTAAATCATAAATACTCGTGCATCCGTAAACCTATTCACAAGACATGTTGGCCTATGGCCCATGCTATTTGAAAATGGGAAAAATTCAAATAATAGTTAAGTTTTGAATTAATAAAACCCATTTTTAGTGTTAATGTAGTAAAACGGGGTGGGTACAATTACAAAACTGTAAGCCCATTACGACTTAACAGCCCATTAGTTGCTGGCTTGTTTTAGGAAAAAGTATTATTAAAATTATCGTTATCATTATTTTAATTGAAAAAGTATAATAAGTAATATATATTTATTTAAGAAAATGTGACATGTTTTTATTGCTGTTAGACTTTGTTTTAATAATGTTGGCGTTAATCATTAAATTTGTATATTTATTAAAAGCTTTTGATTAAACAATCAACATTGGGTTAGAGGCCGATTGGGCCTAGTGGTGTTAAAGAACGTTTTTTCTGTACCAAAAAAATATAATGGAGTTGAATGATTATTGCAGGGCCCAATTAACGTTTTCACTTGCTATTTTGTTGAAAAAATTTTTTTGGGTTATTAGATATTGAGTTTTAAAATCTTTTATTAAAGATTTGAGAGAAAAACTATTTTGAAAGGGAATTGGGTTAGTTGCATTAAGGATTTTTTTTGCTGTAATAAAAAAAACATGGTATTGGGCTGAATTAATAGATTTTTCGCAAAGAACGAATGTCCAATAAAACAATAACTGTTCCAAATTAAGCCACATTAGCGCTTATTTTTTTTTTTTGCAGTAAACACCTACTGTTCAAATTCAACTAAATACTATAATAATCTTTTACAGTCCAAGACCCAGAAAATCTTACACATTCCAAAATAAAATTAAACCAAATCTTTGTCTAAAATGATAACAAAATCTACAACACTCAATAAAATATACAAATCCGAAATCATATCTAAAATTGCAGAATACAGTAGAATCCAATCTCAGGAAGAATATATTACTCAATCAATTACAAATATATTCTAAATGAAATTTCCAGAATATTTGAACATAATTAAATCAATTATAGTAAAAACCCAAATCAATTGGAATCATCTAATCCCTAAATCTGTGTTACCTAATTTTGTAACATCAAATCAATTCAAACCCTAAAACAACCTATATATAACTAAACACTAATTTACAGAAAAGGAGATTCGAGAAGACTTGATAAAGAGAAAGAATACATAGAGAAAGGGAAAAATACGAAGACGGAGGGAGCTTGAATACTGAAACGCGAATTTGAAGAGGAAGCCTGAGGACCGATACGCTAGAATGAACAAACTCAAAGAACAACAAGCCTTGCATTGAAGATTGAAGAATGCAATTAGGGTTCCAATATCTGGAACCCTAATTGCACCACTGTCCAGCGAGCTCCGCCGTTTCTCCACTACCACCATCCTCAAGCTCTACAACCTGCCAAATCAAGAAGAATAGGGGATTATCCCAAATCATACGAAACTCAGAATCAGAGCAACAAAATTGTAAAAGGGGTAAGGTCATTAGCTTTCATTTTATTTTGATGTTTGAGTGTGATTTATGGTGGTGGTAGGGTTTGTAAGCGTCGCGGTGATGGTTGGGGGATAAGGGTTTGGAAGGCTAGGGTTAGAAGAGGAAATGGTTGTGTTTAGCGAAAGAGAGAGGAAGGACAGAAAATATAATTGAAACAAGAAAATGAAGAAAATGAATTAAAACATTATGTTATAATCTGTTCGATCCAATGCACGTACGTATATCACAATTATCATGTGCCCTCAGTTTCATCTGTTTGATTCTGATTAGACGGTCGCTAGGCCAAGTCTGCATGATAATCTCGTACACCCTCGCCGCACGTAATCAACCCGTTCCCCTTTAATTTTCTTATGGGCCAATCCCATTAAATTTTAACACCCCCTTTAGTCATACGTACTAAACACCAAAACCCTTCGCACCCCCCTGTCCAGAAAACGTGATGGGCTTAACCCATAATCCTAATTGCACCCTCTGCATTTACTTGCTAACTATTAATACACCCCCTGATTAATTTATTTTCTATATTTTTTAATTCTAATTCTTTATTTTTTTTTCTTTTTTTCTTTTTTATTGTTTTTTTAATAATTACTATTATTATTATTTTTAATTATTATGATTATTAATATTGGTTCTTATATTATTATTATTATCATGTTTTTATTTATTATTTATCATATATAATAAATTATTTTTATTTAGATCTCATTAACATATTTTCTACATTGCATTAAATATTTTTTATCATGCATTAATCAAGAATTTTGCAATTAATACAATTAAAAAACACTCAACAAACATCAAACTATTTGTTCGCAATCAACTAATCTAATCAACTGCTTTTGCAAAAGGGTTTCAAATTTCTTTTACTTACCACGCATTTAGTCAAAATTTCCGCAATCACTACTCCCGGCTAGGTGCGAGGTGATTCAAAATACGTTTGCAACCCCTAAAAACACCAACCCCATACGAACTACGAATTGGGACTCGGATTCCTCATAAGAGGATACATAGGCATACGATCAAAAATCATGGCGAGTTCCCCTATTAAAACTTAAAACCTTATTTTACCCGAAACTTAAACCTAAACCTAGTATCCTTGTGAACATGGTAGATGAAAGGTGCCTAACACCATCCTTTCGTCTAATGAAGTCCGAAACCTATAATATTTGTATGCGAATTAGGGTTTTCTGTTAGATTCCATTCCCTAGGATAAAAACTAATAGTGGCGGTCCTGATTAAAAAACCAGTCACAACAGCTGGTGACTCTGCTGGGGACTCTCCTTAACCCTAGGTTGTAGGTCTCTGTTGGGTTTTTATTTTTATTGATTTATTTGCATTAATTTATTGATTGCATTTTTTATTTTCTTGTCTATTTTTATTTATTATTATATATTTACTATGTGGCGGATTTTTATTTCAAAAAATATTTTCGATAACCCTTAGAAAGAAGGATTGTCTATTAACTTAGGGGGTATATCATCCCCGCGAGTTTATGTGACGACTTCGCCTAGAGTTGGTGAACTTCCGAAAAAGGAATACTTATTAAGAGATATCCTCTTGACAAGTACTACTTTGGAAGGTCACCCATGACTTTCTGTAACGGCCTTAACCTAAAATCTCATGACGAGACCTTTCACGACTTTGAGACGAAAGTTTCAGTCTGTAAAGAGGCTCCACCTGAGGGATGCCCTTGTTCCTTTTCCCTCTGGTGTTATTCATGACACCCTTAAGGAAGCCACCTTTTGGGAGGGTAAACCAACCGTAGGTTAAAATTAAGGAGCCTACCTTCTAAGGGTACTTATCACAAAAACCCCGTCACTGAACCATACATCCCTACCTTATAGGGGTGACAAAAATCCTGTCACTCAACCTTACATGCATTCATACATTCCATATATTCGCCATAAATTTCATATATTCATCACCCGTTTCTTTTTATTTGTCTTATTCACAGGGGGTACAAAAAAATAATAATAATAAAATCAAGATCTCTGTGGCTGTCTTTAAAAATGGACACCAAAGGAAATCTCTCAAGTTGAACCATTGGTAGAAGAAGATCTCCACCTCCTTGGCCTCCATATCAAACAAGGGCCTATAAACAAAAAGCAATGGAGAAAATCGAGGAAGCTCAGGCTGCATTCAAAGAGGATCTCGACCAAGTAAAGGGTGATGTAACCTCAATGAAAGGAGATCTAAGTCAAGTTCTCCTAGCTTTAAAGAACATCATTGACAGGAAGAACCAGTTTCCCAGGGTAGCTTTTGAAGAAGTAACCCAGACTATTGGTGCATCAAGCGGTCACCAACCAAGGAAAGAACCAGAAGCAAGACTCCAAAAGTCCATCATGGCCCAACAAGAAGCTGAAATTGAAGGGTTTGTCCTACTGCCACCAAAAGCAGGGGCACCACATACCTTACAGATTCCAACCAATAATGCAGACAACTACTTGGACCTGCAATACGGAGACCATGAACCCAGAGGATGCCAACCAAGCGCCCTTAAAGACGACCGGTACTTATGTTGTTGATAATCCACTGGTAATAAATCAGTATAAAACTCTGGAGCAAAGATTAAAAGTTGTGGAGGGTTTTGACGCTTTCAAAGTAGACGCTCTCGAAATGGGCCTAGTTCCTAATGTGGTGATTCCACCAAAGTCAAAGTATCAGAATTTGAAAAATACAAGGGGCTCACTTGTCCAAGAAATCATCTTCGTATGTATTGCAGGAAGATGCATGCCCATGCCCACGATCAGAAGGCGATTATTCACTATTTTCAAGATAGCTTGAGTGGGGCATCTTCAGACTGGTACATGCAATTGGAGCGAACTCATATTCGAACTTGGGCAGATCTTTCTAATTCTTTTCTAAAGCATTACAAATATAACTTGGACATGGCGCCTACCCGCATGCAAATCCATAATCTATCCTAGAAGAAAGAAGAGTTCTTCAAAGAGTATGCTCAGAGATGGAGGGAGATGGCATTCCGTGTGCAACCACCACCGTTAGAGAAGGAATTAGTAGACAATTTCATGGGGACTTTGCAAGGGCTGTATTATGAGAAGATGGTTGGAGGTATCTCTTCGGGGTTATCAGATCTAGTAACTATAGGAGAAAGAATCGAGACTGGAATAAAAAGTGGGAAGATACCAGGGGGACCAACAAATTCTCCCTATAATTCAAAGAGGCCTGCTTCAAACTTCCCCAAAGGAAGAGAGGGAGAAATTAATGATGTAGCGTCACAACCCCGAGTACAACAACCATTAGTGATCCCACAAGGGCAGCAACAAGGCAGAAGGCCACCCATAAAATTTGTTCCACTCTCGATGCCACCCAGTCAGTTATTACAATAGCTAGTTAAGGCATCCTTAGTGGAACTCAAACCTCCAGCTCCCCCAGTTGGGCCGCTCCCGTGAAGGTACAATGCCAACGCCTAATGTGAGTATCATGCTAATTCTCCTGGACATATCATAGAGCAATGTTGGCCATTCAAGCTTAAGGTCCAAGACTTGTTAGAATCTCAAGACATCACTTTTTTTATTCCTAACATCAAATTAAACCCTATGCCTTCTGTAGCGGTAGAAATGTTTAAGACTAAGCCATTTGATTGACTAGACTTATCTAGATCAAAATAAAAATCGTCACCGCGCTTTATTGTTTCCAAAGGAATAGGAAAAGAGAGAATAACCCAAAAAGAGGGTGAAAGATTCTAGGTAAGGGGGTTGGTTATGCAAAAGGAAGGTATTAACACCCTAAATATCTACGGTACTCCGCATGAACCTCTTTGAAAAATCTGTATATTTTGGCTATAAAATGTTGTGTGTAAAATAGATGGTGGAGGTGAGAAAAGAAATATTTTTTAATGAATTTTGCACCCGCTGCGGTTGCGAACCTTTAGTGCCTACGTACCACCTTTCATGCAATAGAGGATCAGGGTACATGTAGGTCACCTTTTGAAAAAATTTAAAAGACAAGTGTGTGAGTTAATTTTATGAGATAAGACATCATCGTCATTGTCCGTGTGGAAAACATACTTACTACCCACAATCATGAGAAAGGAGAATTTGCATCATCCCAAAGTGGAGGATATGGCTTGGAGTTTAAAATCAACAATGCCTCACTCAACACCTGAGTGGAAAATATCTCACTTCACTACATATTGTAGAAGTATAGTTGTTTGCATCACTAAAAGGATTGACAAGAGTCCAATCTTTTGAGAAAAGTTTAAAGATAAGAGCCAAAATGGAAAAATGGTTTGAATGAGATTGATTAAATTTTAGTCTTCTCACAAAATGTCAAGGTATTGTTAAGTTGATTGAATTTTATTTATGAAAAAGTTTTGAAAATGCATGGACCTAGGTACAAGTTTATTATGAAAGTGGTTCAAGTTTAAATAACAAGAAGAGTTTTCAAAAGGAGGGATAAATTTTTTTGAAATTAAAGAAGGTGGGAGGAGAAGAAGGGACTATCCTAAAGCATAAGGTAAAATATAAGGAGAAGAACCATTTAACCAACAAGAAGCCAATTCTTAACATTATGAGTCAAGATATAATTCCCCTTCTTTGGATTTAAAACAAGCAAGCAAAGATACTAGACCTCTTGAGAGAACCAAACTTCCAATGTATTAAGTCTTCACAAAAATTGGGAAGAGTAACGGTTGTATACAGGTGAATTCCAGATTACAAACAAAGTATGTAATCACAATAACCTGCACACAAAACAAACAAATAACCCAATGTCTTGAGGTAAAACTCAAGAGCTCCTGACAAAATATCAATTAAGGTCACAAGGTCTCCAACATAGGCCAAGGTTTCTAATCCTAAGTCCAAGAAGTCCAATACTCCATAATGCCAATGATAGTAACCAAATAGTCCAAGTATCATTAAGGCTTTTTATGGTTCATGTTGATTATTAGGTATCTTAAAAAAGAAAAGAAAAGCTCAAGTGAGCAAAATAAAAATGAAAAG
Organism: Vicia faba; assembly: GCA_948472305.1. NCBI lineage: Eukaryota > Viridiplantae > Streptophyta > Magnoliopsida > Fabales > Fabaceae > Vicia > Vicia faba. Next base: position 161,690,526 of record OX451741.1, on the reverse strand, counting down.
AAAGTAAATGCTCAAGTGAGCAAAGATGAAAAATAGCACGAAATGTAAATGCAAAAAGTAAATGGTACATAAAGTAAAAGAGCATAAAATAAAAACACAAAATAAATTTAATTATTAGTAATTAGTAGTTAGTTGGATGACCATCTTGAAACTTGCATTTGGAACTCATTAGAGGATTGGTAGAACCAAAGCATCTACACAACAAGTTGCATTTGCTTTTTGTCAAGTATATCATTCATTTTGGAATCCTCAAAAAGTAAAATTTAATGATCAACGATGTTTAAGTGATCCACGTTGACCAAAAGTGATGTAGATCCATTAGAGAATTGGTAGAACCAAAGCCTCCACACAATGAATCTCAAGGTTATTGGATCAAAGAGATCAAATTAACATACTTGGGCTTGCAAACATGGGTTTGGGCCACAAATGATCATTTATTCGAATCAGGACAAAATTTAGTGCTATGTTAAGCAATCGTAACTTGACTTATATAGAAGTCACACCTATTTTGAGGCCGGTCAATAGCAATCTATGCACCATTTATTTCGAGACATGATATAGAGATCATGCTCCAATAACACTTTGTGCAATAAGAAAGGGATAAGATGAAGAGGGAGGGAAAAAATGTACGAACCATTTTTGAATTACAATTTAATCAAACTATTATTAAAATCATTCATCCATTTTTATGGAGTTAGACTCAATACAATGGATCCAATGATGTTAACAAAGTTTATGATCAAAAATTCAACCCAAGATCAGCCAGAAAATAATCACAAAATAATATTACATTTAATATATATGTTGAAAAAGGTTTAAAAATGAATAAAAATGAAAATAAAGGGAAAAAATATCAACTATATTCAAATTAATTCATAAAAAATAAATAAGGTCATAGAAAAATCAGAAATAGACTCAAACATTTTTATAAAATTTTTGGTAATTTTTTAAAGTCAAAAACTATTTTTAAAATTAAATGAAATGAGTAAAATAAAACAAAAATGATAAAAAATAACAAAGTCAGAAATAAAAAATAAATGAGGTCACCAATATTTGTCACAATATCATTGGATCATTCCATTTTTTTTTTTAGAATTTAAAAATGCATAAAAGTATTTTTAAATATTTAAAATAATTCAAATAAAGTTAAAATTTATAAAAAATATCAAAACACAAAATAAGTTTGTAAAAAAATAAAAATCAGAAAGAGAAAAATTAAAAATATTTTTCATAATTTTTTTCAGATTTTTTGGACTTAAAACGAATTTTCTATGATTTTTTGAAGTTTAAAACAATTTAAATATAAAAAAATTAGAAAATAAAATAAAGTCAAAAAAAAATGTGGACCAATGGATGAGAGTCAAAACGCGTTAGTAATCAAACCCAAGGGATCTGGCGCGCTGTGCATATCATGGTCATTACTGAATAAAGCACTGAATCACATATAAAATCAGATTTTCAAAAAATACAAATGGCACGCCATCATTGGTTGGAAGATGACACGTTGGTCATCTTCAACCTCCAGCCAACGTGTAACACATGTCCCTTAAACTGTAAAATCAAAAGCTCAGACCTATGCCATTCGCTTCGTCTCATCAAGACGAAGACAACCACACCTTCGCGAAAAATTTATATAAACTGTAGCTCAAGCAATTTGGAAGGAAAGTTTTGAAAAGGAATTTTAAAATTCATGGCCAAAACGTGTTTCCAATTAAAAGCAAGTGTTGCAACTAGAACCAGGGCGATGAGAGCTTCACAATGATATCAAAGTTTGGAAGAATTGATGGAGAAATCTACCTATTGAAGTTCAGTTGCAGAGCTTTGTAAATGGACTCAGTCAGATCAATTCAGAAGGTTTCAAGGATCAATTCTTATTCTGTTAGCTTCATGGAAGATCAAGGAAGGTGAATTGATAAAAAAATGGATTGAAAAAGGTTTAAACAATGATTTCGAAGTTGCAAAAAAGTGAGTTATAGAGCAAGTTTGGCAGGGTGATTTTGGTTGTTCAAGCTTGAGAAAACGAATGGGATAGCTCATGTATTTATAGGAGAAGCAAATGGGATCAAAAGGAAGGGTGAATGATGCAAATTGGGGGGAATTCGTGTGGGTCCGCATCATGAAGAAAGTGTGACTTATCTTTTGTCAAAACTCATCCAAAACGCGCGTTTCGATGTACTAAACCACTTGGGAAAGTTGGCTAATCATGTTTAGACCCAAAACGCGTGCTAATTTGAGGATTATAGCTTGTAATATGTAATTTTAATTCTGATTTGCGATGAAATTACAATTCCAAGTTACCACTTTTGAAACAATGGCATTCTCACTTCAAGGGGTCTTAAGGCATGGTTCTTGATGATTTAGAAAGATGAGATTACAAGCTTTGCAATGGGAAAAGAATGGAATCAAATGGATGTTTGAGATGAAAGTTGCAATGAGTCAAAGTTGGGAAAAAGAGGTTGACTTTCCATACTTAGAAATATTTCAAGTTTTTCTTCAAAAGTGACCTATAATGTTTTACATCCATACATGGCCTTCCTCTTGGAATTTTCTCTTGACCAAAAAAGATGGCATGAAATAGACCTCTTGAATGACATTTTGAAACTTGAACAAATCAAAATATTGAAAAATTGAGAGAGTTATGAATTGTTGAAGTTGGCAAAAAATCATGAAATGACCTATAATCTTTAGTATCCTTAAGGAATCCTCCATCCATTTTTTGACTTTGCACATGAAAGAAGGAATAAAGTTAACATCCTCAAGATCATTATGGAAAAAATAGTGGGCTCAAGGTGATACAAATTGACCAAGTTATGATCATTTGAAGTCACACATGGGAAGTTGACGTTCATCTGGAGGACTTATAATCTTTCTTCATCATCAAGTTTCTTCAACATGAAAACTCCTTGAAACTTTTGAAGTGATTTATTAATAACCCTTTGAAGAGAAATATTTTTTTGGAATCACTTAAAAATACCAAAAGATGATCAAGATATACTTCTTGGAAGTTCAAAACCCTAGCTCCTAGATCAAGAAAATGCGTTGAGGAACTTTGACAATTTTAAACAACCTTCTTGTACCAACACTTTTGCTTTGTAGTTAGGAGTTTTTGAGGATGATAATGAGAACTTATAGCAACAAAAACCACTTCCATATCTTGATAATTGAGAGAAATATGCATTGTGACCAATGGGAACAAGGCCTTGTCTAACCATGACAATTTCTTCAATCAACCCATTGTACTTTTGAATCAATCTTGATACCTTTGAAATGTGGTGAACCAAAATAAACCTTGCCATGCCATTTCTTCCAAATCAACTTCAATGGTGAGGTTTTAATTTCTCAAGCTTTATTGACTAGGGCATGGAAATAAACTCATGAACCCATGGATCAACTTGTTAAGCCACATTGCCTTTACCTACATTATTAACAAGTAAGACAAGCCAAAATTGCATTTTATTAATTAAAAGGAAAGTAAAAAAAAGCATTCATGATCATCAAAGAAAAACAAGTCAAGGTGCTTGGTGATTCCTCAAAGAGCAAAGCTAAAGATAGGGAGGAGAACCAAAATCCCTAATGTGATCTTGTTGTGATTGAATCAATATGGTATGATGAAGGGATATTAGGGGCTAAAATTGGGGTACAACAACTGCCCTTATTTAAGTTTCTTCTATCCAGAGATACGAAGGTTAAAAATATTCGTGTCGACATGATCGAAGATGCTTAAATATAAAAAAAATCCTATTTTTTGCCCTAAGATGCCATTCAATGCTTATGAGTATGAATGCATCTGAACAAATTCAAAGGGACGCAAAACACCACTGTGGATGTAGCAAAGGAAATAAGGATCAAAAGAAAAACCCGACCAGGAAAATAAATCACAGGTGAATCAAAAAGACCCGACTCTATTGGTGTAACACCCAAAGAAGAGATAAGGTAGCATTAACTCAGCTAAAGAGGAGATAGTACAGGATAAAATTGATTGACAATCAACTGTGAACTACCAAACTCAATAGTCGGAGGTAGAAGATCAAAAAGATAAACCAACTTTTACTGAAGGCGAAACTACCAATGTTCACTGAAGGTAGAAAGAGAAAATAATAACAACACCGACGTTCACTGATGATGAGCTACCAACGATCACTGAAGGTAGAGAGAAAAGAAATATCATATCACCGACTTTCACTGACGGTGAACTACCAACATTCACTGAAGGTAGAAAAAAGATAACAATCACCAATGTTCACTGATGGTGAACAACCAACTTTCATTGAAGGTAGTAAGAGAAGAAATATCATAGCACCAACATTCACTGACAATGAACTACCAACATTCACTGACGGTGAACTACCAACGTTCACTGATGGTAGCAAAAATATAATAGTCACCAATGTTCACCGATGGTGAACTACCAACTTTCACTAAAGGTAGTAAAAGAAGAAATATCATAGAACCGATGTTCGCTGACGGTGAACTGCCAACATTCACTGAAGGTAGCAAAAAGATAACAATCACCAATGTTCAGTGATGGTGAACTACCAACTTTCACTGAAGGTATTAAGAGAAGAAATATCATAGCACTGACGTTGACTGACGGTGAACTACCAACATTCACTGAAGGTAGCCAAAAGATAACAATCACCAACGTTCACTGATGGTGAACTACCAACTTTCACTGAAGGTAGTAAGATAAGAAATGTCATAGCACCAAGGTTCACAGACGGTGAATTACCAACATTCACTAAAAGTAGCAAAAAGATAACAATCACCAACGTTCACTGATGGTGAACTACCAACTTTCACTGAAGGTAAAGAGAAAAGAAATATCATAAGACCGACGTTCACTGAAAGTGAACTACCAACGTTCACTGAAGGTAGCAAAAATATAACAATCACCAACGTTATCTAATGGTGGACTACAAACTTTCACTGAAGGTAGAGAGAAAAGAAATATCATAGCACCGACATTCACTGACGGTGAACTACCAACGTTCACTGAAGGTAGCAAAAAGATAACAATCACCAATGTTCACTGATGGTGAACTACCAACTTCCACTGAAGGTAGAGAGAAAAGAAATATCATAGCACCGACGTTCACTGACGGTGAACTACCAATGTTCACTGAAGGTAGCAAAAAGATAACAAGTTTCTCCAAAATTTTGGCGTTTCACCTGGAACGGGTCTCAACTTCTTCTTTAACCAAGGAATTCCTCTTGGAAAGGGTAATAGATATGCCATCTCAAATAAAGAGACTGCTACTTAGAAATATTTCTCAACGAACTGTCTCTACGATATTGAAAGACTTGGCATCCACTGGAGTAATTTGACAATGAACTGCAAACTTTCCACTCATAGAGAAGATATCAAAAAAGTAATGTCGACCTTTTACAGGGAAGTATAAGTTGGTCAAACAAAGATACCTTCTACTTGCTATTATATGAAGGATTGTAAAAATGACTTTCTGGGGAAAGCAATTTGGCTTCTTGGGGAAAGAAATATGACTTCCTGGGGAATGAATCACTACTTCCTGGGGAATGAAATACAACATCCTGGGGAAATAAATATGACTTCCTGGGGAATGAATCATGGCTTCTTGGGGAAATGCCAATATATTCCTGCTGAGGAGATAAAGGTCTCTTCGTGCAAAATAAATGCACATTCTCAAAACCAATGCTCGAAGCTTGCAGAAATCCAAAGTAATAATATTGCTGGGAACCAAAGATTCAAACGGGAAATAAACTGAAGTGAAACAGTCAACCAAAATACATCCTTTGAGAAATAAACTCAAGAGGGAAACCCAATCTATCAAGACAAAGAGCTGTATAGGAAGGCTAAAGCAAAAATCTTCCACGAGGGATAATTCAGTGGGGAAATTGAAAGAATATACACTTTCTACTTAAGGCCGACACTCTATTGGAGCGAGGACAACACAACTCTGCAAAACAGGGTAATATGTCAACAAAATATTAAAGAATGTGAATGAGCAATGATTTTATAAATTCAACTATGTATGATGTATGTATGAATGTATGAGTGTTATCATGTATATGCTGACAAAACAGACATATAAATCTGGGAGTAACCAGGAAAAAACCAACTCGGGTACAATCAACACTCGACTAAATCACATCCAAGATGAACATCCCATAAGAAAATAACCACCTAACGAGGAAACAAAATCCTATTGAACGGCTTAACTTCACTGAGAAGGAACATAATCCGGAAGATAATCACATCATAGCGACAAATCAGTACAAATACAGGGATATAACATCCTTCTTCAGGCTTCACCGGGGAATAACACACAGACTTCAATGGGGAAACAAATGTTTTCATGGTCCGCACTTATAATGGGGATTACAATACTGATTTCAAATAAGGAAGATGGAAACCATATTGGCAAAACATCAATTGAGGATTTCGAGTTAACTTCATTGGGGAAATATCATACAGACTTCACTAGGGGAGATAATGCCTCGTCATCGAGATATCAACTGAGGACCTCGTGCTAACTTTATTGGGGAGGCCTACATCACATCGAATAGGGGAAACCAAAATACGTTCTTCAATATTGAGAGTAAATATTGCACCAACTTCTCTGGGAAAAAAGTATGAAACCTCATGGGGATAACAACTTGGGGAGTTAAGAAGTCAAACATTACAGCATGAAATCAATCTTATGGGGATTTTAAATCAAACCCAGCACTTGGCGGGTGAAAACCCCAAAAAAATGACAAATGCCTCAACATTTCTTAAATAAAACATTGCCCTTGCCTGATTATCGGGCAGTCAAACAAAATGCAAGTACTGCCGAAAGGGAGATGCTTCGTAAATGAGTCAAATCTTAGCATGCACGGGGAGAAAATACTTTTATCAAATAAGTGAAGCCTTCACTGGGGAATCTTGGATTGCGTCTTCATATTATGCAAACTTATTCCAACAAAAGATTCCCTGGGATAACCTTCATGGGGAATCAAGAAGTCAACATTATAGAAAGAGGTCAAACTCATGGGGATTTTAAATCAAACTCAGCACTTGGCGGGTGAAAACCCAAAGGGTTGACAACTGTCTCAACACTTCTTAGAAAATATACTGCCCTAGTCTAGTTGCCTGGGAAATAAATACCAACAATAATGCCAATACTGCAGAAAGAGCGACATTTTTCAAATAGTTCCATCTCATCACACCAAGAGAACAAGACCTTTCGTCATATGAGGCAAGACTTTGCTGGGGAATCTTGGATATATGCCTCATACCATGGAAACCCAAAATAAATAAAAATGAACCAAGACTTGACTGGGGAGAAAGGGATTACAAACCCAATACTGCACCTTACGCCAATTGGTATCATCTTCAATATACAAAAATCACACGCATACCAGTGAAAACGACCTGAGAAAACCTTCCCGAGGGAAACAAAGCTTCCCAAAATTACTAGAGTTCATCCATTCCTGGGATCACCACTTTTGTTTTCCTCTTGAATCACAAAATCTAAATTAAAAGTAAGTTGTAAATTGTTTTTGAAAAATAATTTTATTATTTAATCTTTTTCTTTGGGAATTATTATCAATAATAAATTGAGTCTTTGTAAGCTGAATAATGTAAGTACGAAGTGCGCCTAAGAGGGGGGTGAATTAGGTACTTTAAAAATTTATGGTTTTAGTGATGATGGATATTATTTCTCTGGATCATGGTGAGTTTATAAAAGAGTAAAGTGCAGAAAAATAAAGAGACACAAGCGATATATCCTGGGTCCCCTCACAGTCTGAGAGTACTCCAGTCCCCTTTCAACATGAAAGAGATTTCCTTATTGTGGCAAACATAAACAAGAACTACCCAAAACCAAGAACAATCCTCTTGGACCAAGAACAATCCTCTTGGATTTTCACTATGTCAATAATGAGAACAATCCTCTCAAAGCGACTTTACTTGTATCCAACAATCCTGGAAAAACAAGATTTATAAAACCACTTAAAGTTATTTCCAGCAATCCTGAAAAATAAGCAAGTATATAACAATATTTGATTTGAGTGAGTTTGAGTAGCAATGACCACTTTGAGTGATTTAATCAATGAATTGATCTGCTCTTCCAATGATAATAGTATACAATGACTCAAGATATATAATGCTCAAATTTTTCTGGTTAACAATATGTGAAAGTGTGCAGAAAACTTGTATATGAAAATGTATAACAGCTTGAGTTTGATTTTTTAAAATTCAGAAAATATAATTGGAAGAGGTGTTGAAATGATTTTGAAACTGAGTATTTATATGTTCATAAAACCTTTTTGAAACAGCATAATGTTTTGTAAAAAGAATGTCCAAGTATATCTAGGGAAATCGTCAACAATAACCAAACATATACATTACCTCTGAAACTTCTTGTTCTTGATGGACCAAATAAGTCCATATGTAACAATTGTAGTGGCCTTGTAGTAGACACCACATTCTTATATTTGAAAGTTGATTTTGTTTGTTTCCCTTTTTGGCAAGCATCACAAAGTCTCTCTTTGACGAAATTTCTCTTAGGAAACCCAATGACAAGATCATGCTTGATTAGTTTATTCAAGTGTTTGATGTGAATATGAGCAATTCTTTTGTGCCACAACCATGAATCATCGTTGTTCGCCATGAGACATTTTACCTTCAAAGATGGATCATCAAGGGAAATCACGAATATATTATTGATTCTTTTACCTTTAAGTATAACCTCATGTGTGGTTGAAGAACAATGGGTTGAGGAACTTTGACAATTTTAAACAACCTTCTTGTACCAACACTTTTGCTTTGTAGATAGGAGTTTATTGAGGATGATAATGAGAACTTATAGCAACCAAAGCCACTTGCATATCTTGATAATTGAGAGAAATATGCATTGTGACCAATGGGAACAAGGCCTTGTCTAACCATGACAATTTCTTCAATCAAACCATTGTACTTTTGAATCAATCTTGATACCTTTGAAATGTGGTGAACCAAAATAAAGCTTGCCATGCCATTTCTTCCAAATCAACTTCAATGGTGAGGTTTTAATTTCTCAAACTTTATTGACTAGGGCATGGAAATAAACTCATGAACCCGTGGATCAACTTGTTAAGCCACATTGACTTTACCTACATTATTAACAAGTAAGACAAGCCAAAATTGCATTTTATTAATTAAAAGGAAAGTCAAAACAAAGCATTCATGATCATCAAAGAAAAACAAGTCAAGGTGCTTAGTGATTCCTCAAATAGCAAAGCTAAAGATAGGGAGGAGAACCAATGCCCTAATGTGATCTTGTTGTGATTGAATCAATATGGTATGATAAAGGGATCTTAGGGGCTAAAATTAGGGTACAACAACTGCCCTTATTTAAGTTTCTTCTATCCAGAGATACGAAGGTTAAAAATATTCGTGTAGACGTGATCAAAGATACTTAAATATAAAACAAACCTATTTTTTCCCTAAGATTCCATTCAATGCTTATGAGTATGAATGCATCTGAACAACTTCAAAGGGACTCAAAACTCCATCGTGGATGTAGTAAAGGAAATAAGGATCAAAAGAGAAACCCGAACAGGAAAATAAATCACAGGTGAATCAAAAAGACCCGACTCTATTGGTGTAACACCCAAATAAGAGATAAGGTAGCATCAACTCAGCTAAAGAGGAGATAGTACATGATAAAATTTATTGACAACCAACTGTGAACTACCAAACTCAATAGTCGGAGGTAGAAGATCAAAAAGTTAAACCAAATTTTATTAAAGGCGAAACTACCAATGTTCACTAAAGGTAGAAAGAGAAAATAATAACAACACCGACGTTCACTGACGATGAGCTACCAACGATCACTGAAGGTAGAGAGAAAAGAAATATCATAGCACCGACTTTCACTGACGGTGAACTACCAACATTCACTGAAGGTAGCAAAAAGATAACAATCACCAATGTTCACTGATGGTGAACTACCAACTTTCACTGAAGGTAGTAAGAGAAGAAATATCATAGCACCGATGTTCACTGACGGTGAACTACCAACGTTCATTGATGTTAGCAAAAATATAATAGTCACCAATGTTCACCGATGGTGAACTACCAACTTTCACTAAAGGTAGTAAAAGAAGAAATATCATAGAACCGATGTTCACTGACGGTGAACTACCAACATTCACTGAAGGTAGCAAAAAGATAACAATCACCAATGTTCACTGATGGTGAACTATCAACTTTAACTGAAGGTAGTAAGAGAAGAAATATCATAGCACCGACGTTGACTGACGGTGAACTACCAATATTCACTGAAGTTAGCAAAAAGATAACAATCACCAACGTTCACTGATGGTGAACTACCAACTTTCACTGAAGGTAGTAAGATAAGAAATGTCATAGCACCGACGTTCACTGACGATGAACTACTAACATTCACTGAAAGTAGCAAAAAGATAACAATCACCAACGTTCACTGATGTTGAACTGCCAACTTTCACTGAAGGTAGAGAGAAAAGAAATATCATAACACCGACGTTCACTGACAGTGAACTACCAACGTTCACTGAAGGTAGAAAAAATATAACAATCACCAACTTTCACTAATGGTGAACTACCAACTTTCACTGAAGGTAGAGAGAAAAGAAATATCATAGCACCGACATTCACTGACGGTGAACTACCAACGTTCACTGAAGGTAGCAAAAAGATAACAATCACCAATGTTCACTGATGGTGAACTACCAACTTTCACTGAAGGTAGAGAGAAAAGAAATATCATAGCATTGACGTTCACTGACGGTTAACTACCAACGTTCACTGAAGGTAGCAAAAAGATGACAAGTTTCTCCAAAATTCTGGTGTTTCACCTAGAACGGGTCTCAACTTCTTCTTTAACCAAGGAATTCCGCTTGGAAAGGGTAATAGATAAGATGTCTCAAATAAAGAGACTACTACTTAGAAATATTTCTCAATGAACTGTCTCTGCGATATTGAAAGACTTGGCATCCACTGGAGTAATTTAACAACAAACTGCAAACTATCCACTCATAGAGAAGATATCAAAAAAGTAATGTCGACCTTTTACAGGGAAGTACAAGTTGGTCAAACAAAGATACCTTCTACTTGCTGTTATAGGAAGGATTGTAAAAATGACTTTCTGGGGAAAGCAATATGGCTTCCTGGGGAAAGAAATATGACTTCTTGGGGAATGAATCACTACTTTCTGGGGAATGAAATACAACATCCTGGGGAAACAAATTTGACTTCCTGGGGAATGAATCATGGCTTCCTGGGGAAATGTCAATATATTCCTGCTGAGGAGATAAAGGTCTTTTCGTGCAAAATAAATGCACATTCTCAAACCAATGCTCGAAGCTTGCAGAAATCCAAAGTAATAATATTGCTGGGAACCAAAGATTCAAACGAGAAATAAACTGGAATGAAACAGTCAACCAAAATACATCCTTTGAGAAATAAACTCAAGAGGGAAACCCAATCTATCCAGACAAAGAGTTGTATAGGAAGGCTAAAGAAAAAATCTTCCACGAGGGATAATTCAGTGGGGAAATTGAAAGAATATACACTTTCTGCTTAAGGCCGACACTCTATTGGAGCGAGGAAAACACAACTCTGCAAAACAGGGTAATATGTCAACAAAATATTAAAGAATGTGAATGAGAAATGATTTTCTAAATTCAACTATATATGATGTATGTATGAATGTATGAGTGTTATCATGTATATGCTGAGAAAACAGACATATAAATCTGGGAGTAACCAGGAAAAAACCAACTCGGGTACAATCAACACTCGACTAAATCACATCCAAGATGAACATCCCATAAGAAAATAAACACCAAACGAGGAAACAAAATCCTATTAAACGGCTTAACTTCACTGAGAAGAAACATAATCCGGAATATAATCACATCATAGCGACAAATCAGTACAAATACAGGGATATAACATCCTTCTCCAGGCTTCACCGGGGAATAACACACAGACTTCAATGGGGAAACAAATGTTTTCACGGTCTGCACGTCTACTGGGGATTACAATACTGATTTCAAATAAGGCAGATGGAAACCATATTGGCAAAACATCAATTGAGGATTTCGAGCTAACTTCATTGGGGAAATATCATACAGACTTCACTAGGGGAGATAATGCCTCGTCATCGAGATATCAATTGAGGACCTCGTGCTAACTTTATTGGGGAGGCCTACATCACATCGAAGAGGGGAAACCAAAATACGTTCTTCAATATTGAGAATAAATATTGCACCAACTTCTTTGGGGAAAAAGTATGAAACCTCATGGGCATAACAACTTGGGGAGTTAAGAAGTCAAACATTACAGCATGAAATCAATCTTATGGGGATTTTAAATCAAACCCAGCACTTGGCGAGTGAAAACCCCCAAAAAAATGACAAATGCCTCAACATTTCTTAAATAAAACATTGCCCTTGCCTGATTATCAGGCAGACAAACAAAATGCAAGTACTGCTGAAAGGGAGATGCTTCGTAAATGAGTCAAATCTTAGCATGCACGGGGAGAAAATACTTTTATCAAATAAGTGAAGCCTTCACTGGGGAATCTTGGATTGAGTCTTCATATTACACAAACTTATTCCAAGAAAAGATGCCCTGGGATAGCCTTCATGGGGAATCAAGAAGTCAACATTATAGAAAGAGGTCAAACTCATGGGGATTTTAAATCAAACCCAGCACTTGGCGGGTGAAAACCCAAAGGGTTGACAACTGTCTCAACACTTCTTAGAAAATATACTGCCCTAGTCTAGTTGCATGGGAAATAAATACCAACAATAATGCCAATACTGCAAAAAGAGCGACATTTTTCAAATAGTTCCATCTCATCACACCAAGAGAACAAGACCTTTCGTCATATGAGGCAAGACTTTGCTGGGGAATCTTGGATATATGCCTCATACCATGCAAACCAAAAATAAAAAAAAATTAACCAAGACTTGACTAGGGAGAAAGGGATTACAAACCCAATACTGCACCTTACGCCAATTGGTATCGTCTTCAATATACAAAAATCACATGCATACCAGTGAAAACGACCTGATAAAACCTTCCCGGGGGAAATAAAACTTCCAAAAATTACTAGAGTTCATCCATTCCTGGGATCACCACTTTTGTTTTCCTCTTGAATCACAAAATCTAAATTAAAAGTAAGTTGTAAATTGTTTTTGAAAAATAATTTTATTATTTAATCTTTTTGCTTTGAGAATTATTATCAATAATAAATTGAGTCTTTGTAAGCTGAATAATGTAAGTACGAAGTGCGCCTAAGAGGGGGGTGAATTAGGTATTTTAAAAATGTATGGTTTTAGTGATGATGGATATTATTTTTCTGGATCATGGTGAGTTTATGAAAGAGTAAAGTGAATAAAAATAAAGAGACACAAGCGATATATCCTGGGTCCCCTCACAGTCTGAGAGTACTCCAGTCCCCTTTCAACATGAAAGAGATTTCCTTATTGTGGCAAACTTAAACAAGAACTACCCAAAACCAAAAAAAATCCTCTTGGACCAAGAACAATCCTCTTGGATTTTAACTATGTCAACAATGAGAACAATCCTCTCAAAGCGACTTTACTTGTATCCAACAATCCTGGAAAAACAAGATTTATAAAACCACTTAAAGTTATTTCCAGCAATCCTAAAAAATAAGCAAGTATGTCGCAATATTTGGTTTGAGTGAGTTTGAGTAGCAATGATCACTTTGAGTGATTTAATCAATGAATTGATCCACTCTTCCAATGATAATAGTATACAATGACTCAAGATATATAATGCTCAAATTTTTCTGGTTTACAATATGTGAAAGTGTGCAGAAAACTTGTGTATGAAAATGTATAACAGCTTGAGTTTGATTTTTTAAAATTCATAAAATATAATTGGGAGAGGTGTTGAAATGATTTTGAAACTGAGTATTTATATGTTCATAGCACCTTTTTGAAACAGCATAAAGTTCTGTAAATGAATCATTAACAATTGCCAAGATTGGGTGAAAGGTTTCCATGAAATGGTGTTATGAACAAGCATATGTAAAGCTGCTGTTTTACAAAATCATGCAGCATGCAATCGATTGCACCCTCTGTGTAATTCGATTGCACGGGGTTTCAACAGCTAGAAATTAAAATATTTTGAGTGTGCAATCGATTGCACAAGATTATAAATTGATTGCATTTGAAGTCAGTAGAAAAAATTGATTGAGTTCAATCGATTGCACAAACATGCAAATCGATTGCACATAGAAATCGTAGCAAATGATTTTAAAAATTAAAGCATGCAATCGATTGCACTAATATGAAAATCTATTGCACTCAAGTAAAAAATTATTTTTAGCTTAGAAAAACTTGAGTAAGGATTTGGACAATATAAAATATTTCTTTTGACCATTGAGCATCTATGTCTTAACTTCAAAGTAAGTATTATCATTATACCTTGAAATTTTTCTAAGTGCTTGAACCAAAGACTTTATCCACATATGCTTTTAGCTTGATGAATAATCTTTGCCTTCTTTGTCAATCATGGTTTGTCTTCATCAAAACAAAAGTGCATTTGAGAAGCTTGATTTTACATTCTCCCCCTTTTTGATGATGACAAACAATCTTTCTTGATGCGTTGTAATTTCCGGAAAGAAACTTCTCCCCCTAAGATGTATAACTCTCCCTTTGTATGAGAATGTTGGAATCCTTTAAATTCGTTCATCTTGGTTGACGAGTACATTAAAAATTTAAGACAAGGAAATATATAAGCATAAAGTGCCACATCCTTCTCCCCCTTTGACATTATCAAAAAGAATGGAAAGATGCAATAAAAATGGACAATAATAAAGCAATATTGTAAAAAATTAATTAATCATGCATCACAAATAGTCATAGACATAGTAACATAACGATTACAAAGAAATTTGAAAAATAACAAACAAAATGTAGCATAATTGAACAAGGACAAAACAGAAAACAATAAACATGATAAAGTTGGACAAAAATTTATGGTTTATTCATGTCTCGGTTTTTTTAGAACCAAGATCCTTGATTTGGAAATTGTTGTTGTAGAGGAGGTTCTGTGTAATGTTGTGGAGGTGCAGCTGGATTATTTGGGTCATATGGTGGAATGTGAAAGTGAGAGTAAAGGTAAGAAAATTGTTGATTCACATCTATGCGGAAGTCATTAATCTGGGTTGTTGTAGAATCATTTATAGCATTCCATTGGTTGTTGATGTTGGTATTCATGGAAGCAAATTGTTGAGACATGAAATCCATAAGATCTTGATTGCTTGGACCAGAGGGAGCAGTAGGTGGAGGAGGTACAACTTCACCACCTTCAACTTCTTGATTGTTTCCTTCATCACCGACCACATCTTCACCAATGTAAGTTATAGTTTTTGTTTCCGGATTTAATTAACACCCATTCACGGGTCAACATTTTTGATTGAAATCTTATGCAGATTTGGATCCATATTAACTTTCTTAAACCCAGCAAAATCAACTCTAAATTCTTCCATAATTAATGTAACAAAGTAAGCATATGGTAGAAATTTCGATTTATCATCAATCCTCAACATATGAACCATTATGAGCCTTGCCTAATTAACACTTTTACCTTTCTTACTTGCATAAATCAGTTGCATTTCCAGGTTAGTCACGGTGCAGTGGTTTCCAGCCCGTGGAAACATAATATAGACCATGAAATAATGAAATAGTCGATCATCTAGAGGGAATCACTCCTCCTAGACCACAAATCCTTTTGGCACGGAATTCAGCTTCGCTTAATCTCCCAATGCTGTAGTAGAATTCCTTTTTCCTATAGTCATCCCATGCCTCGTTTTCAGGGTCGTACAAAGAGCTTCGAGTGTAGGGAATATGTAGAATCTCACCAAAAATTTCAGGGGTTAGAGAGATTCGTGTACCCAACACATATGTCACCATCTTGCCTTTGTGAGGAGTTAAATTGCTGAAAAATACTCTTACCAGATCCGGATAATATGGACCAAATGATGAAATTAATGGTTCTAGTCCATAAGCAGTTAAATCATTTTGAAAAGAGAAACATTCATGGGGAAAAGATGATAACATACCATATTTAGGATTGGACACTATTTTTCTTTGAAAATCCTTTGTAAATCTTACTTCTTGTTCTTCGGTGAGAGAAGAGATTAATGGATTCTCAGAGGATGAAACAGCCTTTTTCTTCCCTTTCTCTGAAGCTGACACCTTTCGTTTTTGCCTTGAAGCCATGGGTAAGGCGTTTTTAGGGTTTGTAGGGTTTTAGGTTTTTGAGAGGAAGATGTTTGATGAGCTGAAGTTTGGATATGATTTATGAGTAAATAGAAATGAGTGGGTTTTATTATATGTAATGAAGTTTAATTGACTTTTCAATAATAGAGACGAGCTTGGGAATATGAGAGAGAGAGGAATTCTGACCAACAAATATTTCTGTCATAAAAGCATGTTATAGTGGGTGCAACCGATTTGCATACAGATGCAATCGATTTGCACATAAAACAGAAGCCAAACAAAACTGAAACGCACAGAGTGCAATCGATTTTCACTTATGGTGCAATCAATTTTCAAAGAAACAAAAAGGTGAAAAATGAAAACACTCAGTGAGCAATCGATTTACACTATTGTGCAATCGATTTTCATCAACCAAAAACGACCAAAACATATTTTTCTTAAACTTAAACACCACTTAACATATATATTCACATATAACAAGGTTAAGACAAGTATATAAAATCATAACAAGGATAGAAAGCACCTTATATGTCGTGTTCATCAAGAATTCCAAGCTCTCGCCGAATCTTGTAAAACGGTTCTCTTGCTAAAGGTTTAGTGAAGATATCAGCAAGTTGATTATGAGTATCTACAAATGTTACCTCAACATCTCCTTAAAGTACATGATCACGGAGGAAACCATGTCGTATATCTATGTGTTTGGTTCTTGAATGCATGGCCGGATTCTTCGTAATGTTTATTGCACTTGTATTGTCGCACCGTAGAGGAATGCATCCTAGATCGAGTCTGTAGTCACGAAGTTGTTGTTTGAGCCACAAAATTTGAGCGCAACTACTACCCACTGCAATATATTCTGCTTCGGCCGTGCTAAGAGCAACGTATGCTTGTTTCTTGCAGGCCCATGATACTAATGCATTTCCAAGGATGTGACAAGTACCACGTGTGCTTTTTCTATCAGTTTTACAACCTGCAAAATCCGCGCCAGAATAACAAACTAAGTTATAAACCCTTACTTTAGGATACCATAATCCAACATTTATTGTTCCTTTGAGATACTTCATGATCCGTTTCACCGCCATGAGATGAGATTCCTTTGGATTTTCTTGAAAGCGAGCACATAGACAAACACTAAACATTATGTCAGGACGGATTGCCGTCAGATATAATAAGGAGCCAATCATACCACGATACTTTATAATGTCGAAGGAAACACCTGATTCATCTTAATTAACATATGTACCCGAACCCATTGGTGTAAACATTCCCTTATAGTTATCCATGTCAAATATTTTTAAGAGTTCCTTGCAATACTTGGATTGGTTGATGAAGATTCCATCTTTTAATTGCTTGATTTGAAGTCCAAGAAAATAATTCATTTTACCCATCAAGGTCATCTCAAATTCTCCTTGCATCATTGCTGAAAACTCTTCACACATTTCTTTGTTTGAAGATCCGAAAATGATTACGTGAACATAGACTTGAACTAGCAAAGTGTCATCTTTGATTTTCTTGATAAACTAAGTCTTGTCAACTTTACCCTTTTCAAAACCTTTTTCGCATAAGAAGTTGCTTAGCCGATCATACCATGCCCTTGGTGCTTGTTTTAAACCATAAAGTGCTTTTCTCAATTTAAAAACATGAGATGGATTCTAGAAATCTTCGAACCCCGGGGGTTGTTTAACGTAGACTTCTTCATTGATATATCCATTCAAGAATGCACTTTTGACATCCATTTAGAAAAGTTGAAAATTTAATGAGCAAGCATAGGCGAGTAAGAGACAAATATCTTCTAACCTTGCAACCGGAGCGAAAGTTTATTCAAAATCTATTCCTTCTTCTTGATTGTAGCCTTGTGCTACCAACCTTGCTTTGTTCCGACAATTATTCCATTTTCGTCAAGTTTGTTTTTAAACACCCATCTTGTTCCAATAATGTGTTTGTTGCTTGGCCTAGGGACAAGTTCACAAACTTGATTCTTTTCAAATTGATTTAATTCTTCTTGCATAGCAATAATCCACTGGTCAGCGCCTAAGGCTTCATCAACTTTGGAAAGTTCAATTTGAGAGACAAACGCCATGTTTAGGCAAGCATCTTTAAGATTTAGTCTTGTTGTCACACCTTGACTTATATCACAAATTACTTTATCGATAAGATGATCTCTATGAGTTCTCCATTCTTTTGGTAGATCATTGAAATTTGATTCTCGTTGGGATGATTCTTCTTGTTGAATTAGTTGATCTTTGGAAGTATTTTCTTGAGGACCTTCTAGTATTTCATCATCATCATCATTACCAACAATATTATCCTCCTTGGAGGGGTTAGTTTCATCAAAAGATACATGCATTGATTCTTCAATAGTTGAAGTTCTTTTGTTATAAATTATATACGTCTTATTAGAAAGGGAGTAGCCAAGAAAAATACCTTCATCGGATTTTTCATCAAACTTACAAAGGTTATCTTTGTCATTGTTTAAGACAAAGCATTTGCAACCGAAAATGTGAAAGAAAGCTATGTTTGGTTTCCTCCCTTTGAAGAGTACATATGGAGTTTTCTTCAAGATCGGTCTTATGTTAACTCTATTGCTAACAAAGCATGCCGTTCTCACCGCATTCGCCCAAAAATATTTTGGAAGGTTTGAATCACTAAGCATTGTTCTTGCATGTTCTACAAGAGACGTATTCTTTCTTTCTACCACTCCATTTTGTTAAGGAGTTCTTGGTGCCGAGAAGTTGTGAGATATTCCACGTTCTCCACAAAATTCTTCAAATAGAGCATTCTTAAATTCTCCGCCATGATCACTTCTTATGGAGGCAATTGTTAGAGACTTCTCATTTTGAATTTGTTTAGCATACTTTTTAAACGCCTTGAATGCATCACTTTTCTACACTAAAAAGAATGTCCAAGTATATCTACAGAAATCGTCAACCATAACCAAACATATACATTACCTCCGAAACTTCTTGTTCTTGATGGACCAAATAAGTCCATATGTAACAATTGTAGTGGCCTTGTAGTAGATACCACATTCTTATATTTGAAAGTTGATTTTGTTTGTTTCCCTTTTTGGCAAGCATCACAAAGTCTCTCTTTGACGAAATTTCTCTTAGGAAACCCAATGACAAGATCATGCTTGATTAGTTTATTCAAGTGTTTCATGTGAATTTGAGCAATTCTTTTGTGCCACAGCCATGAATCATCGTTGTTCGCCATGAGACATTTTACCTTCAAATATGGATCATCAAGGGAAATCATGAATATACTATTGATTCTTTTACCTTTAAGTATAACCTCATGTGTGACTTCGTCTTCTATCAAGCATTCATCCTTGGTGAACGTGATCTTGAAGCCTTTGTCACAAAGTTGGATAATACTAAGAAGATTGTGCTTTTGTCCTTCAACATAAAGAACATCTTCAATGGATGTGAAAGGTGGAGCACCAACTTTGCCTTTGCCAAGAATTCTTCCCTTATTATTGTCTCCATAAGTGACAAAACCCTTGGCCTTTAGAACCAGATTTGAAAATTGGTTTATGTCTCCCGTCATATGCTTTGAACAACCACTATAAAGATACTAAAGATTGCATGTGGTCTTCAAGCATACCTTCAAAACAGATTAGGTCTTGTTAGGTACCAAAGTTGCTTTGGGTCCTTCATAATTAGTGTCTTTCTTTACCTACACATAATGCCCACTTGCCACACTTAAGTTTCTAACATAGCAAGCATTAGGTGTATGGCCTTTAATACCACAATAGAAACAAGTAGGTTTAAAGTTACTTCTATATCTAGAAGGATAAGATTTCTTCTTAGGAAATGTTTTCTTTTTGGGATAGTGATGAACCATTTTAGGTTTGTTTACTTTCTCTTTGGATGATTGATCACTAGCCTTAACAAAGATAGTTTTATTAGAACTTGGTTTTAAAAACTTTGAATATCCAAGTCCACTTTTATCATTGGAGTATCTTTGTTGGCTAAGAACACCTTCCAATCCAATTTTACCTTTTTCATATCTTTCAATGACTCTTTTTAATTGGACAATTTGGAAAGAGAGTGATTCACAATTTTTGCATACAAAATTTTGTTTTTGTTCATCACTTAATTTTTGTTTTTCTTCTTTGAAATCTTTTTCCATAGATTCACATTTTTCTTCTAAAGATGAAATTTGTTACTTTTAAGATGAAATAGTTTTATACATAATTTTGAATTCATTTAATAGTTCATCTATATCACCTTGTGCATCACTATCAAAAAGAGAAAATTCATTACTAACCTTATTGTCTTCATCATCGTAATGGTGTGAGGCCATCAATGCTAGATTTGCACTTTCATCACTATCGGAATTAGATAAGGAACTTATTTAATTATTATCCCATGCAACATAGGCCTTTTTGTTCTTAAATCCCTTTTTGCTTTTGTATCCACCTTTCTTGGAGAGTTTCGGACAATCCGGCTTGATATGACCTTGCTTACCACATTCACAACATGTGACTTCTTGTGTTGATGTGGAAGCTTCCTTTTTCTTGAATTGTTTCTTTACTTTTGAATGAGAAAAGGATTTGTCATTTCTACCAAAGAACTTACCAATCCTTTTAACAAGAAGCGTGAAGTTTTCATCTTCTTCCAGATTGTCTTCCTTTTCAACTTCCTTGGAATCTATCTTTAAAGAAATATTCTTGGATTTATTCTCTTGATTTTCATGTTTTTCAAGTCTCCTGAGTTTCGTTTCATATTCTTGAAGTTTCCCAAACAATGTTGCAGAAGTCATTGAGGAGAGACTTTTCTTTTCTGAAATTGTCGTTACCTTTTGTTGCCATTCCCTAGTTAAGGACCTAAGTACTTTCAGATTTAGTTCATCATTTGTCAAAGTCTTACCAAGAGCACTTAGATGATTTGTCAAGTGCATGAATATCCTTTGTAGGTCAATGATGGTTTCTCCAGGCTGCATCCGAAATAATTCGTACTCTTGACTCAAGGTATTTAGCCTTGATCTTTTAACTTCAACAGTTCCTTCATGAGTTTGTACCAAGGTATCCCATATTTCTTCCGCTGTTTTGCATGCCGAGACACAGAATAATTCATCTATGCTAAGTGCACCTTGAAGAAGATTTATTGCCTTTTTATCATAGAGAACCTTCTTCTTATCATCTTCTTCCCATGCAGCTTTAGGCTTTGATGAGTCAGCCCCATTGATTACCGTTATAGGGATAAAAGGACCATTCTCGACTGCATCCCATATTTCTTCTCCTTGTGCTTCTAGATGTGCCTTCATGCGTATTTTCCAGAAGTCAAAATATTCACCACAAAATAGAGGAGGCTTGTTGTTACTACCACCATCTCTGAAAACGGGATTTTGATTTGCGAAAGCCATTCTAGATCTTTTAGGAACAAGTTACCTATAACCTGCTCTAATTCCAATTGTAAGTACGAAGTGCGCCTAATAGGGGGGGGGTGAATTAGGTACTTTAAATTTTTTTGGTTTTAGTGATGATGGATATTACTTTTATGGATTATGGTGAGTTTATGAAAGATTAAAGTGAAGAAAAATAAAGAGACACAAGCGATATATCCTGGTTTCCCTCACAGTCCGAGAGTACTCCAGTCCCCTTTCAACATGAAAGAGATTTCCTTATTGTGGAAAACTTAAACAAGAACTACCCAAAACCAAGTACAATCCTCTTGGACCAAGAATAATCCTCTTGGATTTTCACTATGAACAATGATAACAATCCTCTCAAAGTTACTTTACTTGTATCCAACAATCCTGGAAAAACAAGATTTATAAAACCACTTAAACTTATTTCCAACAATCCTGAAAAATAAACAAGTATATAGCAATATTTGATTTGAGTGAGTTTGAGTAGAAATGATCACTTTGAGTGATTTAATAAATGAATTGATCTTCTATTCCAATGATAATAGTATACAATGACTCAAGATATATAATGCTCAAAGTTTTCTGGTTAACAATATGTGAAACTGTGCAGAAAACTTGTGTATGAAAATGTATAACAGCTTGAGTTTAATTTTTGAAAATTCAGAATATATAATTGGAAGCGATGTTGAAATGATTTTGAAACTGAGTATTTATATGTTCATAGAACCTTTTTGAAGCAGCATAAAGTTGTGTACGGTGATTGTATTCAACGGGTTTTTTAATTAATCTGCACATATGATTTATGATTACTTTTAGAAACTGACACATATAACAAGTGATCATGCAGATTGAATTGCAATTATTATTTATTTTGAAAGGTTTTTTTTCCGATTACCATTTTCCAAGAAAAAAGCAAAAAATAAAAACACAATTTGGGAAACAAAGACAACTTTTATTATTAATTTTAAAAATCAAAGCGAACAAATAGTCCCATACAATATCAATACTTTCACCTTGGGCAGAGTGAAAGTTTTATTTTTCAAAAAGATTAACAAAAAACAAATTACTTTGAAACATGTATGCAATAGGGAACATCAATGGTGATCCAGTTCTGAACCCTAACTCCATGCATCACATAATTTGGCATTTCTGGCTCTACTTCATCTTCCACAATGGCAGTAATCCCGAAAACAGTTGGATGAAGATAACCCCCGCTACGAATGATGTCTTGATACTTTCCTGCACCAGACTTCAGCTTCATGCTCTTACCTTTATCATTCTTCACAGAGCCCCAAGCTAGCTCTATTCTTGTTTACATGTGGATCAACAATCTGTCCCCATACTTCACTATAGCCATTATGCACAACCTGCTGAGCATCCTTAAACGAAGCCATAGAATTCTCATTTCCTCTTATATTATCAATGGATAAAGTTTGGAACTGGGTTCCAACAGCAGCTTCATCCGCCTCCACAATGCTGAAAGAGGACAAATGAGATATCAATAATGCCTGTTCTCCATTTATAATTACCACTTTTCCTTCATGCACAAACTTCAACTTCTGGTTTAATGTCGAAGTGACATCCCCTGCCTCATGTATCCACGACCGTCCCAACAAACAACTGTAAGCGGGTATAATATCCATGTCCTGGAAAGTAATCTAAAACAAATGTGGGCCTGTATGAATAGGAAAGTCCACTTCACCAATAACAGATTTCCATGATCCATCAAACGCTTTCACAATAATGCCACTTGGGCGCATGGGCGTTCCATGATATTTCAACTTCATAAGTGTGCTCCTTGGTATAACGTTTAATGCGGATCCATTATCAATCAACACATTGGGTAATGAATCATTGTTACAGTTCATAGAGATGTGGAGGGCCAGATTGTGATTCTTTCCTTCATCGGGCAGTTCATCGTTGCAGAAACTCAGATTATTACATGATGTAATGTTCCCTACCACACTGCTGAATTGGTCTACAGGCATATCACTTTCCACGAAAGCTTGGTCCAATACCCTCATCAAAGATTCTCTGTGAGCGGATGAGTTCATCAATAAATCCAAGATAGAGATTTTTGAAGGAGTCTGCAGTAGCTAATCTACAATTTTGTAGTCGCTCATCTTGATTATATTCAAAATATCATCCACCTCTTTTTTTAGTGTAGCTCCACTAGATTCACCCACTTCCTTCTTGGGTTCAATATTTTCAGCAATTTTATTTCTAGTACTCACATCTCCACGAACAACTCGTGAAAATACAAGACAACTGCGGGTCACTCTGCTAGTCTCAACAATATTTCCAACATTAGGCATTGGCTTGATGGGAACTTCCACACCATCCTATAAAATTGCAGCATTATATTTGTAGGGTGCAACCTTGTCTGACTTGTAGGGGACAGGACCCGGTAAGCTATTCACCAATGGAATAATAGCTGGCTGGCTATGATATTAAACTTCAAAAGGGGCGAGCGTGCCAAAACAAGGCAAAATAACATTTACTCCCTCTTCAACATATTCAGTCATTACGAAGTCATCTATGGAAAACATATCTTGATCTGAGGAGAAGAACTCATCCGCAGAGGCATACTCATCATCTGACTCTTCTTTAACCAAACAAACCTCAATCTCATTAACCTCATGGTAATTATCCCTTTGGCATGTAACCTTGATAGTTCCATTATCCAATAACAACTGAATACCTCTCCTTACAATTGAAGATCCTCGGCAGTCCCGATAGCAAATTCGGCAAGATCCATACTGATGTTCTACCTGACTAGCCTTATGGCAGAAAGTAGCACACAATTGTACAAGATCCTTATTCAGGTATTCCACATCAAAGATTCTGAACTCTCCAGGACATACATAAACCATGTTTACTTCCTCTTCATACTATGCGCTAGGCCTGATTATATGGATGAGGCCCTCATCCATCATCTCCTGCAAGTCAGCCTTTATCTTGTAACAACCATGTACATCCGTACTGCAAATAGCACAACCGACATGTTCATGTGTATAATATCTAAATTCACAGAGGTCTGCATGCATTTTTACCAAATATCCTCTAACCAAATTAATATTAAAAATCCAGAAGTCGCCTGGACAACCCGAAACCATGTTCACAACATTTGCTCCTCCATGCTTTGGCAAAGGATTATCTTTCACATTAGGGCCAACATCTTTGAAGGACCAGATACCAGACTTCACCAATTTATGTACTTCAATTTTCAAAGGATAGCAGTTATCAACATTGTGCCCTGGTGCTCCCTAATTAAAAGCACATGTTTGGTCTGCCTTGTAATACCAAGGTAATGGTAATGGTATAGCGGGAGATGGTCTGGTCTGAACCAACTTCTTTTGAATTAACGCCAGGAGTAATTCTGTATAGCTCATAGGGATAAGGTCATAACTCTCCCTTCTCTGATTATACCCTTGACTCCCATGATGGGATGGTCTCTGATAAGAAATTGTGCTTAGAGCTAAACCAACAACTGGAGTTAATGAGGGGACTTGTTGATGACGCTGATAATTTCTTCTAGGAGGATTAACCCTCCTCTCTTGCATAACAACATTTGTATCTCCTTCCTTCTTTTTAGAAAACCCATAGGATGGCTTCTTCATACTTCCAGAACTTTCACTTTTTGTTAAACGACCCTCTCTTACAGGCTCTTCCAAACGGATACCCATGCCCACCATTTTAGTAAAGTCATTTAACGCACTTGCTACCATCCTGTCATAGTAGAAAGCACCCAGAGTCTTCAGGAAAATCTTAGTCATCTCTTTTTCTTCCATGGGAGGAATCACTTGGGCGGCTACCTCATGCCATCTCTGTACATATTCTTTGAATGATTCCCTGTCTTTCTAGACCATGGCCCTGATTTGATCATGGTCAGGCGTCATGTCCACGTTGTATTTGTATTGTCTGATAAATGCTTCTCCCAAGTTGTTGAAAGTATGGATATGGACGCTGTCCAAACTCATATACCACTTCAATGCAGGACCAGTCAAAATATTCTGAAAAAAGTGAATCAGTAGAGGTTGATCATTAGTGTGGGTAGACATTCTTCTTATATACATCACAAGATGAGAACGAGGACAAGTGTTGCCCTTGTACTTATCTAATTCCGGGACTTTAAACTTCACAGGTATCTTGACATTCGGGACCAAGCATAAATCATTCACATTCTGCTCGAATCCTTTCCCCTAAGGGCCTTCATCTCCCTCTGCATCTTGTCAAACTGATCTTGAAAATCATACATTCGATCATAGATACCCAAGCCTTCACTTGGTGGAGGAAAAGGACGATACATATCATCATTAGAAAATGGGACCATATTCACCGAAAAAGGTGCAGCAGGAGTAGCATGCACCATAAGAGGTGCAGGAGTAATAGTAGTCTGAACAACTGGAGTAACTTGAGGACTAAGATTGAAACCTTCAGGCATAAAGTTCTCTAGCATTCCCCATGGATAACCTTGAGGCATGCGATTCTAAACAACAACTGGAGTAACAGACACAAGAACGGTCGGAGCTTCAGTAGTAACCCTTATCTTTTGAGGTTGAACACTCGGTGGCTGATTCTGAGTAGCCACCAGAGATTCCATCGGAGCAGTGAGATTGGCCATGCCGGCCTTTAGAGCAGAAACTTCCTCGCGTAGCTCGCGATTCTCTTATTCTAAGTTGTCCATCTTTCTTCTGAATCTCGAGTATTGTAATGGTGAGACAACTTGATGAACGAAGTAAAGAAGCATGGTAAGACACCTGGTATGCATAATAAATGCAAGAAATATGTGCAATATGATGCATGATATGCAATGCAGATGATTTATTTTATTAATATTTCAAGGGACTTAAAGATTTATAGACACATTGCAAATATCAAAGTAATAACATATTTGAAATACTGAAAATTTTCATTATAATAACTTCAAAATGGATTATAAGTTTCAATAATCCAAAGTAAAAGATAAAAATAAAGTCTAAAACCCTAAGAAGTAAAGATGATGGAGATCACTCTATACGCTGGCGCTTTCCTGTAAGCCTGGAAATCTGAGCCTTCAACCTCTGATTTTCTTCCGCATATCTGGTGTCAACCTCCTTCCAATCACCTGAATCATGAAGTGTGAAACTAGCATCTGATTGAGGCTTAGAGGAAAATCAATCCCCTTGCCTCTCCATTGTCTCTGCAGCCTAATTCTCAAGAATCTCAATCAAGTAGTCTTTCTCCTTCAATTCTGCTCTATAGGAAATCTCTAAAGTTTGGTACTTATTCTTCCAAGCATCCTTTTCCTGCTGCATCCTGACCAAAGCAAGTTGTAGCTCTTCCACATCATCCAATAAGGGAGAAGTGGTCTTCACAAACAAGTCAGGCATAGGTGTTTCCCAGGAATACGACATCTTCAACTGAATAGCTCTCGTTTGGACCCATTGAAGATTAGGCTCCAAAGAAACAACCCCCCTAGGTCCCAGGTCTTTCCTAATCTTCCTATGAATGTGACGCAAGGCCTTCGCAATCTGCTCCCAAGCTTCCTTATGGTGTTTTCTCTCCTTCATGTAGAAGCTAATCAAATGAATACTATTTAGTTTATCCTTCATTGGATAATCAAGATGTCGTCGTGCGATAATAGGGTTGTAGTTAATTCCTCCCTTTGTACAAAGAATAGGTACATTGGGGAAACTACCACTACGGTCGGTAAACTCTACATCATGGTAAGCCCGAAGATACCAATCAATATCTGAGTGAGGAAGTGACATGATCTTAGGAGCCCAACGGGGTTCCTTCCTGACATCCCAGAAAGCATCAGACCGAGGCATATGAGAAATAAACCACCGGTAAAACAGAGGCGTGCAACAGATAATCATCCCCCCATGATAAGAATTTCGAAGATGAATAGAGTAATAAGCATCACCCAACAATGTAGGAACTGGGTTTCAATTCATGAAGATCCTGATAGCATTAACATCAATAAACTTATCCATATTAGGAAATAAAAACAACCTGTACACAAGTAGAGCAAAGATGGCCTCAAAAGCGATTGTACTCTTCATCCTGGCAAAGTAAAGAGCTTTCTCCAATAATAACTGAGCTGGTAATCCTCTAATCCCTCCTTTAGTAGTCATATGGGCTTCAACCTCAAACATCCCCAGATGAATCAAAGCAGCAATCTCGTGTAGTTTTGGCTCACCCTCCAAACCAGAAAAAGGAACACAATTGATAATAGGTAAATCCAACAGATAAGAATACTCCTCTAGTGTAGGAATCAACTGATAGTCAGGGAAAGTAAAGCAATGATACATCAAATCATAGAACTGGACCAAGGTGGAGAGAATACCCTCCTTCATCCTAAGCTTCATGCGAGGAATGATGGATCCATACTTCTTCTGAAAATCTACATAACACTCAATCTCGGGAATTAGATTGATTAACTCATCTATCTTGGGATCTTTGAAACTGTATTTTCCGGTCTTTCTTTTTCCGGTCTTTCTTTTTCCAGAATCCATCTTCAAAAGATGCTTATGAGTACATGGGTGCATGATGAAATAATCACACATAAGATCACAAACATAAGGTTCATAGGTTCAACGTCACGAGCATGAGGTGGAAGGTACTACCCATAAGGTATGGTCTAAAAGTTATCACTTGCCGAAAAAGGTTCTAGAGGTTCCCATAATCTACATTCTTCCTTAAGATATTACCAACTTCCCGATTAACTCGGAAATTAGTAATATTCACAAGAAAAACTCGTCTGAGTGTAGCATCGCGTGACAACTATTTCCGTATTACTCCGTCATAGCTTCTGCACTACACTTAAAAGGCCAAGATGGGTTAGTTATTCTACGGTCATCAGCTTCAGCAGGATCCCAGGTCGAAAGTAGCACGTCTTCTTGATTACTCGGTAAACAAAACTACAGTCAAAGGGGTCTCCACTGAGTGGGGGATCTCATGCCTCCTTTTTTGGTATTACTCCCTCAAAGTTAACATGACTATACCGCCCGTCCTATCTTAAGTTTTCTGAAGTTCGGTATAGGACTTATGAGAAATCATCAAGCACCCTAAAAACCAGGAAAATCTAGACAAATAGATATACATCATATAATATATAACAAACAATATCACATATACAAATATAAACAAAGATAGGTTTAACCCACTTAGGGATGGACCAGCAAGAGGTCAATCTTTCCCCAGTGAAGTCACCATTTTTTTCTGTAGTGATAGAAATGTTTAAGACTCAGCCATTGGATTGGTTAGACTTATATAGATCAAAATAAAAATTTCCACCGCGCTTTATTGTTTCCAAAGAAATGGGAAAAGAGCGAATAACCCAAAAAGAGGGGGAAAGGTTCTAGGTAAGGGGTTGGTTATGCAAAGGGAAGGTATTAGCACCCTAAACATCTACGGTACTCCGCAGGAACCTTTTTGAAAAATCTGTATATTTTGGCTATAAAATGTTGTGTGTAAAATAGATGGTGGAGGTGAGAAAAGAAATATTTTTTTAAATGATTTTTTCTCCCACCGTGGTTGCGAACCTTTAGTGCCTACGTACCACCTTTCATCCAATAGGGGATCAGGGTACACGTAGTTCACCTTTTGAAAATTTTTAAAACACAAGTGTGTTGGTTAATTTTTTGAGATAAGACATCATCGTCATTATCTGTGTGGAAAACATACTTACTACTCATAATCATGAGAAAGGAGAATTTTCATCATCCCAAAGTGGAGGATATGGCTTGGGTTTTAGAATCAACAATGCCTCACTCAACACCCGAGTGGAAAATATCTCACTTCACTATATATTGTAGAAGTATAGTTGTTTGCATCACTACAAGGATTGACAAGAGTCCAATCTTTTGAGAAAAGTTTAAAGATAAGAAGCAAAATGGAAAAATGGTTTGAATGAGATTGATTGACTTTTAGTATTCTCACAAAATGTCAAGGTATTATTAAGTTGATTGAATTTTATTTATGAAAAGGTTTTGAAAATGCATGGACCTAGGTCCAAGTTTATTATGAAAGTGGTTCAAGTTTAAAAAACAAGAAGAGTTTTCAAAAGGAGGGAGAAGTTTTTTTGAAATTAAAGAAGGTGGGAGGAGATGAAGGGACTATGCTAAAGCATAAGGTAAAAGATAATGAGAAGAACCGTCTAACCAACAAGAAGCAAATACTTAACATTATGAGTCAAGATAGAATTCCCATTCTTTGGATTAAAACCAAGCAAATAAATATACTAGACCTCTTGAGAGAACCAAACTTCCAATGTATTAAGTCTTCACAAAAATCGGGCAGAGTAACGGCTGTATACAGGTGAATTCCAGATTACAAACAAATTATGTAATCACAATAACATGAACACAAAACAAACAAACAACCCAATGTCTTAAGGTAAACCTCAAGAACTCCAGACAAAATATCAATTAAGGTCACAAGGTCTCCAACATAGGCCAAGGTTTCTAATCCTAAGTCTAAGAAGTCCAATACTCCATAATGCCAAGGATAGTATCCAAATAGTCCAAGTATCATTAAGGTTTTTTATGGTTCATGTTGATTATTAGGTATCTTAAAAAAGAAAAGAAAAGCTCAAGTGAGCAAAATAAAAATGACAACAAAGTAAATGCTCAAGTGAGCAAAGATGAAAAATAGCATGAAATGTAAATGCAAAAAGTAAATGGTACATAAAGTAAAAGAGCATAAAATAAAAACACAAAATAAAGTCAATTATTAGTAATTTGTGTTTAGTTGGATGACCATCTTGAAACTTGCATTTGGAACTCATTAGAGGATTGATAGAACCAAAGCCTCCACACAACAAGTTGCGTTTGCTTTTTGTCAAGTATATCATTCATTTTGGAATCCTGAAAAAGTAAAATTTAATGATCAACGATGTTTAAGTGATCCGTGTTGACCAAAAGTGATGTTGATCCATTAGAGGATTGGTAGAACCAAAGCCTCCACACAATGAATCTCAAGGTGATTGGATCAAAGAGATCAAATTAACATACTTGGGTTGCAAACATGGGTTTGGGCCATGAATGATCATTTATTCGGATCGGAACAAAGTTTAGCGCTATGTTAAGCAATCGTAAGTGGACTTATATAGAAGTCACACCTATTTTGAGGCCGGTCAATAGCAATCTATGCACCATTTATTTTGAGACATGATATAAAGATCATACTCCAATAACACCATTTATTTTGAGAATATACAAACCATTTTTGAATTAAAATTTAATTAAACTATTATTAAAATCATTCATCCATTTTTATGGAGTTAGACTTAACACCATGGATCTAATGATGTTAACAAAGTTCATGATCAAAAATTCAACCCAAGATCAGCCAGAAAATAATCACAAAATAATATTAAATTTAATATATATGTTGAAAAGGGTTTAAAAATGAATAAAAATAAAAATAAAGGGAAAAATATCAACTATATCCAAATTAAATCATAAAAAAGAAATAAGGTCATAGAAAAATCAACAATAGACTCAAATATTTTTATAAAATTTTTGGTAATTTTTTAAAGTTAGAAACTATTTTTAAAATTAAAAGAAATGAGTAAAATAAAACAAAAATGATAAAAAATAACAAAGTCAGAAATAAAAAATAAATGAGGTCACCAATATTTGTAACAATATCATTGGATCATTCCATATTTTTTTAAGAATTTAGAAATGCATAAAAGTATTTTTAAAAATTTAAAATAATTCAAATAAAGTGAAAATTTATTAAAAAAAATCAAAACACAAAATAAAATTGTAAAAAAATGTAAAACAGAAAGAGAAAAGTCAAAAATATTTTTCATAATTTTTTCAGATTTCTTGGACTTAAAATGATTTTTCTATGATTTTTTGAAGTTTAAATCAATTTAAATATAGAAATCAGAAAATAAAATAAAGTCAAAAAAATATGGACCAATAGATGAAAGTCAAAACGCGTTAGTAAGCAAATCCAAGGGATCTGGCGCGCAGTGCATATCATGGTCGTTACTGAATAAAGCACTGAATCACATATAAAATCAGATATTCAAAAAATACAAATGGCACGCCATCATTGGTTGGAAGATGACACATTGGTCATCTTCAACCTCCAGCCAACGTGAAACACAGGTCCCTCAAACTGTAAAATCAGAAGCTCGAACCTATTCCATTCGCTTCGTCTCATCAAGACAAAGACAACCACACCTTCGCGAAAAATTTATATAAACTGTAGCTCAAGCAATTTGGAAGGAAAGTTTTGAAAAGGAATTTGATAATTCATGGCCAAAATGTGTTTCCAGTTAAAAGCAAGTGTTGTGACTAGAACAAGGGAGATGAGAGCTTCACAATGATATCAAAGTTTGGAAGAATTGATGGAGAAATCTACCTATTGAAGTTCAGTTGGAAAGCTCTGTAAATGGACTTGGTCAGATTAATTCAGAAGGTTTCAAGGCTCAATTCTTCTTCTGTTAGCTTTAGGGAAGATCAAGGAAGGTGAATTGATAGAAAAAATGGATTGAAAAAGGATTGGAGAAAGTTTGGCAGGGTGATTTTGGCTGTTCAAGCTTGAGAAAATGAATGGGATAGCTCATGTATTTATAGGAGAAGAAAATGGGATCAAAAGGAAGGGTGAATGATGCAAATTTGAGGGAATTTGTGTGGGTCTGCATCATGAAGAAAGTGTCACTTCTCATTTGTCAAAACTCATCCAAAACACGCATTTTGATGCACTAAAACACTTGGGAAAGTTGGCTAATCATACTTAGACCCAAAACACATGCTAATTTGAGGATTAGAGGTTGTAATATGAAATTCAAATTTTGATTTGCGATGAAACTTCAATTCCAAGTTATCACTTTTGAAACAATGGCATTCTCAGCTAGTGGGGTCTTAAGGCATGGTTCTTGATGCTTTAGAAAGATGAGATTAAAATCTTTGCAATGGGAAAAGAACGGAATCAAATGGATGTTTGAGCTGAAATTTGCAATGAGATAAAGATGGGAAAAAGAGGTTGACTTTCCATACTTAGAAATATTTCAAGTTTTTCTTCAAAAGTGACCTATAATGTTTTGCATCCAAACAAGGCCTTCCTCTTGGAATTTTATCTTGACCAAAAAAGATGTCATAAAATAGACTTATTGAATGACATTTTGAAACTTGAACCATTCAAAATCTCCAAAAATTGAGAGAGTTATGAATTGTTGAAGTTGGAAAAAAAATCATGAAATGATCTATAATCTTTTGTATCTTTAAGGCATCCTCCATTGTTCACATCCTTAAGATCATTGTGGAAAAAGAGTGGCCTCAAGGTGATAAAAATTGACCACATTCGGATCATTCGAAGTCACGCATGGGAAGTTAGGGGTTTTACTGGTGGACTTGTAATCTTTCTTCATCATCAAGTTTCTTCCACATGAAAAATCCTTGAAACTTTTGAAGTGATTTGTTAATAACCCTTTTAAGAGAAGGATTTTTTTTGTAATAACTCAAAAATACAAAAAGATGAGCAAGATATACTTCTTGGAAGTTCAAAACCCTAGCTCCTAGATTAAAAAAATGCTTTGAGGAACTTTGACAATTTTAAACAACCTTCTTGTACCAACACTTTTGTTTTGTAGATATGAGTTTCTCAGGATGATAATGAGAACTCATAGCAACCAAAACCACTTCCATATGTTGAGAATTTATATAAATATGCACTTGTGACCAATGGGAACAAGGCCTTGTCCAACCATGACAACTTCTTCAATCAACCCCTTGTACTTTTGAATCAATCTTGATAAATTTGAAATGTGGTGAACCAAAATAAACCATGCCATGCCATTTCTTCCAAAACAACTTCAATGGTGGGGTTTGAATTTTTTAAGCTTTATTGACTAGGGCATGGAAATAAACTCATGAACCCATAAATTAACTTGCTAAGCCATATTGCCTTTACCTACATTATTAACAAATAAGACAAGCCAACATTGCATTTTATTAATTAAAAGGAAACTCAAAACAAAACATGCATGATCACAAAATAAAAACAAGTCAAGGTGCTTGGTGATTCCTCAAATAGCAAAGCTAAAGATAGGGAGGAGACCCAAAATCCCTAATGTGATCTTGTTGTGATTGACTCAATATGGTATGATGAAGGGATCTTAGGGGCAAAAATTAGGATACAACACCTTTGCACGATGGGGCAACAATAAATGCAATTGAAGTATTCATTGATCCTGGGGAAAGCAGACAAGCAAAAACCCCGATAAACTTGCTCAAAGAATATCTGTTGGGATGTGGACTCCCGCTAGAACACAATGAAGCTTTCGAAAGAATGCTACAAAAGCTAGGGGAACAAGGGATATTCCAATTCGAACCGTACCCTGAATAAAATTATAAAGCTACTTTGTGGGGTGAAGCACGCTTTCATCCGATTCAAGGGACCTTTATAGAGCATGGAGGATGTGTGGCAAAGATATCCAACAAAGCAAACACAAAAGGGGCAACTGAATTTATCTGAGAAAGAACCCCAAGAGAAGAACTCAAAAGAAGGACTGTCGTGGATATTCCTTAGATCTTTTTCTTTCCTAAGTAATTTTTCTTGTTTTAACCTATGTCAAGCCCGGGGCATAAGGGTTACTTGTAAGGGTTCCCCCATTTTGTTTCAGACAATATTTACGATTAATAAAAGTTATATTTTGTTTTTAACTAAGATCCCTTTCTTTCTCTTGCATTTATATCTTTTATTTAAAAATGGCAATTCTTTCTCTGCATATGCATTTTCAAATATCATATACTAAGTCTACACCAAAACATGATGAGTGTGCAAGTTCATGCCCAAAGCCACCGATAATGTTACTGCTACGACCCGATATAATTTTGACGCTCCTATCAACCAAGCTAAAAAGGAAGATGATAAAGATCTTGAACTCTCTGAGAAAATGGAAAGGGAAATAAAATGAAAGGCTAACAATATGCAACTGTATCAAGAGGTTGTTAAGACCATTAATCTGAGCACAGGGGAATATCCGAAAGAAACCAAGCTAAGGGGCAATGTTAGAGCGGAGCCACAAAAAAAAAACTGATCAAATTATTGCACATATCTGCTTGTTCTTACAGAAACAGGCCAAGGTTAGATACATACATGATGGTGGACATATCACCTCTTCAAAGAAGGTTGTTCGCCAGTTAGGAAAAAATAAGCAACTACGAAATACCAGGACCTGATGAAAAACCTGAGCTGGGGGCACGTTGGACATTCACGTTCGACTGGGCTTCAAATACACTAGGGCACAATATATGGGCAGTTCTGGCTTCTCCAAAGAGGGCTCACGATCCATATACCAAGTCAACAGCGAATGGGATACTAAACATCCAAAGCTGATTCCATATCGGGATCATGTTTTAACACTGACTATGGACTTCACAAAGATCATTTTCAGCCACGTCCCATGAAAATAAAATCAAATGGAAGACACCCCGACAACGCTATCAACTATGCTCAAAGTAACTTGGTCAAACTACGAACCACGCGTCACAAACAGACACTTCAAAGAGCCCGCACATTACCTTGCTGTCAAAGAAAGACTAGACAACCATCCTCGAAGTTTTGACATAAAGAAGTACCTAGAAAAACAAGAACATCCAGAAAATGCCTCTAGCATCGACAAGCAAACTCTATGAAAATTAGCCTCGAAATTCTTTGTGAGTAACAGTTTACTCCACAAGATGAACCACAATGTGTTTTAGTACTCAAAAAGATTATGCTACCTTGCCTCGAATCACGAGGTAAATGGACCCCCAACTACGAAGGTCCATACGTAGTCAAAACAGCATCCTCCGGTGGTAATTTTATCCTTACAACAATGGATGGGGAAGAACTACCGCATTTGGCAGATTCAGACGCAGTAAAAAAATATCATGTATAAAAAGGTCGCTAAGCTCGAACCTTAAACAAGCGACTTAGGCAAAAAGGAGCGTCCCGGTGGATCAAAAACCCTAAAGGGCGATCCAGGCAAAAATTAGGGGCATAGAACAAAAAATTTATCCCGGTGGATTGAAAACCCAAAAGGGTAATCTAGGAAAAAGTTAGGGATCACTCAAAAAGAAATAAAGAACAAAACAAAATGGCGATCTAAGAACTACGACTATGAACCATGAAGGGAGAGATAGATATGAATCATACAACTCATAAGAAAAGGAGATAAGATAATTAAAAGGATATTGGGGAACAACAGCAGCAATTATCATTTTTTATTGCCATTCAAAGTTTTAAAACTTTCTGTAATTACCTCTTTCTAGGAATTGCATCTTGTATTTTCTCCTATTCATAGGCATATCAATAAAACATTTTCTTTCTTTGCATCTTTCAAATTGCATTTTTCTTTTCTCAGACTTGTTTAAAAAATACTAAGATCATTACTTGTGAATATTGTCTTGAAATAATTTCGGGGGATTAACAAAATAAAAGCATTTGACAAAACATCGAAAAATAATTTTGGGGTTAGAAAAACATCAACAGAAAATCCACGTCTACGTCCACGCGCATATCTACTCCTACGTCTACGCGTCGATACACAAAGTCTATGTCCATATACATGTCAGCGCCTATGCCTACACTTGCAACACAAAGTCAACGTCCGCGCATGCGTCCACACACATGTGTACTCCTGAAAATTCTATACACATGTCCATGTCTACGCCTGCGCTTACAACATAAGAATCTACCCATATGCCAATACATACGTCTACGCTTACGCCTGCTCTTACAACATAAAAGGCTACACATATGCCAATACATACGTCTACGCATGCGCTTACAACATACAAATCTATGCATATGCCATTACCTACGTCTACGTCTACCTCTACACCTGCGCTCACAATACAAAATCAATGTTTAAAATTTTGCTAACGCTTTTTCACCGCATTCAAATCGAATTTAACAAAGCTACGATGACACAACATACAACACCATGGGATTGGTAACTCTAAGTTAATGGTTTAAAGGAGAGAATTCCAGAAATAGTCTTCATAACATTTCAAGGCATACACACATCTTACACATATTTCATACATACATTTTCCATAGCATACATACACTATACATTTTTGCATACAATACTCAGTGTTCCATATCAATGTCAAACATCATACATTTGGCATACATCCAAACATCTCAATATCAAACATCATATGCATGTATCATGCAGCAAACAAACAATCTCGCCCTCAATTTAGCTATCTAAGGGTTAACCAATGAAGTACTTCTTAACCCGTCACCTAAGTCTTCATGCCGTGACACGTTCAGCCCGTCACCTAAGTCTTCCTGCAGTGATGAGTTCCTTACAAACCCAGCCTATCGCCTCAGACTTCACGCAACAATTTACGAACCAAGCCCATTGCCTCAGACTTCATGCAACAATGTTTTTCTTTATTCCGCAACACAGATCATCACCTCAGACTTCATGCAGCGATGCTCAAAAATACAAAATTTAGCTGGTCGCCTCAGACTTCACGCAATGATTCGCAAACCTAACCAATTACCTCAGACTTCATGCAGTAATGTGTTTCTTCATTCCGTGACACAGACCATCGCCTCAGACTTCATGCAACGATGCTCACAAAATACAAAATTTAGCTTATTGCCTCAGACTTCACACAGCGATTTGAGGACCTAACCCATTGCCTTATACTTCATGCAGTAATGTGTTCCAAGCTCCAGACCATCGTCTCAGACTTCATGAAGCAATGTTCAAAAACAAATTTAGTTGATCACCTCAGACTTCACGCAGTGATTTGAGAACCTAACCCATTGCCTCAGACTTCATGCATCAATGTGTTTATTTATTCCGCAATACAGATCACCGCCTTAGAATTCATGCAGTGATGCTCAAAAATACAAAATTTAGCTCGTCGCCTCAGACTTCATGCAACGATTCGCAAACCTAACCCATTGCCTCAGACTTCATGCAACAATGTGTTTCTTCATTCCGCAACACAGACCATCGCCTCAGACTTCATGCAACGATGCTCACAAAATACAAAATTTAGCTTATCGTCTCAGACTTCACGTAGCGATTTGAGGACCTAACCCATTACCTCAGACTTCATGCAGCAATGTGTCACAAGCTCCAGACCATCGTCTCAGACTTCATGAAGCAATGTTCGAAAACAAATTTAGTTGATCGCCTCAGACTTCACGCAATGATTTGCGAACCTAACCATTGTCGCAGACTTCGTGCAATAATGTGTTTCTTTATTCTGCAACACAGATCATCGTCTCAGACTTCATGCAACAATGCTCAAAAATACAAAATTCAGCTCGTCGCCTCAGACTTCACACAGCGATTCACAAACCTAACCCATTGCCTCAGACTTTATACAACAATGTGTTTCTTCATTCTGTGACACAGACCCTCGCCTCAGACTTTATGCAACGATGCTCACAGAATACAAAATTTATCTTATCGCCTCAGACTTCACGCAGAGATTTACTAATTTAAGCTCATTGCCTAAGACTTCATGCAACAATGTGTTTCTTTATTCTGTAACACATATCATCGCC
Organism: Vicia faba; assembly: GCA_948472305.1. Taxonomy (NCBI): domain Eukaryota; kingdom Viridiplantae; phylum Streptophyta; class Magnoliopsida; order Fabales; family Fabaceae; genus Vicia; species Vicia faba. Next base: position 161,652,381 of record OX451741.1, on the reverse strand, counting down.
TCAGACTTCATGCAGCGATGCTCGAAAGAAAACAAAAAAATTTAGCCCATCGCCTCAGACTTCACGCAACGATTTGCGAACATAACCCATGGCCTCAATCTTCAAGCAGTCATGCATCATTAATTAAGGTTGTATTCATCCCCCAAATGGGTGAATAATCAAAACCAAACCAAGACATACAAAATTGCGCTCTTAAGCTCAAAACCAGCTGCCTCGTTATCAAACTGTGGTAAGCGATACATCATCAGCTTTTCCTACTTCCTTGAGACTCGTAAGGGTATTCTATATCAGTGTAACTTATGTTTGTCGGACAAATTTTGGGTATTCCAAGTATTCAATAAACTCCCAATCAGAATGCGTAAGACTCGCGCTATTCGATTGGAAGATAATTGAATAACTCAATGATTTTATTTTTCGAGATTAAAATAGAAGAAATATTTAATTAAAGATGATACAATAGTATATGATCGCCTATCTTTATCCAAGACTAGGGGGTGTGTTTTAATTCAGGAAAGAGGGGCTTTCTAAATCAGAAAGACTCGTGCATCCGTAAACCTATTCATAAGGCAGTTGGCCTATGACCCATGCAATTCGAAAATGGGAAAAAATTCAAATGATAGTTAAGTTTTTAATTAATAAAACCCATTTTTAGTGTTAGTGTTATTAGTAAAAGGGGGTGGGTACAATTACAAACTGTAAGCCCATTAAGACTTAACAGCCCATTAGTTACTGGCTTGTTTTAGGAAAAAGTACTATTAAAATTGTTGTTATCATTATTTTAATTGAAAAAGTATAATAAGTAATATATATTTCTTTAAGAAAACGTGACATGTTTTTACTGCTGTTAGACTTTGTTTTAATAATGTTGGCGTTAATCATTAAATTTGTTTATTTATTAAAAGCTTTTGATTACACAATCAACATTGGGTTAGAGGCCGATTGGGCCTAGTGGTGTTAAAGAATGTTTTTACTGTAACAAAAAAAAATGGAGTTGAATAATTACTGTAGGGCCCAATTAACGTTTTCACTTGCTGTTTTGTTGAAACAATTTTTTTGGGTTATTAGATATTGAGTTTTAAAATCTTTTATTAAAGATTTGACAGAAAGACTATTTTGAAAGAGAATTGGGCCAGTTGCATTAAGGATTTTTTTGCTGTAATGAAAAAACATGCTATCGGGCTGAATTAATAGATTTTTCACAAAGCCCAAATGTCCAATAAAACATTAACTGTTCCAAATTAAGCCAGATTAGCGCTTGTTTTTTTGTGTGCAGTAAACACCTACTTTTCAAATTCAACTAAATACTATAATAATCTTTTACAGTCCAAGGCTCAGAAAATCTTACACATTTCAATCTAAAATTAAACCAAATCTTTGTCTAAAATGATAACAAAATTTACAGCATTCAATAAAATATACAAATCTGAAATCATATCTAAAATTGCAGAATACAGTAGAATCCAATCTCAGTAAGAATATATTACTCAATCAATTACAAATATATTCTAAATAAAATTTGCAGAATCTTTTAACATAATTAAATCAATTACACTTAAAAACCCAAATCAATTGGAATCATCTAATCCCTAAATCTGTGTTGCCTAATTTTGTAACAACAAATCAATTCAAACCCTAAAACAGCCTATATATAACTAAACACTAATTTACAGAAAAGGGGATTCGAGAAAACTAGATACATAGAAAGAATACAGAGAGAAAGGGAAAAATACAAAGACGGATGGAGCTTGAATACTGAATCGCGAATTTGAAGAGGAAGCTTGGGGACCGATACGCAAGAACGAATGAACTCGAAGAATAACAAGCCTTGCATTGAATATTCAAGAATGTAATTAGGGTTCCAATATCTGGAACCCTAATTGCACCGCTGACCACTGAGCTCCGCCATTGCTCCACTACCACCATCCTTAAGCTCTGCAATCTGCCAAATCAAGAAGAACAGGGGATTAGCCCAAATCGGATGGAACTCAGAATCAGAGCAACAAAATCGTAAAAGGGGTAAGGTCATTAGATTTCATTTTTTTTTTTATGTTTGAGAGTGATTTATGGTGGTGGTAGGGTTTGTAAGCGCCGCGGTGATGGTTGGGGGTAAGGGTTTGGAAGGCTAGGGTTAGAAGAGGAAATGGTTGTGTTTAGCGAAAGAGAGAGGAAGGAGAGAAACTATAATTGAAACAAGAAAATAAAGAAAATGAATTAAAATGTTATGTTATAATCCATTTTATCCAATGCACGCGCGTATATCACAATTATCTTGTGCCCTCAATTTCATATGTTCGATTCTGATCAGACGGCCGCTAGGCCAAGTCTGCATGATAATCTCGTACACCCTCGCCGAACGTAATCAGTCTGTTCCCCTTCAATTTTCTTATGGGCCAAGCCCGTTAACTTTTAACACCCCCCTTTAGACATAATTACTAAACACCAAAACCCTTCGCACCCCCCTATCTAGCAAACGTGATGGGCTTAGCCCAGAATCCTAATTGCACCCCCTGCATTTACTTGATAACTATTAATACACCCCCCTGATTAATTTATTTTCTATATTTTTTAAATCTAATTCTTTTTTCTATTTTCCCCCTCTTTTTTAGTGTTTTTTTAATAATAATAATAATAATTAATTATAATTATTATGATTATTAATATTAGTTCTTATATTATTATTATTATCATGTTTTTATTTATTATTTCTCATATATAATAAATTATTTTTATTTAGATCTCATGAACATATTTTCTACATTGCATTAAATATTTTTTATCATGCATTAATCAAGGATTTTGCAACTAATACAATTAAAAAACACTCAACAAACATCAAACTATTTTTTCGCAATCAACTAATCTAATCAACTGTTTTTGCAAAAGGGTTTCAAACAAATTTTGACTTACCGCCCATTTAGTCAAAATATCCGCAATCACTACTCCCGACTAGGTGCAAGGTGATTCAAAATACGTTTGCAACCCCTAAAAACACCAACCCCATATGAACTACAAATTGGGACTCTAATTCCTCATAAGAGGATCCGTAGGCATACGATCAAAAATCGTGGTGAGTTCCCCTATTAAAACTTAAAACCCTATTTTACCCGAAACTTAAACCTAAACCTAGTATCCTTGTGAACAAGGTAGATGAAAGGTTCCTAACACCTTCCTTTCGTCTAATGAAGTCCGAAACCTAGAATCTTTGTCTGCGAATTAGGTTTTCTGTTAGATTCCCCTCCCTAGGATAAAACTAATAGTGGCGGCTCTGATTAAAAAACCAGTCGCAACAGCTGGCGACTCTGCTGGGGACTCTCCTTAACCCTAGGTTTTAGGTCTCTTTTGGGTTTTTATTTTTATTTATTTATTTGCATTAATTTATTTATTGAATTTTTTTATTTTCTTGTCTATTTTTCTTTATTATTATATATTTACTATGTGATCGGTTTTTATTTAAAAAAATATTTTCGATAACCCTTAGAAAGAAGGTTCGTCTATTAGCTTATGGGGTATCATCCTTGGAAGTTTATGTGACGACTTCGCCTAGAGTTGGTGAACTTCCAAAAAAGGAATACTTATCGAGAGATATCCTCTTGACGAGTATGACTTTGGAAGGTCACCCATGACTTTTTGTAACGACCTTAACCTAAAATCACATGACGAGACCTTTCAAGACTTTGAGACGAAAGTTTTAGTCCGTTAAGAGGCTCCACCTAAGGGAGGCCCTTGTTCCTTTTCCCTCTAGTGTTATTCATGACAACCTTAAGGAAGCCACCTTTTGGGAGGCTAAACCAACCGTAGTAGCCGATACATTAATTAGAAAACCGATGCACATTTCAATGCTTATGGTTCGAGTGATGGAGATGATCGAACAATTTAGAGATATGTTGTTAGTATGTGAAGAGACTCCCGATAGTGTGAAGTTAGGAATGTTGAAACTGACTAGTGGTATAATAGAAGAAATCTGAGAAGGTCTGAAATATGATTTAATGTTGGTTGACCAGTTGACCTTGATTTACCAAGGTAATGGAGATGAGTTTGAAGTTAATGATAATGGTGTAATGAGGTTTAGAAATAGAGTGTGTGTGTTCAGTATATTCCAAAACTTAAGAGAATTATCCTCAAAGAGGGACATCGAAGCGGGTTGAGTATTCATCCCAGTTCTACGAAGATGTATAAAGACTTGAAGAAGTTATTTTGGTGGCCTGGTATGGAGAAGGAGATTTCTAAGTTTGTTTATGCTTGTTTGACTTGTCAGAAGTGGAATATTTAACATCAAAATCCTATGGGTCTTATGCAATATTTGAGTATTCTAGAGTGGAGATAGGACAGTGTCTCTATGGATTTCGTGTCGCGTATGCCAAAGACTGCTAAAGGAAATGATTCGATTTAGGTGATAGTGGATAGGTTGACTAAGTTGACTCATTTCTTACCGATGAAGATTAATCATCCTATGGAGAATCTAGCTAAGATGTATATTGATGAGATTTTGAAATTGCATGGATACCTTCGAGTATCGTGTCATATAGAGATCTGAGGTTTACATCGAAATTCTGGGGAGGTTTACAAAATTCTTTCAGTACAAAGTTGAGATTGAGTTTTGCGTATCATTCGTAGACGGACGGTCATGTAAAGAGGACTATCTAGTCTTTGGAGGATTTGCTAAGGGCTTATGTGCTAGAACACGGAGGAGCTTGGGATATCCATTTACCGTTGATTGAGTTAACTTATAATAACAGTTACCATTCTAGTATTAGAATGGCACCGTGTGAAGCATTGTATGGTAGGAGGTGTAGAACTCCATTATGTTAGTATGAGTCAGGCGATAATATTGTACTAAAACCTGAGATTATGCAAGAAACAAATGAGAAAATCAAGATGATCCAAGAGTGGATGAAAGCTTCTCTGAGTCGTTAGAAGAGTTATCATGATAAGATAAGGAATACACTTGAATTCCAAAAAGATAATCATGTCTTTTTGAGAGTTACTCTGGTAACCAACATTAGTAGAGCTTTAAAGTCGGGAAAACTTATGCCACATTTTATTAGTCCATATTAGATATCAGAGTAGATAGGTGAGGTGGATTATTGAATTACTTTACCACCGTCACTTGTGAATATTCATGATATGTTTAATGTGTCCCAACTGAGGAAATACATTCCCGATCCTTCGCATATAATTCAAATAGATGATGTAGAAGAGAGAGATAACCTGACTATGAAAGCAACACCCATGCAGATAGAATACTGGGAAGTGAAGCAATTGCGAGGCAAGGACGTCGCCTTAGTGAAGGTATTATGGGGTGGACTATCTGGTGAAAGTTGGACTTAGAAACATGAGGATCATATGAGAGAGTCTTATCCAATCTTGTTTTTGTCAGGTAATTTTAGAGGGAGAAAATTCTTTCAAGTGGGGGAGAGTTATAACACCCCAAATTAATTAAGTTATTTATTGAATTTCTTAATTTGTCACGATGAGTAATTATGATGATATTTGTTTTTTTTATGATTATGATGGTAATGTGATGTTCATGTGATATAAGGATTATTGGGAACTAAGAAGATTTTGGATAATTTAGAATAATTGGAATAATTGGTTAGAATTATTTTAATTAGTAAAATAGACTAATATTAGAATTACGAGGTGATAAGGGCAAAGTAGTCAATTGGGAAGAATAAGTGAGGATAATAGTGGAAGACCATCTTAGGGGTTCAAGGGGTAAGTTTCATATAAGGAAGGTTTTATAGTTTTGAACGATTATTCTGTGCAATCGTAAGATTATGGGAAAGAGGTGAAACGAAGAGAGAGCTAGGGCAAGATGATTTGTGATAACACACTAAGAGGAATATATTTGCTACTATAATATTGTTAGTCTCGTTGATCATGGTTCTGGCCATTTCTTGTAAAGTTCTATTATTTCATTCTACAACTCCGTTTTGTTGAGGAGTTCTAGGACAAGAGAAATCATGAGAGATGCCATTTTCATTAAAAAATAATTCAGATTTTTTGTTTTCAAATTCCTCACCATGACCACTTCTGACTTTAACAATTCTAAGATCCTTTTCATTTTGGACATGGTTATAGAAAGCAAAGAACACAGAATATGACTCGTCCTTGTGTCTTAAGAACTTTACCCATGTCCATCTGCTATAGTCATCTACGATCACTAATCCATACTTCTTGCAACTAATAGATTCAGTTTTCACTGGTCCAAATAGAGCTATATGAAGAAGTTCTAATGGTCCATAGGTAGAAACAACATTTTTTGTTTTGAAAGAAGGTTTTGTAAACTTGTCTTTTTGACATGCTTCACACAAAGCATCTGAGCTGAACTTCAGGTAAGGAAGTCGTCTAACCAGATTGAGTTTTTAATCTGAGATATTCTTCTTATACTAACATGACCTAATCTTCTGTGCCAGACCCATTGCTCATTGTTAACAGAGAATAGGCATTTTACATTCTGACTTTTTAGTTCAGAAAGTTTTATTTTGTAAATGTTGTTCTTTCTCTTTCCATTAAAGTAGATAGATCCATATTTCTGACTAAATGCTTTACAAGACATTTGATTGAAGATTATATCATAACAATTATCACTTAATTGACTTATGGATAAGAGGTTATGCATTAATCCATCTACTAACATAACATTAGTTATAGAAGAAAGTGTATCGTTAGCAATAGTTCCAGAGCCAAAAATTTTTCCTTTCAGATTTCCTCTGAAACCTACGTAGCCTCCATATTTGAGCTTCAGGATTTGGAACATATGATTTCTTCCCTTCATGTTTTGAGAGCATCCAGAGTCCAGGTACCAAGATTGGTGTTTCAATGTTGTTGTTAAAGACATCTGCAACATAGACAATTTTGTCCTTAGGTAACCATATCTTTTTAGGTCCTTGTTTGTTAGAGTTACCAAAATTCTGTTTGAATTTTGGTTTAGCAGAAAAAGAATTACTAGTATACTTTATGTCATGTGTGTGCCCATAAGTGAAGTGAGAATAAAGAGGTGTGTGTTTTACGACAATATCTTTAACTTTCTTAGGTTGAGATACTTTACCCTTGTATCATATTCCTTTTCTGCCATTTCTGTTAATTACATAGATCATTGAAGCTATCTTGCTTCTATCTATGTTTTTAGCAAGAAATTTTTGAAAGCTATGATCATATTCCTTTATGATCTTATCAGAGTTACTAGGAACTTTTGAGACAGTTTCTTTCCGAACCTTTTGTAATTTTTCTAGTTTACAAATTATTTATTTAAGCTCAGAGTTTTATGATCTCAGTTCTTAGTTTCTTCAGAGTCAGAAACTAGATCCTTTTTCAAGTTCTTGTTTATGACTCAAAGTTGCTGATGTCTTTCAAGAATTTCTGATAGACTTTCTTCTAATTGAGATCTAGAAAAGTTAGAGAATACCTCTTCTGCCCCTGAGTTTGATTCTGATCCAGATGATCTAGTGTCATCTGATACATTTGCCATTAGGGCTATGTAGGCTCTTTCATCTTCTGATTCTATTTCAGATTCAGAAGAGTCTGAGTCATCCTATGTTTCCATGAGGATTTTCTTCTTTTCCTTAAAGAATTTCTTTTAGGTTTCTCTTTTTGAAGATTTGGATAGTCACTCTTGTAATGCCCTTGTTCATTGCATTTGTAGCAGACAATGTCTCTGTTACTTGATTTTATGTATCCAGAAGATGGTTCAGAATGATTTCCCATTCTTCTGGAAGTTTTGAAATTCCTCTTCCTGTGCTTCCAGAGCTGATTGACTCTTTTGGAGAGAAGAGACAATTCATCTTCTTTTGATGAGGATCCACCAAAGTTTTATTCTTTTGCCTGCAAAACTTCCGGTTCATATTTTTTGTTAGATTTAAGAGCTAATGACTTACCTTGCTTCCGGGGCTCATCTTCTTCTAACTTTATCTCATGACTTCTCAGGGAGGTGGCCAGTTCTTCGAGAGGGATTTTGTTAAGATCTTTTGCCAGTTTAAGAGATGTGACCATGGGTATCCATTTCTTGGGTAAACATCTAATGATTTTCTTTAAATGATCTGCAGTTGAGTACCCTATATCCAGAACTTTAGTCCAACAACAAAAATTTGAAATCTTGAGAACATTGTTTCAATGGTTTCATCTTCTTCCATTCTGAAAGCTTCGTACTTCTGAATGAGAGCAAGAGCTTTGGTTTCTTTGACTTGCGTGTTGGCTTCATGCGTCATTCTCAAGGAGTTAAACATGTATTTTGAAGATTCTCTGTTTGTGATTTTCTCATACTCTATGTACGAGATAGAACTCAAGAGAATTGTCCTGGCTTTGTGGTGATTTCTAAATTCCCTCTTTTGATGATCTGTAATTATTTTTCTATCAATCTTCTCACCGCTTTCATCTACTTGATGTATGTACCCATCAGTCACCATATCCCAGAGATTAGCATTATGAGCTAGAAAGAAACTTTCGATTTTGTCTTTCCTGTAATCGAAGTTTTCACCATCAAATATTGGAGGTTTGCCGCTGATTCTGTCTTTCTCATCATGATAATCATTGCTGATGTTTTGACTTGGTCCCACCATAGTGTTTTTCTTGCTTGGATCTTTTTCTGACATGGTTAAGTGTTTGTACTCATAACCAGGCGCTCTGATACCAATTGAATAATGGAAAAACACAAGAAGGGGAGTTTGAATTGAGGTTTTTAAAATATAAAGTAAAAGACACATTGGTTATCCAAGTTCGTTTGAACTCAAAGTACTTCAGTCCACCCTCCAAGGTGATTTTTCCTCTCTCAACGAGGTCTTAATCCACTAATAAAACTTGACTACACATATACAATGACAACCGTCAAAGTCTTCTTGAGTTTAAACCACAACCCGGTTTTCTCAAGGTATTACATAATACAATATTTGAAAGCGTGTACAAGATGTGTTTTCTAACAAAACAGTATCACATAAGTGATGTTTTACACAAATGAAATTCAGTAAGTTGAAGGTGATGAAAATATCTCATTTGTTGTGCACACAAAAATCGTAAATGATTTCTCCTTCAAGTCTTGTATATATAGGCAACGCATGTGAGATGCTTTTGGAATATTGATAAATAGTAATTAAAGAACTTTCCAAACATAGAGAATGTTGTCCTATTTCATCCGTTACTTTTGAATATCCATAAATGAAATATAATGTTTCAGAACATGCTTGCTTCAGAATGGAATTTGGGTCTCTTTTACTTCTTTCCAGAACTGTATGAATCAGAATAATGGAGTTCCTGTTCGCAGCGTTTAGTGCACTCAGAAGTTGTAGCTTGAGAACTTCTTTATATAAGCGAGTTATACAGATTGTTTTCTATATAAGATGTGTTGAATCAGAGTTTAAATAATGATCTAACTTATCTTTTGTTCTTCTTCCATCAAAACATCTCTGCAAAACAAAATACTTATTTAGGGAGCATAATTGTTCTTTGAGTGTTTGTTATCATCAAAACTCTTACAAGGGTTGTGGAATCAACAATTTTTTAACAAAAGCTTCATTGATATTTGAGCTTCATCATTGATTTTTCTTTAATACAATGTCATGACAAGGCCTACTATGTCTCATCATGCTCTAATTTTGTGAGGAAAGTCAAGAGATGTAAGATTTTGATTCAAGAAGATTGACCTAATTTAACAAGTTCTTAATTCCTTGACTAAAAGTGCATAATTTTATCAATTTTAACATTTGGAAGTTATTATTATTGCCATGGGTCTTTATTACCATTGTGATATGGTGGGAGAACTGACTTGAAGGTTTTGCGTTTGATTGCAAATGTTGCGGTTAGCAAGAGTCGTCACCGACTTTTCTTTTATCCAAAAGGAAAGGTGAAAAAGCACAGGAAAGACCTTTGAGATTATTTCTTGATTTCGGGGGGTAGATTATGAAAAGGGAAGGTATTAGAACCCTTTCCATCCATGGTTTTCCATGGGCTCTTAGTTACTTGCTAGATCACTTGCTTTTTGTTTGAAAATGTGCTTTGTGTGGTTTTTGAAAGTATTTTGTAAAGAGGCCATTGTTTTAGGAAATCTTTGTAATGATTCTCATTCATAAAAATGTATACAAAGATGTTGATCTTTTGAAAATGCTTTCAAATTAGTAAGGTATTTGAAAATGTATGTGATTGTTTTGAAAATAACAAGGATGTTTGTTTTGAAATGGAGCAAGTAATTAGGAGCAATCTACTTACTCAAATGTCTTTCTTGTTCATTTCCTTTTCCTTTGACATTGTTGTCTTATCATTGATTTGGTAAGCAACCCTATCTTTGGATGTAAATGGGACGGGCGCGGGTCATCGTATAACCATGATTAGTAATGTTGCAAGGTATCTTAACATTATTTTTGAGGGACTAAGATCATTTGTAAGGAAACTTATATAGCATCATCGAGCGACTATGATCTTGTATTGGTTTGTTTTTGCTAAGATACCTCACATGCGTAATATGGCCATTTTGTAAGGCAACCAAGTGGATTTTACCCTAGGGGTGCTTGTGTTCAAATGTATTTTTTTCATGCTTGTTTTTGTCTTGATTATGGGTTGTCTATTTGTCGTTTTTATCTCATCATACACACCCTAATTACTAACAATACATGAAAGCGATAAAAATGTGGAAAAGTAAAGTCCTATGCTATTACAATCATTAGGGGGGCGGGGTGTACAAATTTAAAAATGGGGGATTGCAAATTAAATCCTAAGTTACTATTACAACCACATTGAAGGGATAAGAATGTAGAAGAAATTTAAAATGGACTTGTTTCGTTTAAGAAAAGAAATAAGTTTGGTTTAAGAAAATATTTGATCTTTTCATTTTAATAAGTAAGATAAAGCATGTAAAAATGAAGAATATTTTTTTGGTGTTTTTGATTAGTGAAGTAAGAAGTTATAGCAAAAATAGTGAGGAAAAAGAAAATAGAATCAGCGCATTGCTGAACTAAAAGAGATCAAAAGTTCTGACTCTGGCGTGCTGCAAAAACATAAATCATATTAGCAGAAATAGGTAAAGTCAGAAGTTCTGGATCCACTGGGAACAAAGAAGATTTCAGAAGTTCTGATGCTACTGACAGAACTTCATCTCCCTCTCTATGGAAGGTTTCATAAGGTTTCAGAAACAAGAGATATCAGAACTATAAATCAGAAGCAAGCTTGAATTTGCTAATCCTAGTGCTGAGTCCTAATTTCTTCAAGAAATTCTGAACTAAAATTCTCTCTACTTAGGCAGGCAAATATATGAAACCTCAGAATATGTACAGCATCAGAATCAGGATGTCTACATTATATTTTGAAAATGCAAGTTTAACAATGCTTAAGTAATATGATAGGAGTTAGCAGAAGCTTTCCTTGTAGCTGGAAAATGTTTTGTGAGCTAGAGTCTGGCTCTGAACACTTGTGGTGTTCTGACCAGCTTCCTCACGTGCTCAGCAGGCTGGAAACTTTCAACTTGGGCTATGAATGATTGGAAAATTCCGGAATAGCCAAGGAGCAAAGTTATAACTTCTTTGAGGTGGATATTAATGGAGAGTGTGTTACAGTTTGACTACAGAAGTTAGGATGGCTTTCGAATGTATATCAGAAACTGTATGGGTGGTTTTGGTCAACAAACACTTGAGGAAAAATGGAGTTTGAATGCAAGAATCAAAAGCTAATAGATTTTGTATTTTGTGTTTGCAGTTTTTTGGACTCTTGGAATTTTAGCAGGGGTTCAAGGCTTTTCTTTCTCAAATTTATAACCCTTTTACAGTTGCCAATAAAGTCTAATTTATAGGAAAAGGTTTATTAGTTTTGAGAGGTCAAGTGGCACCAACATCATATGCTAGGCGCTGACTTGTTCTTGAAGCAAGTTTAAACAAGCATGGTTCAAGGCACAAAGTAGGATGGTTAGCAGGTTTAGCAGCGCCTAAGCTGGATTTGTCAGCAAGAATTAAGGAAAAGCGAAAGCATCACATGGGCCTAGCACACTTTTGTACAAAAGTTTTCTTTTCCAACACAGTAAAGGTACACGTGGGGGAAATCCTTTGGATAAAGACTCAAAAATGGTTGTGAGCATTAAATGATGATGAGATTTATGAAACCAGAAATCCTGCAATGTAAGATTCTACATCATTACCTAATTCTAGATCATAAGTTTAGCATCAATGTAACTAAGAACAAACATCCAACTTCTGCTCTTTGTATCTTTTTGCTCCAATATGTTCTGAAGGAGCTCCCAGAATTTCCAAGAAGCTTGCAACATGCTTTTTAAACCTTTTTTGAATTACTCTTGCAAACTCTGACAAAATCTTTGTGAAAACTGGCCCAGAAGTTGTAACCAAACTCTGTCTTGGAACTGTCCAGAATTTGTTGAGTGCCTCAGTTTCAAGGACATGTATTTGAGGAGTTATAACTTGGAATCCCAACATTCCTAGGTGATGTTCTGTTCTGCAATGTTTTAGATCTTGTGGGAGTCTATAACTCTTGAGTTAGAAGTTCCTCTAGAATCAACTTCCATCAGGGTGAAAATCTGATCAGAAGTTTTGAGCTTTTCATGTTTGTTAAACACTGAGAAAAAATTCTAAGTATTTTAGAATTTGACTTTTCCAAAGTAATTTTGACTTTTGAATTTCTTGGCGAAGCCAATCTCTCATTCCAGCATGTCTTGATGAAATATGATTCTTGAAGCTAGATTTTGATCCAAAAGTCAAAGTTTGTCTTTTTAGTGTGCAAATGACCATTTTGCCCTTGTGAATGACTTTCTTGGAAAATTGATAATTCAAGGCTTGGAATTGGATGAAAGAAAACCTGGGGGTCCAGGGTGATCCTTTGAGAAATGAGAGGGAAAATTTGGGGGTACAACAGCTTCCCCTGTTCAATCTTCTTACACCTGAAGAGTTAGATTGGTAAATCTGCCATTCGTGACTTGAAGGTGGAAGATGATTGAACACTAGAGTGCCCAAAAATTTGCACTCGAAGATGTATTAGTTGATTATGTAGGGAGTGGGCTTAAAGATGCCATTTGGATAGATGATGGATAGTTACTGGAAGAAGTATCAACACAAATTTCTTGTTGATTTATACTAAACTTGACGTTTTACCTGTGAGAAAAGGAATTAGTAAAATGCAGATGCCTACATGATGTTCACCAAATGTGGTATTATGTTAAATTCATATGATATATACATGCTATGATGTATGAATGTGATATGTTTGTTTCTGTTCGGGAAAATAAATCCCTGACTGCTGCTAAGGAAATCCTAGGGGGTTGAATCCCTGATTGTCGTTGGGGATGAAGAATATGAATATCTTCAAACTTTGTTGAAAGGATGCTTTCGCTGGAGAATATATCCTGAATGTCAGATGTTATCTTGTCGGATCCAAGCTTCACAATTTGCTGAGGATGAAGTAGTCAACTGCTATCTGGTCAGATCCAGGCTTCACGACAACTTACTGGGGGAAGAGACGAATTAACTATTATCTGGTGGGATTCCAGGCTTTGCAGAAAATTTTCTTGAAATTGAATAGTTATCTGGTCGGATCCAGGCTTCACAACAACTTGTTGGGGATACAGAAGTTAACTGTTATCTGGTCGGATCCAGGCTTTGCAGTAAACTTGAAGTGATAACTACTATCTGGTCGGGTCCAGGTTTCCTGGTTTTTTGGAAAGTTGTACTATTATCTAGTCGGGTTCAGGCTTCATAGTGTCTCTCTGGGATCATATTTAATTGTTATCTGGTCGGGCTCCATGTTTCACAATAAACTGTTTGAAAAACTGTTATCTGGTCGGGTCCAGGCTTTGCAGATTTCTGAGGTTGATGAGGTCAATTGCTATCTGGTCGGGTCCAGGTCTCACAATAGAATATTTGGGGGATATAATTGTTATCTGGTTGGTTTCTAGGTTTCACAACGAATCTATGAGGGTGATTGCTATCTGGTCGGATCCAGGCTTCACAATAACTTGCTTGAAAAGATGGAATTGAAAAGTGATATTTGGTCGGGTCCAGGTTTGTCAGCAATTTGTTGGGGATACGGAGGTAAAATCTACTAGGGAAAGAAGTTAAACCTTAGTAGGGTTGAGTCCAAGTTCTTCTATATCTTTGAAGAGTTAGGCTACTATCTGGTTGGGTCCAGGCTTCATAGTATCTTGAAATTGAGATCAACTGTTATCCGGTCAGGTCCAGGTTTCAGATACTCAAACTGTTATCTGGTCGAGTCCAATTTTCAGCAACTTGAATAAGTCAAACTATTATCTAGTCGGGTCCAGGCTTCAGTAATAACTTGAAAATTGTGCTAATATTTGGTTGGATCCAGGCTTCATAGTACCTTTTTGGAAATAGTAAAGGTTTTGCTGATGGCTTTATTGGGAATCAGGGGTTATGGCCCTATGGTTTGCAATAATCTGAAAGAAAATTCAAACCGGAGAGTGTAGACTCAGTCGGGTAAGACAAACTTAACTTGGGAAGGATACACTCAACTGGGGAGGATAAAATCCGCTTGGGGATAATAGCCTTGGTCGGGGAAGATATGCTCAGCTGGGGAAGATAGGCTCAGCTGGGGAATTTCGCGGTGTCTTGATTGTTGTATGTTGAGGAAATTTGAATTTGGCTGGGGAAATAACCCTGTTGGGGAAATAACCCCTATTGAGGAGGTGAATTTCCTTGAGGAAGAAATCCACGAGGCTTCAAATTGTAAAAATTGACTTAGCTGGGGAGAAAGTGGCCGAGAGGTTGAGACTCTGGTCGGGGATTATCCTATGCAAAGAGACTTTGTGGGCAACTCCGTTGGGGAAAGGTTTATCATAGTCGTCCTTGTAGGGATAATGATAATGAGATAACTCTGTGGGGATATTTCATATACATTAAAGAGATGCTTACTGCTGCTTAGCAGGACACATGTGCCAAATAGTTTTAATTATATTCATATGCATATGTTCATTCAATTTTAGTCATTGGACAAATTTGCATTCAAAATAGAGACATAAATTTTGCAGTTCAAAGTGTATTTATATTGATATTTTGCCCATGAATAGGCGTTTTTGTACAGAGAGACGGAGATCCTAGTAAGAGAAAATCGTCGAAAGGAAAACAAAATTGAGAATGAAAACAAATAGCCATGTGAAATGATCTCATTTACTTCCAAACTCTACTATTGCCCCAGTGTCTTCGAATATCCCTTGCTGTTAATAGAAGTTGATTGGATTGATCTTGGACCGTTTGAACTTGGACCTTGGTGATAGAGTTGACTGTGTTGATTCCACGAGACATAGTCATACGCTTTTAATCCTTAATTTTTGCCTAGACCGCCCTTTCGGGTTTTCAGCCCACCAAGATACCCTTTTTTTCCCAAGTCGCCCTTTCGGGTTTTCAACTTGCCGGGTGTACAATCTTTTACATATATCCCTAATTTTTCCCAAACCTTTTGGTTTGTCGAGATGCCCTTATTTTGCTTAGGTGCGTCAACCTAACGGGTCTCTTATGCCTAGTATTTTTTAACTATGTTCGCATTTATAGGATGTGGGAAATCTTCACCATCCATGGTAGTCAGCATCATGGCACCGCCAGAGAAAACTCTCTTTCCAACAAATAGCCCTTCATAGGTGGGAGTCCATTTGCCTCTGGGGTTTCCTTGTGGTAAAATGATGCGCTTTATCACCAAGTCACCAACTTTATATACTCGAGGCTTAACCTTTTTGTTAAAAGCCTTGATCATTCGTTTTTGGTACATCTGACCATGACAAACAACAGATAATCATTTTTCGTCAATGAAGTTCAGCTGATCCAATCTCGTTTGAATCCACTCATCTTCACCTAAGCCTGCCTCATTCATAATCCTCAGCAAGGGAATCTGAACTTCCATTGGCAGAACACCTTCAATGCCATAGACTAAGGAAAAGGGAGTTTCCCCAACTGATGTTCTAACTGAAGTGCGGTAACCATGTAGAGCAAACGACAACATCTCATGCCAATCCTTATAGGTTACTACCATTTTCTGCACAATCTTCTTGATATTTTTGTTGGCGGCTTCGACTGCGCCATTTAGTTTTGGTCTATATGGAGAAGAATTATGATTCTTGATCTTAAACTGAGTGCAAAGCTCAGTAATCATAGCATTGTTGAGGTTAGTCCCATTGTCGATGATGATCCTTTCGGGGATACCATAACGACAGATGAGGTTGTGTCTTATGAATCTTGCTACCACATTCTTGTTGACTGAGGCAAACGAGGCGGCTTCAACCCATATGGTAAAATAGTCAATAGCAACAAGAATGAAGCGATGTCTGTTAGAAGCTGTAGGCTTGATCTCTCCGATCATGTCAATGCCCCACATTGCAAATGGCCACGAAGCAGTCATGACATTCAGAGGGATAGGAGGCACATGGACCTTGTCAGTGTATATTTGGCATTTGTGACAAGTCCTTGAATTTTGATGGCAATCGGTCTCCATCGTTGACCAATAGTAACCGGCTCTTAAGATTTTCTTAGCCATCGTATGTCCACTTGAGTGAGTAACGAAGAGACCATCGTGCATGTCTTCCATAATTTCCTCTGCCTCCTTCTTGTCCACACATCAGAGTAGAGTTGAATCATGACTGCGCTTGTACAATATCCCGTTACTTAGGAAGAATTTGGCTACAAATCTTCGTAAGAACTTTCTGTCATTGATAGATGCACCCTCTTGATGTTCTTGTGCTTCAAGGTATCTCATCACCTCATGGTACCATGGCTTTTCCGCATTGGCATGAAGCTCATAGCAATGTGCAGGTTCATTGAATCTTTCAATTGTTATCATAGGGGCTTTGTTGTCCCATCTGACCTTGAACATTGAAGACATGGTTGCCAAAGTGTCAGCCAACTGGTTTTCTTCCCTAGGGAAGTGCTCGAACGTGATCTCTTCGAAGTAAGGAATTAGGGATAGCACAAGTTCCTTGTAAGGGATAATATTAGGGTGTTTAGTGTCCCAATCTTCTTTTACTTGGCTGATCACTAGGGCGAAATCTCCGAACACATTCAAATGCTTGATCCTTAAATCAATAGCAGATTTAAGACCTAAAATGCATGCTTCATACTCGGCCATATTGTTTGTGCAATCGAAACATAGTCTAGCAGTGAAAGGAGTGTGACAACCTTCAGGAGAGATGATCACAACACCAATTCCGTTACCTAAGGCATTAGAAGCCCCATCGAATACCATAGTTCATCGGGATCTTGGTTCAGGTCCGTCATATGGTTCAGATTTCGTGCAGTCGGTTACCAACATGACGTTCTCATAAGGGAAGTCGAAGTTCATTAACTGATAATCATCCACAGCCTGATGGGCCAAATGATTTACTAGTATACTTTGATGGCTTTTTGAGTCGTGTATTGAATGTCGTACTCAGTCAAGATCATTTGCCATCTGGCTATCCGTCCAGAAAGGGCAGGTTTCTCAAAGATGTACTTGATTGGGTCCATTTTAGAAATTAACAGAGTGGTATGCATCAATATGTACTGTCTTAATCGACGAGCAGCCCATGCCAGAGCACAACAAGTTTTCTCGAGTAGTGAATATCTGGTTTCACAGTCGATAAACTTTTTTCTCTGGTAGTAAATAGCATGCTCTTTTCGGCCAGACTCGTCATGTTGGCCCAAAACACACCCCATAGAATTATCTAGTACTATCATGTACATGATCAAGGGTATTCCTTTAACTGGAGGCATGAGAATATGAATTTCTTGTAAATATTCTTTGATTTTGTCAAAAGCAATCTGGAATTAATTGTTCCATCTGACTACCTGATCTTTCTTTAAGAGTTTGAAGAGTGGTTCACAAGTAGCAGTCAAGTGGGATATGAAACGGGAAATGTAATTGAGACGACCCAAGAATCCTCTGACTTCTTTTTCAGAATGAGGGACTGTCATCTCTTGGATGGCCTTTACCTTGGCAGGGTCAACTTCAATGCCTTTATTGCTGACAACAAAACCTAGAAGCTTTCCAGAGCGTACTCTAAACATGCACTTATCAGGGTTTAATCTCAACTTGTACTTCTACATCCTTTCGAATAAATTGTGTAGATGATCGAGATGTTCTTCTTCAGTTTGTAATCTGGAAATCATATCATCTACATATACCTCAATCTCATGATGAATCATGTCATGAAATAAAGCTACCACAGCCCTTTGATATGTTGCCCCTGCATTCTTTGATCCAAACGGCATGACCTTGTAGAAGAAAGTGCCCCATTGCGTAACGAAAGTAGTCTTTTCCATATCTTCGGGTGCCATCCTTATTTGATTATAGCCTGAGAAGCCATCCATGAATGAGAAGACTTTATGTTGACCGGTATTATCAAATAAGACGTCAATGTGTGGTAGAAGGGAATCATCCTTGGGGCTTTCCCTATTCAGATCCCTATAGTCTACGCACATGCAAACTGTCCCATCTTTCTTTGGCACTGGCACCGCATTGGAAACCCATTGAGGATAGGATGTCATAGATAGGAACCCTGCATCAAATTGTTCCATCACTTCATCTTTGATCTTTTCAGACATATCAGGCCTCATGCGGCGAACCTTTTGCATGACAGGCGGACAGTCTTCTTTTGTCGGTAGACGGTGAACTACGATGTCGGTATCCAACCCAAGCATATCTTCATAAAACCAAGAAAAAACTTCCATATAATCATGCAACATATGAACCAACCTGCTCTTGACACTGCTTTCCAAGTTAGCGTCGATCTTGATTTCCTTCTTATCTGACTCAGTACCCAGATTGATAACTTCAACTGACTCTTCGTGCGGTTGAATAACTTTTTCCTCTTGTAATAGAAGTCTGGCTAGTTCTCCTGATATTTCACAATCTTCCTCACCTTCGTCTTCAGCTTGGTTGATAGGACATTCAAAGTCATAGTCGACAATAGTAGAGTCATTGGCAATAGGATCTAGAGTGGATGTGGACCTGCAAGAGTGTGTGTGTGCATGTAAGATACATGGCTAAAGGAAATACAATGAACACAAATATTTGAATGCAAAAGAGTCCAATGTACTGAATGATCATATGATCAAATGAACATAAATAAAACCCTTGACAAATGGACCAAAGTGCCCCGGGCCAGGCACATGGCTTAAAAGTCATTGTTTGAATATTACAGACAACATGTTCTTGAAAAGAAAAGCAATAACAAGTAGATTACTCCTCAATGAAGGAGACTGGTACAAATTCCTTTGTATGCCAATTCTTCAGCTCCAAAGTGGTTGGATACACCCACTCCTCAAATGTAGTTTCTTCTTCAGAATCACCCACGGAGTTGACTCCATGGCTTCCAATGCGGAGAGGTGGCTTTCCAGCACGAGCACGCCTTATTTCCTTCTGAGCTTTGACGGTGAAGCCCAAACCAAACTTGTCTGCTTTAAATGGGATATCAAGGAGTTTCCCCCAAGCATTACAGTTTCCTTCTTCAATTTCCGCGCGAGAATCCTTGACTGAAACCATCTTTGGCATGGCCTTAACGACTTTAGACTCATCGGAAGAACATTTAGTAGTAGAAATCATCGGCAGTACAACCTCAAAGGCTTGACATGGGGTTTCAATGAATTCTCCATCCATCTCCACGTGCTTGAAAGGATTAAGGTGGCTTACCGTAAACTCTTCTTCTCCACAGACAGTGACTATTCTGCCCTTGACTGGATATTTGAGTTTCTGATGGAGGGTTGAGGTCACTGCCCCAACTTTATGAATCCACAAGAGACTTAATAGACAAGAATAGGCAGGGAGAATATCCATAATATAGAAGGTGGAGTTGAAGATTTGGGATCCCACTTTGATTGGAAGATTTACTTCCCCATGAATAGTACTCTTTGATCCATCAAACGCCCTTACAATGATATCACTTGGCTTCAAGATTAAATCTTCACAGTCAAGACGGTCTAATGCCCCCTTGGGCAACACATTCAGAGAAGAACCAGTGTCGACTAGAACATGTGCTAAGGTAGTCCCTTTGCACTCGATAGAAACATGTAAAGCTTTGTCGTGATTCTTCCCAGGAGGTGTTAAGTCAGCATCTGAAAATCCTAAGCCATTATCAGCTGTCAGGCTAGCCACGCAACTCTCAAGTTGTTCTGTTGTTATCTCATGGGGACATGAGCCTTTTTCAGGAACTTGATTAATGTCCGAGCATGGGCATCGGAGCAAAGCAGCAATGACAACATTTAAATCTTAGAGGGGGTTTGCCCCAATTGTTCTACAATTTTGAAGTTGCTTCTCTTGATGATCTTTAAAGTTTTGTCCATTTCACGGGCGGAGGGTTCTTCATCAGCTACGTCTTTGGAGGGTAGTTCAATCACAACAGGCTCGACAAACTTCTCTTTCCCTTTTGTCTCGGTACTTAGCTTGGCGGAAGTAAGGCGGATGTGCATCTTTGTAACTACTAGAGGTGAGATATTGGGTGAGAATATTCTACCAGTTCTAGTTACTTTGCTTGAGCCACCTATGTTACCAACATTATCATCTTTTCCTTCTTCGATCCAGCCATCTTGTTTAATCCCATGATAGAACACTTCAGCACCGTAATTTCATGATACCGCTTTATTTAAAGAGTAGGGAATCATTCCAGGATTGGTAATGATTAAGGGAGAAACAGTGGGTTCATTTGAAATCCTAATAGGGCCTTTTGAGGTGATCCTAATAGGTTTGTTTGGGATTGTAATAATGGAGAGGTCTTCACATTTGTTAATCAATCTTTTGGAAAGTGGAGTATTTTCAAACAGAATTTCATGGCTATCCATCAGGCGTTGTATGCCTTTCTTCAGCCTTTCACAACTATTGTATTATCTCGTATAGCATATACAGTCTTTTTCACAGCCAGGGAAAATCCCAGCTTTCAACAGATTGTTCTTGATTATATTCAGCGGAGTAGTCAATTCTTCAACAGAGGAAATAAAGATTGTATCTTCGAAAACATTAACACCTTTGTCATGCTTCGGCATTGGAGCGGTAATTACATTCAGAATTGAAGGAGGATCAAATTCAATAGTTTTGTTATCAACTAAATCCTAGATTTTGTTCTTCAAGGCCCAGCACTGGTCAGTCTCGTGCCCGGGGCTATTTGAATGGTAAGCACATTTAGTGTTTGGATTATACTTTGGTGATGAGGTTTCGGGGTTGGCGGGAGGATCGCGCAACGTCACTAAATTATCCTTGAGAAAATGTTGAAAGGCTTGAGACACTGACATGCCTAACCTCGTAAACTGTCTTCTTGGAGTTTCAAAATGTTGATGATTCGCAGATGGTCTTGGAGTAGGAGTTGGATTGGAGATTCGGACACATTTGACAGACGGACGATCATTCTTATTGATATGGGCCCTTTCCCCATACACAACATTAACTTCCTTCTTTGCAGCAAAAGTTTTCTTGATAGGATTGGCGGTCGAGGTAGACACCACAAAGATCTTCCCACTTTTGATGCCACTTTCAACTCTTTCACCGATTAAGATTAATTCGGTGAAACCAGAAGAAGAGCACCCAACCAACAGATTAAAGAAAGGACCTGATAAGGTGCCCATGAACATGTCTATGTGCTCCCTATCAGTCAAGGGAGGTTGGACTCTACTAGCAAGGTCTCTCCACTTTTGTGCATATTCCTTAAATCCTTCATTCTTTCCCATGGTTATATCTTGCAATTGAACCCTCGTTGGCGCTAGGTCGGCGTTGTATTGATACTGATGATAGAAGGAAGTAGATAGATCCTCCCAAGTGTTGATACGAGAACCATATAATTGATAAAACCATTCAAGTTGTATTCCAGTCAAGCTCTCTTGGAAAAAGGGAACCCATAGCTTCTTATCAGTAGTGTGCAGTTGTATCTTACGTACATAAGACTTAAAATGGAGTTTTGGACAAGAAACCCCATCGTACTTGGCAAAGATTGGTACTTTGAATTTGTGGGGGATGACTACCCCAGAGATTAAGCCCAAATTGTCAAAATATAAACCAGGGACGGCTTGGATTTCAACAGCTTTCAACTTGTCTTCTAACTGCTTGTATTTTATATCAGCGGGTGGATACTGTTCGTTGAAATAATAATCATCATATTCTTGATCATTTGCATACTCAGCCCGAGTACTCTTGACCGCGCCGACCTGGTTTTCGTCCTCTTCAGATGAGTCTCCTCCTACTAGGATTTGACGGATTGTCTCCTCGAATCTTCTACCCATGTTAAGCAGAGCTTTCTTCTTTGGCTTCTTCTTAATGGCCAGCAAAGCCATCATATCTTGATGCCCCTTAGCTAGGGCTAGTAAAGCTTCCTGAAACTGAGAATTATAGGCTTGGAGTTCTGTCACAGTTTTCTCTAGATCCATCTTGCTGAAATAAACATCAGAAAGATAAGGAAACCTGCTATGCGAAAACCTGTCATGTTATGATGCATGGAATATGTACATGCAAATGATTTCAAGGATTAATGAAATTTAAATTTGTATGGACAACAGAATGAACAAACATTAATTTTCATTTAGATAAAACAAGAAATGTTACATCATGCCTCTTGGGCTTACAAATAGTTTTCCAAGATAAAAAGACTGAGTGCATCCTCTTTGGCGCGAGATAAGCGTTCACACTTTGCTCTTCTTGTAACTGCTTCGTAAGCTCCAAGACTCTCTTCTCACTAGCATAGAATTGGGCCTCGAAAGTATCTCGTTCTTCCTTCAGCTGGACCCAACCCGTTTGTAAGTCTTTGAGAGAGGTAGGCATTTCGGGATGGAGGATGGTGTAGGGAACATACCCTTCGACCACAGGCTCCACAATGACTGGTAAGATGGAGGGATAAGGCATCACGAGTTTCTGAGCACGAGTTCACACTCATTTAAGGTAAGGCTCGAGGGGAATGGAGTTCTTGTGTCCTAGTGTCTTGCTATCCACCTTGTTCATCATCCTCCAGGCTCGGATAAACCTCTGACGATAACCTTGGTCGTCATTCTCGTAGTTAAATACCACTCCTTGAATAAGAATCTCATGGGGACCATCCCTACGGGCGTAACCAAACTGTCTTAAGGATAAGCAAGGGTTGTAAGTGATACCCCCTCTAATGCCAAGTAAAGGGACATTAGGGAATTCTCCACAACAGTCGACGATGGTAACATTCTCCAAAGAGCGGGAACACCAATGAATATCTGAATGTCTGAGTGCCATCAATCTCTGTGACCACCATGAACCTTGCTCATTCTTCAACACAAATTGGGGAAGATGAGAAATAAACCATCTTGACAATAGAGAAATGCAACACATAAGGATACCTCTTTTCCTCATAGTGCGAGTGTGAAAGGAATGTAGGATGTCCCCTAGAAAATTAGGCATCGGGTTACGAGACATGAAGATTTTGATGGCGTTCAGATCTATGAGTTGGTCAAGATTTGGAAACAAAACCATCCCATAGATGAGGAGAGCCACAATTTCCTCAAAGTCTTTCAAATCCAAAGATTTCCAACAGTTTTTGGCTTTCTCAAACAAGAACTTTTCTAGGAAACCTTTGACACCACTCCTTGTTTCCCAATTAGTTGTGACATCAGATGAGTGCAAGTGTAGAGCTTGAGCAATCTCTTCTGGCTTTGGGTCTCTTTCCGTACCGTTGAAAGGTAGTTGATTGAGAATGGGAATCCTCAAGAGTTGGGAGAATTCTTCCAAAGTAGGCACAAATTGATAGTCGGGAAATGTGAAGCAGTGGTATAAATGATCAAAGAATTGAAAAAGCACTTTCATCATGTCCTCATCTGTGTTGGAAGTGACCAAGTTGAGTAGGCGACCATGTCTTTCGGTAAATGGGGAATTTTCAGGAACCCTTGATGCTAATTCTCTTAGTTGAGGAAGGATCCTCACGAGATTGACTTGAATGGTTTTCCTGCTAATAAAATCCATGTCCTACAAAACAGAAACAAAGATAAATCCCATAAATCCTTGAAATGGTTAGTGAGTATGGGTATGATGTTTATGATGTTATGTACAAGTATATATATACAACCAAAACAAACAAGTCCTTATGTTTAGGCTTTCATGGAGTCTCATAGTAAGTACCCTCTTGAAGTTTAGTTGGCTCAAACCTGTCCTAGTAATAGTAACCGGGTTCTAAGGAACTCAATATCACTGATTTGTTTTCTCGGGCATTGTTTCAGCGCAAGCCTCTTAAATGGCGACTGAAATAACCCAAAAAACCAAACCTCAATGAGTGTAGTATCGAGTATCTACCAACTTCGGACTGCACCAAAGCCGGTCATCTCACTACGTCCTAATGGCCAAGTTGGTCAAATAAAGGTTCTAAAAGTTCATTAGTGCTTCATGACATCACTCAGCAGCCCCGTATTCTCCTTGACTACTCAAGGGCTACTGGTACCCACAAATATGTCACACTAACGTAGCTATTTCTTAGACCATGTCGGTATACCCTGCACAATTTCCACAACATATTGCTACTTACCTATAACGATCCCGAATCCGGGTAGAGGATTCAAACCCAAACGAAGAACCAAAATGCAAAGTAAACAAATCAAACAATGAAAGCAAGTAAATGTGATCTAGCCATAAGGTAACCCCGCTTTTAAAAGAACTTCTCCAGCAGAGTCGTTCGTTTTGTGATACGGTGGGAGAACTGACTTGAAGGTTTTGCATTTGATCTCAAATGTTGCGGTTAGCAAGAGTCGCCACCTACTTTTCTTTTATCAAAAAGGAAAGCTGAAAAAGCACAGGAAAGACCTTTGAGATTGTTTCTTGAGTTCGGGGGGTAGATTATGAAAAGGGAAGGTATTAGCACCCTTTCCATCCATGGTTTTCCATGGGCTCTTAGTTACTTGCTAGATCACTTTCTTTTTGTTTGAAAATGTGCTTTGTGTGGTTTTTGAAAGTATTTTGTAAAGAGGAAATTGTTTTAGGCAATCTTTATAATGATTCTCGTTCGTAAGAATGTATACAAAAATGTTGATTTTTTGAAAATGTTTTCATGTTTGTAAGGTGTTTGAAAATGTATGTGATTTTTTTTGAAAATAACAAGGATGTTTGTTTTGAAATGGAGCAAGTAATTAGGAGCAATCTACTTACTCAAATGTCTTTCTTGTTCATTTCCTTTTCCTTTAACATTGTTGTCTTACCATTGATTTGGTAAGCAACCCTATCTTTGGATGTAAACGGGACGGGCGCGGGTAATCGTATAACCATGATTAGCAATGTTTCAAGGTATCTTAGCATTCTTTATTGAGGGACTAAGATCATTTGTAAGGAAACTTAGATAGCGTCATCGAGGAACTATGATCTTGTATTGGTTTGTTTTTGCTAAGATACCTCACATGCGTAATGTGGCCATTTTGTAAGGCAACCAAGTGGATTTTACCCTAGGGGTGCTTGCGTGCAAATGTATTATTTTCATGCTTATTTTTGTCTTGATTATGGATTGCCTATTTGTCATTTTTATCTCATCATGCACACCCTAATTACTAACAATACATGAAAGCGATAAAATTGTGGAAAAGTAAAGTCCTACGCTATTACAATCATTAGGGAGGTGGGGTGTACAGATTTAAAAATGGGGGATTGCAAATTAAATCCTAAGTTACTATTACAACCAAGTTGAATGGATAAGAATGTACAAGAAATGTAAAATGGACTTGTTTCGTTTAAGAAAAGAAATAAGTTTGATTTAAGAAAATATTTGATCTTTTCATTTTTAGAAGTAAGATAAAGCATGTAAAAATGAAGAATGTTTTTTTTTGTGTTTTTGATTAGTGAAGTAAGAAGTGATAACAAAAATAGTAAGTAAAAAGAAAATAGAATCAGCGCATTGCTGAACTAAAAGAGATCAGAAGTTCTGACTCTGGCGTGCTGCAAAAAAAGAAATCATATTAGCAGAAATAGGTAAAGTCAGAAGTTCTGGATCCACTGGGAACAAAGAAGATTTCAGAAGTTCTGATGCTACTAACAGAACTTTATCTCCCTCTCTATGCTAGTCAGAACATCTGCAACTTAGTCATTTCTCAACAAAACAGAAGATATGTGTGATCAGTTGATCTGGAACTGACTGTTTAACGCTGGTTCGCGAAATGTCGCGGAAGCAAGAGTCGCCACTGTCTTTTATTTTCTCCAAATGGAAAGGACAAAAGCACAGAAAAATTCCTTATGAGATAGTTTCTCGGTTCGGGAGGTAGATTTATAGAAAGGGAAGGTGTTAGCACCCTTTCTATCCATGCTTATCCATGGGCTCTTAGATACTTGCTCATTTGTGTTTTCAAAAATGGTTTGTTTGCTTTTCAACTGTGGGTTTTAAAAAAGTTTCTTTGAAAATTCCAGTTCGACTCTTGTATCGGTCCTCAAGAGTGTTTGAAAAATTTGCTTTCGAAAGCTTTTTGAAAATGTGTTGGTGTGAAAAGTATTTTGAATTTTGTTTTTTAGAGCAAGTATCTAGAGTCGTCTACCTACCCTAAGGAATTCGTCTGTGTAGATGTCCTTAAAGTAGTGCCATCCCACCATTGAGAGGTAGGTAGCACCACCGTTGGAGGTGTTCGGGTCAATTCGATGTTCGGGACATGGTGATCACCAGAGCAATAGGAAGATACCTCAGAAGCTACCCTCATGCCAGGTTCCCGGATCATGAGGACTTACTAAGACATCCTCTACTCGACGATCACCTTTCGAGGCAAGGCCACAGTGAGGCGTACCCTAGGGGTGGTGTGTGATTTGTGTGTCGTTTTCATATATTTTGTCTTGTCATGTCATACGTGATCTACGCGTTTGTTTTTTATTTTTGTCACTCATTCTTGCATGCATTTATTAGCAGTTAAAAAGGTGCGGAAAATTAAAGTTCTAAACTATTACAAAGGCGCGGGTCCACATCGCCAAATTAAAATCCAGGACCCGATTTGACATAAAATAAAGAAATAAAGTGCGAGAAATATAAATTTACACGGCTTTGGGAGAGTTACATAAATATTATAAGAAAAAGAAATAAAACGCGCGAATTGAATTAAAATTGAAAGCGAGGGCGTTGGACCCTTTTTAATGAAATTAAATTATTATTAACAAATTAATTAAAATAAAATAAAAAGGAATTATTTTTGAGGTTTTTTGGTATTTATGAGTTTTTTTATGTGAATTAAATGAAGTTTAAACCTAATTCTAGCTATTTTTTAATTTATTAAGAAAATATGAAAATTACCTAAAATTAAACCTAATTAATTAATGCAATTTGATTTATAAAAATAATATTAATTATTAAAAAGAAAAGGTAAAAATAATTAAAACCTAATTCTACCAATTTTAATTTATTAAGAAAAGATATTGAAATTAACCCTAGAATTGAAAATTAAATTAAATGATATAATTTATTTACAAAAATACTAAATCAAATATATTTATTATTTTTTTTGTCTTTTCTGATTTTTCCTATTATTTTTATATTTTATGAAAATAAATTAAATTAATGGAATTAATAAAAAAAAGAAATAATTGAAACAAATAAAATAAAGAAAAGAAAAGAAATACAATACCTTGGGGGGTTTCTGTCCCCAATTGGAGGAAAAGTCTAGTAATTCTGGCCCAATTGATTTCTGGCCTGGTTGACTTCTACGCTGGCGTGTGGCACCTTTGACTTGTGCCTATGATGCTCTTCAAATTATAGCCTTTTGATGGATTTCAGTAAGCACGTGGTGAGCCCAGATATGGAGAGTATGGTGAACCTTAGGATTGAATCTGCATGGGATTAAGTTAGGAAAAATATTATTGAAATGGAGGGGGACCTGGGATTCGAACCCAGATCCCAGGTATTACCAACCAAATGCCTTGCCAATGGAACCAAACGCGCGCTTTGCTTATAATGTAACTAACAAGTAATATCAATCAAAACATGAGTTAGTGGACTTTTTTTAGCGCGAAATTTAAATGAACCAATTGCTGCCTTACACTTCATCATCTTCCTCCTTAATGCGCTTTTTCCTGAAACATAAAAAAGGTTAGCGGGGGTTTTAAACCCCCCCAAAATGCCATCTTTTCAATTATAGCGAATAGGCTATGTGGTCACATAAATTAGGCGCGAGGGGTGTGTTGTATTCGTCCAAACATGCTGATTTTGACCATGGCACTGAGACGTTCTAATTTTACAGTATTCAGAAACGCCCAATTTCAAGTTTGAAGAACCCTAGCGTCCTTTAATGGTGATTCTTCATATAACGCGTGAAAGCTCAATTAAAGCACACAGTTAGCTTCAGAAAGGTCTAATTAGTATAAATCCATAAATAAAATGCAATGAGAATGCTTGAATATTGAAACACGAATATGAAAAAAATGTGAAAAAGTTTGAATTCCCTATACCAATTCTGGGCGTGTAAGGGTTAAAAAACAATGCAGGAAGCTTCCTTGACACTTTTGCAAGCTATTTGGATTGTTATTTCTCTCTGAATCGTGCTAGAATAGGGTTTTCAGTTTTCACTTTTTTGACAAAAAACTCAAACTTTGTTATGGAGTTTCTGCGCAGCTTCGTGGTTATTGGCATTAGGGTTGGCTTTGCACTTATGTATGGAATGATTAGGGTTAGGTTTTTGGTCCAAAGAATCAATGAATTGATGGAGAGAATATTTGATTTTCATGCCATAATTTTTCAATCTTTTCCATGCTATTTTGGTTCCAATCATGCCCAATCACATGGATTCTTTCCCTATCTAATAATGCACGAAAATCTGAAGTTATCCCATGCACAAAAAAGATTTGATTGACTTGCTTTGATATTTTCCACATATTTATTTTAATTAAATGAATTATTAGCCATTAAAAATTCAAATAAATAAATAAAAATGATGAAAACTTCCCTTTGGGCCAAATGGTCGTGCACATGCCTTGGATGATGATTCTTGGAAGAAAATGTGGCCCATTAGCAATTTTAAGACCTTTGAAGCAATGTTGACTTTTCAAAATATCCAAAAATTTCCCAACTTCCACAAGGCATATCTTGCTCAATTTTTAAGCTTTGCTCATGTTATTGGACATTTTGGAAAGGTCTTGAAGTCCTCTAACCAATGCCTTTGGTCCCATGTCATTTTTATTTACCAATCTCAAGTTATGGCCTTTGAATTAAAGTCCCTTTTTGTTGACTTTTGAAAATGACCTATAATGTTGAAATTGATAACTTTTTGTGAGAGCATTTCTTGGACTTGAAGTGTGAAGAGGAGTTGTAGGAAATGTCTTTATCTTCAAAATAAGATTTGGATGGAATTTTTCTGATAATCCATGGGAAATTTATGCCTTGGTCAAGTTACAGTTGACTTTTTCAACTGTCCAAATATGGAATCTTTTGCATCTTGAGACTTTTTGAGCCAAGCTTTGAGAATCATGACCAAGCATTGATAAAATGATGTTTGTGGCTTCAAAATGAGATGTTGACCAAAAATTTGAACTTTTGACTGTCAAATGACCATTTTGCCCCTACAGTTGACTGTAGTGCAATTAGGGTTTTTGACTGTGCAATTTTGTGCTGTAAGTCTTGAAACTTGGTATGAGGATGCTTGACCATATTTGTAAGCATGTGGGACTTGATTGGACCCTTGGAAACTTTATTTTCTTTGTCAGAACCAAAACCCTAGTTTTTTACTGTTGGGAGGCCCTTGAATTGTGCAATCCCTTGGGGAATTTTGAAGCATGCTTTTTGCAATTCTTGAAGAATATGGGAGGGCAAATTTTGGGGTACAACAGTTGCCCCTGTTCAATCTTCTTAGACCTGAGGATGCAGATTGGCTGACGTGCCTTTCGTAATCCGAAGGTGGAAGATGATTGAACACTAGAGTGCCCAGAAATTTGCGCTCACATAGTAGTGTGATGATGGGAATGGGCTTATAGATGCCATTTGGAGATTGATGGATAGGATGATGGGCTTATAGATACCATGCTAAGAGATGATGGAAGGTGGATGGGCTTATAGATGCCATCTATATGTTGGTTGCGTACGAGATTCCTTAGCGAGAGCTTGCGTACCTGAAAAAGAAAAAGATTACCTGACCCGTTACAGGAGCTGGTCTTCAGATTCTTCGTGTTAGATGTGTCCTGACTGATTACAGGAGCTGGATCTGGATCTTCAAAAGGTGATGAATGAACCAGGGATAGTTACTACCTCAACAGGGACGCTGAGAGAACCTTGGACGATTACTACCTCAACAGTAACCATTGAGAGAATCTGGGACGAATTCTACCTCAACAGTAATCATTGAGAATCTGGGACGACTTCTACCTCAACAGTAATCATTGAGAGAATCTTGGACGACTTCAACCTCAACAGTAATCATTGAGAGAATCTGGGACGACTTCTACCTCAACAGTAATCATTGAGAGAATCTAGGATATCTTCTACTGAGTCTTTATCAAGAAAATCTGTTAGGGGTCGATTTAGCTGGACTAGAGAAGGCCTTGGACTGGATAAGAAACAAAAAAATCTTAGGGTCGATTTAACTGAACCGGTCTAGGTCTTGAAATCTTCAACTGGATAAGAAACAGGGAGATCTTAGGGTCGATCTGACTGAACCAGAGAAGGCCTTTGAATGGATAAGAAACAGTAAAATCTTAGGGTCGATCTGACTGAACCGGTCTAGGTCTTGAAATATCTTCAACTGGATAAGAAACAGGGAGATCTTAGGGTCGATCTGACTGAACTAGAGAAGGCCTTTGACTGGATAAGAAACAGTAAAATCTTAGGGTCGATCTGACTGAACCGGTCTAGGTCTTGAAATATCTTCAACTGGATAAGAAACAGGGAGATCTTAGGGTCGATCTGACTGAACCAGAGAAGGCCTTTGACTGGATAAGAAACAGTAAAATCTTAGGGTCGATTTAACTGAACCGGTCTAGGTCTTAAAATCTTCAACTGGATAAGAAACAGGGAGATCTTAGGGTCGATCTGACTGAACCAGAGAAGGCCTTGGACTGGATAAGAAACAGAGAAATCTTAGGGTCGATTTAATTGAACCGGTCTAGGTCTTGAGATATAGCTGAGAACTTTAACTGGCTTTTTCCTGAAAGGTAAAGGCCAGTCATATGCAATGCATGATATAGATCAAGCAATGATGTTCTCAACATAAATGAGATTTGTAAGATATGATGCGTATATGCATGCTATAATGTATGGAAGTGCGATGTTAATGAATGTGTGTTTTCGTCTTAGGAAAATAAATCCTTGACGGGTGCCGGGAAGTCATATCCTGGGCTGATGTTGAAGAATAGTGCTTTGTCTCCGCTGGGGATGATAGTTGCAAGAATACCAGTAGGAGAAGATAACTCCGTTGGGGATAAACTTGGCGAATGAATTACTATGCGGGGAGAAAAGTACTCTACCAATCTTGCTGGGAAGCAATACTCTGTGGGGGGGAGAGATACTTTGTTGAGTTGTTGATAATAACTTGCTAGGGATACCCTTGTTGTGTTGGAAGTGTTAGTAGACTTCGCTGGGGAATAAGAAGACTTCGTCGAGGACGCTCTTTCCGTGGCTCTTGGCTGAGGATAACCCAGTTATATCCTGGTAAGGAAATAACTCTTTGAATAAAGCCGGGAGACGCGTTCGTTCTCTACGGGTATAAGCTTCCAGAATCTACTGGGGATAAGCTTACTGCCTGGGGAGATGGATTCCAACTTTCCTGGGGAACTAGATTGGACTCTCCTGGGGAAGTTTTGAACTGTACTGGAAGTAACTCCACTGAATGTTTGATATACCGCCGGGGAAAAATCTTTAGGTCAAGACTGCCGGGGATGCTTGTTAAGAATACATATATTGCTGGGGAGTGTTGAGATCTGCGGGGGATACCCAACTTCCTTAAGGTTGATAATATAGCTTGGCTTGAGGAGAGTGTACTGACTTGCTGGCTCACTCTCTGGGGGAATCAAGATATCTGGTTGTATTCTTCAGCTGAACCTACCTTGATACTTTGGAGGACAGAACAATTAGATTGTTTAGACAACTCTTTATTGCCCCTGTTTCTAATATTACCTGTAATTAATCCTTTGTTTCGTATGCAAATATTTATGAGTTAGCAAATTATTGTCAATGCATATATCACAAATTGAACCTTGGACGTTCTTCGCAAAACAAAACAGAAAAGGAAAAACAATGGGCAATTTTAACTGAAAAGTGTATTTGTATTGATTTTTTTGAATTTGCTTGTAAAATAGGCGTTTATGTACAAGAGGCTGACGTCCTAGTAAGAGAACGCCGCCGAACAAAAGAGTTTATACAAATTTTGTACACGAGAAAATAAAACAGCTGTGTGAAATGAATGATCCCACTGGGTTTCAACTCTGCTATTGCCTTTATATCTCCGAGCGTCTCATCACTTGATGACCTTGGTTGAAGATGAAGCTGACTGATCGATGCCGTCTGAACTTGATGTTGATACCGGATTCTGGATGCAAGGTGATCCAATGAGACATAGTATTACGCTTTATCCCTAACTTTTGCCTGGACCGCCCTTTCGGGTTTTCAGTCCACCGGGATACCCATTTTTGCCCAAGCCGCCTTTTCAGGTTTTCGACTTGCCGGGTGTACAGATTTTTTTCATTTCATCCCTTCATTTTGCCCGAACCCTTTTGGTTCGCCGGGAAGCCCTAATTTTTGCCTAGGCATGTCAGCCTAGCGGGTCTTTTTCATGCGTAGTATCTTTTTACTATGTCTGCATTAGCGGGGTGAGGAAGGTCGTCATCATCCATGTTGGTTAAAATCATGGCTCCTCCTGAGAACACATGTTTAACCACAAATGGCCCTTCGTATGTGGGGGTCCATTTGCCCCTTGGATCACTCTGAGGAAGGATGATTCGCTTGATTACCAGATCCCCAACTTGATACTCTTGTGGTTTGACTTTTTTGTTAAATGCCCTGATCATCCGTTTCTGATACGTCTGCCCATGACAGATAGCAGCAAGTCTCTTTTCATCAATAAGGTTTAATTGATCAAGTCGTGTCTGGACCCAATTATCTTCGTTCAGATCCGCATCCTTCATTATCCGGAGAGAGGGTATTTGCACTTCGATCGGTAAGACTGCCTCCATACCATAGACCAAGGAGAAAGGAGTTGCCCCGGTTGACGTCCTGGCTGAGGTACGGTACCCATGTAGAGCGAACGGTAACATCTCGTGCCAATCTTTATAAGTCACTGTCATCTTCTGCACGATTTTCTTGATATTTTTATTTGCTGCTTCTACATCCCCATTCATCTTCGGTCTGTAAGGAGAAGAGTTATGGTGCTATATCTTAAACTGCTCGCAGAGCTCAGTGATCATCTTGTTATTAAGATTGGTACCGTTGTCTGTAATAATTCTCTCTGGGACGCCGTATCGACAGATCAGGTTGTGCCGAATGAACCGTGCCACAACAGTCTTGGTTACCGTAGCATAGGAAGCTGCTTCAACCCACTTCGTGAAGTAATCAATTGCTACCAGGATGAAGCGATGCCCATTAGATGCCGTAGGTTTAATCTCACCGATCATGTCTATGCCCCACATTGCAAATGGCCAAGGCGCAGTCAGAACATTTAGAGGAACTGGGGGAACATGCACCTTGTCTGCATATATCTGGCATTTATGACATGTCCGGGAATGTTGGTAGCAGTTAGCTTCCATGGTGGACCAGAAATACCCTGCCCGAAGGATTTTCTTAGCCATAGTGTGCCCACTGGAGTGTGTACCAAAGGTCCCTTCATGTAACTCTTCCATGATCCTTTCTGCTTCAGTCTTATCCACACAACGCAGTAAGGTCGAATCATAGTTTCGCTTGTACAAGATGCCGTTGCTAAGGAAGAACTTTGCTGCGAACCTTCTCAGAAACTTCTTATCATTGACAGATGCACCTTCAGGGTATTCCTGAGCTTCCAGATATCTCTTCACCTCATGGTACCAAGGCTTCTCAGTCACTAATTCAGTCTCGAGATCACAACACTATGCAGGTTCGTCCAGTTTCCAGATGATGATCCGGGGAGCCTCATTGTCCCATTTGACCTTGAACATAGAAGACATTGTAGCCAACGCGTCCGCTAACTTATTCTCCTCTCTCGGAAAGTGTTCAAAGGTTATCTCTGTGAAGTGGGGGATCAAGGTCAACACACATTCTCTGTAAGGAATAAGGTTCGGATGTTTCGTATCCCACTCTCCTTTGATCTGATTGATCACGAGAGAGGAATCTCCGAAGACACTCAGAAACTTGATCCTTAAGTCGATCGCAGCTTGAAGACCCATGATGCACGCCTCATACTCCGCCATGTTGTTGGTGCAGTTGAAACATAGCCGGGCAGTGAGTGGAGTATGAGTGCCTTGAGGGGATATGATTACAGCACCGATACCGTTACCCAAAGCATTGGAGGCTCCATCAAAGTGCATAGACCATCGGGATCCTTCCTCAGGTCCTTCATCCGGTCCAGGTACTTCACAATCAGTCACTATCATGATGCTCTCGTCCGGAAACTCGAAGTTCATTGAATGATAGTCGTCTACTGCCTGATGTGCCAAGTGGTCTGCCAATACACTTCCTTTGATGGCTTTCTGGGTTGTGTTCTGAATGTCGTATTCCGTCAAGATCATTTGCCATCTTGCTATTCTCCCGGACAGAGCAGGCTTTTCAAATATGTACTTTATCGGATCCGTCTTTGAGATCAGCAAGGTAGTGTGAGTCAGCATATACTGTCTCAGCCGGCGAGCAGCCCATACCAAAGCGCAGCAAGTTTTCTCGAGCAGTGAGTATCGGGTCTCACAGTCGGTAAACTTTTTGCTAAGGTAATAAATGGCATGCTCTTTTCGGCCAGACTCGTCATTTTGCCCCAGCACACACCCCATTGAGTTGTCAAGTACTGTCAGGTACAGTATCAGAGGTCTCCCTTCAACCGGTGGCATAAGGATGGGTGGTTCTTGGAGATACTCCTTGATTCTGTCAAAAGCAGCCTGACATTCATCATTCCAACGTACTACCTGATCTTTCTTCAGCAGCTCGAAGATTGGTTCACAGGTAGCAGTCAGGTGCGAGATGAAACGAGCAATGTAATTCAGGCGTCCTAAAAAGCCTCTGACCTCTTTCTCTGTCCTAGGAACTGGCATCTCTTGAATAGCTTTAACTTTGGCAGGGTCCACTTGAATACCTTTATCGCTTACAACGAAGCCTAGCAACTTTCCAGATCTTACCCCGAAGGTGCACTTGTTCGGGTTCAACCTCAGCTTGTACAATTTCAACCGGTCAAACAACTTCTGCAGATGATCTAAGTGCTCTTCCTCAGTTTGGGACCTTGCGATCATGTCGTCAACATACACTTCTATCTCATGATGGATCATGTCATGAAATAAAGCAACCATGGCACGTTGGTAGGTTGCCCCGGCATTTTTCAGTCCAAAAGGCATGACCTTGTAGCAGAAGGTGCCCCACTGAGTAACAAAGGTAGTTTTCTCCATGTCTTCAGAAGCCATCTTGATCTGATTGTAACCTGAGAAACCATCCATGAAAGAGAACACCTTATGCTGAGCTGTATTGTCAACAAGGACATAAATGTGAGGTAGGGGGAGTCATCCTTGGGGCTGGCCCTGTTCAGATCCCTGTAGTCGACACACATTCTGACCTTACCGTCTTTCTTTGGTACCGGCACCACATTAGCAAGCCACTGAGGATAAGAAGTCACTGCAAGAAACCCAGCATCAAACTGTTTTATAACCTCGGCTTTGATCTTCTCAGACATCTCTGGACGCATACGGCGGACCTTTTGCTTAACCGGAGGGCAGTCTTCCTTAGTAGGCAAGTGATGGACCACAATATCGGTATCCAACCCGGGCATGTCTTCGTAGGACCAGGCAAAGATCTCCATATAATCATGTAGCATCTTAGTCAACCGTTGCTTCACGCTGAGCTCTAGGTTGGCACCAATCTTTACCTCTTTCCTGTCTGCCTCAGTACCCAAGTTTATTATTTCCATTGGCTCTTCATGTGGTTGAATTGCCCTCTCTTCCTGGAGTAACAGTCTTGCAAGCTCGCCAGGCACTTCGCAATCATCTTCACCTTCGTCTTCGGCTAAGTTGATCGGATTTTTGAAGTCATAACTGGCAGTAGCAGAGTCGTTACCAGTGAGATCCAGAGTGGATTGAAACCTGTATGAGTGAGTGTGTGTAAATACAGCTGTTTTGAAATATATAAAGGAAGGAAAGACAGAAAAGGAGTGTAAGATTTGAAATGCGAGAAAACGTCCAAGATTTTTATTCGTGATATATGAAATGACAATTTATATGCCCTCACAAATGAAGCCACTGTGCCCCGGGTAAGACACCGGGCCATAGAGTTTTAATTGTTTATTACAGATAACAAAACAAGGAAGTTTATTACTGCGTAACAAAAGTAACAGGAGTATGATCTTTGGCGATCCAATTGGTCAATCCGCCATCAGTTGTCGGGTAAATCCAGCTATTGAATTCTGCTTCATCCACTTCATTATCCTCCCCAACAGCATTCACTCCTGGATTGGTAATGAGCGCAGGAGGTCTTCTGGTCTTTGCCTTCCGCATAGCTTTCTGTCCCTCTGCAGTAAAACCCAGTCCGAACATGTCAGTTTTCTGTTTAAAATCAGGGAGCCTTCCCCAGTTAGCACATTCACCTTTCTGAATCACAGCCCGGGCATCCTTTAGGGAAGCCATCTTCAAAGGAACATCCTCTTCGACCACTGTTTCTGCCGCTGCTGAAATTGGAAGTACCTCTTCAAAATGCTGAAAGGGGGTTTCAATAAACTCCCCGTCCATCTCAATATATCTGAAGGAATTCAAATGGCTCACCATATACTCCTCCTCTCCCTGCACAGTGACGATCTTCCCTCTGACAGGGTATTTTAGCTTCTGGTGCAAGGTATAGGTCACTGCCCCAACTTTATGGATCCAAGGTCGACCCAGTAGACAAGAATACGATGGACGGATATCCATCACATAGAAGGTAGAGTCGAACACTTGAGAGCCCACACGAATAGGAATGTCAACCTCTCCATGGACCATCCTCTTGGAACCGTCAAAGGCTCTGACGATAATATTGCTAGGTTTCAGTTCCAGGCCTTCACAATCCAAACGGTCTAAGGCTTTCTTGGGTAGCACATTTAGGGAAGAACCAGTGTCCACCAATACGTGTGCCAGAGTAGTGCCCCTGCATTCAATAGAGACATGCAGGGCGTCATTGTGGTCTCTTCCCTTGGCAGTAAGGTCAGCATCTGAGAAACCCAAGCCATTGTCTGCTGTCAGATTTGCTACGCAATCAGTGAACTGGATGGCAGATGTCTCCTGTGGCACATGGGCCGTCTTGGGAATGAAATCAGAGCCTTACCGTGGGCCTCTGAGCACAATAGCAAGGAGAGCATGGAGATTTTGGAGGGCGTATGCCCCAGCTGCTCGACAACATTAAAGTCACTCTTCTTGATTATTTTCAGGATTTCCTCCATCTCTTGTTGGGAGGCCTCAGCATTTACAGGTCTTGGTGCCTCCATCCGAGCCGGCTCATCTTCAATCCCTTTGCCCCGAGCATTAGACGACTCGGCAGCAGGGGAAACAACTTGATCAGAAACAGGAACAGGTACACTTGTAGGTGTTATTGTGAAGGGTCTTCGAGCAGCGGGTGGTGCAATGTCAGGCGAGAAGAGCCTGCCACTGCGGGTAACCTTGGCTGGACCAGTAATATTGCTGATACTGGTGCCAGTGTTGAACTCTTGCTTGATTCCATTCACGTACACATCTGCCCCATAGTGCCAGGGGATAACCTTATCAGATTCGTAGGGGAGAGGCCCCGGAACAGTAATAACAACAGGTGCGACAGTGATGATTTGAACAGGCTTCCTTGGGAGAGCCTTGATTGGATTATTAAAGATTGTAACCACAGAAACTTCTTCTACCGGAACCAACTGAACAGCGGACTTCTTGAATAGAATCTCTTTGTTGTCCATTAGGCTTTGGATGCCCAACTTCAGCAAAGGACAACCAGATAGGGAAACAACACAGAACAGGCAACCCTCACTGCAACCCGGAAATAAACCGGCCAACAGTAGGTTCCTCTTGACAGTCTTCAAAGGAGTAGCTACATCATCCACAGAAACAGCGTATACATCTTCATCAACAGCATTTACTCCATGCTGAGGCATAGGAGCAGTTACCACATTCGGCCTCTCAGGCGCTTCAAACTGTATCTCTTTTGCACCAATAAGGTCTTGTACCTTATTCCTTAAGGCCCAACAATCATCAGTGGAATGCCCCGGGCTATCGGAGTGATAAGCACAGCGGGCATTTGGGTTGTATTTGGGGGAGGCAGTGTTCACAACTTTTGGGGCCTCTCTGACAGTCACTAGGTTGGTGGATAGCAACTGCGGAAAGATTTGCGATAAAGTCATACTCAAACGGGTAAACTCCCTTCTAGGTCTTTCAGCCCTTTGAGGATTGGTTTGCCGAGGAGAGGCAGCCGGCTTAGCAATCATCACCGCGTTGACAGATTGGCGGCGCTCAGGTTTCTCTTGTCTTCTAGAGCCATATACAGCACTGGCCTCCTTCTTGAAGGGTTTCTTCTCAGAACTTGTAGATGCACCCTTCGGAATCTTACCAGACTTCAACCCAGCCTCGATTCTCTCTCCAGTCAGAATAAGATCAGTAAACCCTGCAGATGAGTTACCGATAAGATGGTTGAAAAATGGCCCAGATAGGGTCCCCAAGAACATGTCTACCAACTCCCGATCAGTCAATGGAGGCTGCACCCTGCCAGCCAGATCCCTCCACTTCTGTGCGTACTCTTTAAAACCTTCACTTGACCCTAGCGACATACCCTGGAGTTGGGTACGTGTAGGGGAAAGGTCGGCATTATATTGATACTGCTTATAGAAAGCAGTAGACAACTCCTCCCAGTTACGAACCTTGGTCCCATCCAGCTGATAGAACCATTCGAGATGAGTCCCTGAAAGACTCTCCTGGAAGAAGTGGATCCACAAGTTCTTGTCCACTGAGTACGGCTGAATCTTCCGCACATACGATCTGAGGTGTAGCTTGGGACAAGACGCCCCGTCATACTTGGTAAAAGATGGTGCTTTGAACTTATGAGGAATGATCACACCAGTAGACAAACCCAAGTCTCCGAAATCCAGCCCAGGCACTTGTTGGATCTCCATAGCATTCAATCTATCCTCCAACTGTTTGTATCTGTCTTATGCAGGAGGATATTGTTCCTCATCAAAATCAGTCTCGTTGTCGGAGACTATCGGACTAGGACCTTTTCCCTCTTGGGGACTACCCTTGCCTATAGAAGAACAAGCCTCTTCATTCTGCAGAGTGTTGCCAAACCTTCGGCCCGAGTTGAAAAGAACAGTTCTTCTCTTCTTCTTCTTTTCCTTCTTCAGGAGCAGAGCCTTCAGCTCTTCTTGGCCCTGAGACAAACCCATGATTAGTTCCTGGAATTGCGCATTCTGCACCTGAAGAGCCTTGATGGACATCTCAGTTGATGATGAGTCAGGATTCATGATGCTGAAATAAACAGCGAAGAATGGTAAGCAACCTGAAAAGAAGAAAACCTGCTATGCACATGATGAATGATATGTGTTTATGCAATGCATTCAAGGGTTCGAAAGTTCAAATTTGTTGTAGACAAAAAAGAACACACGTTATCATTAAGAAACTAATTGTTCAGTACATCAAAGCCTCATGGGCACAAATTACAAAGCAAATCAATCCCAAAAGACACTACGCATCCTCTTTGGAGCTATGTAGGTGTTGAGATTCCTCTCCTCATGCAATAGGCGGGTGGGCTCCAAGACCTTCTTTTCACTAGCATGTAGACTGGTCTCAAGAGAATTCCGTTCTTCCTTAAGCTGGATCCAGCTCTTCTGCATCTCTTCCCAGGATGTGGGCATGTCAGGATGCTGAATGGTGTAGGACACTTCTCCTTCCAAGACTGGTTCTTTGATTACTGGGAGCATATGGGGATAAGGCATTACTAACTTCTGGGAGCGGGCGCGTACCCACTTGAGATAAGGTTCCAACGGGATGGAGTTCCTATGCCCCAGTGTCTTGCTGTCTATCCTACTGGGCATCCTCCAAGCTCTGATAAATCTCTGGCGAAGTCCTTGTGCATCGTTGTCGAAGTCAAAAACTATGTCAGGAATTAACATGTCATGAGGACCATCCCTCCGAGCATAACCAAACTGTCTCCAAGCCAGGCATGGGTTGTAAGTGATACCTCCTCTGATTCCAAGTAAAGGAACATTAGGGTACTCCCCGCAACGATCAATGATAGTGACATCCTCTCTGGACCGAGGGCACCAATGTATATCTGCATGTGTAAGAGTCATCAACCGCTGTGACCATCTCAAACCCCGCTCATTCTTTAAAACTAATTGTGGAAGGTGCGAAATAAACCACCTTCTCAGGAGAGGAGTGCAACACATAAGGACACCTCTTTTTCTCATGGTTCGAGTGTAACATGAGTGAAGGATGTCCCCCAGCAACGTAGGTATAGGATTCCTGGACATAAAGATCTGGACAACACTGATATCTATAAGCTGATATGGGTTAGGGAACAACACCAAACCATAGACAAGGAGGGCCACAACTTCTTCAAAAGCTTGTAAGTCAAGGGAGTTCTAACATTCATGGGCCTTTTCAAACAGAAACCAGGCTAAGAACCCTTTGATACCACTTCTAACTTCCCAATGTCCCTTGAGGTCAGATGATTGTAGGTGCAAGGTGTGATACGGTGGGAGAACTGACTATGGTTTTGCGTTCGTATTCGCAAATGTTTCGGTTGAGCAAGAGTCGCCACCGACTTTTTATTTTATCCTAAGGAAAGGTTAAAAAGCACAGCAAAAACCTTTTGAGATGTTTTCTTGGGTTCGGGGAGTAGATTATAGAAAGGGAAGGTATTAGCACCCTTTCTATCCATGGTTATCCATGGGCTCTTAGTTACTTGCTTAGATCACTTGCCTTTTGTTTTCAATTTGTTTGAAATGGTGCTTGAGTGTGAGTGGGTTTGAAAATATTTTGAAAAGAGGCCAATGTGGTGGCAACCTTTGTAATGATCCATGTGGGGATGTATACAAAGGTGTATGTCTTTTGAAAAAGGTTTTTATTTGTTTTTGAAAGTTTGTTTTGAAAGTGTAGTGATGTGTGGTTTTGAAATTAGGCAAGTGTTTTGTTTTGCAAGTTTGATTCAAGTAACTAAGAGGTTATCTACTCCTAAATTTCTCAAAAGATTATTGCTATGTTTTAACCCTTTTAACAAGTTTGTTCCACCATTGTATTTGGTGGACAACCTTATGTTAGGATATGAAAGGGACAGGCACGGGTCATTGTTTAGACCATAATTGCAACGGCGTTAAATGTCTTTGGGCAATTTTCTTTAAGGGACTTGATCATTTATTTTTGTTTGTTTTGAAAAGTTTTATCGAGGGACTATGATCATTCAATTTGTTTGTTTTTCCCAAAGAGACCTAACATGCAATATGGCCCAATTTTGAAAGGCAACAAGTGGAATACCCTAGGGGGTGCAAGTGTGACTTGTGTGTCCATTTTCATGCTTGTTTATCTTGAGATTAGGTCATAACTATTTTTTATCGTTTTTTCGCATACAAGTCCTAATTCTAACATGTTATTATTAGAAAGCAATAAAGTGCGAAAATAAATTTACTAAGCTATTACAAGACCAAATATGGGAAGGGGGGTACAAATGTTCAAATGGGGATATTGACAAGA
This sequence comes from Vicia faba, assembly GCA_948472305.1. Lineage (NCBI taxonomy): Eukaryota > Viridiplantae > Streptophyta > Magnoliopsida > Fabales > Fabaceae > Vicia > Vicia faba. The sequence continues at coordinate 161,610,708 of OX451741.1, read as the reverse complement.
ATTTAAATCTAAATTATTACATCATTTTTGAATATTTGCAAAGTAAACAAATTGCATAATTAAATGGAAATTAAACAAATATGCAAAATGCAAAGAGAAAGTTTTTATGTGTATGAAAAAAAAGTATGGTTTATGTAAAATAAAAATAAGAAAATAAAAAGGTATTATTTTGAGTATTTTCAACTTTTAGGGGCAAAAACCCTAATTTTAAAGAAAATGTATTATTATCTAATTTAATACAAGTATTTATTTATTATTTACAAAAATAAAAATAAAATGAAGTATATTATGAAAAAAGTATTTTTTGTATCAAATATTAATAAAAATGAAAAATTCAAGTATTTTTATATTTTAACTTAAATATATTAATAAACATATTGATATATATATATATATATATATATATATATATATATATATATATATATATATATATATATATATATATATATATATATATATATATATATATATATATATATATATATATATATATATATATATATATATATATATATATATATATATATATATATATATATATATATATATTAAGTTCTTAAATATGCATTATATACAAAATAATATATATTTAATATTTTAATAAAATAAATAAAAAAAAGTATTTTTATGTGAAATATTTTTAGAAGGTAAATAAAAATAAAAAATGTATATGAATGCATTTACACTATTTTTTTGTATTTATTCTAAATAAAAATATGTATATATTTATGTATAAACAAAAGAAATAACTAAATAAATATGCAATAAATTCAAAAAATGATGGAAAAAATATTTTTATTTTTTTAATGTCATGAGAAAAAATAAACAAAGTCAAATAAAAAAGAAAAAGTCAAAAAAGAATAAAAATAAAGCAAATGGGCTCAGGGGGTGTAATAGCAAATATGTGGTGTGAATAAGAAAGAAAACACACAAGCCCAGCCCAATGCCACTGTCTTCAACCTCCAGCACAAATGTTTGAAAAAACGCGTGCCATGTTCAGCATCTTCTAACTCTTGATTCCTGGCTTTTTAGCAAAAACTCATAACACAATAAATGTTCAGCATGAAGAGACGATTCCAACCATGTATAGAACTTGACCTAACTCTCTAAGATGAGGGAGAATTTCTCCTCCCCCAAATCCTAACCTAGTTTTTCTGCCATTTTCAAACTCCAAATTCTCTCTACTCAGGCAAAAGAAATGAAATGTAAAGATATGTACATGTTCAGGGCTATGAGTAGAACCTTGTTTCTTCACAAACTTAAGACTAAAGATGCATGATAAGAGAGATACGAGTTCAAAGTTTTACCCGTGCAGTTGAACTTCTATCTGGAGAATGAGGAACTTCTAGTGCAAGGTAATGATTGGAAAAGCTTCCTTGAGGTCCAGGGATGCTTTTTCAATGCTTACTTTGTCTTGAAACTTCTTGTATCAAGCTATAGAACTTCACCTGTGCAGTTGAACTTCTATCTGGAGAATGAGGAACTTCTAGTGCAAGGTAATGATTGGAAAAGCTTCCTTGAGGTCCAGGGATGCTTTTTCAATGCTTACTTTGTCTTGAAACTTCTTGTATCAAGCTATAGAACTTCACCTGCAAGTCAAAAATGTAAAAATGGTGGAAGCTGTTAGAGAGATTACAGGTCAGGTTTTAGGTCATGGTTAGCTTGCATAGGTTGTAAGGAAGGTAGAAGAACAGGTTTGGGCAAGAATGCTTGAAGGGATTGAGAGATAGCACTCAATCTGCAGGGGTTGCCCTGTTTGAGCAGTTTCAAGGTGATTATGGCAATGGGAGTGTTTGAGAGGCCAAGGGCTCGTGTGTTAGCTTGGATATGATATGTGTAATGTGTTTGATAACTCTTTTCTTGTGTTGGTGAGCTGAAGAGAGAGTTGGTACAAGTTATGCTATGTTTCTTCTATGTGAAGCAAAGAAATGCAAGTTGGTGTTTTTGACTGATGCAGGCCCCCATAACAAGCTGCAAACCCTTGTCTTGATTAGTGCAATTAGCTCCTAAACTTGTGCCAATGAGATCCTAACTGTACTTGCTTGGATTTCAATTTGACATAAAGCTAGCTTTTTACAAAAATGGATAAAGCACTTTATCTACTTTGAGATCAATCCACTATGCAATGTTAGAACACAAAGAACATGGCCTTGGCACAATGAATAAGCATTAAATTATTGAGTGCAACTTGGTTTAAGGACCTGTAATCAAGCATAAAGCAAGCTGAGTTCAAATTTGCAAGATTATGAACATGTCTTGGTTAAGAACAAAAGTGAATTTTTGCTAACTTGTGAAATTCGAATCTCTCAAGTCATGAGGTTGTTTGAGAAGTTCTTGGACATTTTGGAAAGCTTGGAATGTGTAATACAATCCATCTTTTAAATGCAAGTTGAAATTCCAAGTGGGAGGGTATGGAAAATGGCCTTGAAGTGGGGTAGAAAACCTTGTCAAAATAGGTTAAAATTTCACTAAGTTAAAAATGGTTTAGTGCCCTTATTCAAAAAATTGTAACTTGAGATACAAGCTTCAAATGAGAAAACTTTGTGAATCAAAGTTGTAGATTATGCAACAAGCTACAACTTTCATGTTTTCACTTTTGTTTGAATCCAAATGGATCTTGGTGAAAAGGTGGGGCAAGGTTGGGAAAAAATTAGGGTTTTTCATAACTTAGAAAAATTCTAAGTTATGAAAAATTCCATTTTCTAACCCTAATTTGCATTTTGTGATTTCTTGGTGAACAAGTTTCATGATTTGGCATGTTTTGATGAAAAATGAGTCTTGACCCTTGATTTTGACCAAAAAGTCAAAGTTTGACTTTTCAGTGTACAGTCAAAATTGATCAATTGACTGGGAAATTCAACTGTCAATCTTGTGTACTTGGGATCTTTTGAGCTTGATGAATGTGTCAAGATCATTTCATTGAGTCCTTGAGTCCATATGTGAGCTTGATTTGCCATTGGCTAGGTCAAACAGTCAAAAATTACCCTTGTGCAGTCAAAACCCTAAAAAATGTCCATTTTGCCCTTTTGGTGATCTGATCAAATTTCTTGTGGAATTGTGATCCAAACTTGATCAAATGGTCCATATGAGTTCAATATGTTGATGTGGGTCAAATTTCATGAGATTTGACTGTCAATTGGCCACAGTTGACTTTTCCCCAATACAGCTGATTTCTAGGTCAACTGTCCAATTGACTAGGTAAAACTTGGAATCAAGACTTGAAACTTGGCATGGATAATCTTGTGAGTCAAACATGAGACATGAAGGTCATCTTAGGCATTTTAGGTCAAAACATCCTTGGGCAAACACAAACCCTAATTTGAGTCCACAGTGCAAGGAGAAGTCTTGAGCAGAGGAAACCCTAACTGGATCTTGATCTTCAAGGGTCTTGTGATGAGAAAATGTTGAGGAAATGGGAGGGCAAATTTTGGGGTACAACAGTTGCCCCTGTTCAATCTTCTTGGACCTGAAGAGTTAGATTGGCGAGTTTGCCTTTCGTGACTCGAGGGTAAAAGGAGATTGGACACTAGAGTGCCCGGAAATTTGCACTCGGCGATGTGATGGTAGATGTGAATGGGCTTAAAGATGCCATTTGGTGATGGGCTTAAAGATGCCATCTGGTGCGAGAGAATTTTGTCGGGGGATGGGCTTAGAGATTCCATCTGAGAATGGGCTTACAGATGCCATTCGGCGACTGCCGGTAGGAGGATGGGCTTATAGATGCCATCTGGACATGTTGAACTGTATGTCAATGGTGAGTGGACAAGTATCAGGAGGGCCTCCATGTTTTGGAACATCTCTGAATTGGGGTCCGAACAAGCAACAGATTGACGTCCATATCTGGAGAATCTGTAAACTATCTGAGATTGAATAAGCAATAGAGCAGTATCCGTTGTTGGGACGTGTCCGTAAACTACTTTCAAAAATTGAGAAGAGTCTGAATCAATTGGTAGATTGACATCCGTTGCTTGGGAAGAATCCGTAAACTATTTTCAGAAATTGAGAAGAGTCTGAATCAGTTGGTAGATTGACATCCGTTGTAGGGGAAGAATCCGTAAACTGTTTTCGAAAGTTGCACCTGAACAAGTTGGTAGATTGACATCCGTTGTAGGGAAGAATCCGTAAACTATTTTCAGAAATTGAGAAGAGTCTGAATCAGTTGGTAGATTGACATCCGTTGTAGGGGAAGAATCCGTAAATTGTTTTCAGAAGTTTTGAAGTTGAAGAGGAACCGGTGTAGGGTTTCTTGATGATGCGTCTGAATGAATCTGGAATAAGTATCAGAATGTCGCCGTGTCCGGGTCACATCTGAACTATTTCTGGATGAATCTTGGGAGTTGATCTGTGTCTGCCGACTGATCTTACCTGAAAGGGCAAAGGGTTAGTTGTATGCAATGTTATGATGCATGATGCAATGTACGTGACATCACTATTTATGAATGTGAATTTAATGAATGCGCATGTAAGCTGATGAGCTATTCTTGCCGAGGATACATGAATCCGAGATGGCCGAAGATAAAAGCCTCTTGACTGCTGCCGGGGGAAAATAAATCCTTGGCTGTCGCTGGGGAAGAGAATTCCTGATGACCTCTACTGGGGGGTTCCAAACTAGTAGACTCATGCTGGGGAGGCCAGATTGAGAATCTTCGGCTTGATGGGAAGTAACCCTGGCGACTTCACTGGGGAACTCAAGATTTGTCCTCCCAAAACTCTGTGGGGAGAAGGTTCAATGGTCTGGCTCCACTGGGGAATTTTGATGAACTCCGCTGAGGATAGGAAGAATTTTGGCGAGCGCGATCTTCCGTGGTGGTTAGCTTGAGAAGAATCTGAATAAGCGATAGGTTAACATCCGTTACTTGGAGAACCCGTGAACTATTTTCAGAAATCTTAAAGTTGAATCAGCAATAGAGCCGCATCCGTTGTTGGGAAGCGTCCGTAAACTAATTTCAGAGGTTGCATCTGAACAAGCTGATAGATTAACATCCGTTACTTGGGAAGAATCCATAAACTGTTTTCAGAAGTCTTGAGAAGAATCTGAACAAGTGATAGGTTAACATCCGTTTACTTGGAGAACCCGTGAACTATTTTCAGAAATCTTAAAGTTGAATCAGCAATAGAGCCGCATCCGTTGTTGGGAAGCGTCCGTAAACTGTTTCAAAGGTTGAGAAGAGCCTGAACAAGTTGGTAGATTGACTTCCGTTGTTGGGAAGAATCCGTAAACCGTTTCAGAAATCTTGAAGAGGAACCGGTGTAGGGCTTCCTGATGATGAGCTTGTGTAAAACTGCATCGGTTTTGAACACTTTTGACATTCGAATGCCCCAAGTGGTGATGTAGATAAATTCCTGGCTTATTACAGGTGTTGGTCTACAATCGGTCGTTCACAGATGTTTCCTGGGTTGTTACAGGTGTTGATCTGGAATTCTTCAGACATGCCCTGGCTGGATACAGGAATCGAATCTGGAAAGGTGATAGTTGATAGATATGCCCTGGCTGGATACAGGAATCGAATCTTCAAACTCTTCAGACGTGCCCTGGCTAGATACAGGAATCGAATCTGGAAAGGTGATAGTTGATAGATATGCCCTGGCTGGATACAGGAATCGAATCTTCAAACTCTTCAGACGTGCCCTGGCTAGATACAGGAATCGAGTCTGGAAATGTGGTCAACAGATATGCCCTGGCTGGATACAGGAGTCGAATCTGGAAATAGTCGTCAACAGATATGCCCTGGCTGGATACAGGAATCGAATCTTCGAACTCTTCAGACGTGCCCTGGCTAGATACAGGAGTCGAGTCTGGAAATGTAATAGTTGACAGATATGCCCTGGCCGGATACAGGAATCGAATCTGGAAATAGTCGTCAACAGATATGCCCTGGCTGGATACAGGAATCGAATCTTCGAACTCTTCAGACGTGCCCTGGCTAGATACAGGAGTCGAGTCTGGAAATGTAATAGTTGACAGATATGCCCTGGCCGGATACAGGAATCGAATCTGGAAATAGTCGTCAACAGATATGCCCTGGCTGGATACAGGAATCGAATCTTCGAACTCTTCAGACGTGCCTTGGCTAGATACAGGAGTCGAGTCTGGAAATGTAATAGTTGACAGATATGCCCTGGCCGGATACAGGAATCGAATCTTCAACTCTTCAGACGTGCCCTGGCTAGATACAGGAATCGAGTCTGGAAATGTAGTTGATTTGTTGAACACTTTTGACATTCGAATGCCCCAAGTGGTGAAGAAGGAGTCTTGAATTAGATTACTCTGCATATTGAGAGATTTCTTGGAATCTTGACTGGACTTCCCCAGGTTAACTGAACTTTGAAAGATCTGTTGGACCTTGACTGGACTGCCCCAGGTTAATTGTACTTTGAAAGATCTGTTGGACCTTGACTGGACTGCCCCAGGTTAATTGTACTTTGAAAGATCTGTTGGACCTTGACTGGACTGCCCCAGGTTAATTGAATTGTGACATGTCATGCCCCTTGTTTATAGGAGATTTGATGGAAGTGTTTATCCTCTTGAAGTGATTTTGACTTACTGAGAGAGTTTTCGTTCCTCCGAACATTCGCTGTATGAATTCCTTCGCTGTCAAACAAAAGGGTCAAATGCAGACAGTGATATTCGAATAATGCAAAGTTTATGTTTGTCTTTGAAGTTTTAAAAAATGTGTTTTTAGCGGAAAACTTTTCATAAGACAAGTTAACACAAGATTTAGAGCAAAGCCCTACAGGAGTCAGGATACCTTTTGTAACAGTATGCTTTCGAACTAACCCATGCTTCAATTATGACTTTTGAAGGGTTGTAACGTGGCCTGGTTCACGGTTTAAGAAACAAAGGATAAAGGCTCAAAATATGTTTGTACCCACCCGCTCTTCGTGATGTTCTTCAACCTAAGCTCAGTTAATTGTGCGTCACACTCTGTTTTGAGTTTGGAACGACTTTCGGGCGATGGTTCACCATTTGAATTTGGGAGACAGTCATCATCTCCTTTTTCTTTTCCAACACTTTTCATGTTGTTGAGGATTTTGTAATGACCTCACTATTTTGATTTTGATTTGTTATCCTTAACTTTTGCCTGACTGTTACCGTTTTCCGGGATTACTGTCAGCGGGATGCCCCAGCTTTCTTAAGCCTCCTTTATAGGTTTTGGCTTGGTGGGCTTTTCTTTTTTAAGAGATTGACTGTCTATATGATAGGGAACCACCCTTGTCTTTTGATTCCAAAGGAATGCTTTCTTTTTCGACGTTGTTCGTTGTGTTACGAACTGAGAGTTTGCGACTTCAACGCGCATTTTCTTTTGGATTAACTGAGATACTACCCTGCCCCAGGTTTATATCAAGGGTTTTGATCGTTTAGAACAGAAAACTCCTACTTCTTTGGCTCGAAGGGGTTGACTAGGGATTATCTTCCTTATAACTCCAGTGTTTGGGAATTGAAAGAAATGCCTGTACATCATCAGCAAGGTCTGTTCAAAAGCATACTGTATAAGATTATGGTATTGTTTCGTCATCCTCCCTCTAAAGGCTTACAGCTTTTTATCAAGAGTCAAGTATCATAAAGAAAAGAATAAGAGTAGTGAAACGAATGGATGAATTCAAGACAAACATATGCAATGCATTAATGAAAACAGAGTTTAACATCAACAGATAATTGTTTGACAGCAAAAGAAATTACAACTTTGAAAATTCAAAAAGAAGCAAAAGTCTTTCAGTTTGAGCTTCGTCACTTCAAGCGGAGAACCCTTTAACGGAAGATTTTCATCTCGCCATCTGGCATGAATTCCAGCACCCCAATGTCGATCAGATCTTGAATCTTGTTCTTCAAGGCCCAACAGTCGTTGGTGCCGTGTCCCGGGCTGTGGGAATGGTAAACACAGAATGCGTCGGGGTTAAAGTGAGGAGAGGAGATATTGAGCTTCTGAGGAGGGTCCTTTACGGTGAGCAAATTGACCTCCAACAGGCGCTTCAGTATGAAGAATGATGGTATTTCAGTCTCTGTGAACTGTCTTCCCGACTTTTCTTGTTTACGCCGATTACCCCGTTGACGCTGGCGAGGTTGTTAATGGGATTGTGACCCTGAAGCTAGCAAAGGAGCTTTCCCCTTGTCTTCTTGAGTTGATGGAGGCTGAGCGGTGACTCGCTCTTCGACCTCAGATGTTTGCCCCAGTTGGTTGTTTGGAAGCAGTTGGCGGACAAGAACTCTGAGTTCCTCTTGTCTTTGAGATAGGTCTTGGATGAGAGCCATCTGGCCCACCAACTGTCCCATCATTTGAGTCCTCAGTGTTGTCAGATCAAACTGCAGCTCCGCAATCTGATCACTCCTGGCATTGTTGGAACTCCCCAAGCCTTTGGTGAGGAGAGCTTTCATCTCTTCTTGCCCCAGAGACAAGTTCAGGAACATCTCCTACAGCTGAGCAGTCTGGTCTTGGATGTCTTTGACAGACCTTTCTAGAGCCATCTCTTGCTGAAATAAACAGCAGGAGAGTAAGGAAACCTGAAAAAGGAAAGATTGTCAAAATGCAATGCATGATATGTGGATGCATGCTTTCAAGGATCTCTTGGGGTAAACACAAGAAAATGTTAGAGGTTGAACTCTGCTCTTGGATTGGAGATCTCTGCATCGGTGGATGTCTTTCCACGAGAATCAAGCTCACCATGTCGAGTGGGTCATAGCCACTGATTCAAGTTGTTGTACTTGATCTTTTGGTTGGAGAACTTTGTATCGGTGGATGTCCTTCCACGAGAATCAAGCTCACCATGTCGAGTGGGTCATAGCCACTGATTCAAGTTGTTGTACTTGAACTTTGACTGGATTGGTTAGAGGAGAGACCTCTTGCCCCTTGATAGACGTCTGGTTCAACGTAACCCTGCATCAAAAGAACCCTCGAGATCCTCGAAATGGTTATTGAAAATGCTATGGTATGATGTCATGATGTTATGTGCATGTATGCACAAGCAAATGAGTGTATATACAGGCAAACAATATTCACACAAAGCACACAAGGCCTTAGGTTTAGGCTTGCATGAGGTTCAGGTACTACCCTCTTTCAGTTTGTTGGTTAAAACCTGTCTTATCAAAAGTAACCGGGTTCTAGAGGATCTCATATCATTGGCTACCCTCAATCGGTCATAACTCCAGCATCGCAACCTTTTCTCGTGGCCGGAACCATCTCGAGAGTTTAGCCTCAATGAGTGTAGCATACTGCTACTGTTCTAATGGCCAAGTTGGTCAATTTAGGGTTCTAAGGTTGGTTGGTGTTTAATGACCCCTTAGAAGACCTATATTCTCCCCGTTGCAACACAAGGGATATAGGTACAGACTAAGATGCCACACCAACATAGCCACTGCTTCACCCATGTCGGTCTACGCCGGATAGGTCCCTCACAGATTATGCTACCTAAAAAGGGTATTTCCCAGATCCGGGTTAGGATCTATGAAACTCCGATGCAAAGCCCACAAATATAAAAGCAAACAAAGCAAACAATTGAAAACAAAGGTGATCTAAGCCCTAAGGTTACTCCACTTTTAAGTTTAATCCCCAGCAGAGTCGCCAGTTCTGTGATACGGTGGGAGAACTGACTATGGTTTTGCGTTCGTATTCGCAAATGTTTCGGTTGAGCAAGAGTCGCCACCGACTTTTTATTTTATCCTAAGGAAAGGTTAAAAAGCACAGCAAAAACCTTTTGAGATGTTTTCTTGGGTTCGGGGAGTAGATTATAGAAAGGGAAGGTATTAGCACCCTTTCTATCCATGGTTATCCATGGGCTCTTAGTTACTTGCTTAGATCACTTGCCTTTTGTTTTCAATTTGTTTGAAATGGTGCTTGAGTGTGAGTGGGTTTGAAAATATTTTGAAAAGTGGCCAATGTGGTGGCAACCTTTGTAATGATCCATGTGGGGATGTATACAAAGGTGTATGTCTTTTGAAAAAGGTTTTTATTTGTTTTTGAAAGTTTGTTTTGAAAGTGTAGTGATGTGTGGTTTTGAAATTAGGCAAGTGTTTTGTTTTGCAAGTTTGATTCAAGTAACTAAGAGGTTATCTACTCCTAAATTTCTCAAAAGATTATTGCTATGTTTTAACCCTTTTAACAAGTTTGTTCCACCATTGTATTTGGTGGACAACCTTATGTTAGGATATGAAAGGGACAGGCACGGGTCATCGTTTAGACCATAATTGCAACGGCGTTAAATGTCTTTGGGCAATTTTCTTTAAGGGACTTGATCATTTATTTTTGTTTGTTTTGAAAAGTTTTATCGAGGGACTATGATCATTCAATTTGTTTGTTTTGCCCAAAGAGACCTAACATGCAATATGGCCCAATTTTGAAAGGCAACAAGTGGAATACCCTAGGGGGTGCAAGTGTGACTTGTGTGTCCATTTTCATGCTTGTTTATCTTGAGATTAGGTCATAACTATTTTTTATCGTTTTTTCGCATACAAACCCTAATTCTAACATGTTATTATTAGAAAGCAATAAAGTGCGAAAATAAATTTACTAAGCTATTACAAGACCAAATATGGGAAGGGGGGTACAAATGTTCAAATGGGGATATTGACAAGAATTTAAATCTAAATTATTACATCATTTTTGAATATTTGCAAAGTAAACAAATTGCATAATTAAATGGAAATTAAACAAATATGCAAAATGCAAAGAGAAAGTTTTTATGTGTATGAAAAAAAAGTATGGTTTATGTAAAATAAAAATAAGAAAATAAAAAGGTATTATTTTGAGTATTTTCAACTTTTAGGGGCAAAAACCCTAATTTTAAAGAAAATGTATTATTATCTAATTTAATACAAGTATTTATTTATTATTTACAAAAATAAAAATAAAATGAAGTATATTATGAAAAAAGTATTTTTTGTATCAAATATTAATAAAAATGAAAAATTCAAGTATTTTTATATTTTAACTTAAATATATTAATAAACATATTGATATATATATATATATATATATATATATATATATATATATATATATATATATATATATATATATATATATATATATATATATATATATATATATATATATATATATATATATATATATATATATATATATTAAGTTCTTAAATATGCATTATATACAAAATAATATATATTTAATATTTTAATAAAATAAATAAAAAAAAGTATTTTTATGTGAAATATTTTTAGAAGGTAAATAAAAATAAAAAATGTATATGAATGCATTTACACTATTTTTTTGTATTTATTCTAAATAAAAATATGTATATATTTATGTATAAACAAAAGAAATAACTAAATAAATATGCAATAAATTCAAAAAATGATGGAAAAAATATTTTTATTTTTTTAATGTCATGAGAAAAAATAAACAAAGTCAAATAAAAAAGAAAAAGTCAAAAAAGAATAAAAATAAAGCAAATGGGCTCAGGGGGGTGTAATAGCAAATATGTGGTGTGAATAAGAAAGAAAACACACAAGCCCAGCCCAATGCCACTGTCTTCAACCTCCAGCACAAATGTTTGAAAAAACGCGCGCCATGTTCAGCATCTTCTAACTCTTGATTCCTGGCTTTTTAGCAAAAACTCATAACACAATAAATGTTCAGCATGAAGAGACGATTCCAACCATGTATAGAACTTGACCTAACTCTCTAAGATGAGGGAGAATTTCTCCTCCCCCAAATCCTAACCTAGTTTTTCTGCCATTTTCAAACTCCAAATTCTCTATACTCAGGCAAAAGAAATGAAATGTAAAGATATGTACATGTTCAGGGCTATGAGTAGAACCTTGTTTCTTCACAAACTTAAGACTAAAGATGCATGATATGAGAGATACGAGTTCAAAGTTTTACCTGTGCAGTTGAACTTCTATCTGGAGAATGAGGAACTTCTAGTGCAAGGTAATGTTTGGAAAAGCTTCCTTGAGGTCCAGGGATGCTTTTTCAATGCTTACTTTGTCTTGAAACTTCTTGTATCAAGCTATAGAACTTCACCTGTGCAGTTGAACTTCTATCTGGAGAATGAGGAACTTCTAGTGCAAGGTAATGATTGGAAAAGCTTCCTTGAGGTCCAGGGATGCTTTTTCAATGCTTACTTTGTCTTGAAACTTCTTGTATCAAGCTATAGAACTTCACCTGCAAGTCAAAAATGTAAAAATGGTGGAAGCTGTTAGAGAGATTACAGGTCAGGTTTTAGGTCATGGTTAGCTTGCATAGGTTGTAAGGAAGGTAGAGGAACAGGTTTGGGCAAGAATGCTTGAAGGGATTGAGAGATAGCACTCAATCTGCAAGGGTTGCTCTGTTTGAGCAGTTTCAAGGTGATTATGGCAATGGGAGTGTTAGAGAGGCCAAGGGCTCGTGTGTTAGCTTGGATATGATATGTGTAATGTGTTTGATAACTCTTTTCTTGTGTTGGTGAGCTGAAGAGAGAGTTGGTACAAGTTATGCTATGTTTCTTCTATGTGAAGCAAAGAAATGCAAGTTGGTGTTTTTGACTGATGCAGGCCCCCATAACAAGCTGCAAACCCTTGTCTTGATCAGTGGAATTAGCTCCTAAACTTGTGCCAATGAGATCCTAACTGTACTTGCTTGGATTTCAATTTGACATAAAGCTAGCTTTTTACAAAAATGGATAAAGCACTTTATCTACTTTGAGATCAATCCACTATGCAATGTTAGAACACAAAGAACATGGCCTTGGCACAATGAATAAGCATTAAATTATTGAGTGCAACTTGGTTTAAGGACCTGTAATCAAGCATAAAGCAAGCTGAGTTCAAATTTGCAAGATTATGAACATGTCTTGGTTAAGAACAAAAGTGAATTTTTGCTAACTTGTGAAATTCGAATCTCTCAAGTCATGAGGTTGTTTGAGAAGTTCTTGGACATTTTGGAAAGCCTGGAATGTGTACTACAATCCATCTTTGAAATTCAAGTTGAAATTCCAAGTGGGAGGGTATGGAAAATGGCCTTGAAGTGGGGTAGAAAACCTTGTCAAAATAGGTTAAAATTTCACTAAGTTAAAAATGGTTTAGTGCCCTTATTCAAAAAATTGTAACTTGAGATACAAGCTTCAAATGAGAAAACTTTGTGAATCAAAGTTGTAGATTATGAAACAAGCTACAACTTTCATGTTTTCACTTTTGTTTGAATCCAAATGGATCTTGGTGAAAAGGTGGGGCAAAGTTGGGAAAAAATTAGGGTTTTTCATAACTTAGAAAAATTCTAAGTTATGAAAAATTCCATTTTCTAACCCTAATTTGCATTTTGTGATTTCTTGGTGAACAAGTTTCATGATTTGGCATGTTTTGATGAAAAATGAGTCTTGACCCTTGATTTTGACCAAAAAGTCAAAGTTTGACTTTTCAGTGTACAGTCAAAATTGATCAATTGACTGGGAAATTCAACTGTCAATCTTGTGTACTTGGGATCTTTTGAGCTTGATGAATGTGTCAAGATCATTTAATTGAGTCCTTGAGTCCATATGTGAGCTTGATTTGCCATTGGCTAGGTCAAACAGTCAAAAATTACCCTTGTGCAGTCAAAACCCTAAAAAATGACCATTTTGCCCTTTTGGTGATCTGATCAAATTTCTTGTGGAATTGTGATCCAAACTTGATCAAATGGTCCATATGAGTTCAATATGTTGATGTGGGTCAAATTTCATGAGATTTGACTGTCAATTGGCCACAGTTGACTTTTCCCCAATACAACTGATTTCTAGGTCAACTGTCCAATTGACTGGGTAAAACTTGGAATCAAGACTTGAAACTTGGCATGGATAATCTTGTGAGTCAAACATGAGACATGAAGGTCATCTTAGGCATTTTAGGTCAAAACATCCTTGGGCAAACACAAACCCTAATTTGAGTCCACAGTGCAAGGAGAAGTCTTGAGCAGAGGAAACCCTAACTGGATCTTGATCTTCAAGGGTCTTGTGATGAGAAAATGTTGAGGAAATTGGAGGGCAAATTTTGGGGTACAACACAAGGCTTTAGCAATATCTTCAAGTTTGGGTTCCTTTTCCGTACCGTTGTAGGGTAGTTGATCAAGGATAGGGATCTTCAGGAGCCGGGAGAACTCCTCCAATGTAGGTACCAACTGATAATCCAAGAAGGTGAAACAGTGATGCAGAGGGTCAAAGAACTGGAACAGGACCTTTATCATGTCTTCCTCAATGTTGGTGTTGACCAAGCTGATGAGTCTTCCAGGTCTCTCACTGAATGAAGAGCTCTCGGGAATCCTGGATATAAGCTCCTTAAGCTGAGGAGGGATCCTTACAAGGCTGATTTGAATTGTCTTTCTGCGAACAATTTCCATGTCCTACAAAACAAGAACAAAGATGAAGATTCGAACCCCTGAAATGGTTAGTCAATGCATATGATGCTGGATGATGTCATGATGCTATGATTAAACACACCACAGATATTTATAAAGACAAACATGTAAGGCACACAAGTCACACAAGACAAGCCCTTAAGGTTTAGGCCAGCATGGGGTCTGGCTAGTACCCTCTTAAATTTGGTGGGTTCAACCTGTCCTATTAGAAATAATCGGGTTCTAAGGGTCCCAATATCACGAGATTGCTTTCATTGTTCATCGTTTCGATTTAGCCACTGAACTGGCGACCGGAATATTCCAGGAAAGCAACCCTCAATTGAGTGTAGTATCGAGTATCAACCAACCTCGAACTGCACCAAAGTCAGTTATCTCACTACCCTAAAGATGCCAAGATAGTTCAATTAAGGTTCCTAAGGTCTGTTGATGCTTCACGACACCACGCGGAGGCCCCGTACTCTCCTTGACTGAACTCAAGGGTTACCGGTACACACCAAAGTGCCACATCAACGTAGCAGACTGTTTCAACCATGTCGGTATACCCCGCACAGTTCCCTCACAGCCTTGTTGCTACTTTCTAAGAGGGTATCCCCAGATCCAGGTTAGGATCTATAGAACTCCCAAGACAGTCCCACAATTTAAAGCAAGCAAATCAATACAATTGAAAACACAGTTATGAACTAACCCTAAGGTACACCTCACTTTAAGTTTAAATCCCCAGCAGAGTCGCCAGTTCTGTGATCGGTGGATCTGGAACTGACTGTTTAACGCTGGTTCGTGAAATGTCGCGGAAGCAAGAGTCACCACCGTCTTTTATTTTCTCCAAATGGAAAGGACAAAAGCACAGAAAAATTCCTTATGAGATAGTTTCTCGGTTCGGGAGGTAGATTTATAGAAAGGGAAGGTGTTAGCACCCTTTCTATCCATGGTTATCCATGGGCTCTTAGATACTTGCTCATTTGTGTTTTCAAAAATGGTTTGTTTGCTTTTCAACTGTGGGTTTTAAAAAAGTTTCTTTGAAAATTCCAGTTCGACTCTTGTATCGGTCCTCAAGAGTGTTTGAAAAATTTGCTTTCGAAAGCTTTTTGAAAATATGTTGGTGTGAAAAGTATTTTGAATTTTGTTTTTTAGAGCAAGTATCTAGAGTCATCTACCTACCCTAAGGAATTCGTCTGTGTAGATGTCCTTAAAGTAGTGCCATCCCACCATTGAGAGGTAGGTAGCACCACCGTTGGAGGTGTTCGGGTCAATTCGATGTTCGGGACATGGTGATCACCAGAGCAATAGGAAGATACCTCAGAAGCTACCCTCATGCCAGGTTCCCGGATCATGAGGACTTACTAAGACATCCTCTACTCGACGATCACCTTTCGAGGCAAGGCAACAGTGAGGCGTACCCTAGGGGTGGTGTGTGATTTGTGTGTCGTTTTCAGATATTTTGTCTTGTCATGTCATAGGTGATCTACGCGTTTGTTTTTTATTTTTGTCACTCATTCTTGCATGCATTTATTAGCAGTTAAAAAGGTGCGGAAAATTAAAGTTCTAAACTATTACAAAGGCGCGGGTCCACATCGCCAAATTAAAATCCAGGACCCGATTTGACATAAAATAAAGAAATAAAGTGCGAGAAATATAAATTTACACGGCTTTGGGAGAGTTACATAAATATTATAAGAAAAAGAAATAAAACGCGCGAATTGAATTAAAATTGAAAGCGAGGGCGTTGGACCCTTTTTAATGAAATTAAATTATTATTAACAAATTAATTAAAATAAAATAAAAAGGAATTATTTTTGAGGTTTTTTGGTATTTATGATTTTTTTTATGTGAATTAAATGAAGTTTAAACCTAATTCTAGCTATTTTTTAATTTATTAAGAAAATATGAAAATTACCTAAAATTAAACCTAATTAATTAATGCAATTTGATTTATAAAAATAATATTAATTATTAAAAAGAAAAGGTAAAAATAATTAAAACCTAATTCTACCAATTTTAATTTATTAAGAAAAGATATTGAAATTAACCCTAGAATTGAAAATTAAATTAAATGATATAATTTATTTACAAAAATACTAAATCAAATATATTTTTTTTTTTGTCTTTTCTGATTTTTCCTATGATTTTTATATTTTATGAAAATAAATTAAATTAAAGGAATTAATAAAAAAAGAAATAATTGAAACAAATAAAATAAAGAAAAGAAAAGAAATACAATACCTTGGGGGGTTTCTGTCCCCAATTGGAGGTAAAGTCCAATAATTCTGGCCCAATTGATTTCTGGCCTGGTTGACTTTTACGCTGGCGTGTGGCACCTTTGACTTGTGCCTATGATGCTCTTCAAATTATAGCCTTTTGATGGATTTCAGTAAGCACGTGGTGAGCCCAGATATGGAGAGTATGGTGAACCTTAGGATTGAATCTGCATGGGATTAAGTTAGGAAAAATATTATTGAAAGGGAGGGGGACCTGGGATTCGAACCCAGGTCCCAGGGATTACCAACCAAATTCCTTGCCAATGGAACCAAACGCGCGCTTTGCTTATAATGTAACTAACAAGTAATATCAATCAAAACATGAGTTAGTGGACTTTTTTTAGCGCGAAATTTAAATGAACCAATTGCTACCTTACACTTCATCATCTTCCTCCTTAATGCGCTTTTTCCTGAAACATAAAAAAGGTTAGCGGGGGTTTTAAACCCCCCTAAAATGCCATCTTTTCAATAATAGCGAATAGGCTATGTGGTCACGTAAATTAGGCGCGAGGGGTGTGTTATATTCGTCCAAACATGATGATTTTGACCATGGCACTGAGACGTTCTAATTTTACAGTATTCAGAAACGCCCAATTTCAAGTTTGAAGAACCCTAGCGTCCTTTAATGGTGATTCTTCATATAACGCGTGAAAGCTCAATTAAAGCATACAGTTAGCTTCAGAAAGGTCTAATTAGTATAAATCCATAAATAAAATGCAATGAGAATGCTTGAATATTGAAACACGAATATGAAAAAAATGTGAAAAAGTTTGAATTCCCTATACCAATTCTGGGCGTGTAAGGGTTAAAAAACAATGCAGGAAGCTTCCTTGACACTTTTGCAAGCTATTGGGATTGTTATTTCTCTCTGAATCGTGCTAGAATAGGGTTTTCAGTTTTCACTTTTTTGACAAAAAACTCAAACTTTGTTATGGAGTTTCTGCGCAGCTTTGTGGTTATTGGCATTAGGGTTGGCTTTGCACTTATGTATGGAATGATTAGGGTTAGGTTTTTGGTCCAAAGAATCAATGAATTGATGGAGAGAATATTTGATTTTCATGCCATAATTTTTCAATCTTTTCCATGCTATTTTGGTTCCAATCATGCCCAATCACATGGATTCTTTCCCTATCTAATAATGCACGAAAATCTGAAGTTATCCCATGCACAAAAAGATTTGATTGACTTGCTTTGATATTTTCCACATATTTATTTTAATTAAATGAATTATTAGCCATTAAAAATTCAAATAAATAAATAAAAATGATGAAAAACTTCCCTTTGGGCCAAATGGTCGTGCACATGCCTTGGATGATGATTCTTGGAAGAAAATGTGACCCATTAGCAATTTTAAGACCTTTGAAGCAATGTTGACTTTTCAAAATATCCAAAACTTTCCCAACTTCCACAAGGCATATCTTGCTCAATTTTTATGCTTTGCTCATGTTCTTTGACATTTTGGAAAGGTATTGAATTCCTCTAACCAATGCCTTTGGTCCCATGTCATTTTTATTTACCAATCTCAAGTTATGGCCTTTGAATTAAAGTCCCTTTTTGTTGACTTTTGAAAATGACCTATAATGTTGAAATTGATAACTTTTTGTGAGAGTATTTCTTGGACTTGAAGTGTGAAGAGGAGTTGTAGGAAATGTCTTTATCTTCAAAATGAGCTTTGGATGGAATTTTTCTGATAATCCATGTGAAAGTTATGCCTTGGTCAAGTTACAGTTGACTTTTTCAACTGTCCAAATATGGAATCTTTTGCATCTTGAGACATTTTGAGCCAAGCTTTGAGAATCATGATCAAGCATTGATCAAATGATGTTTGTGGCTTCAAAATGAGATGTTGACCAAAAATTTGAACTTTTGACTGTCAAATGACCATTTTGCCCCTACAGTTGACTGTAGTGCAATTAGGGTTTTTGACTGTGCAATTTTGTGCTGTAAGTCTTGAAACTTGGTATGAGGATGCTTGACCATATTTGTAAGCATGTGGGACTTGATTGGACCCTTGGAAACTTTATTTTCTTTGTCAGAACCAAAACCCTAGTTTTTGACTGTTGGGAGGCCCTTGAACTGTGCAATCCCTTGGGGAATTTTGAAGCATGCTTTTTGCAATTCTTGAAGAATATGGGAGGGCAAATTTTGGGGTACAACAATATGCATATAACAGTTATGGCAGGTTTCATAATGTTTCAGAAACAAGAGATTTCAGAACTATAAATTAGAAGCAAGCATGAATTTTCTAATCCTAATGCTGAGTCCTAATTTCTTCAAGAAATTATGAACTAAAATTCTCTCTACTTAGGCAAGCAAATATATGAAACCTCAGAATATGTACAACATCAGAATCAGGATGTCTACATTATATTTTGAAAATGCAAGTTTAACAATGCGTAAGTAATATGACAGGAGTTAGTAGAAGCTTTCCTTGCAGCTGGAAAATGTTCCGTGAGCTAGAGTCTGGCTCTGACCTCTTGTGGTGTTCTGACCAACTTCCTCACGTGCTCAGCAGGCTGGAAACTTTCAACTTGGGCTATGAATGATTGGAAAATTCTAGAATAGCCAAGGAGCAAATTTCTAACTTCTTTGAGATGGATATTGATGGAGAGTGTGTTACAGTTTGACTACAGAAGTTAGGATGGCTTTCGAATGTATATCTGAAACTGTATGGGTGGTTTTGGTCAACAAACACTTGAGGAAAAATGGAGTTTGAATGCAAGAATCAAAAGCTAATAGGTTTTGTATTTTGTGTTTGCAGTTTTTTGGACTCTTGGAATTTTAGCAGGGGTTCAAGGCTTTTCTTTCTCAAATTTATGACCCTTTTACAGTTGCCAATAAAGTCTAATTTATAGGCAATGGTTTAGTAGTTTTGAGAGGTCAAGTGGCACCAACATCATATGCTAGGCGGTGACTTGTTCTTGAAGCAAGTTTAAATAGGCATGGTTCAAGGCACAAAGTAGGATGGTTAGCAAGTTTAGTAGCGCCTAAGCTGGATTTGTCAGCAGGAATTAAGGAAAAGCGAAAGCAACACATGGGCCTAGCACACTTTTGTACAAAAGTTTGCTTTTCCAAGACAGTAAATGTACACGTGGGGGAAATCCTTTGGATAAAGACTCAAAAGTGGTTGTGAGCATTAAATGATGATGAGATTTATCAAACCAGAAATCCTGCAATGTGAGATTCTACATCATTGCCTAATTCTGGATCAGAAGTTTAGCTTCAGCGTAACTTAGAACAAACATTCAACTTCTTCTCTTTGTATCTTTTTGCTCCAGCATGTTCTGAAGGAGCTCCCAAAATTTCCAAGAAGCTTGCAACACGCTTTGTAAACCTTCTTTGAAATACTCTTGCAAACTCTGACTAAATCTTTATGAAAACTGGCCCAGAAGTTGTAACCAAACTCTGTCTTGGAACTGTCCAGAATTTGCTGAGTGCCTGAGTTTCAAGGACATGTGTTTGAGGAGTTATAACTTAGAATCCCAACATTCCCAAGTGATTTTCTGTTCTACAATGTTTCAGATCTCGTGGGAGTCTATAACTCTTGTGTTAGAAGTTCCTCCAGAATCAACTTCCATCAGGGTGAAAATCTGATCAGGAGTTCTGAGCTTGTCATGTTTCTTAAACACTTAGAAAAAATTCTAATTATTTTAGAATTTGACTTTTCCAAAGTAATTTTGACTTTTGAATTTCTTGGCGAAGCCAATCTCTCATTCCAGCATGTCTTGATGAAATATGATTGTTGAAGCTAGATTTTGATCCAAAAGTCAAAGTTTGACTTTTTAGTGTGCAAATGACCATTTTGCCCTTGTGAATGACTTTCTTGGAAAATTGATAATTCAAGGCTTGGAATTGTATGGAAGCAAACCTGGGGGTCCAGGGTGATCCTTTGAGAAATGAGAGGGGAAATTTTGTGGTACAACAACCATCCACAACAATTTCTATTAACATAGAAAAAGCAATTGTGCAAGAAAGATTGTCAAAAGTTAAAAAGGGTTCCAAGTCATTTTGATGCTTTAAGAGTTTGGGTTTTGAACTTTTAAGGACTATATCTTGTTCATATTTTGAGTTTTTTGAATTATTCCAAAGTTATGTTTCTCCTTAAAGGGTTATTAATAAATCACTTCAAGAGTTTCAAGAAAAGTTTATATGGAAGATCACTAATGATTAAGAAAGATTACAAGTCCTCTAGATAGGCCATCAAATTCTTTTATGTGACTTTAAAGGATCATAACATGGTCAAATTTTATCATCTTGAGCTAATTATTTATTCACAATAATGTTAAGGATGTTATCTTTAACTATTTTTTTGGTTCTAAGCTTGTAAATGATTGAAGAGGCTTTTTGACTCCAAAAGATTATAGGTCACCTCATGGATTTCCATCAAATTCATCAGATCACAAATTGTTTAATATATGGAATTTTTGAGTGATATAACTTTCATAATACTCTTTAAGGAGTCCACTTCAAGCTAGAATGAATGATCAAATCTCAATTTTGAAGGAAGACCTTTTTTGGAATCAAAACATTATAGGTCATTTTTGAAGAAAAAACTTAGAATTTTGATCAAGCATAACTTCTAGCTCAAGCATCCAAATGATATCTTTCTTGGCACATTATAAATAATGTTACCTGGTATTTACAATGCATCAAGAATCAAGTTCCAAGGCTTCCTAAATCATGCACACCATAAGTTTAAAGTCAGCTACTTGAAACTGCATTTTTCTCCAAGTCAGATTTTGAAATCCATAATCCAGCTTCTGAACATCAATTTAGCACACATTTTTTATTTAAACATGTTTAACAAAGTTCCCAAAGTTAAATTAAGGATAAAAATGCAGGAATTGGCTATGTTTTGATGCACATGGAGTCACACACTTTTCACTTTCGGGCTCCATCCATTTTTCCCTCCAAACCTCACTATTTTTTTCCAATTCTTTTCACCATTCACTCTCTTATAAATAGAGGGACATATTGCACTCATTTCCTCAAGCTTTAACAGCCAAAATCACCCTGTTGAGATCCCACACGAACTCTGAATTTGAAATAGTGGTTTCTTTAATTCTCACCTCAAAACACTAAAAGCTCCATTTAGTTAGCTTCATTGAACTTCTCTGGAGCTAACCATACTATTATCTTCAAGAATCGTGGCCTGAATTAAGCTACAGAAGTCAAGTTTCAGTGCTAATTTGGTGAACTTAGTTCAGATAGAACTCTCAAAGAAATTAAGTCAAATAAATCTCTAATCCACACTACTCATCCATCTGATTCTCATACTTCTTACGATTTTCATTTTCAATGAGAATTGACAGAGATACTTGTAATTTTCGTGCACGCTATTTTTTCTGGTTTTTTTCAAATTCAGTCATGCTCAGCTTATATAAATTTGGCGCGAGGGCACCATTAGAATGGTCTTGAAGATACGAATATAATGGCACCAGTCTGGTTAGCTAATTTTACAGTCTGTGGAACTCCAATCTAGGGCGTCTGGAGGTTGAAGACGACCTATGTGTCGTGCTTCAACCTATGATAGCGTGACATGTAATTTTTTTGAATCCTATCTAGTGTGCTTACCTTATCATACGCACGTCTTGAGAACCCTTGGATCTGATTACTAATGTGTTTTGACTCTCATCCAATAGTCCATATTTTTTGTGGCTTTATTTTTATTTACTGATTTTTACATTTAATTGTTTTAAACTTCAAAAAATCATAGAAAATTCATTTCTGACCCAAAAATTATGTAAAAATTAACAAAAATAATTTCAAATATTCTCTTTCTGACTTTCATTTTTTCATTATTTTATTTTCAGATTTGATATTTTTTATAATTTTTCTTTTGTTTAACTTGTTTTTAATTATTTTGAAAATACTTTTTGATATTTTTAAATTATGAAAAAGTTCATAAAAATAATTTTCTTTATTCCTGACTTCCTGGAATTTTTCTAGAGTTTTATTCAGATTTTTACCATTTTTTAATCTCTTTTCACTTAATTGTTTTATTTTAAATAATAAAAAAAATTCTTTTAAAAAATTACCAATTTTTTTGTAAAAATACTTGAGTTCATCTCTGATTTTTCTATGGATTCTTTTAATTTTTATTTGATACTTTGAATATAGTTTGTTATTTTTCCTTTTATTTTGACTATAAAAAACAATTTACAAATCATTTTTCTCATTCTATTTTGCTTATTAAATGCAATTTTATTTTTGTATATATTCTGGATGACCTTGAATTATGTGATATTAAATCATGAGCTTCATTAACATCATTGGATCTTGGGTGTTGAGTTTAACTCCACCAAAATGGATGGCTGATTTTAATGATAGTTTGATTAAATTCCTTGGTTAAAATATTTGTTTTCCTTCTTCATCTCATCCCCTTCTTACTTGTACTACATGTTGTTGGAGAATGACCTACATATCATTTTTCTAAACATATGGTACATATATTTCTATTGATCAGCCTCAAAATAGGTGCGACTTTTATATAAGTCCACTTACGATTGCTTAACATAGCGCTAAATTTTGTCCAGATTTGAGAAATGGTCATTCGTGGCCCTAACCCATTTTTGCAAGCCCAAGTATGTTTAATTTGAAACCTTTGATCCAATAATCTTGAGATTCATTGTTAAGAGGCATTGGTCTTATCAATCCTCTAATGAATCTTCACAAACTTTGGTCTAAGTGAATCACTTAAACGTAATTGATCATATGTTGTTGCCTCAAGAATTTAAAATGAATGATATACTTGACAAAAAGCAAAAGAAACTTGTTATTGAGAAGCTTTGATTTTATCAATCTTCTAATGAGTTTTCAAATGCAAGTTTCAAGATGGTCATTCAACTAACCTCTAATTCCTAACTCACTTTCAATTGAATTTTATTTTAAGCTTTTACTTTATGCCTTTACTTTTATGTACCATTTATTTTGGCATTTACATATCCTGTCATTTTTTATCTTTGCTCACTTGAGCATTTATCTTTATGTCATTTTGATTTTTGCTCACTTAAGCTTTTCATTTTCTTTTTGAAGATACTTAATAACCAACTTGAACAATAAAAAATGTTAAGGTTACTTGGACTATTTGGTTACTGTCCTTGGAATAATGGAGTTGTGGACTTCTTGGACTTATGATTATAAGCCTTTGATACCTTTAAGACCTTGTGGCTCTAATTGTTATTTTTTCAAGAGTTCTTGGGGTTTACCCCAAGTCATTTGGTTGATTTTCTTTGTTTGGAGTTTATTCTAATATGTGCTTTGTCTATGATTGAGAATTCCTCGGTATTCAGTTGTTACTCTGCCCCATTTTTGAGAAGACTTAATTCATCCAAAGATTGGTATTCTTCAGAGGTTTAGTATCTTTGCTTTCTTGGTTTCAATCCAAAGGATGGGAATTATACATTGACTCATTGTGTTAAGTGTTGACTTCTTGTTGGTTAGACGGTTCTTTTCCCTAGATTTTATCTTATGCTTTAGGATAGTCCCTTCATCTCCTCTTATCTTCTTTAAATTCAAAAACCTTCTCCGTCGTTTTCAAAACTTTTCTTGTTTTCTAACTTGAACCACTTTCATAATAAACTTGGACTTAGGTCAATGCATTTTCGAAAATATTTTCTTAATCAAACTTTAACCAACTTAATCATACTTTAATATTTTTTTTTTGAGAAGACTAAAATTCAATTAACCTCATTCAAACCATTTTTTGTCACTTTGGATTTTTACCTTAAATTTTTCTTAAAAAGATTAGACTCTTGTCAATCCTTGTAGTGATGCGAGCTACTATACTTCTATGATATGTAGTGAAGCGAGATATTTCCCACTTGCGTGTCGAGTGAGGATTTGTTGATTTTTAAAATCCAAGATATATCCTCCTCTTTGAGATGATGAAAGTTCTCCTTTCTCATAGTCAAGGGTAGTAAATATGTTCTTCCACTCAAATAAGACAATGATGTCTCTTCTCTTTAAATTAACCAACACACATGAGTTTTAAAATTTTTAAAGGTGAACTACGAGTACCCTGATCTCCTATTTCACGGAAGGTGGTACGTAAGCACTAAAGGTTCACAACTGCGGTGGGTGTAAAATTGTAAAAAATACTTCTCTTCTCATCTCCACCACCTATTTTTGTATACAACATTTATAGCCAAAATAGACAAATTTTCAAAGAGGTTCCTCCAGAGTACCGTATATGTTTAGGGTGATAATACCTTCCCTTTTCATAACCAACCCCCGTACCTAAGATTCTTTCCCCATATTTTTTGGGTTATTCGCTCTTTTCGCATTCCTATGGAAACAATAAAGCACGGTGGGTATTTTTATTTGATCTTTACGAGTCAAGTCAATCCAATGGCTTTGTCTCAACATTTCTACCACTACACATCTCAATACTTAAATTAGTAACAATAAATCCCAATAGTTTACCTGACCTAACACCAAATGTACATTTTATCAGATTCAATCTCAGTCTGAATTTTCGTAGACGTTCGAATAATTTCTGCAAGTGAATAATGTTATCCTCCTCTGTGTGAGATTTGGAAATCATATCATCCATGTATACCTCGACTTATTTATGGATCATGTCATTAAATAACGTGATTATTGCTTGTTAATAGGTTTCCCCTGCATTCTTTAGGCCGAAGGGCATTACTTTGTAATAGAAGGTGCCCCAAACAGTCATGAAAGTAGTCTTCTCCATATCCTCGGGTTCCATTTTTATTTTATTATATCCTGAGAGTCTATCCACGAAAGAAAATACCGAGGGTTGAGTTGTATTGTCAACCAAAACATCTATCTGAGGTAACAAAAAATTGTATTTAGGACTTGATTTGTTTAGATCCCGATAATCCACACACATGCAAACTTTACCGTCTTTCTTAGGTATTGGCATGATGTTATATATCAAAGGTGGATAATCTACCACGACTTGGAACCTTGCATTAAATTTCTTGAGGACTTCTTCTCGAATTTCGTCATACATGTCTGGACATGTTCTTCTGAGTATTCGTCTAACTGGAAAACAACCTTCTTTGAGAGCTAGCTTATGTACCACAATATCTGTATCCAAACCAGGCATATCTCGGTAAGACCAGAAAAATATATCCATGAACTCATGTAGGAGCTTGATCAGCCTTTCTTTAACTCTTTCCTCCAAGGTTGCACCTAGCTTGATTTCCCTTGGATCCTTTTTGGCCCCAAGATTGATGGTCTCAATAGATTCCCGGTACGATTGTACATTATTTTCTTTTTTCTCTAGTAACATCGTCAATTCTTCCGAGAGTTCAAGATCTTCCTTATCTTCTTCTTCATCTAAGTTAATTGTTGCATCAAAGTCATATTGGATAGTAGTAGTATCGTTATTGGCGAGTTTAGATGTGCATCTGCACATTTTATCATGTTTTGGTGCTTTTTAGAATGCGAAATTGGAAAGTGTGTATGAAGAAAAAAAAGTATTGCCATTTTTGAAAATAAAAGAGAAATGCAATAGAAAGACAAAGATCTTAATTGAATGCAAAATAAAATTTTTATTAATTGAAAACGTTGTTTGGAAATAAATGAGGGGCCCTTAATAACTACCCCTATGCCTCGGGCGGGACGTAGGTTCTTTTTTTTTTTAAAATAGAAAAATTACTTGGAAAGAAAAAGATCTATGGGATCTCCACAACTCTCCAATTCTTGAGCTCTTCGCCTGGAGCACATTCGCGGATGAAGTTGGACATTCCTTTGTTGTTTCGCTTGTTGGATATCATTGATACTTGCCCACCATGCTCTAATCCTTTGCTGAAGAAGGTTTCATGGATGGGAGGAAACTTCCCTTCATCTTTCTTAGTAGCCTTTGACGATTTATAGCCCAAAGAAAAACAATATTTTTTCTTAGGTATCTCCATAAGCTTACCCTAACCTTTTAACATTTGATCCTCCACAACTATTTGTAAGTCTCTCCATGAAGTCATGGTAGTTCCTGATTTCTTGATTTTCTCCACCGGTAGGGTTACCATTGTAGCGACTTCTAGAACATGAAATGGAATTGCCATAAAGTATACTTCTACACTAATGTATCTATAGGACTCCAAGTGACTTACAAAGATATCCACTTCTACATTGATTACAACCCATTTTCCTTAAACAGGGAACTTCATTTTTTGATGCAGGGTTGAGGTGATAGCCCCTGCCGCAAGGATCCAAGGTCGCCCGAGCAGGAAATTATATGCCGCTTCTATATCCACTACTTGAAAGGTGATGTAGAACATATGTGGGTCAATCTTTACTAGAAGATCCACCTCTTCAAACACTGTGATTTGAGAATAATCGAAAGCTTTAACTACCATAACACTTGTTCTTATGATGATGCCATCCATTGTTAGCTTCATCAGGCTTGCTTTTGGTAGCACGTTTAAGGAAGAACCATTATCAGTAAGAACTCTGGATAAGCTAGTTGTTCCTATCTGAAATGAAATGTGAAATGCCTTGTTGTGAGCTCTTCCTTGTGGGGGTAACTCACTGTCATTAAAGACAAGGTATTTTCCTGACGTCAGATAAGCCACGACTCCATCAAATTTGTTTACTGTGATTTCTTTTGTAACGTGCGCAAAACTTAGAATTTTCATCAGAGATTCTCAGTGTGCGTCTGAGTTGATTAATGATGAGAGTTTTGAAATTATGGTCGGGGTTTGGTGTAGTTGATCCACCACCCTACAGTAACTTTTCTTGATTATTTTCAAGAACACTTCAAGCTCTTGGTAAGTAAAACTTTTACTAGAGAGTTCTTGCTCCTTACTAGTTTCAGCCACATCTTTTTCGTTATCCTTAGCCACAATGTTATCCCTCTTTTGTTGTTCTGGACCATATATCTAACCACTGCAGGTCATGCCCCCTGTTCCTTCCATATTTGTGATTGCAGGCCTTTAGCTTGTTGACGGCTCACACTCTTTTTTTAAGCCATTGACATAGACCGTAGTATCGTAACTCCTTGGCACAACTTTTTCACTTTCATAAGGAGTGGGGGGATGGCCCCCTGATTACCATCGCACTCTTCAGAGACTGTAACACCCAATTTCTACCCCACACAAATATATAGCATAATTAGAGTAAATTATCATGCACATCACAAGAGGGCATCACATTTACTTCTCAACAACAAATAAAATACATCGCATACTAGACATTATCAGAACACACATTTAGAATCACATTCCATACACTAACACATATGCATCTCGCAGCCGAATATTTATTAACTCAAAATAATAATAATCATGATTGAAATCCCATACTGACAATCATATGATAAAATATTAGGAACTAAAGGCCATCATCACATACATCTCAATCCAACATAAAATAATTCAGAGAGTATAACAACATCTCTCAAATAAACATGAATATAATAAAAATAACATGAATTCAAACGTTCTCTGTGTTACATAGACCAGAGCAATGAATCACTACCTAAGAAAGCAGATAAATAGGAATTAGAACCTTCATCTAGTCCTCTCTAGGAGCACCACTAACTTCGGTACATGAGCGATGTCGTATAAAAACATTATTCCAACAGAAGGATGAGAATTCATATCATTATAGAAATATATAATATTAAGTAATGCATATCAAACACACATCAATTGAATTAATCACATTTCACATAATCATGTAACCAACATATTCCAACATAATTCACATGATTACATATACAACATTGCTCAACAATTCATTATTCGAAGATAGTTAATCACAAATACCACATATATAACAACCATACCAATATCACATAATGCACCCCAATTCAACATTTTCACATTGACACATGTGACTCCAATGCAATTCAGTGCAATATGCGTGTGGTACCAAATGTTATCTTTACCGGTCCTGTCGGGTCCACATCTCCAAGACAGGTAACCACCAATAAAAGCTCAATTCAGTCTTAAGATTTCAAACCCCTCGGCGTTAGGTTTAGGACAAGTCAATAATTCCCACAGAATTATCAAACATTGCCTCTTGACGCAAATGATGCATGTGAAATCTCAACATAAAGATGAAAATAAGATTCATCTCCATATCTTAATCATACAAGCATGTTAACATGATTCAACACATTTGAATTATCTTCACCAAACTGCACAACATGCATACATTGTGTCAATATTCACATACAACGCATCCTTATAACATTAATCATATCAACACACCATAATAACATATAGGAATCAAAGCCAATCCATGTTACTCTTATCTCTCATTAATTCATAACATACATGTATACAAAATCAAGTATCATGTTTCCATTAAAAAAGTATTTCAAAGCCAATCCAAAACACATAATTAAATTATACAAAATTCATGACAAACCATGATAAATCATAAGCATCCAAGATCCAAAACATATTTTGAAAATATGAAAATTTTCATTCCAGACAGCACTAAGCGGCACCTAGGGCTCTAAGCGGCCTCGTGAAAAACTAGAAAAATCTTCTTACGGACAATTCTGTCTTGTTACGAATTTCTCACCCAAAATCCATATTCCAACACCTATTTTTCACCAAATAAATGTATTATAACCTATATCAATCATATAACATCAAATACAAACATCAAAATATTATTTCCAGCATCAATTTCATGATTTCACATTCAAACATTAACATGTCAAACTCTAGAAATTGAAAAACAAATCCCTAATTTAATGTTACTACCCATTATATACTCATACATAATATCATAATAACAAGAAATCAAACCCTCACCTTAGATGTAGACTCTTTCTAGGTTTTCCTTCTTTTTCTCTTCTTTTCTCCTCTTTTCCTTATTTTTCCTCTTCTCTTCTTTTAATTATTCTCTTCTTCTAATTCTATTTTCTCTTACAACTCTTACTAACCATTATTTTCTCTATTGGGCTTATCTAATTCACTCATTAATGAAACATAAGGCTTAATACTTAATTATGATATTCTCACACTTACTAGCCCAATTACTTAATACATATATTTCAATTAAATCAATTACTCACATAATCACAAAAAATAAAATAATTAAACAATTATCACCCAATTAATAATTAACATGGAAATTAAATAATAAAATAATTAATAAAGAAAATCGCGGTGTTACAATTCTCCCCCACTTAAGAGATTTTCGTCCTCGAAAATTACCTTAAACAAACAAGGCAATCTCTTTACCACGAAGTTGCTTTAACTCTCGATCCTCAGTCTGCATAGGTTATGTATCCAAAATAAGGTTATCCCTCACCTGCACACAATCTAATTATACCACATGAGACGGATCTGCAATGTATCACCTCAACTGAGACACATGGAACACATCATGGATATTAGAAAGTGACAATGGTAAAGCAATCTAATAAGATACTTCACCTAGTTTCTCAGAAATCTGATAAGGACCAATAAAATATGGCGTCAACTTACACGACTTCAACGCTCAACCAACACCCATTACCAGAGTAACTCTAAGAAACATATGATCTCCCTTCTTAAGCTCAAGTGCTTTCCTCTTCTTATCATTATAACTTTTATGACGACTCTGAGAAGCCTTCATCTTCTCCTGAATCATCTTAATCTTATCCGTAGTCTGTTGAACTATCCCAGGTTCAACCATAACACTCTCTCCTGATTCATACCCACACAAAGGCGTCATACACCTTCTACCATACAAAGCCTCAAACAGTGCCATCCCAATACTTGAATGGAAATTATTGTTATAGGTAAACTCAATCAAAGGAAAATAACTATCCCATGAACCTCCTTGTTCCAATACACATGATTTTAAAAGATCCTCAAGTGACTGAATCATCCTCTCAGTCTGACCATTTGTTTGTGGATGATAAGCAGAACTCAAATGCAACTTCGTACCCAACGTATTCTACAAACCTTCTTAAAATCTTGAAGTAAACCTCGTATCCCTATCTAACACAATACTCGATAGAATACCATGTAAACTTACAATCCTTACAATGTACAACTTTGCAAGACTCTCCTTTGGATACTCCATTCTCATCAGAATAAAATGTGTAGATTTCATCAACCTGTCCACAATAACCCAAA
Organism: Vicia faba; assembly: GCA_948472305.1. Classification (NCBI taxonomy): domain Eukaryota; kingdom Viridiplantae; phylum Streptophyta; class Magnoliopsida; order Fabales; family Fabaceae; genus Vicia; species Vicia faba. The sequence continues at coordinate 161,580,075 of OX451741.1, read as the reverse complement.
TAGCTTCATAATTACTAGGACTTCTAGGGGAACCATAAAAAAATACATATAAATACTATCCCATTTTCATTCACGAATAGATAATGGTTGCAACAAACCAGACAACTTTTGATGTTTAATATTTTACTTCTGACAAGTCAAACAAGAATACACAAATTCCACAATCTCTTTCTTCATAATTGGCCACCAAAATAATTTCCTCAAATCTTGATACATCTTAGTAGCTCCAGGATTAATATTCAATCCACTATGATGTCCTTCCTCAAGAATCCTCTTCTTCAAATCGGCTATATTCGGAACACAACCCCTATCACGACATCTCATGATACCATTCTCATCAATCCTAAAATATCCACCTCGACCTTGGTTGATCAACGTCAACTTATCCCCAAAATTAAATCATACTTTTGACCCTCTTAAATTTTGTCGAGAATGCCACTAGTAACCTTCAACATACCATGCTTAACACAAGAAGAAGTCTCTTGACAAACCAAACTCGTATCTCGAAATTGTTCAAGTAATTCCAACTCTCATACCATCAACATCGACATATGAAAAGACTCCATACTTAATGCATCTTCCACAATATTCGCTTTACCAGGATGGTAATTCAAACCAAAATCATAATCCTTCAAGAATTCCAACCATCTTTTTTGCCTCATATTCAACTCTTTCTGATCAAACAAATATTTCAAACACTCTTGATCACTAAACACATCAAATCTCAATCCAAAAAAATAATGCCTCTAAAGTTTCAAAAGAAACACAACAACAACTAACTCCAAATCATGAATCTGATAATTCCTCTCATGCACTTTAAGTTGCCTTGAAGCATAAGCTACAACTTATCGATCCTGCATCAACACACTTCCTAAACTCATTAATGAAGTATCACAATACACAAAAAATGGTTCTATCTGATTAGGAAAAATTAAAATATGAGTGGTTGTTAACTTTCTCTTATGCTCTTGAAAGCTAGCTTCACACTAAGTAGACCAAATAAAGTCTTGACCTTTCCTAGTCAATTGTGTCAACGACAAATATAATTTGGAAAATCCTTCAATAAACTTTCGATATTAACTTTCTAAACCAAGAAAACTTCTAATCTCATAAACATATTTCAGAGCTTCCAATTAAGACACAACTTCAATCTTCGATGGATCAACAAAAATACCACCACTTGATATCACATGCCCAAGGAAATTCTCTTCCTTCAACCAAAAATCACACTTAGAAAATTTAGAATACAATTGCTTCATTTTCAACACAGATAACACAAACCTTAGATATTCAACATGATCCTCTTCACTATTCTAATAGATCAAAATATCATCTATGAGCAGAACAACAAACTTATCCAAATATTTATGAAAAGTCATGTTCATATATTCCATAAATACACCAGGTGCATTGGTCACACCGAACAACATCACAAAATACTCATAATAACCATACCTTATTCTAAACGCAGTCTTCTGAATATCTTCAGCCTTCACACGAATTTGATGATACCCATACCCTAAAACTATCTTTCTAAAAACACAAGCACCCACCAACCAATACATCAAATCATCAATCCTAAAAAATGGATACTTATTCTTGACAGTCACCTTCTTCGGTTGTCTATAATCCACACATAACCTCATAGTACTATCTTTCTTCTTAACCAACAAAATAGGTGCACCCCACAGTGACACACTAGGAAAAATAAACCTATTATCAAGCAAATCCTCAAGTTGAATTTTCAAATCTTTCAACTCAAATGCCTCACATTGCGAAGATTGAGTCATTGTCAACTCTGATGTGTAACACTTGAGGGAAATTGAGCTTGTTTTATTCATGATGGGAGTAAACTATTGTAGAAATCCATTTCTTGGACTTAATTGATGTTTTATGTTGAATTTTGAAAGATGATATTTATAAATCATGTTGAAGAGTTGAAAATAATTATTATTGATATTTTCTGTTGCAATTAAGTGCAATGAAGTTTAAAAAATGATGAATAAGTGATTATGTGTTGGATATCTTTTTATATAAGCATGTATAATGTATGAAGGTGACATCGTAATTGATGAAAATGATTTTAATCTCTAGGATTTATTTAATTATCATGATGGGGAAATTAGTGTGTTATATTAGTGGTATCAGAGAAGGTTCGTATGTCCAACCAAGTTGTTGAGTCAGTGTACTGTGACAATTGAATACTATTGACATACTGTTCCTTAGTACGCGTCAGGTGTGTGGAACACTGTCGGTGTTTTCTTGCTTTTATAATCACTTGTTTGTAGGAGTGGGATTAAAGCAAGTGGGGAGAAGCTTGTTCTCCTCTGAGATGGTTCAGTTGGGAACATTTGGTTCAATATGTCATGAATTGCATGGGTACAAATGTTAGTGAGGCTGCATTATTTTTTATTTTGAAGGAAGTATGGGTTCGAGGTTTATGCCTAGTGGTCAGTCGAAGTGTCTTTCAGAGAGAATGCTCAGGTGCTAGTATTGCTCTCATCTCTAGGAGTGGAGGGCGATGTTAAAGCTAATGAGGTGCCAGTCGTGAGTGGGTCCTGATGCCTTCCCAAATATAATTGCGACTTGTCGTTAGAGTGATATGTGGGATTAACTAGATGTTATCCTTGGTATGGACTGTCTAGAGTTAAACCAAGTGATTACGAATTGTTTTGATGTGTCGATGCAGATTCTTATGCCAGAAGATATCTGGTAAGTAAGTAGGATAACTCTTAGAAGATGAAGCTCATATGGTGACAATGTTTTTAGCACTGCATGTTGATTGTGAAGTTGTGAATGTTGAGTTACCATTGTGTGTGATGTAGATATTTTGAATGGTGATAGAGTGATGAATTGCTGTAAATTTTTTGTTGGGATCATATAAGTGAATGTTGAATGTCATTGATGTTCTTGGGTGTTTGTGAATCGCGAGTCAGAGTCGGAACTCAAAGATATGAGTAGTTTTGTGAAAAGGTTTGGAGTCTTTGTGTTTTGAAAACAAAACTTTTGGCAAATTATTGTGTCTCTTGAGTTATAAGAAGAATGTGGTTTTGGAAATGTGTTGGAATGGGTTTTTTACATAGAAATTCATGGAAAATAACTTCTAATCAGCCTGTAATCCGTTGCAAATATATGGGTACCTGAGTACATTGGGATGAAAATCAGCAGAACTTCAAAAATTCATAACTTCAGTTTCGGACGTCCGATTTGAGTTTCGTTTGAAGCAACGAAAATTTAGCATGGTGAACTTTGTTTTAAAAATGGATCCATTACCTGGACATTACTTATTTGTCACATGACGAGTTGGATGGAGGTGGAGTTTTCTATTGATCTTGTCCTTGATACCAGACTAGTTGATCTATTCTGTGGAGTCGGTTACAGAGACTAGAAGCTTTTTGAGATTAACTAGTTATTGTCGCATTTTGTTTGAGGTGAGGCCAAGAGTGATAGATTATTAGTGAATGAGATGTTGGTTTAAGAAGGATGTGAAGGTATTGGAGAAATACATAAAAGTGTAGTTTATGCCAATTGAGAATGGTTAGAGTGGTGAGATCTTTGAGGAACAGAGAAAGTTAGATGGTAGAATGGATTGCATGTTATTGATAACATAATATCAACATGTGTCAGGAGAAATTTGGAAGTTTCTATCATTAACCAGGACGTGGAGATGGTATTATTGAGATTACAATTGGAATGAGATTCAAATGTGAAAATATATGGATCCTCGAGGTTGTTAGATTTTAAGGAAGGACTAGGGATTTATTGATGTTGTTAAAGTCCTCTACTTGGATAAATACTTCTTTTCAAGAGAAATGATTTGGATTATACTTGGTGTAGTAGTATTTCCTGTAATGGAGGATACTTAACAATTGTGTTATGTTGCATGCGTGTAAAACAGACCACGTAACGTGTTTAGGCGATGATGTCTCAATGATGAAATCGAATGAGAAGGAAATTGTGGAAGCATTTGGGAAACTCAAAGGATATTATGGGACAATGGTGCTTTAGGTGACTTTGAGCACAAGTTCTAAGGAGACGCTATTATAATTTACTTAGGATGGTTTATGCTCCAGCATGGTTATCGGTTACTTAATCGACATATTGTGGAACTGATACCTTTAATCTCTTGTTGATAGTAGACGGGATCGTGTTGGATTGAATAAACTTGTCTTGAAAGCTTGATAGGGTGTAAGGTGATTGGGGTTCTATCGAGAGGATAGTCGTTCACGAGTTCGCATGAAACTAACAAAAGAATGGATACGAAAGAGTTGAGACTTATTGAACAGTTTAGAGACTTGAGTTGGTATGTGAGCTAACACGGTAGAGTAGAAGGTTAAGGATATCTAAAGTGAAAATTTATTGTTTGGTGGATGTTAAAGAGTGTTGTACCCCAAAATTTTCCCTCTCATTTCATCAATATTTTCTCACCACAAGACCTTTGGAACTCAAGATCAAGTTAGGGTTTGCTCTGCTAAAAACTCCTCCTTGCACTGTTGACCCAAATTAGGGTTTGAGTTTGCACAAAGATGTTTTGACCTAAAATTACCAAGATGACTTTCATGCTTCATGTTGGACCTACAAGTTTATCCATACCAAGTTTCAAGCCTTGATTCCAATCTTTGCCCAGTCAATTGGACAATTGACCTAAAAATCAGCTGTATTAGGGAAAAAGTCAACTGTGGTCAATTGACAGTCAAACCTCATGATTTTTGACCCACATCAACATTATGAACTCATATGAACCACTTGGTCAAGTTTGGATCACAATTCCACAAGAAATTTGATCAGATCACTAAAAGGGCAAAATGGTCATTTTTAGGGTTTTGACTGCACAAACACAATTTTTGACTGTTTGACCTAACCAATGGGAAATCAAGCTCATATATGGACTCAAGGACTCAATGGCATTGTCTGAATCCACTCAACAAGTTCAAAAGATCTCAAATACACAAGATTGACAGATGAATTTTCCAGTCAACTGATCAAATTTGATTGTATACTGAAAAGTCAAACTTTGACTTTTTGGTCAAAATCAAGTGCCAAGATTCATTTTTCATCAAGACATGTCAAATTATGAAACTTGTTCATGAAGAAACCCAAAATTGCAAATTAGGGTTTAAAATGAAGAAATTTCATAACTTAGAAATTTTTTAAGTTATGAAATTTCCTTATTTTTTTCTAACTTTGTCCCATTTTTTATCAAGATACATTTGGATTCAAACAAAACTCAAAACATGAAAGTTGTAGTCCATTGCAAAATCTATAACTTTGATTCACAAAGTTTCCTAAAAAGAAGCTTATAGCTCAAGTTATAATTTTTGGAATAAGGGTGCAAAACATTCTTAACTTAGAAAATTTTTGACCTATTTTAGGCAGGATTTTTGCCAAACTTCATGGCCATTTTTCACATGCTTCCACTTGGAATTTCAACTTGCATTACAAATATGGATTGTAGTAAACATTCCAAGCTTTCCAAATTGTCCAAGAACTTCTCAAACACCCTTGTGGTTAAGGAGAATCGAATTTGCAAAGTTGGGCAAAATCCACTTTTGTTCTTGACCAAGGCATGTTCATACACTTTGCATTTTCAAACTCAGCTTGCACAAACTAGATTACAGGCCTCTAATCCCATTCTTACTCAATAATTAAATGCCAATCCATAGTGTTCTAGCATTATTTTGTCCATATAGTCATTACACAAAGAATTAATCCATATATGGAAAAAGCATTTTTGCCATTCTTGTAAAGAAGTGCTTTATGTCAAATTCACAAATCAAAGAGGTACAAGCCAGATCTTTTGGGCACAAGTTTATGGACAAATCCCACTGATCAAGAACCAAGTTTGCAGCATGCTTGAGGGGCCTGTAGTAGCCTATAATCCAACTTGACAATCTTTGCTTAGATAAGAAGAAACATTGCAAAACATGTACCACATTCACTTCCTGCAAGCAAGAGCCTAAACAAACTTTGTAAACACATTTCATACTCCCTAAATGACCTAAAGCACGACCAAACCACCTTCAATACCTCCTCATTCACAGAAAAACCTTCTTGCTGCAAAAACAGAGTCCCTTCTGCAACTTGACTTCCACAAACACTTCCACTCGTGCGTTTTGGCCAAAGCTTGTTCAAACACACTCCCTACCATCCATTGAAGCTATTCCAAGCATTGAAATTGAACTGTAACATCCATAACCAAGGTTGCCATTTTCACTTTTCACCTGTGCAGGTTGACTTCTATAGCTCGATTCAGTTAGTTTCAAAGCAAGCTAAAGGTTGGAGGAGCATCCTTGGACCTCAGGCAAGCTGTACAAGTCCTCAAACTCCATTGAAGATACCTCCATTGCTGTACACGACTCAAGCTGAACAGGTAAAAGTTTGAACTTCTATCTCTCTATCCAAGCATATTTAGGCTTAAGTTTGTGAAGAAAGTATGTCCTACTCATGGCCCTGAAGCTACCCATATAGTCACTTTTCATTTATATTATGTGTACTGAGAGAATTTGGGACATGAACATTGGGAAAAACTTAGGTCAGAAATTGGGGGAGAAGAAATTCTCTCTCACTTCTGAGAGTTATATCAAGTTTTTTATATGTATGAACTCGTGATTTAATGCTCTACATTGTTTATGTTGTGAGTTTTGGCTAAAAATCAAGGAATCAGGAGTTATCATTGAGCAAGGAAGGGCGCGCGTTTTTGTTTGAATCTGGCTAGAGATTGAAGACAGAGTTGACTTGGGCTGGGCCTGAGTCAACCTGCTTTTTGCACCCCTTTTTTAGTTTTGCACCCCCCTGGCCCATTATGTGTTTTTCTAATCATTTTCGATTTTTTTCTTTTTGATTCCGACTTATTATTTTTTGCTCAAATATAAAAAATATTAAAAATATTTTTCCACCCATTTTTGCATTTATTTGGAATTTATTTGCTTTATTAAACTTATACATGTAAATAAATACATATACTTTTATTTAAAATACCAAAAAATAATATAAAAATATATTTTTTAGTTATTATTTTTTGGTTTATGTTTTGAAAACATTTTCTAAAAACATACCCTTTTTATTTTTATTTTTATAAATAATTAATATTTCATTTTGTACATATTTAGTATATTTAATATATAATATAAATACTTATATATATATTTTATTAAATATTTAGGATAAAAATATAAAAATAATACATTTTTATTTTTATTAATATTTGACATCAAAGAATACCTTTTTACAATATACTTCTCCTTTATTTATTTTTTGTATATAATTAATAAATGTTGTATATAATATAATTAATAAATACTATTTATTTAGAAAACTAGGGTTTTGCCCTAAACCATGAAAATATCCAAAAATTTGACTTTTCATTTTTGTTTATATTTTATACTGAAAAATACTTTTACATACATACAAAACCATTTTTTGTGCATAATGCATTTTGCATATTTATTTATTTAATTATTGTACAATTAAAATAACTTGTATATTCAATTTGGATTGTAATAGTTTAGATTTAAATTTCTTGCTAAATATCCCCCATTTGAACATTTGTACCCCCATCCCCATAATTATGTTGTAATAATCTAGGACTTTAAATTCCACATTTTAAAGCTTTCTAATTATGCCATGATAGACCTAGGGTTTGTATGCAAAAATCAATAACAAATAGCTTGACTAAACAAAAGACAAAAAAAGCATGAAAATGGACAACACCAATCACACTTACACCCTTAGGGTTACTCCACTTGTTGCCTTCAATAATGGGCCATGCTTGCATGTTGAGTGTCTTTGGCAAAACAAAACAATCAAAATGATCATAGTCCCTCGATGACGCTTTCTCATGTTGCCTAAAAATGATCAAGTCCCTTAAAAAAAATTGCCAAAGACACTTGGCACTATTGCATTCATGGTCTAAACGATGACCCGCGCCCGTCCCGTTAACATCCTAACACAAGATTGTCCACCAAATACAATGGTGGAACAATACTGTTAAAAGGGTTAAAACATAGGGAAGATCTTTGAGAAATTTAGGGTAGATAGCTCTTGGTTACTTGACCAATCTTGCAAAACAATCCTTGCCATTTTTCAAAACACACATCACAAACACAATTTCAAAATAACTTTCAAAACATTGAAAGACTTTTCAAAAGACAATATACCTTTGTATACATCCAAACATGGATCATTACAAAGGTTGCCACAACAATGGCCTCTTTTCAAAACATCTTTCAAAATCACACACAAAGCACCATTTCAAACAATTGAAAGCACCATTTCAAACAATTGAAAATGCAAGGCAAGTGATCTAAGCAAGTAACTAAGAGCCCATGGATAACCATGGATAGAAAGGGTGCTAATACCTTCCCTTTCTATAATCTACTCCCTGAACCCAAGAAAACATCTCAAAGGTTTTTGCTGTGCTTTTTAGCCTTTCCTTAGGATAAAATAAAAAGTCGGTGGAGACTCTTGCTAAACCGAAACATTTGAGAAAACAAATGCAAAACCCAAGTCAGTTCTCCCACCGTATCACAAAGAGGTTTAGAAGCAAGATGTCAAACTTGTAGATCTGATATTGATGGAGATCAAAATGCGGATAATGACTTTAAAGTAGATGAATTAGAGTGGTGTAGTTGAAGCGTGATATGACGCAGTTTATTATATGTGTATGACTTGTTATGAGTCCAGGGTGAATAGAAGAAACCTGCAAGGATGATGCAAACCTTTGGACATTACAAAATGGAAGTAATTTGTGGAAAGGTTTAATTAATATTCATGTTTTTTCCATGTCAATAGATGTATTAATTTACACGTTCGATTGGTGAATCTTAACATTGTAGTACTAATGTTTTATGTTGAAGATGTCAATTTTACGGTTATGTTGCCGTTATTATGGTGGTGTTGTCCTGTGATGAAATAGTAGAGACGACGTTCATGTTATCTAAGCCGGAGAGTAAGATGCGGAAGTCGTATTCATAGTTGTTCGCATCGGGCAATTTTCGAAGATGAAAATGTTCTAAGTGGGGGAGAGTTGTATCACCCCATTTTTAATTTAGATTAATTTAATTACGTAATTATATAAATGCAATGTTTTTGCGTATTTTGATGAACAATGAGATGTGTTATTATGTTTTTCCGTGAGGTTACTACCTTAGATATTATGAAAATTAAGGCATGAGTGTATGACCAAAACCATAGAGGCATTGGGGTGTAGTGAGAAGACTAGTGTATATTTTATTATTATTATTATTATTATTATTATTATTATTATTATTATTAAAATAATAGGATAATTATTATACAATTAGATTAAATAATTATTCAATTAAGAAAGGGAAAAGTTGGAATAAAATAAGATTGAGAAGAGAAAAGAGAGACAAAACGTAGAAACAAAGTTAGAACGATTGTAGAAGAGAGAAGAGGAGAAAAACACTAAGAAACTAGAGCAAGGGATTTTATCGTAGGGGTGAAGAATCTTCAATAGAAGGTAAGGATGGAGTTCTAACTCTATAATGGGTTGCATGATGATGGGGAATGGAAGTAATTAGGTTCCATGATTGTATATTCTTGATTTCCCATTATCTTGCTTTGTGGAGTTTTATATTTTTAATGAACTATTGATGCAATTGTGATGAAATTAGTCAAATTGTTGATGTGAATTATGTTGGAATGATGGGTATGACGTATGTGTATTTTATGGAATCAAATAATACAGTTTTGATTGGAAAATTGGGGTTTTTGGGTTAAAAATTGGAATTTCCCTAGCGGAAAAAAATGCAGAACTTTTTAATGTCAGGCTGAGGAAATCGATTTCCTGTTTTAGAGAAATTGATTTCTTGAACTGAAAATGGCTACTGGACGTGATGGAAATCGATTCCCTGTTTTGAAGAAATCAATTTCCTGAACTAAATTTGAAAAATCCTAAAACTTGTAAAATCCATAACTTTTGACTCGGGTATCTGTTTGACGCTCCATTTGGACCGATAGGAATCTAAAATAATTTTCTATCTTATAAAATAAATTGAAGCACAATAGGTGATTATTTTAAATAAACTGATACCCGTCAGTGTATATTTCCGGTAAACTACAATAACAAAAGTTGTGTGTAAGTTTGTAAATGATTGTGTGAATTTATACCACTATTATTCATAGTATGTTGCATGATGATGATGTTGTTGGCCTATAAATGACATAATGTTGAGTGCTTATGATTTTTAATTATATAATTATGTTGTTGCATGTCGGTGTCGCATGCATTCTTGATGAGGGCTTATGTCTTGTTGATGGCCTTTTTTGGCGAGATGGTGAGGGCTTATGCTCTATTGGTGCTCTATTCGGCATAATGATGAGGGATTACGCCTTGTTGGTTGGTACCACATGCATTGAGTCGTTGAGTCTGTCGCATTTCAATACTTTATTAATTAACTTGATGCTATTTGAGGTTGAAGATGGATGTATTATGTCATGATGGATATTATGTGTTATTTGTATTATTGATTGTATGTTGATGCACCTTGTGATTGTTATTAATGAAGTAAATGTGTGAGGTAAATAAGTATAATTATGTGTACTTGAATTGCTATCTACTTATTATTATGCTTTCTCTTATATTGTTATGATATCTCACCCATTCGTATTGAATGTTACCTTTATAATGGTAACGTGCAGATGATCCGAAGTAGCTCGAGGTTGAGGTTAAATAAGGAGTTTGCCTCACATTGCGTAGATTGAGTCGGTGTCAGCTATGATATGTAACACTTGGGGGAAATTGCGCTTGTTTTATTTATGATGGTAGTAAACTATTATAGAACTCCATTGCTTGGACTTAATTGATATTTGTGATCGGTGGATCTGGAACTGACTGTTTAACGCTGGTTCGCGAAATGTCGCGGAAGAAAGAGTCGCCACCGTCTTTTATTTTCTCCAAATGGAAAGGACAAAAGCACAAAAAAATTCCTTATAGAGATTGCTCTCGGTTCGGGAGGTAAGTTATAGAAAGGGAAGGTGTTAGCACCCTTTCTATCCATGGTTATCCATGGGCTCTTAGATACTTGCTCATTGTGTTTTCAAAAATGGTTTGTTTGCTTTTCAACTGTGGGTTTTAAAAAGTTTCTTTGAAAATTCCAGTTCGACTCTTGTATCGGTCCTCAAGAGTGTTTGAAAAAATGCTTTCGAAAGCTTTTTGAAAATGTGTTGGTGTGAAAAGTATTTTTGAATTTGTTTTTTTTTTAAATTAGAGCAAGTATCTAGAGTCGTCTACCTACCCTAAGGAATTCGTCTGTGTAAATGTCCTTTAAAGCAGTGCCATCCCACCATTGAGGGGTAGGTAGCACCACCGTTGGAGGTGTTCGGGTCAATTCGAGGTTCGGGACATGGTGATCACCAGAGCAATGGGAAGACACCTTAGAAGCTACCCTCATGCCAGGTTCCCGGATCATGAGGACTTACTAAGACATCCTCTACTCGACGATCACCTTTCGAGGCAAGGCAACAGTGAGGCGTACCCTATGGGTGGTGTGTGCGATTCATGTGTCGTTTTCACTTATTTTTGTCTTTTGTCATGTCATTGGTGATCTAACGTTTGTTTTTATTTTTGTCCATACATTCTTTCATGCTTTGATTAACAGTTAAGAAAATTGCGAGAAAAGTAAAGATTCTAAGCTATTACAAAAGGCGCGGGTCCACATCGCCAAAATTAAACCAGAACCCGATTTGACAGAAAATAAAGAATGTAAAGAAAATAAAGTGCGGGAAATTAGTTACACGGCTTTGGGAGAGATACATAATTATTATAAAGAAATAAAATAAATATGCGAATAAGAATTAAACGAGGGCGTTGGACCCTTTTTGCAAAATTAAATTAAAAGGTGACATTAATTAATTAAAAGGAAAAAAAATTGTTTTTGGGATTTTTAGGTATTTTAGGATTTTAATGAAAAAAGAATAAAATGCAATTAAACCTAATTCTAGTTGTTTTTAATTTATTAAGAAAAGAAGATTAAAACCTAATATTAACCCTAATTAATTTACATGCAAATTTAATTATAAAAATAAATATCTAATATTTAATTATTATGAAAGAAAAAATAAAAAAAGATAAAAATTAATTAAACCCTAATTCTATATTTTTTAGATTTTTATTATGAAAAGATTATAATTAACCCTAATTAATTTACTAAATGAATTAATATAATTTATTTATGAAAATACTAAAAATAAAAATGTTTATTATTTTAGCTTTTTCTGATTTTTTATGTGTTTTTTATATTTTATGAAAACAATAAAATTAATTAATAAAACAATAATTAAAAAGAAAATAGAAAAAAAAATAATAAAGAGAGTAGAAAGAATTGCAAACCAAGGGGGTTCAGACCCCAAATTAGGAGGTATCTTGTAGCAATCCAGGCCCACTTATATCAAGCCTTTTGGACCTTTGCAGGACGCGTGTATGTGCGTTGACGCAAGCTTATGGTGTTCCTCCAATCTGCGCCTTTGGATTGACCCTGATAGGCACGTGGATGGTTTGATCTTGAGGCTGCATGATGTGCTTTAGCATTGAAGCTGCATGGGAATGTTAATTGAAAAATAACATAGAAAGGATGAGGACCTGGGGCTCGAACCCAGGTCATGAACGTTACCACCAATACGCCTTGCCAGCTGATCCATTTGGTTACTTTGTATATTATATGAATGACAATTATTATAAAACAAAACAAACGCTAGTGGCCTAAATCAGAAAAGCGCACGCCAAAATTCAAAGTATCCAGTCATGGCTTGCCACATACCTTCTTCTTCCTTGGCCTGATTTTTTCCTGAAACATAAACAGGATAAGCAACGGTTTTGAAACGTTGCTGTAGGCACTATACAAGAAAATAGCGATTAACACATGAGCATTCATAAATTGTTCGGACTAGGGCCATTAGAATCGTCTCTCTCTCGTGATTCCAACTATGTATCTCTCATGGCCTAATTATTCCAGGTTTGAAAACCCCCAAATTGATTTCCACGGAAACCTAATATGCTTTCATGGTAGATTCCTCGTTTGGGCATGAAACTTCAATCAAACTATGCAGTTAGTTTGCAAACATCATCCTAAACACAAAAACAACAACAAAACATGTTAAAAATGCATGAATAATGGAAAACGATTTTGGAATTTTCTCTACCAATTTCAATGATGACTTCGCGTTTTCTTGAGTATGGGGCTTAGGGAATGATTGGAATACGTCCTATGATCCTTGAGGAAGCTGATGGAGTAGCTATTTGACTCTGAATCGCCCTAGAATTAGGTTTTCAGAATTGAATTTTCTTGATAAAATTTCAAGTTTGTCCAAGGGTTTCTAGCGCAGCTCAGTGATCTTTGGCATTAGGTTTGTGATCAGGCTTAAGTATAGAATGAATTAGGTCAAGTTTCTTGTCCAAAGAATCAAAGATTTGATGTATGGATATTTGATTTTTATGACAAAATATTTTCATATCTTTTCATGCAAATTGATACCAAATCATATCCAATCCTTCCCTAATTGGTCATGCACGAATTTGAGTGTCCAATGAGAATAATTTCTGCACAAAAAGATTTTATTTCATTAGTTTTGTATTTTTCATGTATTTTTTTTAATTAAATGAATTATTAATGATAAAAATCCAAATAAATAAATAAAAATGGAGAAAAACTTCCTTTGGGCCTAATGGTCGTGTGCATGCTTGGGATAATGAATTGTGGGAGAAAAATGGGCCCATTAGCAATTTTAGGTCATTTGAATCAATGTTGACTTTTCAAAATATCCAACCATTTCCCAACTTTCACAAGGCATAACTTGCTCAATTTTTAAGCTTTGCTCATGTTCTTGGACATTTTGGAAAGGTCTTTGAGTCCTCTAACCAATGTCTTTGGTCCCATGTAATTTTGATTTACCAATCTCAAGTTATGGCCTTTGACTTAAAGTCCCTTTTTGTTGACTTTTGAAAATGACCTATAATGTTGAAATTGATAACTTTTTGTGAGAGCATTTCTTGGACTTGAAGTATGAAGATGAATTGTAGGAAATGTCTTTCTCTTCAAAATTAGAATTGGATGGAATTTTTCTGATAATCCATGTGAAAGTTATGCCCTGGTCAATTTACAGTTGACTTTTTCAGCTGTCCAAATAAGGAAACTTTTGCATCTTGATGATTTTTGAGCAAGCTTTGAGAATCATGATCAAGCATTGATAAAATGATGTTTAAGGCTTCAAAATGAGATGTTGACCAAAAATTTGAACTTTTGACTGTCAAATGACCATTTTGCCCCTACAGTTGACTGTAGTGCAATTAGGGTTTTAACTGTGCAGTTTTGTGTTGAAAGTCTTGAAACTTGATATGAGGATGCTTGACCATATTTGTAGGCATGTGAGACTTGATTGGACCTTTGGAAACTTCATTTTCTTGATCAGAACAAAAACCCTAGTTTGACTGTCTTAGGAGGCTCTTACACTATGCAACCCTAGGGGAATTTTGAAGCTTGACTTGGCAATTTCTTGAAGAATATGGGAGGGAAAATTTTGGGGTACAACAGTTGCCCCTGTTCAATCTTCTTAGACCTGAGGATGCAGATTGGCTGACGTGCCTTTCGTAATCCGAGGGTAGAAGATGATTGAACACTAGAGTGCCCAGAAATTTGCGCTCACATAGTAGCAATGTGATGATGGAATGGGCTTATAGATGCCATTTAGAGATTGGTGAATAGGATGATGGGCTTATAGATGCCATCTGGATGTTGATTGCGTAAGAGATTCCTCAACGAGAACTTGCGTACCTACAAAAGAAAAAATGAGTACCTGACATGTTGCAGGAGCTGGTTTTCAGATGCTTTGTATAAATGTGTCCTGACTGGTTACAGGAGTTGGATCTGGAGCTTCACAAGATGATGAATGAACCAGGGATGGTTACTACCTCAGCATGAACGGTGAGAGAACCTTGGGTGACTTTAACTTCAACAACGCTCGTTGAGAAAATCTTGGTGGGAATTACCATCTTCGCAGTATCGGGAAGAGAACCAATAGGCAATTATAATCTCAAAAGCGGACGTTTGAGAAAAACCTGGAATGGAATTATTATCTCCGCACCGCTGGGGAGAGAACCATAGGAAATTATAATCTCAAAAGCGGACGTCTGAGAAAAACCTGGGCTGGAATTATCATCTCACGCACCGTCGGGGAGGGAACCATAGGAAATTATAATCTCAAAAGTGGACGTTTGAGAAAAACCTGGGCTGGAATTATCATCTCACGCACCGTTGGGGAGAGAACCATAGGAAATTATAATCTCAAAAGCGGACGTCTGAGAAAAACCTGGAATGGAATTATCATCTCACGCACTATCGGGGAGAGAACCATAGGAAATTATAATCTCAAAAGCGGACGTCTGAGAAAAACCTGGGCTGGAATTATCATCTCACACACCGTCGGGGAGGGAACCATAGGAAATTATAATCTCAAAAGCGGACGTTTGAGAAAAACCTGGGCTGGAATTATCATCTCACGCACCGTCGGGGAGAGAACCATAGGAAATTATAATCTCAAAAGCGGACGTCTGAGAAAAACCTGGAATGGAATTATCATCTCACGCACCGTCGGGGAGAGAACCATAGGAAATTATAATCTCAAAAGCGGACGTCTGAGAAAAACCTGGGCTAGAATTATCATCTCACGCACCGTCGGGGAGGGAACCATAGGAAATTATAATCTCAAAAGCGGACGTCTGAGAAAAACCTGGAATGGAATTATCATCTCACGCACCGTCGGGGAGAGAACCATAGGAAATTATAATCTCAAAAGCGGACGTTTGAGAAAAACCTGATAACTTCTACTGAGTCTTCATCAGAAAAATCTGTTGGGAGTCGATTTAGCTGGACTAGAGAAGGCCTTGGACTGGATTAGAAATCTTTGGAGTCGATTAACTGAACCGGTCTAGGTCTTGAAATATGATGGAGAATTTAGCTGAATCTTTCCTGAAAGGTAAAGGTCAGTCATATGCAATGCATGATATGGATCAAGCAATGATGTTCTCAACATAAATGAGATTTGTATGATATGATGTATGTGATGTTTTATGAATGTGTTTTTCGTCTAGGAAAGTAAATCCTTGACGGGTGCCGGGAAGTCACTCCTGGGATGATGTTGGAGAATTGATTTATTGCTTCCGCTGGGGATGGTAGTTGCAAGAATACCGGTAGGAGAAGATAACTCCGTTGGGGAATAAACTTGGCGAGTGGAATAACTCTGCGGGGAGAAAAGTACTCTAGCGATCTTGCTGGGAAGCAATACTCTGTGGGGGATAGAGATGCTTTGCTGAGTTGTTGATAATAGCTTGCTGGGGATATCTTTGCTGTATCGGAAGTGTTAATAGACTTCGCTGGGGATAAGAAAGAACTATGTTGACGACGACCTTTCTGTGGCTTTTGGCTGAGGATAACCCAGTTATATCCTGTTAAGGAAATAACTCTTTGAATAAAGCTGGACGACGCGTTCGTGCTTTGCGAGGGATAAGCTTCCAGAATCTACTGGGGATAAGCTTACTGCTTGGGGAGATGAATTCCAACTTTCCTGGGGACCTAGATTGGACTCTCCTGGGGAAGTTTTGAACTGCGGGGGAAGTGATTCCTTTGAATGTTTGATATGCCGCCGGGGAACAATCTTTAGACCAAGATTGTCGGGGATGCTTGTTAAGAATATATATGCTGCTGGGGAATGTTGATATCTGCTGGAGGATACCCAACTTCCTTAAGGCTGACTGTAGCTTTGCTTGGGGAGAGTGTACTGACTACTTACTCTCTGGGGAATTAGGGTATCTGGTTATGTTCTTCAGCTGAACTCACCTTGATACCTTGGAGGACAGAACAATTAGATTGCTTAGACAACTCTTTATTGCCCCTGTTTCTGAGGTTGGAGAAGAAGACCTGTGAGGGGTTGATAGTTGTTGATGGACCAACCTTCTTCTGGTAGGCAGGTGACAAGACGACAGGACATAGTCGTACGCTTTGATCCCTAACTTTTGCCTGGACCGCCCTTTCGGGTTTTCAGTCCACCGGGATACCCATTTTTGCCCAAGCCACCTTTTCAGGTTTTCGACTTGCCGGGTGTACAGATTTTTTTCATTTCATCCCTTCATTTTGCCCGAACCCTTTTGGTTCGCCGGGAAGCCCTAATTTTTGCCTAGGTATGTCAACCTAGCGGGTCTTTGATTTTGCGTAGTATCTTTTCGACTATGTCTACGTTCAGGGAATGTAGGGAAGTGCCCCTGTTGTTGTGTTGCCATGCCCCAGAAGGTGTTTGGTCAGGCAAGATTCGGTGTTGGCATGCCCCAAGTGACTCAGGCGGAGATTTGCCCCAGGATATTTTGGCCTTTGAGAGATTCTCCGAATCTTGATTGAATTGCCCCAGATGATTGGACCATGATCATGTCGTGCCCCTTGATTGGGAGTGCTTTTGTTCACTAGGTATTCATCGTGCGAATTTCCTGCTGCTCAAACAAATATTCATATGCAAACAAGGTTATGTTAACAATGCAAAGCTCATGTCTGTCTTGAAGATTTTGAAAATGCATTCTTTTTCATAAAACAAACGAATGTTTGTAAAACATGATGTCAACTCGTTATTTTATTGCGAGCCTTAAGGAGTCAGGATACCTTTCGTGACAGTATGCTTTCGAACTAACCCATGCTTCAGCTAGGACTTTTAAGGGTTATAACGTGGCCTGGTTCACGGTTTAAGAAACAAAGGACAAAGGCTCAAATTATTTGTACCCACCCGCTCTTCGTGATGTTCTCCAAACCTAAAACTCAGTTGATCATACGTTAGACCTTGTTCGTGTCTTTACTCTGATGTTCCAGTGATGGTTCGGATGTTGATGACTTATTTTGAATAGGCAGTCATTCCTTTTTTTTGTTGAGGGTTTGTAAGACCTCTTTCTTGATTTTTTTGTTATCCCTTTCTTTTTTTGCCTGAACTGTTTCCTTTTTTGGAATTACAGTCAGCGGGATGCCCCAGTTTTGTAAGTCTCCTTCATGGGTTTTGACTTAATGGGTTTTCTTATGACTGCCTTTCTTTATTGATTATTCTGAACCATCATTGTCTTTCTTTGTTTTGTAAGGACCTCTTTGGTGCCATTCGTTATGCACTTGGATCAACTGAGAGACTACCCTGCCCCAGGTTATGATTAAGGGTTTTAAATTTCGAAAAGAAAAACTCCTACTTCTTTGGCTCAGAGGGGTTGACGAGGGATTATCATCCTTATAACTCCAGTGTTTAGGAATTGAAACAATGCCTGTACCTCATCAGCGGGGTCTGTTCAAAAGCATACTGTAGAGATTGTGGTATCGTTTTCGTCATCCTCCCTCAAGAGGCTTAGAATTATTAAGAGTTGATCATCAGAAAAAATATGAAAATAATTTGCGTATAGTGAATACGAATATATTGCTTCAAAACAGACATATGCGATGCATTAATGAAATAACAGTGTTTAACATGAGTAAATGTTTGAACAAAAGAAAATTGCAACTTGAACATTCGAATGAACAAAAGTCTTTTCAGTCTCAGGGCTTGTTATTTCAACTGGTGAGCCTTAGAGGGATGGTATAAAAATTCTGCTTGGCCATCTTGTGTGAACTCCAGTGCTCCCTCCTCAATCAGGTCTTGGATCTTATTTTTCAAGCTCCAACAATCATCTGTAGTATGCCCCGGGCTGTCAGAGTGATAAGCGCAGCGGGCGTTGGGGTTATACTTCGGTGACGTTGTATTTTGGTTCTTCGGAGCTTCTTTTAGAGTTACCAGCTTGGTCTCCAGCAACTGTGGCAATATCTGGGATAAGGTCATGCTGAGCCGAGTGAACTGCCTTCTCTCGCTCTTTTGTTGGTTGTGATGTTGAATTTGTGACGCTGGAGTCATTTGAGGAGCTCTCCCCTTACCTCCTTGTCTCAAAGGTGGTTGAACGATGACTGGCTTTTTACCCTTAGACTTTTTCCCCAGTTGGTTACCCTGAAGCAGTTGGTTGACGAGAAACCAGAGCTCATCTTGTCTTTGAGCTAACCCTTGAATGGCAGTCACCTGCTCCAGCATCTGGACCTTCAATGCATCCACCTCAGCTTGTAGGTGTTTCAGCCTTTCATCCTCAGCACTGTTCCTGACAAAGGTCTCCATGAGAAGTGTCCTTAGCTCTTCCTGCCCCTTGGATAGATTCAGGAGGATTTCCCCGAACCGGGTCTCTTGAGCAAGAAGGTCCTGGTTATCTTGTTGGGAAGCCATTGCTGAAATAAACAGTGAGAAAGGTAAGTGACCTGCAACAAGGATACCTGTAATGCAACAATATGTATGATATGCATGCAATGTTTTCAAGGATCTCGCGGGGTAAACAAGAAATTGATTAGAATTTGAAACTGGTAACTTGATTGAAGGAACTTCCTGTTGTAGAGAGTCCTTCTTCAAGGGTCAAAGGCTCACCATATCCAGTGGGTCATAGCCCCTGACTTTAATCATCATGTCTGGTTTTGATTTTCAAACAACCTTGGTTAGGGGAACCTTCTTCAAGAGTCAGAGCTCACCATATCAAGTGGGTCATAGCCCCTGACAACCTTGGCTAGAGGAAAATAAATCCTCTTTGCCCCTTGCTGGGATAGTTGATTCACCGTGACCTGCATCACAAGCCCTTGAGATCCTTGAAATGGGTTAGGATGTATGCAATGGTATGATGTCATGATGCATGGGGTAATGTAAGTAACCCTGTTATGAGTCCCAATTAAGGACTGCAAACCAAAACCTGCAAGAAACTCAAGTAACACCTGTCCTGAGTCCCAATTAAGGACTATCAACAAAACCTGCAAGAGACTTAGTAAACCCTGTTACGAGTCCTAATTAAGGACTACAAACAAAACCTGCAAGAAACTTAGTAAACCTTGTTATGAGTCCTAATTAAGGACTGTGAACAAAACCTGCGAGAAACTCAAGTATCAGATAACAAGTATGCAAATAGTCAAGTTTTAAGGCACACAAGTCACACAAGAGAAGCCGTTTGAGTTTAGGCCAGCATGAGGTCTAGGTATTACCCTCTTGAAGTTGGTGGGCTCAACCTGTCCTATTAGAAGTAACCGGGTTCTTAGAGGATCCCAATATCATTGACTACCCTCAATCGGTCATAACTCCAGCATCACAATCTTTTCTTGCAGCCAGAACCATCACGAGAGTTTAGCCTCAATGGGCGTAGCATACTGCTACTGTTCTAATGGCCAAGTTGTGTCATTTAAGGTTCTAAGGTTGTTGGTGCTTAATGACTCCTCAGAGGACCCATATTCTCCTCGTTGCAACACAAGGGATATCGTTACAGACCAAGGTGCCACACCAACGTAGCCACTGTTTCACCTGTGTCGGTCTACGCCGGACAGGTCCCTCACAGCTTATGCTACCTAAACAGGGTATCCCCAGATCCGGGTTAGGATCTAAGTAACTCCCATGCAACCCACAAATTTAAAGCAGACAAGTCAATACAATTGAAAACACAGTTATGAACTAACCCTAAGGTACACCTCACTTTAAGTTTATATCCCCAGCAGAGTCGCCAGTTCTGTGATCGGTGGATCTGGAACTGATTGTTTAACGCTGGTTCGCGAAATGTCGCGGAAGCAAGAGTCGCCACCGTCTTTTATTTTCTCCAAATGGAAAGGACAAAAGCACAGAAAAATTCCTTATAGAGATTGCTCTCGGTTCGGGAGGTAAGTTATAGAAAGGGAAGGTGTTAGCACCCTTTCTATCCATGGTTATCCATGGGCTCTTAGATACTTGCTCATTGTGTTTTCAAAAATGGTTTGTTTTCTTTTCAACTGTGGGTTTTAAAAAGTTTCTTTGAAAATTCCAGTTCGACTCTTGTATCGGTCCTCAAGATTGTTTGAAAAAATGCTTTCGAAAGCTTTTTGAAAATGTGTTGGTGTGAAAAGTATTTTTGAATTTGTTTTTTTTGAAATTAGAGCAAGTATCTAGATTCGTCTACCTACCCTAAGGAATTCGTCTGTGTAAATGTCCTTTAAAGCAGTGCCATCCCACCATTGAGGGGTAGGTAGCACCACCGTTGGAGGTGTTCGGGTCAATTCGAGGTTCGGGACATGGTGATCACCAGAGCAATGGGAAGACACCTTAGAAGCTACCCTCATGCCAGGTTCCCGGATCATGAGGACTTACTAAGACATCCTCTACTCGACGATCACCTTTCGAGGCAAGGCAACAGTGAGGCGTACCCTAGGGGTGGTGTGTGCGATTCATGTGTCGTTTTCACTTATTTTTGTCTTTTGTCATGTCATTGGTGATCTAACGTTTGTTTTTATTTTTGTCCATACATTCTTTCATGCTTTGATTAACAGTTAAGAAAATTGCGAGAAAAGTAAAGATTCTAAGCTATTACAAAAGGCGCGGGTCCACATCGCCAAAATTAAACCAGAACCCGATTTGACAGAAAATAAAGAATGTAAAGAAAATAAAGTGCGGGAAATTAGTTACACGACTTTGGGAGAGATACATAATTATTATAAAGAAATAAAATAAATATGCGAATAAGAATTAAACGAGGGCGTTGGACCCTTTTTGCAAAATTAAATTAAAAGGTGACATTAATTAATTAAAAGGAAAAGAAATTGTTTTTGGGATTTTTAGGTATTTTATGATTTTAATGAAAAAAGAATAAAATGCAATTAAACCTAATTCTAGTTGTTTTTAATTTATTAAGAAAAGAAGATTAAAACCTAATATTAACCCTAATTAATTTACATGCAAATTTAATTATAAAAATAAATATCTAATATTTAATTATTATGAAAGAAAAAATAAAAAAAGATAAAAATTAATTAAACCCTAATTCTATATTTTTTAGATTTTTATTATGAAAAGATTATAATTAACCCTAATTAATTTACTAAATGAATTAATATAATTTATTTATGAAAATACTAAAAATAAAAATGTTTATTATTTTAGCTTTTTCTGATTTTTTATGTGTTTTTTATATTTTATGAAAACAATAAAATTAATTAATAAAACAATAATTAAAAAGAAAATAGAAAAAAAAATAAAAAAAAATAAAGAGAGTAGAAAGAATTGCAAACCAAGGGGGTTCAGACCCCAAATTAGGAGGTATCTTGTAGCAATCCAGGCCCACTTATATCAAGCCTTTTGGACCTTTGCAGGACGCGTGTATGTGCGTTGACGCAAGCTTATGGTGTTCCTCCAATCTGCGCCTTTGGATTGACCCTGATAGGCACGTGGATGGTTTGATCTTGAGGCTGCATGATGTGCTTTAGCATTGAAGCTGCATGGGAATGTTAATTGAAAAATAACATAGAAAGGATGAGGACCTGGGGCTCGAACCCAGGTCATGAACGTTACCACCACTACGCCTTGCCAGCTGATCCATTTGGTTACTTTGTATATTATATGAATGACAATTATTATAAAACAAAACAAACGCTAGTGGCCTAAATCAGAAAAGCGCACGCCAAAATTCAAAGTATCCAGTCATGGCTTGCCACATACCTTCTTCTTCCTTGGCCTGATTTTTTCCTGAAACATAAACAGGATAAGCAACGGTTTTGAAACGTTGCTGTAGGCACTATACAAGAAAATAGCGATTAACACATGAGCATTCATAAATTGTTCGGACTAGGGCCATTAGAATCGTCTCTCTCTCGTGATTCTAACTATGTATCTCTCATGGCCTAATTATTCCAGGTTTGAAAACCCCCAAATTGATTTCCACGGAAACCTAATATGCTTTCATGGTAGATTCCTCGTTTGGGCATGAAACTTCAATCAAACTATGCAGTTAGTTTGCAAACATCATCCTAAACACAAAAACAACAACAAAACATGTTAAAAATGCATGAATAATGGAAAACGATTTTGGAATTTTCTCTACCAATTTCAATGATGACTTCGCGTTTTCTTGAGTATGGGGCTTAGGGAATGATTGGAATACGTCCTATGATCCTTGAGGAAGCTGATGGAGTAGCTATTTGACTCTGAATCGCCCTAGAATTAGGTTTTCAGAATTGAATTTTCTTGATAAAATTTCAAGTTTGTCCAAGGGTTTCTAGCGCAGCTCAGTGATCTTTGGCATTAGGTTTGTGATCAGGCTTAAGTATAGAATGAATTAGGTCAAGTTTCTTGTCCAAAGAATCAAAGATTTGATGTATGGATATTTGATTTTTATGACAAAATATTTTCATATCTTTTCATGCAAATTGATACCAAATCATATCCAATCCTTCCCTAATTGGCCATGCACGAATTTGAGTGTCCAATGAGAATAATTTCTGCACAAAAAGATTTTATTTCATTAGTTTTGTATTTTTCATGTATTTTTTTTAATTAAATGAATTATTAATGATAAAAATCCAAATAAATAAATAAAAATGGAGAAAAACTTCCCTTTGGGCCTAATGGTCGTGTGCATGCTTGGGATAATGAATTGTGGGAGAAAAATGGGCCCATTAGCAATTTTAGGTCATTTGAATCAATGTTGACTTTTCAAAATATCCAACCATTTCCCAACTTTCACAAGGCATAACTTGCTCAATTTTTAAGCTTTGCTCATGTTCTTGGACATTTTGGAAAGTTCTTTGAGTCCTCTAACCAATGTCTTTGGTCCCATGTAATTTTGATTTACCAATCTCAAGTTATGGCCTTTGACTTAAAGTCCCTTTTTGTTGACTTTTGAAAATGACCTATAATGTTGAAATTGATAACTTTTTGTGAGAGCATTTCTTGGACTTGAAGTATGAAGATGAATTGTAGGAAATGTCTTTCTCTTCAAAATGAGCATTGGATGGAATTTTTCTGATAATCCATGTGAAAGTTATGCCCTGGTCAATTTACAGTTGACTTTTTCAGCTGTCCAAATAAGGAAACTTTTGCATCTTGATGCTTTTTGAGCCAAGCTTTGAGAATCATGATCAAGCATTGATCAAATGATGTTTAAGGCTTCAAAATTAGATGTTGACCAAAAATTTGAACTTTTGACTGTCAAATGACCATTTTGCCCCTACAGTTGACTGTAGTGCAATTAGGGTTTTAACTGTGCAGTTTTGTGTTGAAAGTCTTGAAACTTGATATGAGGATGCTTGACCATATTTGTAGGCATGTGAGACTTGATTGGACCTTTGGAAACTTCATTTTCTTGATCAGAACAAAAACCCTAGTTTGTCTGTCTTAGGAGGCTCTCACACTGTGCAACCCTTGGGGAATTTTGAAGCTTGACTTGGCAATTTCTTGAAGAATATGGGAGGGCAAATTTTGGGGTACAACAATATTTTATGTTGAATTTTGAAAGATTATATTTATGACTCATGTTGAAGTGTTGAGAATAATTGTTATTGATGTTTTCCGATGCGAATAAGTGCAACGAAGTTTAAAATATGATGAATATGTGATTATGTGTTGCGTATCTTTTTATATGAGCATGTATGATGTATGAAGATGACATACTAATGGAAGAAAATTGTTTTAATCCCTCTAATTTTTTTAATTCTCATGATGGGGAAATTAGGGTTTTATAAGAGGAAGACATGTAGAAATTTTAATAACGCCATATGCTTATCAAATACTTGAAGGAAAGGACAATAAGTAGATCTCATGATAGAGTCGCATGCTTATCAAATACCTAAAAGAAATGACAACACATAAATCTTTTGATAGTGTCGTATGCTTATCAAATACCTAAAGGAAATGATAACAGGTAGATCCTTTGATAGCGTTGTATGCTTATCAAATACCTAAAAGAGAGGGCAACGAGTAGAACTTTTGATAGCACTATATTCTTATCAAATATCTGAAGGAAAGGAAAACAATTAGATACTTTGATAACATTGTATGCTTATCAAATACCTGAAGCAAATGAAAACAAATAGATCCTTTGATAGCATCATATACTGATCAAATACCTGAAAGAAGTGACAACAGGTAGATCCATTGGTAGCATCGTATGCTTATCAAATACCTGAAGGACATCACAAAAGGTAGAATATTTGATAGCGTCATATGCTTATCAAATATGTTAAAAATAGGACGATAGGTAGAACTTTTGATAGTGTCACATGCTTATCAAATACATGAAGGAAATGACAACATGAAGATCATTTGATAGCGTCATATGCTGATCAAATACCTGAAAGAAAGGACAACAGGTAGAACTTTTAATAGTGTCGTATGCTTATCAAATACATGAAGGAAAAATGGATGCTAGTCGAAGGTTCGATCAACGTATGATCATGACTCTGGAGCAAGAAATGAAAAAGGGTAGGATCGTCTTATGATCCTTAACCCAACAATGAAGAAAGCATACGCGTTTGACAAAGTGTATTGACATTGCTGGGAATTTAGAGAAAAATAGATGTGGGTGAGTGTTTGAAAAGTCGACACAAATGAGTATTTAAGAGTATAAGGTAGTGGCATCATTAGCGGGAGATTATAATTTAGTGAAGGACCTCATATGGAGATTTATCATTGTATTGGTTGAGGAATGATTATGGCTTTATTGCATAGTACCCAATATGGCTTATGCTTCATATGCATGATTGAATTTTGTACGGTGTAATGATCTATTTTAATGGATATGTTGCACATTTTGAAGATGCAATATGATGCAGTGATGATCATTATATGCAGTGTAAAGTGATAAACTTTGTGCAAATAAGAATAGGCTCATTAGGACCCGTTTCTCACTGTCTAGAGATACCAATATGGATTTGTGCTTGAAAAGCTTGTGGTACACAGGGTCATTGGCACCTTACTAGGGATTGAATTGTAGCTTTTCCATGGAGGAAGTAATCTGGCCTGACTTCCTTAAATTCTGGATTGTCTGGGGTTGGTAGAATGGACATGGACATGCTATGGAATTCCAAGTTAAATATTACTCGGATCTCTTAAAATTCCTCGAGTTGCTTCATGCAAGGGAAATATACCGCGAGCTACTTAGGGTGTTAAGGAATGGACATGTACCTTTTCGACTGCTCCGATATTGCTTCTCTGCTGGAGATTAGGTGATGGTCCTCTGTGGGGATTACGTGTTAAACAAACACATAGAACTCCCAATTTCCCCGAAATTACTCTATCAGGGAATTATGGGTTTAATACATGTGATGAACCATGGTCTAAGTCTGCTCCACTGCTGGGAAGTACACTTGGGACAGTTGCAGAGGATGGTAACAACTTTTGCAATGCTAGCTGGAAGGCGAACATTATGACTTTCTACTTGCATATATAAACAATGCTTAGTGTGCCATAACACTCATTTGGGATGCGTTTATGTCAATGTAAAATCATGTTTCATTTTATCTTGAGATTTATTATTCTCCACTATTTTCAATGCAATGTTTAATAAAGAATCAAATCACATTTCACATACGAGAATTTGAAAATAATAACGAGAGATTTTTGGATAAAGAAAAATTTATTGATTGGAAGTTGGCCTATAAATAGGTGTTCGTACAAGGAAGCAACTCCTAAATAAGGTAGTAGCAAAAAATAAAAGAAATTACAATAGGTAATTGGAAATGAGACATTCGCGAATTTCAACTAAAAGCGGTATCGCTACATTTCATATATCCTTGATAGTTTCAATGTTTCGACACTAGAGAGTAGTAGTTGGACTTATCCCTTCCTTTCCAGGGTGCAAAGGATGTACATGGTCATTCGTGAAGAGCATTCAGACTGAAGTCTCTCGCTCATGATCCGTAACTTTTTCGGGATCTCCCTTTCAGGTTATCAATCCAGCGGGATACCCATTTTTTCCTAAGTCACCCTTTCGGGTTTTAGACTTAGTGGGTTATTCTAATTTTTTCATTTTTATCCCTAATTTTTTCATGTACTCTTCTTTTTATGTCCACCGGGATGCCCATTGTTTTCCTAAGTAGCCCTTTCGGGATTTCGACATAGCAGGTCCTTTTTTACGAGTAGTACTTTTTGACTCAGTCTGAATTGACTGGAAGTGGAACGACTTCTCCATCCATATCTGTCAAGATTATATCACCTTATGAGAAGGCTTTCTTCATGATGTGAAGTACATCATAGTTGGGAGTCAAGTTTCCCCGAGGATCGGAATAACTTAGAAAAATAATATTTTTTACGACCAGGTCACCTGGATAAAACTTTTGAGGTCTGATCTTATTTTAAACACTTTCTTCATCCTCTTTTTGTACAACGGACCATGACCGATGGATGCTAATCATTCCTCCTCAATCAAGTTTAGTTGGTCAAGTCTTTTCTGAATCCAGTCTGCCTCATCAAGCTTGGTATCCATCAGAATCCTTAATGAAAGAATCTCTACCTCGACTAGGAGAATAACATGCGTCCCATAAACAAAAGGAGAAGGGAACTACCCCGATTGAGGTGCACACCAAAGTCTTGTAGCCTTGCAGAGAAAAAGGCAACATTTCAAACCAATCTTTGTATGTTCTAACCATTTTCTAGATGATCTTCTTTATGTTCTTTTTTCAGCTTCGACTCTGCACTTCATCTTTGGCCAATAAGGTAATGCATTGTGGTATTCAATCTTGAACTCTTCACACAACTTCTTCATCATTTTATTGTTAAGATTTGAACCATTATCAGTGATGATTCTATTAGGAATATAATAACTACCTATGATTTCCTTTTTGATGAAGCGAGTGACGACCGTCTTAGTCACGTTCTTGTAAGAAGATGCTTCCACCCACTTGGTGAAATAGTTGATAGAAACCAGGATAAACTTGTATCCATTGCAAAGGGCCATGGAGAAGTTAGAACATTCAAAAGAGTTGGAGGGATGTGAATTCTATCTGCATACACTTGACATTTGTGACACAGCTTTGCATATACACAACAGTAACTCTTCATCGATTTAAAAATAACCTGCTCGTAGAATTTTCTTGGCCATAGAATGCCCACTGGAATGAGTTCCAAAATATCCCTCATGGACTTCTCGTATGATCATCTCTGCCATGTGTCTATCCACAAATCTGAGTAGAACCGAATCATAGTTTCTTTTGTACAAGACATCTCCTAACAAGAAGAACTTGGATGCTAACATTCTAAGTGTTCACTTATCATAAGTTATAGAACCTTAAGGGTGCTTTTGCTTCTCAAGGTACCTTTTGATGTGGAAATACCATGACTTTTCATCAAACACGTCTTCAGTTGTGAGACAATGAGCAGGAAAGACGTGTAATGGTTCTTTGTAATGAAATATGTCTATATTGGGCGCATGATTCAGATAACTGACTTTGAACATTGCTGCTAATGTATCTAGAGCATCTACCAATTGATTTTCTTCTCTATGGATGTGCTCAAAAGTGACTTCATCAAAAGTTGGTACCAATTTCAATATATAATCCCTGTATGGAATTAAATTGGGGTGCTATGTATCCCAATCACCTTGTACCTGATGTATGACTAAGGCAGAATCCCCATAGACTTAAAGGATTTTGATTTTCAGATCAGTGGCTCATTCAAGGCCCATTACACAATCTTCACATTTTATGATGTTGTTTGTGCAACAAAAGCATAGCCTTGAAGTAAGAGGAATATGAGTATTATGGGGAGAAGTCAAAATTTCCCCAATTCCATGGCCTACAACATTTGATGCATCATCGAACGTAAGAGTCCCTCGTGCCTTCGGGTCCGACCCTTCAACATCATCGAGCTGCATAACATCCTTGTTTGGGAATAAAATTTCATTGACTGATACTCTTCCAATGGTTGGTGAGCCAGATGATCTACAAAAATTCTACCCTTGATAGACTTTTGTGTTACATATTGAAGGTCATACTCAGATAAAAGTGTTTTCCATTGAGAAAGTCTGCCTTTAAGCACTGGTTTCTCGAAGATATCCCTTATTGGGTCCATTCAGATATCATAAATATCGTGTACGTCAACATGTATTGCCTTGTACCTTAAGATGCCTAAGAAAGAGCACAACAAGTTTTCTCAAGTAAGGAATACCTTGATTCACAATTAATAAACTTTTTGCTCAGATAAAAAATGGCGTGCTCTTTATATCCCATCTCATCATGTTGCCTAAGTACACACCCCATAGATCCTTCCAATACTATAAAGTACATGATGAGTGGCCTCCCTGGTACTGAAGGAACAACGATTGACGACTCCTGAAGGTATTGTTTGATCTTTTCAAAGGCTTTTGACAATTGTTATCCCAAGAAATATTTTGATTTTTGCACAACAAGTTAAAGATGGGTTCAGAAGTAGCTGTGAGATGATAAATGAACCTGGAAATGTAATTCATTCTTCCAAGGAACCCACAAAGTTCTTTTTCATTTTTTGGTGTGGAATATTCTGTATTGCTTTTAATTTGTCGGGATCTACTTCAATTCCCCGTTGACTTACAATGAAACCAAGTAGTTTTCCAGATCGCACCCCAAAGGTGCACTTGTTAGGATTTAGCCTTAGCTTGAACTTTCGCCTACGAGCAAACAAATTCTACAGATGGATCAGATGTTCCTTCGCAGTTTATGATTTCACAATCATATCGTCAACATATACTTCGATCTCCTTATGAATCATATTATGGAAGAGAGTCACCATAGAATGTTGATATGTTGCACCATCATTTTTGAGACCAAAAGTCATGACCTTGTAGTAATAAGTACCCCAAGGAGTGGTGAAGGTCGTCTTCATCATATCTTTGGGGGCCATCTTTATCTTATTGTATCCCAAAAAACCATCCATGAAAGAAAATACTAAGAATTGGGTCCTATTTTCAACCAATACATCATTTTGAGGTAATGAAAAGTTAATATTTAGGCTCGCTTTATTCAGGTCTCGATAGTCCACGCACATATGCACCTTTCCATCTTCCTTAGACACGAGTACAATGTTCACGATCCAATCAGAATATTCACATACTGCTAAGAAACATCCATCAAGTTGCTTTTTAACCTCTCCTTCTTCTTGAGAGACATATATGGTGCAGTTTTGTGCAACTTTTAATTTACTAAAGGACATTCTGGCTTGAGTGGAAACCTGTGCACAACTATATCAGTGTCCAAACTGGGAATTTCTTTGTAAGACCAGGTGAAGATGTCGACATACTCCCTAAGTAACTCAATCAACCCCTTCTTTTCTTCCTATTACAAAGAAGCCCCTCTCCTGATTTCTTTCTTTACCTCTTCAATACCGAAGTTGATTTTAACACCCCAATTTTTAGAATTAATTATTTAAATGAGATATTAGAAATATTGGTGGATTATTGATGAATATGTGATGTTTTGTTGAGTATTAGGTGTGCTATGTAGTTATGTTATGGATTATTGGGATATTTATGAATATAGAGTATTTTAATAATTAGATAATTATCTATGAATAATAATTATTAGAATTATTATTATTTAAATAAAAAATAATAATGGATGTAGAGAAGCTAGGGGAAAGATGGTAATTGGTGAAATGCTAAGTGAGGACAAGTTTGACAAACTTTAGGGGTCCTAAGGTTAACGAATAATTGGAAGGACTGGCACTGTGAAGAGAAAGTTAGGGCACAAAGAACATGAAAGAATTTCGGTAGAACGCTAAGATAGATTGTAATTCACTGGAAATCTAAGGTAAGGGGGTGATCTTTCATTATATTTGATATGGGGTTTATATGTACGTAGGTGATTTGAGGTTTTTGGGACAAATTGATAACATGATGAATATGATGAAATTGGTTATATTTTGATGTTATAATGCTACATATTGATGTATGTGATGCTTGCAATGTTGTATTATTATGATGTTGTGAAACCATGATGATTTAGATATGTTTTAAGAATTTTATTTATGAAATCAAAAAGGAATTGGGACCGGTTTATACAGGAAATCATAACAAGAAAACCATATTCGTGCTGAATCATCTAGCGATAAAGAAGCATCGTCAGGTGATGATAGCTCACTTGGACGTCGCTAAGGGAGCCAAGGGGCGATGAAGCATAGAAATGGAGGAAGTTACTAAAGAGTGTCACTCAACCATTGATGGGTGACACTTGACGCGAAGGGTGCGTCACCAGGCGATGGAAGTTGCATTGTCGGGCGAAGGTGTCCAGATTTGGATGGTTGTGTAGGATTTTCTTGAAAGCGCCATAACTTGAGTTTTAGAACTCGATTTTAAGTTTCGTTTGAAGTGTTGGGTAACTAAAGTGATGAACTATGGTAGGATGGAATAAATGGAGGAATAAGAAGTAATTTCCAAAATACATAGATTTAGATAGGCTTAGATCCTTAAGGAGTAGTATATAACAATATATGTTGCTATGATGAATTTTTTATACTATAATGTAATAAATGATATGATGAATTGCGAATACTATATTTTATGAAATTGTTAGTAATTAGGGTTTATATGGAAAGATAAAAATGAACGATAGAAAATCCTAATTTCAAGACTAAATAACTTAAATGAACACACTTTGCACACTCACACCTCTAGTGTAACCTCTCTTGTTGCCTTACGATTAACGACCATGTCCCTCGAATGTAGTGATGCTTTAGGAAAGTCCCTCTGATACAAAAGATAATATTATCTCGATGACCCTTTGACGTTGCCTTTCGGAAAATGATATAGTTCCTACGAAACTGCTAAAGCATCCTAACAAGTTGCCTTCGATGACCGTACGACGACCCTCGATGTCCCTTCACATCCAAAAGATATGGCTACCTACCAACTAATGGTACAGATAACACTGTATCTAAAGGAGAAGGAAAAAGTACAAAAATGACCTTGAGTGGGTAGAATACAGTTAATCGCTTTCTCATAAACTCTTCAAAAATAAAACATTTCTCCTAAATATTTTTCACAAACAAATATTTTCAAAGAAACACTTTGTACGCATTCTTGAGGACTGATACAAGAATCATTACAAAGTTCAAATTTCAAAATATTTTCAAACAAATCACGCACAAATCATGTTTTCAAAAGTGAGTTAGCCATTAAGAGCCTGTAGATAACTACAGATAAAAATGGTGCTAACACCTTCCCTGTTCATAACCTACCCCCTGAAATCAAAATCTTTAAGGTCTTTCATGTTATTTTCACCCTTTCTTTATTGGATAAAAGAAAAGTCGGTGGCGACTCTAGCTATCCGCAACATTTGCGATAAAACGCAAAACAAGTCAGTTCTCCAACTATATTACATGATGGCTCCTTATAGGATGACAACTTCAGACTTAAACAAATTGAAGAAACTATTATAATAATTGCTAGAGAAGAAGTTTGTTCGTTCGAGCGTCTCTCTGTGGGGTGCTCCTATGTTGCTGGTTAAAAATAAAGATAGTAGTATGAGGTTGTGCATGTATTATAGACAGTTAAATAAAGTAACTATTAAGAATAAGTATCCACTTACGTGGATTGACAATTTGATGGATCAGGTTGTTGGCGCTAGTGTATTTAGCAAAACTGATTTGAGGTCGAGTTATCATCAGATTCGAGTTATTCCATATGATATTCCGATGACAGCTTTCGGGACAAGATATGGTCATTATGAATATACTGTTATGTTGTTTTATGTATCAAATACGCCTGACATTTTCATGGAATAAATGAACCTTATTTTTCATGAGTACTTTGACACGTTTGTGGTGGTTTTCATTGACAACATTTTGATTTATTTGTGGCGGTTTTCAGAAGAAGAACATGCTAAGCATTTGTGAAACTGACGAAATGTGAATTTTGGTTGAAGAAAGTAAATTTCCATGGCCATGTGATTTCTAGTGGCTGAATTGTTATGGATCATTCTAATGTTGATGCATTGTTACAATGGGATAAACTGATATTTGCAACTTAGATTTGAAGTTTTCTTGTATTAGCAGGTTACTACCAAAGATTCGTTGAAGGGTTTTTTAAAGGGTCGAGCTTTCGTGTGGGATGTTTCATGCGAAGAGAGTTTTGTAGCACTGAAGAAGAGGTTGATGACTGCTTCGGTGTTAATTTTTTAGAACCTGAATGAATCTTTTGTAGTTTATTATGATTCTTCTAAGATGGGTCTTGGTGGTGTACTAATGCAAAATGAACAAGTTGTTGCTTATGCCTCTAGACAATTAGAGCTTCATGAGAGGAAATATCATATGCATGACCTAGAATTGGTGGGCATGGTGTTCATGTTGAAAATTTTGAGACTTTATCTTTTTGGCTCTAAATTTGAAGTGTTCAGTGATCATAAGAGTTTAAAATAATTGTTTGATCAGAAAGAGCTAAATATGAGGCAGAGAAGGTGGATTCAAATGTTAAAAGATTATGATTTTGATTTGAGTTACCATTCAAATAAAGAAAATGTTGTAGCTGATGCTTTGAGTAGGACGTACTTACATATGTCGATGCTTATGGTACAAGATTTAGAAATGATCGAACAATTTAAAGATATGAGCTTGGTTTGTGAAGATATTTCTAAAGGTGTGAGAATGGGAATGTTGAAACTAACTAGTGGGATTCTTGAAGAGATTCGAGAAGGTAAGAAATCAGATTTGAGTTTTGTGGATCGACTGAAGCTGATTACCCAAGGTAACGGAGGCGAGCTCCGAGTGGATGAAAATGGTGTGATGAGGCTTGATAATAGAGTGTGTGTCATACGGTGGGAGAGCTAAATTTTTGGTTTTATCCAAATATGCGGGTAGCAAGAGTCGCCACCCACTTTTCTTTTATCCAATATTTAGGAAAAGGAGGAAAAGAACAGGAAAGACCTTTGATAGATTTTGATTTCGGAGGGTAAGTTATGAAAAGGGAAGGTGTTAGCATCCTTTTCATTCGTAGTTATCTACGGGATCTTAATTGCTTAGCTCACTTTGAAAACTTGCTTTGTGTGGGTGATTTGTTTAAAAATATTTTTTAATTGCCAATGTAAGGATAACTGCGTAATGATTCTTGTATCATTCCTCAAGAATGTATACAAATTGATTTTGAAATTATTTTTTGTATTGAAAATGATGTGTGAAATGTTTTGAAAAAGTTATGATCAAGCAATTAATATTTCTTACCCACTAATAAGGTCTTTCTTGTTATTTTTCTTCATCTTTAGAGATGTTATTATCCATACCATTAGTTAGTAGGTAATCCCATCTATTGGATGTGAAGGGACATGTGTAGGGTCATCGTATGGTCATCGAATTCAACATGTAAGGATACTTTAGCAATTGTATCGCAGGGACTATCATCATTTTGCTTGTAGGGTCATCGAGGGACTATGATCTTTATTCGAAAGGGACTTTAATGATTCGATTGAAGGTCTTTTTGTAAAGTATCCCCACTTTCGAGGGACGTGACCAATATTGTAAGACAACAAGAGAGGATACCCTAGAAGTGCAAATGTGAAGAGTGTATATATTTTAGTTAATTATCTTGAGAATTAGGGTTTTCTATGTTTGTTTTTAGTCTTGCCATACAAACCGTAGTTATTAATAATTAGATGTACAAAAAAGTTAAGTGCGAAATATAAAGTCCTATGTTATTACATGGCTTTGGTGGAGATACACAAGTATAGATATTTGTGAGAAAAATAAACCTATGTTATTACATCCTTAGACACATAATAGAAAAAAATGTGGGAATATAAATCTACGCTATTACATTGATAGTGCGACCTATACAATTTTCTAAGAAATTAAATAGCAACAAATAAATAAGAAACGAATGTTATAAAATATGTTTTGTGGTTTTTTGTAGAAAATAGTTTAAATGATGATAGTAATTATAAACCTAATTCTAATCGATTTTAATATTAAGAAGAGAAGTTTAGTTAATTAATTAACTAATTAGTAAAATAAAAAATATAAGAAAAATTCAATCACTAACTAAAACCCTAATCCTAATTTGTTATTATTATAAAAAATTTAGGTTGGTTAATTGTTAATTAAGAATTAATTAGTAAATAAAATAGGAAATTAATTAGGGTTAATAAAATAGGGAAAAAAGAATTGCAAGGGGTGGTTGTTGGACTACGCTCCTAGCTTCACAGGTGCACCCTCTTGCCACTAGGCCAATGCTGCTTTTGTGATAGAGAATAGGAATTGATCAATATATATAAAACATGCACGTTAGTAAGAAAATTAACAAAAAATAATTGTAAGACGCAGGGATGGAACCCACACCCTTCACGTAACATACCTTTGTCTCAACAAACTGCACTGCACATACTTTGTTTCATTGAATAGGAATAAATAAATATATTATAAAAAATGTATTAGAGAAGCGTCGGAGCCCTAGCTCCAGTCGTCTTGTCCGATCAGTCAATTTTTCAACCTGCAAAAATAGAAAAATTTAAAGGTTAAGAGGGATCGTGTCCCCCTAATTTGGACCTCCTGATTCCAACGGTGGGAATAGTTTGGCTTGAAAATTATTGTATCGTGATATTTGAAGAAAATATCTCAAACTGCCCTAGCCATGGCAGATCCTTGTTCATGCGTTAAAGCTTGCAAATAATGCTTCTAAACAAGTCTAAACATCATCATGAATAGGTATATGTGCATAGAAAATTAATCCATAATGAATGATTAAAGAGTTAAAGATTAGAGAATTTTACCCAATCGGCGTGACTTAGTGTGGCTATTTGGGCGTGCTTCAGGCTTCAAGGATGACTGGGATATACTCTTGGGATCTTAAAGAACATAATGGAATGCTTGGAATGGATTGCAAGAGGCTGGAGACAAGGGTTTAAATTTTCCATAGCTTTGACAAAATTTGAGATTTTTGAGATGGTGTTCTTGAGGAAATTTTCATGTCCTTTGATGTCTGAAGGTGTTGAGTAATTACAATGAGAAGATGTGGTCAACAAAAGTGAATCAAATCTCTTGTATTTCATGATCAAATCTTTGATTGGAATTTTTTCATGAAATCTTTCTTTTGTAGGCCAATCATGTACCAATCAATCTTTAGACTTTTTTGGAAGTTATCACCAGCTTTTTAGACTTATGATTTGATTCAAAAATAGATTCACATGCCTTATATCACTTATTTGGTATTTTATTTGATTTATTTTGCTTTTTATTGAATAAAATAAAAAAAAACTAAAAAAAAACCACAAAAATAAATGAATGGATTTAAAGGTCTATTATGAGACCAGGAACACGTTTGTACTTTAAAAGATAGGCCCATTTGCCCAAAAATTCAAATTTGCTCAATTTGGATTTCAAGCATTTTCTAAAAATTGCCCAACTTGCACAAATCATATCTTGCTCACTATTTGTCATATGAAGGTGATCTTTTACTTTTTGGAAAGCTCAAGATGTCTCCTACAACTTTCATGTCGATCATTATTCCATTCGAAGTTTTTATCTTAATGTAAAGTGCTTTGATAAAAGTGTCTTTTTGTTGACTTTTAAAATGACATGTAATGTTTTGGCCCATATCTCTTAAATGAAGCAGTTTAGGCCTTAAGCTTAAAGAGAAAAAGTTGTAGAGAACTGAATTTCTTTAAAGATAGGCTTTGGTTGAGAAATTTATGATGAAGTATGTGAAAGTTATGATTGGTCAAAGTTCAGTTAACTTATTCTTAAGAAATTCCTAATTTAGTAACTTTTGAGTTTTGATGAATCTTGAGTTTTCTTGATGAATCATGATTAACCCTTGATCAAATGATGAATATGAGTTCAAAATCTTGACGTTGATCTAAAAACTTGAAGTATGACTATAGATTGGTCAAAGTTGACTTTTTGTCCAATATAGTTGATTTTCAATCATATGTCTAATTGACAGAGCAAAATTGTAATGCAAGGCTTGAATTTTGGTACGAGGATGCTTTGAGACATATGAGAAACCATGAAGCCCACTTGAGGAATTAGAAGTCTAATTTCCTTTGGGAAAAACAAAACCCTAGTTGTAGGTCAATTGCTTAGGAGGAGGGTTTGTCTAGTCAATCTTTTTAATAGTCTTGAGTGTCTGAGACCTTCATGAACATGAGGAGACCTATTGGAATAATTTGTCTTGAAAATGGGAGGCAAAATTTTGGGGTACAATAGCTGCCCCTGTTCAATCGTCTTAAACCTAAAGAGTTAGATTGGCATGTCCGCCATTCGTGATCTGATGGTGGAAGGAGATTGAACACTTAAGTGCCCAAAAATTTGCAGTCGTATGTACAAGAAGTAACAGTATTTGTCGATTGTACTGCTTGATAGGGCTTAAAGATTTTGTCGGAGAAGGGATAGATGTCTTTAGAGATGGGCTTATAGATACCATCTAAAGTAACTATTGATAGGACTATTAGAATGAGGCTATGTTCGACTGTATCTGAAAAAGTATACTAGAATAAGTCTGTGTCTGACTATATCTAGAAGACATGTTGGGGAGTGTCAAAATGAATCTTATGTCTCGATTGTATCTGAATAATGTTTTAGAATAAGCCTATGTCTTGATTGTATCTAAGAGAGGATCATAATAAGTCTTTTCCCGATTGTATCTGAATAATGTATTGGAGTGAGTCTATGCATGACTGTATCCAAAGGAGTATTAGAATGAACCTTCGCTTGGTTGTATCTGAAAAATGTATTGGAATGAGTCTACGCGAGACTGTATCCAAAGGAGTATGAAAATGAACCTTCTCTTGGTTTTATCTAAGGGAAACACTTTTCATAATGAATATATTCGATTTCATCTGAGGGAAAGCTATTCAGAATGAATCTATATGATTTTATTATAAGGAAATGCTTTTTAGAATGACTCTATCTGATTTTATCTGAGGGAAATTCTTTTCAGAATGAATCTATCTGATTTTATCTAAGGGTAATGCTTTTCAAAATAAATCTCTGAAGGAAATGCTCGTCAGAATTAATCACTAAGGGAAATGCTCGTCAGATTTAGTCTCTAAGGGAAATCATCTGGTCATGTAGATAGTCACCCCGTCCTGCTTCGAGAATTGATCTACTACCTGTATATGAATCACTGATAATATCCGTCTGTTTATGAATTTAACCTAAAAAGATAAAGTTAGTTTTATGCAATGTCATAATGTATGTAATGCATTGCATAATGATGCTCCCAAAATAAGTGAGAATATTATATGTGTTTCGTATGCATATGTTATGATATTTTTTAAATGATGTATGAATGCAATAAGTTGTCGGAGCGTATCGGTAGCTTCGTGTAATAACTCTGGCTGGGAAAAATAAATCCTTGAATGTTGTTGGGGATGAAGGAAGCAATTCTTCAACTTTGTTTAAAATTAATTTACTAGGGATTACTGGTTTCTATTTGAGGACACTCTGCTAGGGATGTTCGACTTCTGTTTGGGGATAGAAGATATCCAGAAGAGTCGATCGTTTGTCATTCTTTTTATTGAAGGATTGAATTCTTATGTACCCTGACTGGGGATAAAAGAGATGGATATTCCCCTGATGCACCATCTAACTAGGTTTCATATACGGGTATCAGCTTTTCTGGGGAGGACGGCGTTGAATGCCATTTGGATGGAGAAGAGAATTCTGTCAGGGAATTGCGATATTGGAGAAATAAACTCTGTTGGGGAAATGAATCCTGTAGACTATGTTGAGGAAATAATATCTGATAGGGACTAGAGGTTCATAGGTTACACTGAGGAAGTTTCTACTGTATGTTGGGTAAATGATCAAACTTCCTTATCTTCTAGGGGACCTATTGGGGAAGATGGTCATATCAAGCTATCCATTAGGTGAACGGCTGGAAGATGCCCCAATTTTTTTCTGAGGGCATATTAGATTTGCTCGGGAATATATCTCTATTGGGGATGAGCTTGTGAAGATAGCTCTGTAGAGATAGTTCCATGGAGATTACTCTGTGGGGATTTGTGGATAACTTGAACATTATTCCGACTCTTAGAGTCTTTAGTAAATGTTAATCTTGTTTTTATGCATACATTTGTAAACAGTAATCATATTCAAATACATATGTTCATTCAACGTAATCATTGGACATTTTTACAAACAAAACAAAGAAAGTAAAAACAATTTTGAATTTTGAAATATATTTGCATTGATTCTGAAAGTTTTATACAAGGAGACAAATCCTAGTAAGAGGAAATCATTGCAAAAATTGAAAAAAAGGTACAAAGAAAAACAAATAAAAATAGCTACGTGGAAATGATCCCATCGAGTTTCAACTTTGCTATTGTCCCTATGACTTTAAGTATCTCATAACTTGCTGTTGGAAGAAGATGATTGAATTGATCTGTACCGTTTGAACATGATGCTAGGAATAAAGTTGGCTGTAAGTAGATGGATGATCCAATGAGACACAGTCCTACGCTTTAATCCCTAACTTTTGCCTGGACCACCATTTTGTGTTTTCAGTCCACCAGGATATCCTTTTTTGCCTAAGCCACCTTTTCAGGTTTTCGACTTGCCCAAACCCTTTTAGTTCGCAGGGATGCCCTTATTTTTTCCTAGGCATGTCAACCTAGTGGTTCTCTTTTATGCATAGTATTTTTTGACTATGTCCGCGTTCACAGGGTGCAGAACATCTTCATCGTCCATGGTGGTCAGTATCATAACACCTGCAAAAAATATATTTTTGATAAAAAATGGCCCTTCGTATGTGGGAGTCCATTTTCCCCTGGGATCACCTTGTGGTAGAATGATGCGCTTTATTACCAAATTACAAGCCTGGTACATCTGATGTCTGACTTTCTTGTTAAAAGCCTTGATCATGCATTTCTGATACATCTGACCATGACAAACAACCACAAGTCTTTCTTCATCAATCAAATTTATCTGGTCAAGTCGAGTCTGAATCCATTCGTCTTTGTCTAAATCTATGTCTTTCATAATCCTTATGGAAGGAATCTAGACTTCAACAGATAAGACAACCTCCAAACCGTAGACTAGGGAGAACGGGGTTGCCTTAGTTGATGTACGTACTGAAATGAAATAACCATGAAGAGAAAATGGTAGCATCTCATGCCAATATTTGTATGTCATCGTCATTTTCTGCAAGATCTTATTGATATTCTTGTTGGTGGCTTCCACTGTGACATTCATCTTTGGTCAGTACGAAGATGAATTGTGATGCTTAATCTTGAACTGCATGAAAAGTTCCACGATCATAGTATTGTTAAGATTGGTACCTTTGTTCGTGATGATCCTATCGAGGATGACATACCGACAGATAAGGTTATGCTTAATGAACCGATCCAAAACATTCTTGGTAACGTAAGCAAACGAGGCTACTTTTATCCATTTTGTGAAGTACTAAATAGTGACAAGGATGAAACGATGCCCATTGGAAGCAGTAGGCCTAATATCTCATTTCAAATGAATTCCCTATATTGCAAACGGCCAAGGAGCAGTTAAAAAATTTAAAGGAACCGGAGGCACATGTACTTTGTCAGCATAAATCTGACATTTGTGGCAAGTTATGGAATGATGATGCTAATCGGCTTCCATGGTATACAAATAATAACCCGCCCTCAGGATCTTCTAAGCCATTGTATGTCAACTAGAGTGAGTACCAAGGACACCTTCGTGCATATCTTCAATAATTTTCTTAGCTTCCTTCTTGTCTACACAACGAAGCAAAGTCAAATCGTGGTTGTGCTTGTACAAGATTTTGTTACTCAGAAAGAACTTGGAAGAGAACCTTCTCAGAAATTTCTTATCATTGATAGATTCTCCTTAGGATATTCTTGAGTTTCGAGGTATCTTTTTACTTCGTGGTACCAAGGCTTTTTCTCTACTCCATCAGTATCAACTTAGTAGAAATACACTGATTCATCTAGTCTCTCAATAGTAATTTGAGGAGCTTTGTTATCCCATCTGATTTGAACATAGATGACATGGTATCTAATGCGTCTTCCAATTGATTCACATCTCATGGAATATATTCAAAAGTGATTTCTTCGAAGTACAAAATTAATGTCAACACATACTCTCGATAAGAAATGAGATTTGGTTGCTTCATGTCCCATTCTCCTTTAATCTGACTGAGCAACATGGATGAGTATATTCATTCAAGAGTTTAATTCTGATATCGATGTCAGCTTTGATACCCATGATACATGCTTCGTACTCGGCCATATTGTTGGTACAGTCAAAACACGATCTGGCTGTGAAGGGCTTATGGAAACCATTGGGATATACAATCACATCACCAATTCCATTACCAAACACGTTGGAAGCTCCATCAAAAACCATAGTCCATCGTGATCCTGGTTCATCCAGGTTCTTCATAATCAGTAGCTAACATGATATTCTCATCTGCAAACTTAAAATTCATAGACTGATAGTCCTCTATAGCTTAATGAGCCAAATGATTTTCCAGTAAACTTCCCTTGATTGCCTTCTGAGTAGTGTACTGAATGTCGTATTATGTCAAGACCATTTTCCATCTTGCTATTCTTTTAAATATAGCGGGTTTCTCAAATATGTACTTTATTGGATCCATCTTAGAGATCAACAAAGTAGTATGAGTCAACATATATTGTCTTAGTCGTCGAGCAGCCCATACCAATGTGTAGCAAGTTTTCTTGAGCAGTGAGTATCTTGTTTCACAGTCGGTAAAATTTTTTCTAAGGTATTATATTGCTCGCTCTTTTCGACCAGACTCTTCATGTTGCCCCAATACACACCCCATTGAGTACTCTAATACTTTCAAGTACGTGATTAGAGATCTTCCTTCATCTAGTGGCATTAGAATTGGAGGTTCCTGAAGGTACTCCTTGATATTTTTTAAGGCTATCTGATAATCGTCGTTCCACTTCACTACTTGAATTTTCTTCAGTAACTTGAAGATTGGCTCAAAGTAGCGGATAAATGGGAAATAAACCTGGCAATCTAGTTCAATCATCCCAAGAAACCTCTGACTTCCTTCTCAGTACGGGGAGCTGGCATTTCATGAATGGCTTTAACCTTGGCAGGATCAACTTAAATACCTTTACCACTGATAATGAAACCTAGGAGTTTACCGGATCTTACCCCAAAGATGCACTTGTTTGGATTCAATCTCAACTTATACTTCTTTAATCTGTCAAACAGATTGTGCAGGTGATCGAGATGTTCTTCTTCAGTCTGAGACCTGGCTATCATGTCATCAACGTAAACCTCTATCTCATGATGGATCATATCATGGAACAAAGCTACCACAACACGTTAATATGTTGCACCGGCGTTCTTCAAACCAAAAGGCATAACTTTGTAACAAAAAGTACTCTATTGTGTGAAAAAAGTAGTCTTTTCCATGTCTTTAGGTGCCATCTTGATTTGATTATAACCATAATAAACATCCATGAAGGAAAACACTTTATGCTTAGCGGTGTTGTCAACCAGAACATCAATATGCAGAAGCGGAAAGTTATCTTTGGGTCTTGACCTATTCAAATCCTTGTAGTTTACAAACATAGGCACCTTATCGTCCTTCTTATGTACCAACACCACATTTTCAAACCACTGAGGATAGGACATAACAACTAAGAAACCAACATTTAATTTCTTCATGATTTCAGCTTTGATCTTTTAAGATATCTCGGGGTGCATAAGATGGACCTTATGCTTTATAGGAGGAAAACCTTCCTTCAGCGGTAGATGGTGAACCACAATGTCAGTATCAAGTTCTGGCATGTCTTCATAAGACCAAGCAAAGATCTCAACATAGTCACGTAACATCTGGATTAACCTCTTTTTGACACTGTCTTCTAGGTTAGCACCTACCTTGATTTCATTCTTGTCCTCTTCAGAACCCAAGTTCGCAACCTAGAATAGCTTTTCATGTGGTTGTATGGCTCTTTCTTCCTGCTTTAACATTCTAGCAAGTTCTCCAGGTACTTCACAATCTTCCTCACCCCTGTCCTCAGTTTGGTAGATCGGATTTTCCAAGTCATAATTGGAAATAGCAGAATTGTTATCAATGGGACCCACGGTGGATGTTAATCTGCAATTTTTATGTGGGTGTGTGTAAGAACACATAACTATTTTGAAAGCAATAAAGTAAAATAAAGACAAAGAGCGTAAAATTTGAATGCAAACATCCAATGATTTATTAAATGAAAATATGCCGATGAAATATGACAACCCTAACAAATGAACCGTTGTGCTTCAGGTAAGGCACAAGGCTTAAAGTTATTGTTCAAATTACATAACCAAAAGCAAGAAAACAGAAAATAGAATTTACTCCTGACTAAAGGAGATTGGTATGAAGTCTTAAGCCTTCTAATTATTGAGTCCACTGCTGGTAGAAGGGAAAATCCAACTGTCTATGTCACAATCCCTATCAGCGTTGACATAAGAAACATCATCAATAACATTAACGCCTTTGTCATGATTACACATAGGTGCAATGATCACATTAGGAGTCTCATAAGGATCAAATTCAATATCCTTATAGTCAATCATGTCTTGAATCTTATTTTTTAACGCCAAAAAGTTGTTAGTGTCATGTCCATGACTGTTGGAGTGGTATGCACATCTTGCATTGGGATTGTAACATGGAGAGGAAGTATTAGGGTTCTGAGGAGGATCCTTCAGTGTAATCAACTCTGCCTTTAACATGTGTTACCATGCTTGAGGAAGTATTTGGGAACTGAGCATTCTGAGCCCGAAGTTCTTTGACTATCTGCTCGAGAGCCATTTCTGCTGAAATAAACATCAAGAAGATGAGAAACCTGTCTTAGAAACCTGTTATGCAATGAAGTGTATGGCATGTAGATGCATATCCAATATTTTCAAAGACCTTGTGGGATTTTGTTAATAAAAAGGAAACAAAAATAAATATTCTTATTAGTAAATTCAAATTATAACAAAAGGGGTTACTAAGACACAATATGACTCAAGTCTCCCATGGACACTTATTCTTTGTGTTGACATATGCATTAAGGCTCTACTCTTCGTGAAGTTGTTTATTTAGCGCCAACATTTTCTTCTCACTAGCATAGAACTGAGTGCAAAAGGTGTCCCTTTCTTTTTTCAACTAAATCCAAGACTTTTATAGCTCTTTAAGATTCGTAAGCATATCTTGATGAAAGATGGTATGAGGAATATCTCCTTTACCAACAGGATCCATAATTATTGGT
Organism: Vicia faba; assembly: GCA_948472305.1. Classification (NCBI taxonomy): domain Eukaryota; kingdom Viridiplantae; phylum Streptophyta; class Magnoliopsida; order Fabales; family Fabaceae; genus Vicia; species Vicia faba. The sequence continues at coordinate 161,536,087 of OX451741.1, read as the reverse complement.
AGGACAACAGGATATGGCATTATAAGTTTTTGAGCACGAGATCGCACCCATCTGAGGTAGGGCTCCAAGCAGATGGAGTTTTTGTGTCCCAAAGTATTTGTGTTTTTGTTTGATTTGATTTTCGCAGGATTAAATTATGGACCGCAAAAGAAGATGAACGTGACCACCGTGGCTGGTGGTTTGACATGTCTCAGGCGGTGGTCTAAGCTGGCGCGACCTTCTCCCCTTGTCCAATTGGTTGATTCAAAAACATTAGTTCCATCTCTCCACTCCTGATTAGTTCACCCAGACACCATGGTCCCACCTGCGTTCAATTGTTTTTTAATTTAAAATAATTGCATTTGTTTATAATGTATATTGATTTATTTTTTTACGTTATCGGATGTATGGTCGTTCCAACGGTTGATACATTGTGCGTTAAGGCTTTGTGATATGCAAGGGAAAGGGTTCGATCCATGCCTCTTTCATATTATTTTTCTGAATAATTCTTGTAGATCCTGTGCTTTGGGTTCTAGTGCGTCCACCATGTATCTCCAGATCTCATCTGTCACATCAGTATAGGATCAAATCCAGCACCCCTAGAACGCTCCTCCATGGTGAACCCCAAGGAGCTAGCAACACTGGATCTCATGTAGGCAGTTGGGCTTGTGCATCTGGGCTTGGCCAAAACTCAGATGCAAACCCCAAATTGCTTCATACATCAGGCCCATTTTCCATTTTCTTTTCTCTAATTATTTTATCTATTTAATTGTTTTATTTTTTTGAAACCAATTTTATTTTAATCAAAAAATCATAAAATCACAAAAATAGACTTAGGGTTTTTCTAATTAATTTAATTTTTGGTAATTAATTTAACTTAATTATTTTGATTTATTTCATCATTTTAACTTAATTAGAATTAGGTTAAAATTTCAAATCTTTTTCTCAATAAATACCAAAAAAATATTTCATTAAATAATTAGATTTTTAGGGTTTTCAAACTTTTTCCCTTTTTTTAAACCTAGCACGTTTATTATTTTCTGTATTCTATTTTTTTTCCAAATATTGTATCTGCTTGCATGTTGTAATAGTTTTAAACTAGTGTTTACTTACTGTCTTTTCCCCAAAGTTTTATCGTTTGTATCCCCCTTGCCAAATCTCTAATAGCGTAGGACGTTTATTTATGCTTTACGATTTTACTGTTACGATAACTTCTTAGGTTAATAGGATTGTATGATACGGTGGGAGAACTGACTTGAAGGTTTTGCGTTTGATCGCAAATATTGCATTTAGCAAGAGTCGCCACCGACTTTTATTTTATCCAAAAGGAAAGGTGAAAAAGCACAGGAAAGACCTTTGGGATTATTTCTTGAGGTCGGGGGGTAGATTATGAAAAGGGAAGGTATTAGCACCCTTTTCATCCATGGTTTTCCATGGGCTCTTAGTTACTTGCTAGATCACTTGCTTTTGTTTGAAAATTGTGCTTTGTGTGGTTTTTTGAAAGTATTTTGTATAGAGGCCATTGTTTAGGCAATGTTTGTAATGATTCTCGTTCGTAAGAATGTATACAAAGATGTTGATCTTTTGAATTTTTTTTCAAGTTTGTAAGATATTTTGAAATGTGTAGGTGTTTGTTTTGAAAATAGCAAGGATGTTTGTTTGAAATTGAGCAAGTAATTAGGAGCATTCTACCTACTCAAAAGTCTTTCTTATACATTTCCTTTTCCTTTGACATTGTTATCTTACCATTTATTTGGTAAGTAACCCTATCTTTGGATGTAAACGGGACGAGCGTGGGTCATCGTATAACCATGATTAACAATGTTTCAAGGCATCTTAGAATTCTCTTTTAGGGACTAAGATCATTTGTAAGGAAACTTAGATAGCGTCATCGATGGACTATGATCTTGTATTCATTTGTTTTTGCTAAGATACCTCACATGCATAATATGGCCATTTTGTAAGGCAACCAAGTGGATTTTACCCTAGGGGTGCTTGTGTGCAAGTGTATTGTTTTCATCCTTGTTTTTTGTCTTGAATTAGGGTTTTCTATTTGATTCATCTTATTCTTTTCATACAAACTCTAATTACTAGCATGTGAATATAAAGCATTTAAATTGCGGAAAATAAAAATACTAAGCTATTACATGATTTGTGGGAAGGGGGTGTACAAAGTATAAATGGGGATTGCAAGAAATTAAACCCTAATTAATCTATTACAATCATATTGAATTGAAAAAATAAATGTACAAAATATGAAAAGAAATAATGTATAAAGTAATGAATAAAAAAAAGAATGGATTTTATTTGGTTTTGTCCTTGTTAAAAAAGTTTTTATTTTTTAACCTAATGAACTAAAAAAATGTTTAATAAAAAAAAACTAATTTAATTTAAAAGAGAAAATATTTTTAAGTTTTATGAAGAAGATTTTAACATTAAACTAAATAGTATGAAAATTAATTAAATTAGGAAAAGTATAAATTCTATGTTTATTTTAAGAAAATAAAATAAGCCTAAATCTATTTAATTAAAAAAGTTAAGTTTGTAACAAAAATATTTTTGATGTTTTAGTCTAGAAAATAAAATAAATTTATATAGTATAAATAAAAATATTTTTTTAAATCTTTTTTGTCAATAAAATAAATATTAATATTAATATTAATAATAATAAATAAAAAGAATAATACAATAAAAATAAAATAAATAAATAGTCAGGGGGGTTCATTAATAAACAAAAGAGTATCATGTCCAAAAATAAACTAAACCCAATGAAGAGCCCAAATGTTGCCAAAAAAGAACAAAAAAGAGTCAGAAAATGTAAAAATAACAAAATGGTCACGTTGGGGCTTGAACCCAGGACCATGGGGTGAACAGGCGCGCGCTTTACCACCGGGGTGGCTATACATCCGTTAACTTGTATGAAATGATAAACACATAACACAAAACGCGTCCTGACTGTACTTCATCTTCAACCTCCAGCCAAAGGATCTGTAACTTGCTCATTTCTCAACCATTTGCAAAAATGTAAACATGAAAATTGCTCCATTTTGTCACACGAATCCAACCATATAAATATCATAAACTATAAATGAAAGATGAATGAGAATTTTTAAAAGTACCAAATTCTGACCTAAATATTTCAGAAAGTTTAAACTCAAAATTCTCCTAGCTCAATCAAAATAAATGAAATCTATGGACATGTACGACTTCAGGGAAATGATGTCTACATTTTATCTTCACAAATGCAAGCCTAACAATGCCTAAGTAATGAGATAGAAGTTCAAGAAAAATACCTCAAAAATGGGAATCGTGAAATGAATTTGAGCTTGTTTCAGGCAGTGTTGATGATCAGGTTAGCTTCCTTGGACCTCTAGGAAGCTAATGCAATGGCTGGGTTGAGCTGAGGGTGGCTGGAATGGTTTGGAGAAGTTCAACTATGATGCTCTTTTTTTGGTTATGGAAGACAGGGTAAATGGTGTTACATAAGTGAAACAGATACAAGGATGAGTTACCCTTGATGCAAGGAAGCTTTAGAAACTAAAAGGCCAAGAAACACACGAGGAAAATGTGACTTTGAGGTTCAAGGTCAGAAACTGTGCAATAATGGAGTTTTTGGGAAATTTATGATTTGAGAGGGTTTTGGTGTATTTTAGGGTGCTCAATCTCCTATTCTAGCTCACAAATAGTTCCTTTATTTATAAGCAACAAGTTTGGAGACTTGTTGTTGATCATAATTCAAAATCATATGTTTATGCATAACATGTGATTTTTGAGAATTTCAAGTTTCCAAGCATTGTGTACTTGCTAAGATAGAGTGGTTATGTTTTAAACAAGCTTGCTTCTGACTTTTTGGATGGAGTGTGATCGTAGGGGATAATTTAGAGGCTCAAGAATTGACTTTACATAAAAGCTTGCTTTTCTAAAGAGGAAGTGTTGACTTTGTGCCATTAAAGGAAATATGGATTGGATAAAGCTTAAACCACTTGGATTAAAGATCAAAGGTTTGTGTAATCCATTAATAATGGATATATACACAAGTTAGGAGGCCTGAAAAGCAAGATTATGCAGCCTAGCATTGAAATTTCAGTTGTGTTCATCATGAAAATGACCTATAATTTCAGTTTGAAACCCCAACTTCATATCTTCGATTCTCCTTGCTCAAGGAAGATCTCAAGGAGTTCTTTGACATTTTGGAAAGCTTGTAAAATGATCTACAACCCCTCTTTGAATTTTTTTGAAGATTACCCTTGGAACTATGTGAAAAAGTGTCATGAAGTTAGGTCAAAATCTTGTCCAAATTAGGGCAAAATTTCACTGTGTTTTGTTTCATGACCCTATATTCTTGACAATATAACTTGAGATACAAGAACTTTTGGGAGATGTTGTGTAAAGAAAAGTTGTATATTTCTTGGAGATATACAACTTTCATGTTGGAAGTTTCTCTTGAATCATCTTGCATCATAGTGAAAATTTGGCTCAAAGTTATGAAAAAAACATGGATTTTCAACACTTAGGAAAATTTATAAGTTTAGAAATTTTGACTTTTCAAAATAAAATCTTGAATTTTTGATTTATTGATGAATAAGTTTCATATTTTGACATTTTTGATGAATTATGATCTTTGGCACTTGAATTTGACCAAAAAGTCAAGGTTTGACTTCTCAGTATATAGTTGACTTTTGATCAGTTAACTGCAAAATTCATCTGTCAATCCAATGGACTTGCAATGTTTTGAACCATGTCATTAGGTAAAAATGGTGAAATTGGAATCTTGAGATCATGCATTAAAACAATTGACCAATTGCTAGGTTAAAAATCAGAAATTGCCCTTTCCTAGTTAAAACCCTAACTTTAACCATTTTGCCCTTTTGGAGATTTGATCAAATTTCTTGAGGAGTTGTGGTCCAAACTTGATCAAATGGTTCATATGATTAAAAATGTTGATGTGGATAAAAAATTATGAGGTTTGACTATAAATTGGCCATGGTTGACTTTTTCCCCAATGCAACTAATTTTTAGGTCAACTGTTCAATTGACTGATCAAAAGTGTGATCCAAGGCTTGAAACTTGACATGAGTAATCTTGGGGGTCCATAATGGTCCATGAAAGTCATATGAAGCATTGATAGTTCAAAAATACTTGTGCAAACTCAAACCCTAATTTTGGTCATCAGTACCTAAGGAGGTGTCTTGAGCTGATCAAACCCTAGTGCAGTCTTGAGCCCAAGGAGATCTTGTGAGCAAATTATTGACAAGTGAGGGGGAAAATTTTGGGGTGCAACATATGCCCCTGTTCAATCTTCTTAAGCCTGAAGAGTTGGATTGGCAAGCTTTGCCGTTCGTGACTCGAAGGTGGAAGATGATTGGACAGTAGTGTGCCCAGAAATTTGCACTTGGCGATGTGATGGTTGAGGGAATGGGCTTAAACATGCCATTTGGAGAGGTGATATAAAGTTGTTGGATATGGGCTTGTAGATTCCACCCAAGAGCGGTTGTTGAATTATAACTTGTAATCTGAGAGAATGAGTATCAGAATGGCGTTTGTGTCTAGAGTGTATCTGAAATGTATCTGGGGGCTGATTTTAATTGAGTGTCAGAATGGCATCCGTGTCTGGAGCATATCTGAACTGTATCTGAGAGTTGAATCTGGATGAGTATCAGAATGGCATTCGTGTCTGGAGCGTATTTGAACTGTATCTGAAAGTTGAATCTGAATGAGTATCAGAAGGGCATCCGTGTCTGGAGCGTATCTGAATTGTATCTGAAAGTTGAATCTGAATGAGTATCAAAATGGCATCCATGTCTGGAGCGTATCTAAACTGTATCTGAAAGTTGAATCTGAATGAGTATCATAATGGCATCCGTGTCTGGAGCGTATCTGAACTGTATCTGGGAGTTGAATCTGAATGAGTATCAGAATGAAATCCGCGTCTGGAGCGTATCTGAAGTGCATCTGAAAGTTGAATCTAAATGAGTATCAGAATGGCGCCCGTGTTTGGAGCGTATCTGAACTGTATCTGAAATTTGAATGTGAATGAGTATCAGAATAGCATCCGTGTCTAGAGTGTATATGAACTGTATTTGGGAGTTGAATCTGAATGAATATCAGAATGACATCTGTGTTTGGAGCGTTTCTGAACTATATCTGGGAGTTGAATCTGAATGAGTATCAGAATGGCATCCGTGTCTGGAGCGTATCTGAACTATATTTGAAAGTTAAATCTGAATGAGTATCAGAATGACATCCGTGTCTGGAGCATATCTGAACTGTATCTAGAAATTCTGAACATTTTTAATGATAGTTGTTAATCTTATCCTGAAAAGGATAAAATGTTAGCTAAAATGCAAATTAATGTTGTATGAAATGTATGATATAATGCATTCGTTTTATCAATGTTTATGATATACGGATGTAATGTATGTGTATGTGAGCTAGTCTATTACGATGTTTGTTGGATTGGGGAAAATAAATCCATGAATGTGTCTTAGGATATGTAAGTCTTCATGTCTTGATGTGGAAGTGTTAATGAATTTCCGTTTAGATAAATAAACTCTGTTCTAAGGGAAATGCCATGTACTTCTTGAAAAATTTGTTTGGGGAATCTGGAGAAATTGGATGATTTCTACCAGGGATTGATAATTGGAAGCTTTGTTCCGTTGGGGATTAAACTGTACACTACGGGGAATTTTTTATGGAAAATAACTTGGAGATATTTCCCTATCCCTTAAAGCCATCAGTAATTGTCTTTTATTTTGTTTATTTGTAAACAATAATTATGTTCAAATGCATATGTTCAACATTGAATCATGAGATGTTTTTGTAAACAAAACACAAGAGTAAAGAAAATATAGATAGTTTTGCACTTTCAAAGGAATATATTAATAAGTATTTTTGTACAGTGAGACAAACATTCTAGTAAGAGAATGCCTTCATAAAAAATGAAAATTTTAATACAATGAAAATATAGCTATATGTAATAATCCCTTGGGGTTCCCATTTTGCTATAGCCTTTGTATCTCTAAGCATCTTGTCTATTTGTTGCCTTGTCCGAAGATGATTGAATTGGTCAGAAATGTCGAGTTTTCAAGTTGTCCGTAAGGTGATCCAACAGGACATAGTCATATGCTTTAATTCCCTAACTTTTTCCTGGACCGCCCTTTCGGGTTTTCAGTCCACTGGGATACCTTTTTTGCCCAAGTCGCCCTTTCGGGTTTTCAACTTGCCGGGTGTACAGATTTTTTTTTGTCCCTAATTTTTGCCTGAACCTCTTTTGGTTTGCCGAGATGCCCTTGTTTTTCCTAGGTGTGTCAACCTAGAGGGTCTCTTATACGTAGTATCTTTTGACTATGTCTGCATTCGCAGGGTGCGGCAGGTCGTCGCCATCCATGGTGGTCAAGATCATTGCCCCGCCATAGAATATGTTTTTGATTACAAATGGTCCTTCATAGGTAGGAGTCCATTTTCCCCTAGGATCACCTTGTGGCAGTATGATGCGTTTGATCATTAGATCCCCAACTTGATACACTTGGCGTCTGACTTTTTCGTTGAAAGCCTTGATCATCCGTTTTTGATACATTTGACCATGGAAAACAGCAATAAGTCTCTTCTCATCAATCAAGTTCAGTTGATCAAGTCGAGTCTGGATCCAATCGTCTTCGTTCATCCCTGTATCCTTCATAATCCTCAGAGAGGGGATCTGGACCTTGATAGGCAAGACAACCTCCATGCTGTAAACCAGAGAATAGGGTGTTGCCCCAGTTGATGTGCGAGTTATGGTATGATACCCGTGGAGAGCGAATGGTAGCATCTAATGCCAGTCTTTGTATGTGATTGTCATTTTCTGTATAATCTTTTTAATGTTCTTATTTACAGCTTTGACAGCACCATTCATCTTTGGCCGATAAGGAGAAGAATTGTGATGATGAATCTTGAATTGCTCGCACAAGGCGGTGATCATAGTGTTGTTGAGATTTGTACCATTGTCAGTGATGATCCTTTCCGGGATAACGTACCAGCAAATGAGATTTTGCTTGATGAAACGAGAAACAACATTTTTTGTAACGGAGGCGAAGGAGGCTGCCTCAACCCACTTTGTAAAATAGTCAATGGCCACTAAGATGAAGTCGTGTCCGTTGGAGGTTGTTGGCTTGATTTCCCCAATCATATCAATCTCCCACATAGTAAAGGGCCAAGGAGTTGTCAAGACATTCAGAGGAACCAGAGGTACGTGTACCTTGTCAGCATAAATCTGACACTTATGGAAGGTTCGAGAGTGTTGATAATAATCTGCTTCCATGGTAGACCAGTAGTAGCCTGCCCGTAGGATTTTCTTTGCCATCGTATGCCCACTGGAATGGGTGCCAAAAGTTCCTTCATGCAATTCAGCCATGATCCTTTCAACTTCAACCTTATCTACGCACCGAAGTAACATAGAGTCATGATTGCGTTTGTACATGATGCCCTTACTAAGGAGGAACTTAGCAGAGAATCTCCTTAAGAACTTCTTGTCATTAACTGAAGCTCCTTCCGGATATTCTTGAGCCTTGAGATACCTTTTAACTCTGTGAAACCAGGGATGGTCCACTACTTCTTCAGTATTAATCTCGTCACAGTGTAATGGTTCATCCATTCGTTCGATGGTGATTTGGGGAGCCTTGTTATCCCATTTAAGTTTAAACATGGATGACATTGTGGCTAGTGCGTCTGCTAGCTGATTTTCTTCTCACGGGAAATGCTCGAAGGTAATCTTCTCAAAATGTGGTAGCAAAGTCAAAACATGTTCTTTGTAAGGGATAAGGTTAGGGTGTTTGGTGTCCCATTCCCCTTTGATCTGACTGATGACCAAAGTTGAATCTCCGAACACACTCAAAGATCTTATCCCTAGGTCTATGGAATCTTTGAGACCAAAGATGCACGTTTCGTATTCCGCCATGTTGTTTGTACAATTGAAGCAGAGCCTGGCAGTAAAGCGAGTATGACACCCTTCTGGAGATATGAGTACAGTACTGATACCATTTCCAAGTGTGTTTGATGCCTCATCAAAGAGCAGGTCCATCGGGATCCTTGTTCAGGTCCGTCATGTGGCCTGAATTCTTCATAGTTGTCTAACGTCATGATGTCTTCATCTGGAAATTCGAACTTCATGGATTGGTAGTCTTCCACGGCTTGGTGAGCAAGGTGATCATCTAATACACTGCCCCTTATTGCCTTCTGGGTGGTATACTGTATGTCATAGTCTGTTAGGATTATCTGCCATCTCGCTATTCTCCCGGAGAGAGCAGTTTTCTCGAAGATGTATTTTATCGGATCCATTTTAGATATCAACAAAGTAGTATGAGTCAGCATATACTGTCTTATCCGGCGAGCAGCCCATACCAGAGCGCAACAAGTTTTCTCAAGCATTGAATATTTGGTTTCATAGTTGGTAAACTTTTTGCTTAGGTAGTAAATAACATGCTCTTTTCGGCCAGACTCGTCATGCTTCCCCAATACACACCCCATTGAGTTTTCTAAAACATTCAGATAAAGGATCAATGGTCTTCCCTCGACTGGTGGCATCAACATAGGAGTCTCTTGTATGTATTATTTGATTTTGTCAAAAGAAACTTGGCACTCGTCATTCCATTTGACTACTTGATCTTTCTTCAACAATTTGAAGATTGGTTCACAAGTAGCTGTCAGGTGAGAGATGAATCTGGCAATGTAGTTCAAACGCCCCAAGAATCCTCTGACTTCCTTCTCAGTACGAGGAGTAGGCATCTCTTGTATCGCTTTAACTTTGACAGGATCGACCTCAATACCTTTTTTGATGACAACAAAGCCTAGGAGTTTACCAGACCGTACCCCAAATGTGTATTTGTTTAGATTCAACCTCAGCTTGTACTTCTTCAGTCTCTCAAACATTTTTTGTAAATGATCAAGATGCTCTTCTTCTGTTTGAGATCTTGCTATCATATCGTCCACATAGACCCCTATTTCGTGATGTATCATGTCATGAAATAAAGCTACCATGGCACGCTAATAGGTTCCCCAACATTCTTTAGTCCGAATGGCATAACCTTATAGCAGAAAGTGCCCCACTGCGTGACAAACATTGTTTTCTCCATGTCCTCAAGCGCCATTTTGATTTGGTTATAACTTGAGAATTCGTCCATGAAGGAAAAAACTTTGTGTTGTGCCGTATTGTCAACTAGAATATCAATGTGGGAGAGTGGAAAATCATCCTTAGGGCTTGCCCTATTCAAATCTCTGTAGTCCATGCACATTCATACCTTGGTGTCTTTCTTAGGTACGGGAACAACATTGGCAACCCATTGCGGATAGGAGGTGATGGACAAGAATCCAACATTAAATTGTTTCATGACTTCTGCTTTAATCTTTTCTAACATATCTAGTAGCATTCGATGGACCTTTTGTTTTACTGGTGGACAATCCTCTTTTGTAGGCAGACGATGTACCACAATATCTGAATCGAGTCCTGGCATGTCTTTATACAACCAGGAAAAGACCTCAACATACTCATGTAGCAACTGAATCAGACGCTCCTTGACACTCGGTTTTATATTGGCAGCCACCTTGACTTCCTTTTTATCTTCTTTGGTACCCAGGTTGATTGTGTCCACGGGTTCCTCGTGAGGCTGAATGGTTATCTCTTCTTGTTGTAGTAGTCTGGCAAGTTCCCCCTGGTACTTCACAATCTTCTTCACCTTCATCTTTGGCTTGGTAGATTAGATACTCAGAGTCACAAAAGGCCATATCAGTATCGTTACCCATGGGATCCTGAATGGATGTATACCTGCATTGTGAGTGTGAGTGTGTGTAAGGATATAACTATCTTTGAAAGAAATGAAAATGTAAAAAGAAAAACAATGAGCATAAAAGTTTGTATGCGAAAACGTCCATGATTCATTGATCTCATATGAAAATGAGATGATAACCCTTATAAATGGACCATTGTGCCTCGGGTAAGACACAAGGTTTTAAGAGTGCGAATTGTTTTAATATTACAGATCCAACAAAATGTAAAGACATATTACTGTGGGATAAAAGTGATTGGGACAAAATCTATAGCCTCCCAGTTGCTGAGCCCTCCACTGACAATTAGGAATATCCAGTCCTCCAAGTCACAGCTATCTTCATCATCTTCTACAGTGTTGACCTCGCGGTTGCTGATCTTCAGAGGTGGTCCTCCGGCACGAGCGCAACGCACAGCCTTCTGGGCACCTGAAGTGAAACCTAGGCCAAACTTGTCAGACTTTTATGGGATATCCGGGAGTTGTCCCCAGATAGTGCACCCACCTCCTTCTATCACTGCCTTTGCATCCTTCAAAGATGACATCCTGAGTGGAGGCCTTGTGATCTTGGGAACAGCCTTGGTTACTGCCACATCTTGAGGGACCTCTTCAAAGTGTTCGAATGGAGTTTCAATAAATTCACCATCTAATTCCACATATATGAAGGAATTGAGACGACTGATCATATACTCTTCTTCTCCATAAACGTTGATAATCTTCCCTTGAATCAGATATTTCAGCATTTGGTGCAATGTGGAAGTAACAGCGCTAGCATTGTGGGTTCATGGTTGGCCTAGCAAGCAGGAGTATGAAGGGAGGATGTCCATTACATAAAAACTTGAATCGAATGTTTGGGTTCCAACCTTTATGGGGATATCCACTTCCCTATGCACCATCCTTTTCGAGCCGTCAAAATCCCTTACTACTATGTTGCTTGGCTTCAATGTCAGCCCCTCACAGTCAAGCCTATCAAGAGCTTTTTCAGGCAATACATTCAGAGATGAGCCAGTGTCCACCAAAACATGAGCCAAGGTTATGCCCCTACATTCCACTGATACATGCAATGCCTCATTATGCTTCCTTCCTTTTGGTGTTAGATCAACATTCAAAAAACCTAGACCATTATCTGCAGTCAGGATAGCTACGCAGTCTTGGAACTGATTGGAAGATGTCTCTCGGGGTACATGGGAAGTTTTCAGGAATTTTACCAAGGTTTTTGCATGCGCCTCAGAACATAGTAGTAAAGCCAGCATGGAAATTTTAGAGGGAGTTTTCCCCAGTTGTTCAACTACATCGTAGTCGCTTATTTTTATGATCTTCAGAATTTCCTCCATCTCTTTCAGGGGGGTCTCAGGGACAGTCAATGACCAAGCCTTTGTTCGGACAGGCTCAATCAGAATACTTTTACCTCGAGTCTCGGTTAACTCGACAGCAGGAATGTCAGTAGAAGTGATAGCAGGGATTGTATCAGCTTTGTCAGTTAGAGTATTAGTGGAGATGATTGTAGGACTGGGAATAGCCTTTGGGGGAGCAAAAACAACAAGAATGATCATGGGTCCAGAAATAGCTTTTGGAGGAGCTATCTCTGGAGAGAAAACCCTCCCGCTTCGAGTGATCTTGCTTGTTCCAGCGATATTAGTGATATCGTAGTTAACCTTCTCAAAACTTGAATCTTCGGCGACTGGCCAATCTTGCTTAATACCGTGGTAGTAGACATCCCCTATATAATTCCATGGTATGGTTTTGTCTGACGAATACGGGATTGGTCCAGGCATTGCAATCATCCAAGGAGTTGTTTTCGGAACTGATGTAATTCAAACGGGTCTTTTCGTAGAGGCCCTGGAAGAATTGGCGGAAATGGTAATGATAAAAACATCTTTAAAAGGAACAGGTGGAACATAAGTCTTTTCAAACAAAATTTATTTGTTATCTATTAGGCACTGAACACCTGTTTTCAATAAAGGACAGTTGGTTGGTGAGGACAAACAGAAATGACAGCCTTCATCACAGCCCGGGAACACACTGACATTCAACAAATTCACTTTAATAGTCAGCAATGGGGTCATAAGTCCATTAACTGAAGTAACAAACGTTTCTTCTTCAATGGCATGGTATTATGGCCATGTTTGGGCATAGGGGCAGAGATGACATTTGGCTTTTCGGGTGCATCGAATTAAATCTCTTTGGCTTTAATGAGGTCTTGTATTTTGTTCTTTAGAGCCCAACAGTTATTAGTGTCATGGCCAGGACTCTCAGAGTGATAAGCGCAGCGGGCATTAGGATGATAGTGAGGAGATGTTGTGTTAGGGTTTTTTGGAGCTTCTTTCAAAGTCACCAGGTTGTATCTTAACAGATGTGACAACACTTGAGATAGGGTCATGCTAATTCTGGTGAATTATCTGACTAGCCTTTCAATCCTTGGTTGGTTGTTTCTGTGCTGATCGGGCGCAAGTTTAGGAATCATAACAGCCCCCATCTTTGAACGACATTCGGCCCTATCTTGATTTCACTGAGGATAAACAACAACCACTTCTTTATTTCCGATAAATGGCTTCCTTATAGTAGCAGAGGATGTATCTTTCTGAATCTTTCCACTCTTTATCCCGACTTCTACCCTTTCTCTGGTCAATATCAGTTTAGTAAAACCCGCCGATGAACTCCCAATTAGGTGATTGAAGAAGGGACTAGACAAGGTGCCCAAAAACATGTCCACCAATTCTATTTCAGATAAAGGAGGTTGAACTCTTCCAGCCAAGTCTCTCCATTTTTACCCATGGTCATTGAAGCCTTCATTGGAAACCATGACCATACTATGGAGTTAAGTACGGGTAGGTTCTAGATCAACATTGTATTGGTATTGTTTATGGAAATTTGCAGCAAGATCTTCCCAGTTATGAACGTTGGCTCTTTCTAACTGATAAAACCAATCAAGTTGAGTTCCAGACAGACTGTCTTGGAAGAAGTGTACCCATAAGTCTTTGTCAACGATATGGGGCTGGATTTTTATCACATTGGACCGGAGATGCATTTTGGGACATGAGACCTCATCATATTTGGAGAATACTGGTGATTTGAATTTTGGAGGGATGACAATCCCAGATACTAACCGCAATTCCTCAAAGTTCAATCCAGGCACTTTTTGGATTTCCATCGCACTCAACCGTTCTTCTAGATGCTTATACTTGTCGTCTGTAGGAGGGTATTGTCCTTAAAAATATTCTTCCTCTTCCCCTTCTGATTCTGACGGGACAACTGTTTCCTTGCCTTTCCCATCTTGATTGTCTCTTTCACCGGATGTTGTTGCAAAGTCTAGGGTCCTTCTTGTCTGCCCATGAAATCTTCTTCCCATGTTCAGAACTCCGGTTATCTTTTTCGTCTTCTTTTTCTTTTCTTCCACTAGCAAAGTCTTCAGTTCTTCCTGACCTTTGGCTAGAGTCAAAAACAATTGTTGAAACTGTGCATTATGATCTTGAAGGTCCTTCACTGTTTGCTCGATATCCATCTTACTAAAATAAATAGTAGAAAGATGAGGAGACTTGGTGCAAAAGACCTGCTTATGTTATGATGAATGGTATATGCATATGTAATGATTTCAAGGATTTCAAAGATTCAAATTTGTTTTAGACAAAAAGGAAACACACGTTATATTAATAAGTTAAAGCTTGAGTACATCAATGCCTCTTGGGATCATAAGGAAATACAAAAGCTCTAAGATAAAAAGGTAGTGCGCATCCTCTTTGGAACGATGTAGGAATTGAGAGTCCACTCCTCATGAAGTAGCTTGGTAAGCTCCAGTTTCTTCTTCTCATTAGCATAAAACTGAGCCTCAAAATTATCTCGCTCCCCTTTGAGCTGTATCCAATTTCTTTGTAGGTCTTCAAGAGATGTGGGCATGTCAGGATGTAGGATAGTGTATGGAACACCTCCTTCCTTAACAGGCTCAATGATTACTGGGAGAATGGAGGGGTAAGGCATCATAAGAATCTGAGCACGGGCTCGTACCCATTTGAGGTAAGGCTCAAGAGGGATGGAATTTTTATGCCCCAAAGTCTTGCAATCTACCTTGTTTAACATCCTCCAAGCTCGGATAAATCTCTGGCGAAGACCTTGATCGTTGTTATCGTAGTAAAATACCAAACCTTGAATCAATATCTCATGCAGGACATCCCTTCAGTCATAACCAAACTGTTGTAAAGCTAAGCATGGGTTGTAGGTGATTCCTCCCCTAATGCCAAGCAAAGGGACATTAGGAAATTCTCCACAACGGTCGACAATGATAACATTCTCTTTTGATCGGGAGCACCAATGAATGTCTGAATGTTTGAGAATCATCAACCTTTGTGACCACCTTGAACTTTTCTCATTCTTTAATACAGATTGGGGAAGACGAGAAATAAAACATCTTTCCAAGAGAGGAGTGCAACACATAAGAACACCTCTTTTTCTCATTGTGCGAGTGTGAAAATAGTGTAGGATATCCCCTAGCATTGTTGGCATCGGGTTGCATGACATGAAGATTTTGACGGTGTTCACATCTATGAGTTGGTCAGGATTTGGAAAAAAAATCATCCCATAGATGAGGAGAGCCACAATTTACTCAAAGTCTTGCAGGTCCAAAGAATTCCAACAGTTTTGGGCTTTCTCAAACAAGAAATTTTCTAGGAAACCTTTGACACCACTCCTTGTTTCCCAATGAGTTGTGACATCAGATGAGCGCAAGTGTAGAGCTTGAGCAATCTCTTCGGACTTTGGATCTCTTTCTGTACTGTTGAAAGGTAGTTGATTGATGATGGGAATCCTTAAGAGTTGAGAGAATTCTTCCAAAGTTGGCACAAGTTGATAGTCGGGAAATGTGAAGCAATGGTGTAAGGGATCAAAGAACTGAAAGAGCACCTTCATCATGTCCTAATTTTTGTTGGAAGTGACCAAGTTGAGTAGGAGACCATGTCTCTTGGTGAATGGAGAGTTTTAAGGAATCCTTGAAGCTAGCTCCTTAAGTTGTGAAGGGATCCTTACAAGATTGACTTGAATAGTTTTCCAGCGAAGTGAATCCATATCCTACAAAACAAGAACAAAGATGAATCCAAAATTCCTTGAAATAGTTAGTGGATGTATATAATGTTCATGATGTTCATGATGTTATGTACAACAAAGCAATCAAATCCTTAGGTTTAGGCTTGCATGGAGTTTTATAGGTAAGTACCCTCTTGAAGTTTAGTTGGCTCAAATCTGTCCTAGTAATAGTAACCGGGTTCTAAGGAGCTCAATATCACTGATTTGTTTCCTTGGTCATTGTTTCAGCACAAGCCTCTTTAATGGAGACCGAAATATCCCAAGAAATCAAACCTCAATGAGAGTAGTATTGAGTATCTACCAACTTCGGACTGCACCAAAGCCGGTCATCTCACTACATCCTAAATGGCCAAGTTGGTCAAGTAAAGGTTCTAAAAGTTCATTAGTGCTTCATGACATCACTCAGCAGCCCCGTATTCTCTTTGATTAACTCAAAGGCTACCGGTACCCACAAATATGTCACACTAACATAACTATTTCTTAGACCATGTCGGTATACTCTGTATAGTTTCCATAACGTATTGCTACTTACCTATAAGGTATCCCAAATCTGGGTACATGATTCAAACCCAAACAAAGAACCATAATGTAAAGCAAACAAGTCAAACAATGAAAACAAGTAAATGTGATCTAAACCCTAAGGTAACCCCACTTTTAGAATTTGTCCCCAGCAGAGTCGCTAGTTCTGTGATACGGTGGGAGAACTGACTTGAAGGTTTTGCGTTTGATCGCAAATGTTGTGGTTAGCAAGAGTCGCCACCGACTTTTCTTTTATCCAAAAGGAAAGGTGAAAAAGCACAGGAAAGACCTTTTAGATTATTTCTTGAGTTCGGGGGGTAGAGTATGAAAAGGGGAGGTATTATCACCCTTTTCATCCATGGTTTTCCATGGGCTCTTAGTTACTTGCTATATCACTTGCTTTTGTTTGAAAATTATGCTTTGTGTGATTTTTTGAAAGTATTTTGTAAAGAGGCCATTGTTTAGGCAATCTTTGTAATGAGTCTCGTTCGTAAGAATGTAAACAAAGATGTTTATCTTTTGAAAATGTTTTCAAGTTTGTAAGATGTTTTGAAATGGGTAGGTGTTTGTTTTGAAAATAGCAAGGATGTTTGTTTGAAATTGAGCAAGTAATTAGGATGTTTCCTTTTCCTTTGACATTGTTATCTTACCATTGATTTGGTAATTAACCCTATCTTTGGATGTAAACGGGACAGGCATGGGTCATCGTATAACCATGATTAGAAATGTTGCAAGGCATCTTAGAATTCTCTTTTAGTGACTAAGATCATTTGTAAGGCAACTTAGATAGCGTCATCGAGGGACTATGATCTTGTATTCATTTGTTTTTGCTAAGATAACTCACATGCATAATATGGTCATTTTGTAAGGCAACCAAGTGGATTTTATCCAAGGGGTGCTTGTGTGCAAGTGTATTGTTTCCATGCTTGTTTTTTTGTCTTGAATTAGGGTTTTCTATTTGATTGATTTTCCATACAAACTCTAATTACTAGCATGTCAATATAAAGCATTCAAATTGCGGAAAATAAAAATACTAAGCTATTACATGATTTGCGGGAAGGGGGGTGTACAAAGTATAATGGGGATTGCAAGAAATAAAACCCTAATTAATCTATTACAACCATATGAATTGAATAAATAAATGTACAAAATATGAAACTGAATAATGTGTAAAGTAATGAATAAAAAAAAAATGGATTTTATTTGGTTTTGTCCTTGTTAAAAAAGTTTTTATTTTTTAACCTAATGAACTAAAAAAAATGTTTAATAAAAAAAACTAATTTAATTTAAAAGAAAATATTGTTAAGTTTTATGAAGAAGATTTTAACATTAAACTAAATAGTATGAAAATTAATTAAATTAGTAAAATTATAAATTCTATATTTATTTTAAGAAAATAAAATAAGCCTAAATCTATTTAATTAAAAAAAGTTAAGTTTGTAACAAAAATATTTTTGATGTTTTAGTCTAGAAAATAAAATAAATTTATATAGTATAAATAAAAATATTTTTTTAAATCTTTTTTGTCAATAAAATAAATATTAATATTAATATTAAAAAATAAATAAAAAATAAAATAAAAATAAAATAAAAAAAAAGCCAGGGGGGTTCATTAGTAAACAAAAGAATATCATGAGGAAAACTAAACTAAGCCCAATGAAGAACCCAAATGCTGCCAAAAAAGAACAAAAAAGTTTCAATGTAAAAATAACAAAATGATCACGCTGGGGCTGGAACCCAGGACCGTGGGGTGAACAGGTGCGCGCTTTACCATTGGGGTGGCTATACACCTGTTAACTTGTATGAAATGATAAATACATAACACAAAACGCGCCCTGACTGTACTTCATCTTCAACCTCCAGCCAAAGGATTTGTAACTTGCTCATTTCTCAACCAATTTTCAAAAATGTAAACATGAAAATTGCTGCATTTTGTCACACGAATCCAACCATATAAATATCATAAACTATAAGTCAAAGATGAATGAGAATTTTTAAAAGTACCAAATTTTGACCTAAATATTTCAGAAAGTTCAAACTCAAAACTCTCCTAGCTCAATCAAAATAAATGAAATCTATGGACATGTACAGCTTTAGGGCAATGATGTCTACATTTTATCTTCACGAATGCAAGCCTAATAATTCCTAAGTAATAAGATAAAAGTTCAAGAAAAATACCTCAAAACTGGAAATCGGGAAATGGATTCGAGCTTGTTTCAGGCAGTGCTGATGATCAGGTTAGCTTCCTTAGACCTCTAGGAAGCTAATGTAATGGCTGGCTTGAGTTGAGGGTGGCTGGAATTGTCTGGAGAAGTCCAAATGTGATGCTTGGTTTTTGGTTATGGAAGACAGGTGGTGTTACAGAAGTGAAATAGGTTCAGGGATTATTTACCCTTGATGCAAGGAAGCTTTAGAAACTAAAAGGCCAAGAAACTCAAGAGGGAAATGTGAGTTTGAGGTTCAAGGTAAAAAATTGTGCAACAATGGAGTTTTTGGGCAATTTCTGATTTGAGAGAGTTTTGGTGTATTTCAAGGTGCTCAAGCTCATGTTCTAGCTCACAAATAGTGCCTCTATTTATAAGAAACAAGTTTGGAGGCTAGTTGTTGATCATAATTCAAAATCACAAGTTTATGCATAACAAGTGATTTTTGAGAATTTCAAGTTTCCAAGCATTATGTACTTGCTAAGATAGAATGGTTATGCTTTAAACAAGCTTGCTTCTTACTTTGTGGATGGAGTGTAATCAGAGGGAACAAGTTAGAGGCTCAAGAATTGACTTTACATAAAAGCTTGCTTTTCTAAAATGGAAGTGTTCACGTTGTGCCATTAATGGAAATATGGATTGGATAAAGCTTAAACCACTTGGATTAAAGCTCAAAAGTTTATCTAATCCATTAATGATGGATAGATACACAAGTTAGGAGGCCTGCAAAGCAAGATTATGCAGCCTAGCATTGAAATTGCACTTGTGTTCATCATGAAAATGACCTATAATTTCAGTTTGAAAGCCCAACTTCCTCTCTTCGATTCTCCTTGCTCAATAATGATCTCATGGAGTTCATGGACATTTTGGAAAGCTTGTAACATTCTCTACAACCCCTATTTGAATTGCTTTTGATGATTCCCCTTGGAACTATGTGAAAAGGTGTCATGGAGTTAGG
The DNA here is from genome assembly GCA_948472305.1 of Vicia faba. Classification (NCBI taxonomy): domain Eukaryota; kingdom Viridiplantae; phylum Streptophyta; class Magnoliopsida; order Fabales; family Fabaceae; genus Vicia; species Vicia faba. The sequence goes on along the minus strand of OX451741.1, from coordinate 161,516,561 downwards.
TCAAAATCCTGTCCAAATTAGGGCAAAATTTCACTAAGTGTTTTGTTTCATGACCCTATGTTATGGACATTATAACTTGAGATCAAACCACTTTTGGGAGAATTTGTTTGAAGCAAAGTTGTAGATTTCATGGATATCTAAAACTTTCATGTTGGAAGTTTCTCTTGAATCATCTTGCATCATGGTGAAAGTTTGGCTCAAAGTTATGAAAAAAACATGGATCTTGCATCTTGATGAATAAGTTTCATATTTTGACATGTTTTTATGAATTATGATCTTTGGCACTTTAATTTGACTAAAAAGTCAAGGTTTGACTTCTCAGTATACATTTGACTTTTGATCAGTTGACTACAAAATTCATCTGTCAATCCAATGGACTTGCAATGTTTTGAACCACATCATTAGGTCAAAATGGTGAAATTAGACTCTTGAGATCATGCCTTAAACCAATTGACCAATTTCTAGGTTAAAAATCAAAAGTTGCCCTTTCCCAATTAAAACCCTAATTTTGACCATTTTGCCCTTTTGGAGATTTGATCAAATTTCTTGAGGGGTTGTGGTCCAAACTTGATCAAATTGTTCATATGAGTTAAAAATGTTGATGTGGATAAAAAATTATGAGGTTTGACTGTAAATTGGCCATGGTTGACTTTTTCCCCAATACAGATGATTTTTAGGTCAACTGTTCAATTGACTGATCAAAAGTGTGATCCAAGGCTTGAAACTTGACATGAGTAATCTTAGGGGTCCATAATGGCCCATGGAAGTCATATGAAGCATTGATAGTTCAAAAATCCTTGTGCAAACTCAAACCCTAATTTTGGTCATTAGTGCTTAAGGAGGTGTCTTGAGCTGATCAAACCCTAGTGCAGTCTTAAGCCCAATGAGATCTTGTGAGCAAATTCTTGACAAGTGAGAGGGAAAATTTTGGGGTACAACAAATTGAATGGAAAGACATAAAAGAAGTCAATAGCTAACCCTAATTTCAAGATAAATTAATTGAATCAAACACACTTTGAACACTTCACCTCTAGGGTAACCTCTCTCGTTGCCTTGGAAAAACAATGGTCATGTCTCTCAAATATAGGGACACCATTAGCAAAAACCCCTCAGTTACAAATCATCATAAAGATCATAAGTCCCTCGATGTCCCTCGAAGTTGCCTATGGTATATGATCTTGTCCCTCGATGTTGCCTACGAATATATGATGACAGTCCCTTCAAATTGCTAAAGGTATCCCTACATGTTGCTTTCAATGACCATAACGACGACCCTACGCCTGTCCCTTGAACATCCAATAGATTGGGATACCTACCAACTAATTGTACGGATTGCACTATCTCTAAAGGAAGAGGAAAATAACAAGAACGACCTTGAGTGGGTAGGATACTTTTAATCGCTTGCTCACAAATTTTTCTCACGAATACTTTTTACACATCAGTTTCAAAATAACAAATATTTTCAAAACACGTTGTACGCATTCTTGAGGACTGATACAAGAGTCATTACAAAGTTCGCCTTACATTGCCATTTTCAAAATATTTTCAAACACACATAAAAAGCAAGTTTTCAAAGTGAGTTAAGAGATTAAGAGCCCGTAGATAACTACAGATGAAAAGGGTGCTAACACCTTTCCTTTTCATAACCTACCCAAAGAATTCAAAAATTATCGAAGGTATTTTCTTTGCATTTCACCCTTTCCTTCATTGGATAAAATAAAAGTCGATGGCGACTCTTGCGAACCGCAACATTTGTGATAAAACGCAAAACCAGTAAAGTTAGTTCTCCCACCGTATTACAGATGGTAATTGGTGAAAGGCTAAGTGAGGACAAGTTAGGAAAATATTATATGTCCTAATATTAAATGAATAATAAGAGAATATTATTTTATTAGTACAATCTTGAAAATATTGGAAGGAGTGACGCTGTGAAGAGAAAGTTAGGGCACGAATAACAGGGAAGGATTTTGGTAGAACACTAAGGAGGATTATAATTAGCTGGAAATCTAAGGTAAGGGGGTGATCTATCATTATATTTGATATGGGTTTAGACGTAAGTAGGTGTTTTGGGTTTTTGACGGATTGATAACATGATGAATATGATGAAATTGGTGATATTTGGATGTTAAAATGCTAAGTAATAATGTATGTGATGCTTGTAATGTTGTATTATAATGATTTTGTGAAACCATGATAATTTAGATAAGTTTTGGGTATGTTTTAGTGTGAAATTACAAAGGAATTGGGAATGGTTTGTGCAGGAAATTGCAATAAGAAAACCCTTTTCGCGCAGGATCTTCGGTTGATGAAGTAGCATCGTCGGACGATGATGACTCACTTGGCCATCACTGGGCGATCCAATGGGCGATTGAGGATAGAAAGGTAGGAATTCACTTTAGTGAGTCACACCAAGCCTCGCTGGGAGACACTATATGCGAAGGGTGTTGTGCGGGTGATGGAAGTTGCATCGCCGGGCGAAGGTATCCAGATTTTGATGGTTGTGTCGAATTTTCTTGAAAGTGCCATAACTTGGGTTTGAGAACTCGGTTTGGAGTGTTGTTTGAAGTGTTGGGTAGCTAAAGCGATAAACCATGGTTGGATGGAATAAAGTTAGGAATAAAAAGTAATTTCCAAAATACCTAGATTTAGATAGGCTTAGATCCTTAAGGAGTAGTCTATAATAATTTATGTTGCTACGTTGAATTTTTTATATGATAATGCAATAAATTTTATGATGAATTACGAATAATGTGATGGTAAAATTTTGTATTTATGAAGTATTAAAATGATGTGGATGATTTCATGAATGGTGACGTGTTTGACTAGTCGTGGTCATTTTATATTTGTTGTTGCACATAATGCTTTCATGGCATATTTTGGACAACGTTGGTCCGCCGATGTTGAATTAGCACATTAGTTTAGTGCTGGTCTCAATCCCATTATGTGGATTGAGGGTGTTGATGTCGTGCTTCGGTTCCAAGAGAGAATTGATCCTATGGTGGTGATCTTTGGAGGGTGATGGCCCAGTGCCTATCAAAATAAATGGTACCACATGCATAAGTCTATGTTATTGCACTACATCTTACGTGGCATTGCAAAGTTGTTGATTTGGTGATGTTGTATTATGTTGTTGTGCTAATTTACAATGTTGTTGACTCTAATGATATGATGTTGTTGTCTTGTTCTACTATGTCTATTACTTATATCTCTCTTAATGAATGTGATTACTCACCCTTTCTGTTTAAATGTTGCCTCCACGTGGGTAATGCACAGTTGATCAGTAGTAGTTAGTAGAGGCCTAGAAGAATATCTTGAAGTGTGTTGTTTATTTTCATTGAACTTTAGAAGGACTTTCTCTGATATGCAACATCGGGGTCGGGAACATTTTATTTTTGAAACTTATGTATTTTGTTTGATAATGAGATTTTGATTTACCTTTCATGGTATTTGACTTGTTATGAATTGAGAATTATGAAACAAGAATAATGAAGTTCTAATGGTGTGCTTAATAGGAGGTTTCGAGTGATTACTTCTACTGCGAGTATTTGAAATATTGATAGTTATTTTAATAGAACACTTGTCTTAAATGATTTTGAAATCTCGTGTTACGGAGTAAGACATGAATATATGTTGATTATGAAGCATGTGACGCCCTTTGGTGAATTACGCTGATTATTTAATTATAATATTCATTGGGAATTAAAAGGGTGTTATATAGATGACTTCTATGGCTTCTTGATAAGGAATAATTGCTTTATTTTCTTGTCTCAAAAGTTTTTCCAATTCCTCAGGAACTTCAATTTCTTCCCCACTATCTTCGTTAGCAGGGTCAATTCGATTCTCAAGGATATTGTTGTTAGGAACCGTAGCATTATCATTTTTGATGGAATCCAAAGCGGATCTGCACGATTGATGAATCACGCTTTATTTAAGAATATGAATGTGAAAGGAAATATTTATAACATAAAGGGAAAGAATTTCCATTTTTTTAATAAGTACAAATAAAAAGAAAGACAGGAAACAAAAATTGTAAGCGAAAATGCGAGGTTTTATTCAATATCAAGCAAAGATTGAAACATATGGGGGCCCTTTTTCTACAAGCACTCGGAATGCCTTGGGTAAAGCATAAGACTTATCCAAAATAGGAAATTACATGTCAAAGAAATCAAATTTGGGGATGAATTGAGCTATTGGAAGGTGCAATCTGATAGATGAACTGAGAAATATCTAAATCATTGTACCAACATTGATGAGTACTTCTGAAATTGAGGGGACTTACTTTCTCTTGGATGGAGTAAAATTAGCTTGAACAGAGGAGGAGGGATGATATCCAAGACCAAACTTGTTTCTCTTCTCAGGCACTTCAATCACTTTACCCCATCCATCATGACATACACCGACATATACAAGAGATTTATCATCAATTAGGGAGGCCAGAGGAGCTTCAGATTTCTTCTTATTTTCCATAACAACAAGTTTATCAACAGAAACAATCTCCAATGCCTGAAATGAGGTCTCTTATACCTCCCTATCCACTTCAACATAATGCAAATAAGTCACATTATTAATCACCACAACTTCTTCACCACAAATGACAATGACCTTATCATTCACTATAAATTTCAGGCGCTGGTGAAGAGTACATGTTATAACTCCTGTCACGTGGATCCATGGGAGACCCAAGATAGAGGTGTATGTGGGATAGATATCCATGATATAGAAGGAGAGATAGAAAATGTGAGGGCCATTTTTGGCAGCGAGATCAAATTCCCCCTTAACAAACCTTCTCGAACCGTCAAATGATCGAACAATTAAAGTACTAGGTTTCATCATTACCACATCCATATTTAGCATGAACCGAGTATTTTTGGGAACCAAGTTAATAAAGGACCCTATATCCACCAGGAACCTAGATAGTACAGTTGAAACAACCGGCTGAATGTCAACTGATAAAGAAATTAACAAAGTCGCCATCAGACATTTTTTATCCCATAGGAAGGGAAAGGCAAACCTCGAGTAAACCTGAGAATGGTGAAATCAAGGTCAAACGAACAAGAGATCGGGTAAGGGAGTCTGTTACGCGAGGGGAGGGTATTAGCACCCCACACGCCCATAGTACTCTATGGTTTCCACTTTTGGTGTTCTAATCAAAGGGTGTGTTTCTAATCTAAGATTAAGAGATAAAGGAAAAATGCAAAGAGGGAATGCATTCAAACGGAAAGAGAAAATAATGTAGGGAAAATAAAGTTGTGCTCATTAGGACCCTACACCAATGCCTACGTATCCCTTTTAAGGAATCAGAGCAGCCGTAGTTCGGCTCACTTGTTTTGATGGGTTTGTGTTTTTTATTTGAACAATGTTAGATTCGATCATTCCACCGCGGCTCGACCTTTAGAGACTTACGATCTGTAGTGGAAAGGATCTAACATGCTCTTAAAAGAGAAAAGCCGATTGACAAAAATAAAAGGAATTGGTTGGTATTTTTTCCCTTGAAAAAAAAAAGATTTAAAATTTTTAGATGTTTTACGCATTTGCGGAGAAAAAAAAAGGTTTTTATTTTAGATGCAAAGGATGCAAAAGAAAAAGAAAACATCTAAGGGAGACTATCTAAATCTAATCCTTATTTTATCATAAAATGATTGATCCTAAAGTTGAGTTTTTAAGGGAAATCTCTACCCTATGTTGACATGCATGGAGAATAATCCTAATGTATATCTCAAATCATCATATATAGATGAATCAAGAAGTCCTAAAGGAGCATAGCAAGGGTCTATCACCTAAAACTATGTCTATCTCGAATCATTATCTATAGATGAATCAAGAGCTCCTAAGGGAACATACCAAGGGTATATCATCTCAAAACATGCACACAAAGATGAAATTAAGTAATCAAGTTTATAGGCTCAAGACAACTAGCTCAAAGAGAACACACCATGTGTCATGAGTAGCGTACGCTAACCCAGTTTAATTCCTAACCAAGAAATTGAGAATCAAGGTAGGAAAACAAATCAACAATCAAAAGGCTTAAGAGAGAACACCTAGAGAAATACTATCTAGGCTAGCATGCCAAAGAAAGTCTAACAAAACTATCCTATGAGGAACATGCAACGAGAGCGAAGTCGTGACCTAAATTTATAAATTGAGTGACTCATAGATCAACAAGAAACAAAGGAAAGCGTTAAAATCCTATAGGGAGCATGCACTAAGAGCGAAGTCATGATCTCAATTTCTAATTTCAGTGACTCATCGATCAACAACCAAGGAAGCAAACACAAACACAAACATTAGCAAATAAAGTACAAAATGCCTGCTACAAGTCTTTAAACAACGACTTCGCATTGTGTTGGATCCTAGAACTATCTAGAAAACTGTAAAGAGTGAAAGAAACAAAAAGGAGGTAGTGCAATGCCAAACGGATAATAAACTGTAGGAAGCAAGCAAAAATGAGAAACATGGAGAACTTCGAGTAAGCTAGCATCATCAAACAAAGCAAGTCAAAAATCTAATGTGCATCGGACACCATCACAAAAGCCATTCTGCATAAAATTAAAATCCATACAAAAACACAACAAATATGTGTATTCCTCAAGTCAAGATGATCAAAGCATATACTTGTCTGAATCACATTTGTATCTCGCAAGTAAAGTGAAATACGGACCAAATAGGATATCAAATTCATGTTCCCCAAATAAAGTATAATGTGAATTAATATCATCATGAGAATCCCTTAGTATGAATCCTTGCACAACCAACACATATGTCAAAAATAACAAGGAAAAACTAATCTGAAAGAGAAAAAAACAATAAAAATTAAAATAAAATAGAAAAATAAATTGTTGTTTTTTGGCTTGGGAACCCGATTACCTGAATTTGGGTAATCGGTTACCCTAACTCGAGAATCTGAGAAAATGGCTACAGACTTGATGTAACCGGTTATCATAATTGGGTAACCGGTTACCAAAGATTTGAAGATTTTGGAAATTTTCTTCTGACTCGGGGTTACGGGTTACCACAATTGGGTAACCGGTTACCAGGTAACAGTTTTAAAATTTTTTGTGAATGAAATGGATGGTAACCGGTTACCATAACCTGGTAACCGGTTACCATCGTGTCAGAGGAAATTTTAAGAGATTCTTGAGCATTTTCAATGGCTTTGATATTTAATCAAACACAAAGTCTCCATAAATTCAACACAAGATTTTGCATAATTCATGGTTTAGATTCAAATAACACATGATTGATATAAGATCAACAATTAGGCTTCATGCAACATTAACCATTTGATTTTACAATTAAGCACTTTCATGAAACAATCACTTAAGTCAAATAAGCACTTGATTCAATTATGCAATCCTGGATTTACACATGATTGTCAAATCAATTCACAATTCTAGCACTAGATTCAATTAAAAATTCGACCTAGATTCAATTCATGCTTGATCGAAAAAAGTGCTTCTCAAATAATCACTTATTTCAAAAGTGCTTAATTCAAGAAAATTCACCAATAGAAGTGAAGAGGAGGCTTAGGTATAGAGATCGCAATGAACGGATCGAAGATTGGAGAAGAATTTCTCTTTATCTTGACTTTGAATTCTTGATAAAATTGTTGTTGTGTTCTTGATCAAAAGGTAGAGAAAACTTTTTATTGATCCTTGAGAATTGAGAGAATGGTTAGACTTGTGTTTTTGAGAATTGGTGAGTTATGAAAGCCTCCTTCTTTGAAAATTCAGATTTCAAGATTATATACATGGGTCAATTAGGCCTTGGATGAGAAATTGAATTGGGCCTCCACTTGATAGTGTAAACTTGTTACGTACAAAAAGTTCCTCGTAATCATTTGTGAGGAATCTCGAACCAACTCCAATATGAAAAAGGAAGGTCATCAAATTGGTGACATGTTTCCAAAAGGACGAGCTCAATCGGATAAACAAAGAGGAAGTTAGGAATTTTTGAAGTTTCACTGGCAGTGTGTCAGGCAAAATAATTTCCTGTGCAGCATTTCTATTGCAACACACGCGGAACGGACCAAAAAAAGAAGCCTTCGAGTCACTGTTTGATTTTGGCATCTGAAGAGAAACTGTAGTAGACAAAATTTTTGAACCAATTCCTCAAGGCTCATCTCAATATGATAAAAATTGAACGAGATGTGAATTTTACCGTATCGAACATTAATACAAATGAATTTTGGTTCAGCATAAACATGTCTTAAAAAAACTCAAAGTTCACGGGTCCTTCCTTAGTGAATCATATTTTGACTTCCAAAGACGACATCAAGATGACATCGAGAGCAAATTTTGGAAATAAAAACCGCATGCATACGACATTCCAGCCGGGAGTTATGAATTTTCTAATGCACACGAAACCACGATTTAACATACCTTTCTTTGAATTTTCATTGTATAACTTCCAAGAGAACTGCATATTCAAAGACATTCCTTCGAGGATTAACTTTTGGTCTAAACATAAAAGTTGCAGAGGAAATCCAGGCGGTTTCAAATCTTCAAGAATCAACCCAAAACACCATTCCCCAAACAGGAGATACGCATTTTTAAACTCAGATCGATTGAAGTACTGTTTCCAATTCACACAACTTTAAACTTAACGGAAACACCCAAATCATTCCCAACTCGGAATGCTTTGAAAAATATGAGAGCTTTGTTACGTTGTTGAAATGCCTTGATCCCATGTGTATGGATCCAATGATATGCAAGCACGTATATGCTAACAAGAGTACAAGCCAATTAGAGTTAAAAAACGAGGAGGGAAAATTTTAGGGTACAACAGCTTGCCCCTGTTCAATCTTCTTTAACCAGGGGGTGAGACTGGCAGACGCCTTTTGAACTACCAAGGTGGAAAACGATTGAATACTTACTAGAACTATAAAATTTTCACTATGAAACCGGTCGGGTTAGGATGAAACTTTCGTTTTTTTATCAGAAGATGTATGCCAGATCAAGATTAGACATACAAGACAATTATCGGGTATTCAAGAAAGAGACCAACTACATCAGGCTCTATCAGAGATATCAAATACGAAAGAGACTTGACAACAGGTACTCGATCGAAGAAATCTGAAATGGAAGAGATCCACCAAATTAATCTCAATAGGATATCAAAGATGGAAGAAATCTGTCAAATCGATCTCAACCAAATATCAAAGATGGAAGAAATCTGTCAAATCGATCTCAACTGGATATCAAAGGTGGAAGAAATCTGTCAAATCAATCTCAACTGAATATCAAAGATGGAAGAAATCTGTCAATTTGATATCAACCGGATATCAAAGATGGAAGAAAACTGTCAAATCGATCTCAATCAGTTATCAAAGATGGAAGAAATTTGTCAAATTGGTATCAACCAGACATCAAAGGTGGAAGAAATTTGTCAAATTAATCTCAACCGGTTATCAAAGATGGAAGAAATTTGTCAAATTGATCTCAACCGGATATCAAAGATGGAAGAAATCTTTCAAATCGATCTCAACCGGATATTAAAGATTGAAGATTTCTATTAAATTAATCTCAACCAGATGTTAAAGTTTGAATAAATATGTCAAATTGATCTCAGTCAGATATCAACGATGGAAGAAATCTATCAAATCAATCTCAACCGGACATCAAAGATGGAAGAAATCTGTCAAATCGATATCAACTAGATATCAAAGGAGGAACAAATTTGTCAAATCGATGTCAGCCGGATATCGAGTAGAGACCTCTTGAATCAAAAGAGATTCTCGAAGATTGAACAAGGAACACTTGTATCAAAGGCGAACTGAAAACAACAAGAAGACTAATCGAGGGTAGGCTTTTGCCATAATACCATAACTATGAAATAGACTTTCCAGGGATAAAGATACGTATTTCTGGTCAATATTAGACACACACAAGAAAGAAACCAACCAAAAAAAACTCTCACAGGGGATATTAGCTTATCTAACAGAAGAAAAAAATAATCAATATGGGTAAACTGAAGTCAAAGAACCGACTAAGCAGAACCCCTAGAGGACACCGATCAAAGGTGAACCCGACGAGAGAAAGAGACCAGCCAAAGGGGATTCTAATAAGGATTGCCAACACAGGTTAGGATTTAAAAAGGTTTCTAATGTGCAAGAACTACAATATCCCTTAGGCCAGAAGCGAGACATGGTTCTTCAAGAGTAGCAATTATCTGAATTACCACAAACCAACTATGGATACTCTAATTCTTGAGAAATGAGAAAGGTTATACACCGACTCTTACTCACACTCTAACGGAAAAGGAAACACGGTTAAAATAACCAAAGACATGCAAGGGCAAGAAGGAACAACAACTTACTAGGGAAATGGAGAATACCAAAGTCCCGAATGGTGCTAAACCAAACTAGAATACACTGGGGTAAAAATCAAATATGTGTGCATAACAACCTGGTTACTAAAGGTAAACACAATTGGTTTATACTTATACATTTTTGAATTTTTCTTTCTACTTTGGTAGACGCAATAAAATGATGCATGTTTTAGCGATGCATTGGGAACACACGGAAATAATCGTGTGTTGAGGAGACAATGAACTCCCAAACAATTATCTTGGCACATCTGATCTTCTACAAAGAAAAATCAATCTGAACTTCATCGGGGAATCCCAATTCAGACCCAACAGTTTCTGAAGATTGCTATCACTGGGCAAATAACTTCTTAGGGAGAATACTGCAAACATAAATTGCAGCTCTTAAAGAATCTTGAACTCTGATCTAACTCTTAACTCCCTGGGGGACAAATATAATCCCTTCCTTTCTATGATGAGGAAAACTTAACTAGGAATAATTTTTTTACTAGGGATCATATAAATTCTTAAATGAAAAGAATTCTATTCAGACCACACTGGGGATAACGACTAGAGGTAATAAATTTCACTTGGGAAGGAAGAGAAAACCTTCGAACCATAACTTGAAATTTAGAACTCCACTGGGGAACTTTCCATGAATACTCTCCTACTGAGGATAAAAGACCCTTGAAAGACAAACGTCAATGCATATTGCTCTAGAAAAAGCAAAGGACTTGATCGATTGGGGATTAAGCAGGCCTGATAATCAATCATCTCCTCAAGAAAAATTAATAGAGCGAAATTCCCTAGGGGAAACAGAACTTCACGGGAAGTCAAACTATCTATCTTAGTGGAGATAACTCCACCAAGATGGAAATATTCTCTTGAGAAGAAACAGGTGTCTTGGGATATAAGCTCCACTAGCGATATCTTAAACACATTCTATTTCTAGGGATAGAAGAGTTATAAATGGTACCATCATGTACACCACACTGGAGAGGCGGGATACCTGCTCAAATGAGAAAAGAAATATTTGCTTTACCGGGAAGAGAAAACATGCTTCACTGGGAAGAGAAAACTTGTTTCACTAGGGGATAAAGGAAAATTAATACAGAGTATCCTTGGAATTCGACTTCGAATGGACATAAAGCCACCTCTTCCACTGAGTAACATAGAAGCTTCGGATAGTGGCATCAACAACACCAACTTCACTGGAAACAATCACTCCTGCAAAATTCACGTCACCAAATACTTGCACTGGGAAGAAGAAATCAATTCAAATCGGGAAGAAAAACCTCCTCCATCGAAATACCAAACCAAAATATCTCATGGGTAATTTGGAATCTCTTCAAGAAAACTCTAATATAGGCAGATCGCACTGGAGAAAAGAGTGAAAACTTCACTAAGGAGTATCATGTGTATTTCACGAGGAAGACAAGGGCTAATCTCACTATGGGAACCGCAAAATGTCGCCTTCAAGGGTAATACGTCAATAATCTTTTAAGAAACCCAGAAATAACACACTGCAATGAAGAGAAAGAGCATACTCAAGCGAGGGTATGACATCGTTGGAGATACATGATTTTGTCTTGAGCAAAAGTGTGCATTCATTGAAGGACATCGAATCCCATTCTACAAAAATCCTTATGTTTATTGCATACAAACGCTTCTTGGTTCACTTACTAGTACCCTTCAACCCTACCTTCACAAAGTGGAGATCACAATAACATGCCCCGGTATGGGATGGATACCTTAGCTGTCATATCAAACATCTGAGACTTTAACCAATTTCAATTACTGATATCATGTGTTGTAAAGCTTTAATGTTTTAAATGGAAAGTTTATCAAAAATATTGGACGTCTTTTGCAATCAAAATAGTAAAATTAAAAAAAAAATTGGCACGATTTGAAAACAACATTTTTATTGATTGATTGGCCTTTAAATAGGCATTTACATCAAGAAGCAATTTCTGAAAAGAGGTAATCACATTCAAAGCATATAAAGGAGAAAACAAATATTCCAATGTGAGTGCGGATTTATCGAGACCGACTCTGCTATAGCTCTTATGACCTCAAAGCTCCTTAGTATCTTGCTTTATGAATAAACTGATTAGATTGATACATCCCAAGCCAACCTAACAACAATGTAAATTGATATTTGTTGTACCCCAATTTTCCCCCTAAGATCCCTTCACCATACCATATTGATTCAATCACAAGAAGATCACATTAGGGCTTTTAATTCTCCTCCCTATCTTTAGATTTTCTCTTTGAGGAATCACCAAGCACCTTGACTTGTTTTTATTTGGTGATCATGCATGTTTTGTTTTGACTTTCCTTTTAATTAATAAAATTCAATGTTGGTTTGTTCCACTTGTTAATAATGTAGGTAAGGGCAATGTGGCTTATCAAGTTGATCCATGGGTTCATGAGTTTATTTCCATGCCCTAGTCAATAAAGCTTGAGAAATTCAAACCTCACCATTGAAGTTGTTTTGGAAGAAATGGCATGGCAAGGTTTATTTTGGTTCACCACATTTCAAAGTTATCAAGATTTATTCAAAAGTACAAGGGGTTGATTGAAGAAGTTGTCATGGTTGGACAAGGCCTTGTTCCCATTGGTCACAAGTGCATATTTCTCTCAATTCTCAATATATGGAAGTGGTTTTTGTTGCTATGAGTTATCATTATCATCCTCAACAACTTCTATCTATAAAGAAAAAGTGTTGGTACAAGAAGGTTGTTTAAAATTGTCAAAGTTCCTCAAAGCATTTTCTTGATCTATGAGCTAGGGTTTTTAACATCAAGGAAGTATATCTTGCTCATCTTTTTGTATTTTTGAGTGATTCCAAAAACATCCTTCTCTTCAAAGGGTTATTAAAAAATAATTTTAAAAGTTTCAAGGAGTTTTCATGTGGAAGAAACTTGATGATGAAGAAAGATTACAAGTCCTCCAGATGAACCCCCAATTTCCCATGTGTAACTTCAAATGATCATAACTTGATCAATTTTTATCACCTTGAGCCCACTCTATTTCGACAATGATATTGAGGATGTGAACTTTATTCCTTCTTTTATGTGAAAAGTAATAAAATGGATGGAAGATGCCCTAAAGATACAAAAGATTATAGGTCATTATATGATTTTTTTCCAACTTTAACAATTCATAACTCTCTCAATTTTTGGATTTTTTGAATGGTTCAAGTCGCAAAATGTCATTCAAGAGGTCTATTTCATGCCATATTTTTTGGTCAAGAGAAAATTCCAAGAGGAAGGCCATGTGTGGATGAAAAACATTATAGGTCACTTTTAAAGAAATTTTTTTAATATTTCTAAGTATGGAAAGTCAACTTCTTTTTCCCAACTTTGACTCATTGCAACTTTCACCTCAAACATCCATTTTATTCCATTCTTTTTCCATTGAAAATCTTGTATCCTCGTCTTTCCAAAGCTTCAAGAATCAGGCCCTAAGACCCCTTGAGTTGATAATGCCATTAATTTGAATTTGGTAACTTGAAACTAAAGTTTCTTCAAAAGTCAGAATTTGAAATCCTTGATTTAGCTTCTAAACACATTTTTTCGGCGTGCTTTTGCTTCTAAACATGTTTAGTGAACTTCCAGAAGTGATTAGCACAGCAAAACACCCGTTTTGGATGAGTTTTGATCAAAATGGAAGTCACACTTTTCTTGTTTACAACTTCACACGATTTCCCTCCAAACTTCATCATTTCACATGCTTGAACATTCCATTTGATTCCCTATAAATAGAGGGTCATCCCTCATTAATTTCCTCAGGCTTGAACAACCAAAGTCAACCTGCCAAACATGCTCCATAACTCATTTTTCTGCAACTTTAAAATCAGTGTTCAAGCCTTTTCAATCCATTTTTTCTATCAATTCACCTTCCTTGATCTTCCCTGAAGGTAACCATACAATTACCTTCAAGAATCGTGGCCTATATTAATCCATAGAAGTCCAGTTTCAGAGCTTTGCAACACAACTTCAATAGGTAGATTTCTCCATCAATTGTTCCAAACTTTGATATCATTGTGAAGCTCTCATTGCCCTGGTTCTAGTCGCAACACTTGCTTTTAACTAGAAACACGTTTTGACCATTAAATTTCAAATCCCTTTTCAAAACATTGCTTCTAATTTGCTTGAGCTACAGTTTATATAAATTTTTCGCGAAGCTTTGGTTTTCTTCATCTTGATGAGATAAAGCAAATTGAATAGGTCCCGCGCTCTAATTTTACAGTTTGAGTGACCTGGTTTTGGGATTGGCTGGAGGTTGAAGATGACCAATTGATAGTAATACCTCCCCTAATTATCAAGAGTGGGACATTAGGGAACTCCCCACAATGGTTAATGATAGTAATGTCCTAATGAGATCGAGAGCACCAATTGATATCTGTATGAGAAAGCGACATTATTCTTTGGGACCAATTGAGACCTTGTTCATTCTTTAGTACTGACCGAGGATGGTGTGAAATAAACCACCTAGAAAGCAAAAAAATGAAAAACATAAGAGCCCCTCTCTTCTTCATGGTGAGAGTGTGAAGAGTATGCGAAATGTCTCCAAGTAAAGTAGGCACAAGGTTACGAGAAAGGAAAATCTTGACAGCATTCACATCTATGAGTTGGTCTTGATTAGGGAACAGTACTAACCCATAGATTAGAAGAGCCAAGACTTTTTCAAAGGCTTGTAAATCCATATCCTCCAAAAATAGTCGAGCATTCTCTAACAAGAACTTTACTAGAAAACCTTTGACTCCCCTCATTGTTTCCCAATTGGCTATAGTATCAGAACTTGTCAAGTGTAGGGTTGATGCAATCTCCACAGGTTGTGAATCCTTTTCTAAATCGGTGAAGGGCACTTGATCAAGAATAGGTACTCCTAATAGTTTAGAGAACTCTTCCATTATGGGGACCAAATGATTATCGGGAAAGGTGAAACAATGAAGTTTAGGATCAAAGAATTGAAAGAGAACACACATCATTTGCTCTTTAAAGCTTGAGGTAACCAAGTAGAGAAGTCAGCTATGTCTTTTGGTGAACAGAGAATTCTCAGGAACCCTTGATGCTAACTCTTGGAGTTGAGGAGGCACTTTTACAAAGCTGATTCGAATGGTATTTCTGCGGGTGGAAGCCATATCCTATAAAACATAACAAAGATAAATCCCTAGATCCTTGAAATTGTTAGTGAAAATGTTATGGCATGATGTCATGATGTTTATGATGTCTTGAATAATTAATCACAACGAAAAACATAAAGTCTTAGGTTTAAGCTTGCATGGGGTTTATAGGTAAGTACCCTCTTGAAGTTTAGTTGGTTCAACATGTCCTAAAAGAAGTAATCGGGTTCTAAGGAATCTCAATATCATTAATATTTCTTCATCAAACATTGTTTTAGCACAATCAATCTTTTATTGCAGACAAAATATCCCGAAGTCTGATCCTAATGAGTGTAGTATCGAGTATCAACCAGAGTTTAGTTTTGCACCAAAGCTGACTATCTCACTAATTTCTAATGGCCAATTTGTTCAACAAAGGTTCTATAATAAATTAGTGTTTCATGACACCACACAACGGCCCTGTGTTCTCCTTGATTTAACAAAAGGGACACCAGTACCAACAAATGTGTCACACTAACATAGTCATCGCTTTAACCATATAGGTCTACGTCGTACAGTTTCCACGATCTATTTCTACTTATCAAGTATGCCCCATATCTAGGTATAAGATCTATAAAAGAAATAAACCTAAGCATAACCCACAAATGTAAAGCAAACAAGGAAAACATGTAAAGAAAATAAAGGTGATCTAGCTCTTAAGGTAACCCCACTTTAAAAGTCTCTTCCTCAGCAGAGTCTCCAGTTTTGTGATACGGTGGGAGAACCGACATTGTTTTTTACGTTTTATCGCAAGTGTTACGGATATCAAGAGTCACCACCGAGTTTTCTTTTATCCGATAAAGGAAAGGGTGAAAAGAACAGGAAAGACCTTTTGTGATTTTTTCTTGAGTTTGGGGGGTAGGTTATGAAAAGGGAAGGTGTTACCACACTTTTCATCTGTAGTTATCAATAGTCTCTTAATTGCTAGCTCACTTTGAATTTCTTTGTATTAATGTGTTTGTTTGAAAATATTTTGAAATGTGTCGTCATCGGGAAAACTTTGTAATGACTCTCGTCTCTATAAGAATGCAAACAAAGTGTTGACTTTGCATTTTTTTTAAAGGGAGTGTTTTGAAAGTGCCCATGTAAGGTAATTTTGTAATGGATCTCATATAATTGAGAATGTATACAAAATGTTTGTTTTAAAGAATGTTTTGAAAGTGTGAGGTGTAAATGGTTTTGTTTGTGAACAAGCAATTACGAGCAATCTACCTACTCAAAAAGTCCTCATCGTACAATCATAGAAGGCAACTTGTAATATGTTTTGGCAATTGTCGTAAGGGACTAAGATCATTTACTGAAGGCAACTTTGAAGGGTCATTGAGGGATATTGATCTATTAATCGAGGGTCTTTTGCTAAAACATCTCACATTCGAGGGACATGATTGTTTTTATCAGAGGCAACAAGTGTGGGTTATCCTAGAGGTGCATGTGTGAAAAGTGTTTTAGTTTTCATGTATTTATCTTGAATTAGGTTTGTCTATGATTGGTTTTAAAGTCTTTCCATACAAACCCTAATTACTAACAATAATAAGGAAAGCGGTAAATTGCGGATATTAAATGTCCTATGCTATTACAACGCTTCAGGAATGAGGGTACAAATTTATGAATGGGGAGGAAAGCAATAAACTCTAATTAAACTATTACAATCCATAAGCAATTACATAATAATTATGCACAAATGTAGAGATGAAGTAGAAATTATTTTGATTTTTTTTTTATAGAAAAGTTTGATCATTAACCTAAGAAAGCTAATTAGTTTTAACTAAAAAAAATAACTAATTATTTTTAACAAAACCTAAAAATAAAATTAAGTTAATTAAAATTAAGGGAAGTTAAAGTAAAACCTAAGTCTAATGGTTTTTAATTGTTTAGAAACTAATATGGATGTTAATGTCAATTCCCAGCAATGCAAAATGTCCAATGTACTCTTAATGACCCAAAATTTAAGAAAACCTCTCAAAATTAGGATTTCTAGCACGTGGACTGACACGAGCCGTGTCACCGGACATGGGCACCCGTGTCCGAATCTGTTCCTAGCCTTGTGCATTTTCCTTGTCCTAATTGAATTAACACAGGTCGTGTCATGTGACACGGGCACCCGTGTCAGCCATTGTCCTGCCTTTTTGCCAAGTTTTCAATCCCAGTTAAGTTAACACCAGTCGTGTTGCATGACACAGGAACCTATGTCAGCATCTACCCTACTCTTTTTGCATATTTTCTCCCTGACATGGCCCATATCAAGTGACACGGCCACCCATGTTAGGGCTCTTAAAGCATTTTCTTTGAATTTTGGATATTAACAGTCTTATGCCTTGATTTGTCTTGTTTTATTCTTTTGAAAACAAGAACAATTAATGTATGGATAAAGATATCAAAGTTTGAGGAAACTTACCTCTATTAGAGAGAAGTCTAAAGCCTCTTCTAGTTATTCCATATGCAATATTATGATTGATTAAGCTCCATTGGACCTTCTTGAAGCTATGCCACTCCTAACTTTATGATGAAAGTTGCTGAGTCACTCCAACCAAGTCAAGTTGCAAGGTACTGTTTTTGAGTTTGGAAGATGGTGATAATGATGTTACAGAAGTTGTTCTTGTGCTTGAACAACTTCTATATGATTTATGTGAAGTATTTGGATGTTTTGTTTGGGAAAAACTTCCAAGGTTTGAGAGGTTTAAAGATTTGGACTTCAAAGCTCAAGAATGGAGGTTTTATGGGCAATTCTAGTTTTTTGACAACAAAGGGATTTTGAGGGCTTGTTCATCTCCTTTATCTTGAAATTGATCTCTTTATTTATAGGAAAGAGGTTTGGGAGTTTAAAGTAATCAGATTTGCAAGATAGCCTCTATGGTTTGGTTGTAAGTGAAAGACCAAGTTTGGGAGGTTCAATGTTTCAAGTACAAGCCTGTTTTGAAGTTGTTGAATGCACAGGGTTTTCTCCATGCATTTGAGCTTAATTTTAATAAAATATAACCATTACAAAGCTCAATGCATTTACATTTTTCAAAAGCATGCATTTCAAAAATGGAAGTGTTAACTTTGTGCCATTAATGGAATTATGCTTTGGACAATGCTTAAATCAAATAGACCATAGATCAAAAGTTTGTGTAAACATTAAATTATGGTGAGATTTGCAAGTTAGAAGGCCTGCAAAGCAAGATAATGTAGCATAACATGCATATAGGATTATGTGTTCTTCACCAAAGTGACTTGTAATTCAAGAATGGATGCCCAACTTCATGCCTTTGAGTCTCCTAGCTCAAGTATGATAAATTTATGCTCTTGAATGTTTTGGAAAGCTTGAAACATTGTCTAAAACTTTCATGTTGACTACTTTTGCTAAATAAAAATGGAACTTGATGAAATTTGGCTAAGAAGTTGGGACAAAAATCTAACGAAAATTGTTGAAAATATCTCTAGGTGTTTATAATAAAATGTCATGACTTTATGAGCCTATATCTTCAAATATAAGAATATTTTGGACATCAACCCTATAATACAAAGTTGTAGAATTTATCAAGATCTACAACTTTCATTTTGAAAGTTTTCTTTGAATCATCTTGCATCTTGGTGAAAAAATGTCATGAAGTAATGAAATTATCAAGTGTAAAAACACTTAGAAAATTTCCAAGTATTGAAAACTTTGACTTTTTATGGAATTTCTTGACTTTCTTGATTATTGATGATAAAGTTTGATATTTTTGAGCATCTTGATGTATCTTGATTTTTGAAATTCAATGTTGACCCAAAAAAGTCAAAGTTTGACTTTTTATGTATACGTTGACTTTTCATCAATTGATCAAATTTCAACTAACAATCCAATGATCGTAAGAAGTGATTTGAGCCATGAAATTAAGTCAAGGTATTTTTGATTTTTTGAGATTATGACTCAAGCAATTAGTTCATGTACTAGTTCAAAAGTCAATGATCAGTCATTCTTAGTCAAAACCCTAATTTTGACAATTTTTCCCCTTTGATAATTTGAATGGTTTTCTTGAGGAATTGTGATAAATACTTGATAAGTAGATAAGTATTACTTCAAAATGTTGATGTTGGCCAAAAATCATGAAGTTTCACTGTATGTTTACCATAGTTTAATTTTTATCAGTACAACTGATTTTCGGTCCTCTGAGCAATTGATTGAACAAATTTGTGATGCAAGGTTTGAAACTTGGTATGAGTAATCTTGAAGACCTATAATGAACCATGAATGTCATTTGAGGCATCAAAAGTCCGATTGTCCTTGATAAAAATAAAACCCTAATTTGTCGGCTCAGTGCTTAGGAGGTGAACTTGTTTGATCAAACTTTGAAACTTCTTGAGCATTTTAGATCATTTGTTAGAAATGTCTTGAGAATAGAGAGGGAAAATATTGGGGTACAACACATACAATAATGATTAGCATTAAATGGAGTAACAGTGTGGGAAATCATAGAACTTTCGAAATAACGCTTGTCTTTTATGGTTAAGTAGCATGAGGAGACTGAGGAGAAAGAGGTGGTGGATGATTTTGAGCAGCCACCAACGATTTTACCAAAGTGGTCATATTATCCATATCGGCTCTCAAAGTAGTATCTTCTTCGCGCAGCTTGCGATGCTCTTGTTTAAGGTTTCCCATCTTCTTTTTAGAATTATCCAGTGTATTGTAGCAATGGGACAGCTTTCCGACTGCACGAAGCATAGAAACAAGTAATACACCTGTGAAAACAAGGAATACAAAAATATGTGTAAAATGATGCATGATATGCAATGCACACGATTTATTTTGTTTATTCAAGCAACTCAAAGAATTACAAACAATTTAAAATATTGAAGTACTAACACATTCGGAAATACTGAAAATTCTCATTTTTATAATCACTTTAGAGTGGATTACAACTTTTAGTACAAGTTTCAATAACCCTAAGTACAAGAAAATAAAAAATAGAATTTAAAAATCCTAAGGAACCAAAGATGACGAAGATCTCTCCACACACTGACTCTTTCCCATGAGTCTTGAAATCTGAGCCTTTAACTACTTGTTCTCTTATGCATACTTGTCAGCAACTTCTTTCTGTCCACTAGAATCAGAAAATAGATGATCGCGACCTGGCTGAGCTCTAGAAGAAAATAAATCCTCTTTCTTCTCTATCATCTCCACAACATGACTCTCAAGAATCTCAATCAAGTCATCTTTCTCTTTCAATTCGGTTGAGTAGCACACCTCCAAAGTATGGTACTCATCCTTCCATGCTTCCTTCCCTTGTTGCATCCTAACTAAGGCAAGCTGAAGTTCTTCCACATCATCTAAGATACGACGAGTAGTCCTCATAAACATGTCAGATATAGGTTCTTCACGAGAATAAGGCATCTTCAACTGAATTTCCCTTGCTTGTACCCAATAGAGATGAGGCTCTAAAGAAACAACTCTTCTTGGTCCCAAATATTTTCTACCATTTCTATGAATATGGCGCCGAGCCTTTTCAATCTCTTCTTTAGGTTCCTTGTGATCTTCTCCTTCATTAAGAAAGAAACCACTCAGATGAATATTTTCTGGCTTGTCTTTCATCGGAT
Organism: Vicia faba; assembly: GCA_948472305.1. Taxonomy (NCBI): domain Eukaryota; kingdom Viridiplantae; phylum Streptophyta; class Magnoliopsida; order Fabales; family Fabaceae; genus Vicia; species Vicia faba. The sequence goes on along the minus strand of OX451741.1, from coordinate 161,495,533 downwards.
ATCTAAGTTGGTGATGCACAAGAACAAGATTGTAGTTAATTCCTCCCTTTGTACCAAGAAGAGGCACATTGGGTAAACTACCACAATTATCAATAATCTTCACATCATAATAAGCCTGATAATACCAATCAATGTCAGAATTATTGAGAGACATGATCTTTGGGGCCCAACATGGTTCCTTCTTGATATTAAAGCACATACCAAGGTAAGTGAGAAATAAACCACTGATATAACAACGGTGTGCAACAAATGATTATCCCTCCCTGATAGAAATACCTAAGATGGATGGAATAATAAGTATCTCCTAGGATTGTAGGGACTGGATTCCCAATCATAAATATCCTAATGGAATTAACATCCACAAATTTGTCGATGTTAGGAAACAAGAACAACCATAAGGCAAGAAAGCAAAGGTAGCCTTTAAAGTAGTTGTACTCTTCATCTTGATGAAGTAACGAGCTTTTTCCAATAGAAACTGAGCAGGAAAACCCCTGATACCTTCTTTGGTAATCAAGTTAGCCTCAATCTTAGAATTTCTCAAGTGAGTTATAGTGGAAATCTCATGAGACCTGGACTCTCCTTCTAAGCCAGTGAAATAAACACAATAAGTAATAGTTAAACCTAGTAAGTAAGAAAACTCTTCCAATGTGGGCATCAGCTAGTAATCACGAAAAGTAAAACACTGATATTGGATCATAGAACTATACCAATGTAGAAAGAATATTCTCCTTCATCTCGAGCTTCATATAAGGGACAATAGCTTCATACTTCTACCGGAAATCTATAGGACTCTGAATCTCAGGAATCAAACTCATCAGTTCCTCTATCTTAGGATCCTTGAAAATGTACTTCCGAGTATTTCTCTTTCCAAAAACCATGGTCAAATAACTTCCTGTGATATTTGCAAAATTCAACTTTAACTTCCTTGAAAAACTGTTTAAAGAATTCTTATGGGTGCATGAATGCATGATGATGCAACAATCACACACAATATCACAAACATGAGGGTTCAAAGGTTCAATGTCACGAACATGAAGTCAAAGGTACTACCCATAAGGTAAGGACTAATGGTTTATCACATGCCGAACAAGGTTCTTATAATTTTCCAGAGTCTACATTCTTTCTTCGAATATTACCGTCCCGATTTTCTCGGTAATTAGCAATATTCCCAAGAAAAACTAGTCTGAGTGTAACATCGTGTGACATCTACTTTCGTATTGCTCCGTCATAGTTTTCGCGCTACACTTAAAAGCCCGAGATCGATTAAGGGTTCTACAACTCTCATCTTCTCATACTCCCAAGTCGAAAGTCACACATCATCCCAATTGCTCGTTAAACAAATACTATAGTCAAAGAGGCCTCCACTGAGTAGGGGATCTCATATCTCCTTTTTGGGATTACACCCTCAAAGTTAACATGGCTATACCGCATGTCCTATCTTAAGTTTGCCCAAGTCTGGGTATACGACTTATAAGAGATCACCAAGTACCCTAAAAACCAAAAAAATTTAGAAATACATATATACAAAAAATTATATACAATGAATAATAGCACATATACAAATAAACAAAAATGGGCTTAACCCACTTAGAGATGAGTTTCCCCAACAGAGTTGCCAGTTTTCTATAGTAGTAGAAATGTTGAGACTAATCCATTGGATTTCCTTAACTCGCACAAATCAATTAAAATTTCCACCGTGATTTATTGTTTCCAAAGGTAAGATATTAACACCCTAAACATTTATGGTACTCCGCAGGAACCTCTTTGAAAATCTATGTATTTTGGTTATAAATTGTGAATACAAAAATAGATGGTGGATATGAGAAAAGAAATATTTTTTACAATTTTTTCACCCTATGCGGTTGCGAACCTTTAGTTCCTACGTACCACCTTCTTGCAATAGGGGATCAAGGTACTCGTAGTTCACCTCAAAAAATTTAAAACACAAGTGTGTTGGTTAATTTTAACAGAATAGACATCATCGTCATATCGGAGTGGAAGACATACTTACTATCCACAATTATAAGAAAGGAGAATTTGCATCATCTCAAAGTGGAGGATATAGCTTGGATTTTAAAATCAATAAAGCCTCACTCAACAACCAAGTGGAAAATATCTCACTTCAATACATATCATAGAAGTATAGTAGCTCGCATCGCTACCAAAATCAATAAGAGTATAATGTTTTTAAAAATGTTTTAAATTAAAAATCCAAAGTGGCAAAATGGTTCAAATGATTTTTATGACTTTTATTATTTCAAAAGATATCAAAGTATAATTAAGTTGATTAAAGTTTGATTAAGAAAAAGATTTTTAAAAATGCATGGACCTAAATCCAACTTTATTTTGAAAGCAGTTCAAGTTAGATTTTTGAAAATGGGGTAGAAGATTTTTAAAATTAAAGAAGATGGGAGGAGATGAAGGGACTATCCTGAAGCACAAGGTAAAAGCCAAGGAAAAGACCGATTTAACCAAAAAGAAGTCAACACTTGACATAAGAAGTTAATTTAGAATTCCTATCCTTTGGATTAAAACCAAGCAAGCAAAAATATTAAACCTCTATGGAATACCAAGTCTTAGATAAATTAAGTCCTCACAAAAATTGGGCAGAGTAACTGTTGTATACATAGGAATTCTCAATCACAGACAAAGCATATAATCAGATTAACCTACACACAAATAAAATCAACCCAATGCCTTGGATTAAACCCCGAGAACTTCATACAAAATAATAGCAGAGCAACAAGGTCCCCAAGTATCAAGGCTTCTTATCCTAAGTCCGAGAGATCCACAACTCCAAAATGCCAAGGATAGTAACCAAATAGTCCAAGTAACCTTAAAGTTTTTTAATGTTTAAGTTGATTATTAAGTGTCTTTAAAAGGAAATAAAAAACTCAAATGAGCAAAGATAAAATGACATAAAGATAAATGCTCAAGGGATCAAAAGAAAAAATGGTATGAAATGTAAATGCTAAAGTAAATGGTACATATAAAAAAAGGCACAAATAAAGGCATAAAGTAAAGTTAATTGTTAGTGAATTAGAAGTTAGAGAGTTAGTTGAATGACCATCTTGAAGCTTGCATTTGAAAAATCATTAGAAGATTTAGAGAATCAAAGCTTCTCAACAACAAGTCTCATTTGCTTTTTGTAAAGTATATCATTCATTTCGAATACTCAAAGCAACCACATGTGATCTACGATGTTCAAATGATTCACTTAGACCAAAATTTAGGAAGTTCATTATAGGATTGCTAGAATCAAAGCCTCCTAACAAAGAACTTCATAGTTATTGGATCCATGGTTTTAAATTTAACATACTTGGCTTGCAAATATAGGTTTGGGCCATGAATGATCACTTTTTGAATCGGGACAAATTTAGTGCTATGTTAAGCAATCATAATTGGACTTATGTAGAAGTCACAACTATTTTGAGGCCGATCAATAGAAATCTATGTGTCAACATGTTAGAGAAATGATATGTAAATTATTCTCCAAAAACATGTAGCAAAAGTAAAAACAAGAAATGTATAAGATAAAGAGGGAATGAGATGTATCAGATGAAACTAAGGTTTCAAATCTCTTCAACATCATTAATCCATTTTGGTGAATTTGGTTTTTCAACTTATCAACACCCAAGATCCAATGAAGTTGATGAACTTGTCCCAAAAAAACACCAGAGTGTATCTAAAGTATGACCAATCATAAAATAATAAAATATATTTAATATAAAACAAAATTTAAATGATTTAAAAAGGAACTAATTGGTAAAATACATAACATGTATTAAAATACCAAATAAAAATTCTTAAAAAAATCATAAGTCAAACATGAGTCAATAAGTGTTTACAAATTTTTTCAGAATTTTTTTAAGTCACAAACTATTTTTTAAATTTAAACAAATAATCAAAGTAAACCATTTTTTTTGAAAAATAGTAACATAAAAATAAAAAATAAAATGAGGTCACCAATATTTTTCAAGAGGTCATTGGATCATTCCATAATATTTTCAGAATTTTAAAATCAAGAAAAGTATTTTTAACCAATTAAAACAAGTCAAATAAAGTGAAAAATCATAAAAAATATTAAATCACAAAATAAATTTGTGAAAATATAAAAATCATAAAGAGAAAAATCAAAAGTATTTTTGGTAATTTTTTTAAATTTTTAAAAGTTGAAATGATTTTTTTATGAATTTTTGAAGTATAAAACAATTAAAACAAAAATCAGAAAATAAAAACAAAATCAAAATAATGTGGTGCGTTGGATCTAGAGTCGCTTATACACGCTGGTAAATCCAAGGGCACCGAGGTGATGGAGTACGATGGATCCAAGTCAATGCGCGCACATATCACGCACAAAAGTCAAGCCAATGGAATTAAAACAATTGGTTACGTGTCATTGGTTGAAGAAGGACATGTAGGTCGTCTTTACCCTTCAGCCACCTATAACTAGTGCGAGTATGGAATCCTTAAATGGAAAATTCACACGTTCATAATGGTAACATTAGATGCTTCTCTTCAAGATGATCACAACCATATGCTTGCGAAATATTTCTTTATATCACGACTTAGTCTATTTGCAAAAAACCAGAAGAAAAAGTGAAAACGAGTTTGTTAATTAAATGCTCAATTCTCCATGAAATCATAAACCAAAAGAAGCATGAGAATCAGAAGAAGGAGGACAATTGTAACACCCTATTTCCCCATCGGTAATTTATATAAAATCAGAGTAAATTAATTTCTAAAATAAAACATCAAAATAGGATGTCACATACTTCGTAATTCACACAATCTCAATAATTAGGATACGCAACACAAGTCACATGTTCACAAATATTAACTTCAGTGCATTTATTCGCAACAGAAAGAAACATCAACAACAAATCATTATTAATCCTCCAACAAGATTAATGATTATCATCTTCTGAAAATCAACATAGTTATAAAATAAACTCAAACCACAGAGTTATACAAAGTTTACTCCAAACAAAACAAGACAATTGCACACCCCCAAGTGTTACGTATCAGAGCAAAATCGACTCAATCTACGCAACTGAAGGAACCCCTCAACTAAAATATGATCTCTGGCTACTTCTAATCATCTGCCTGTTACCCACATGGAGGTAACATTCAAAAATAAAGGGTGAGATATCATAACAATATAAGAGGAAGCATAATAATGAGCTGGTAGAGATTTAAGTACATAATCAACACATAACTTCCATCATAGTAAAATACATACTTTCATTAATATTAAACCATTGAATTATCAATCAAAAAGTGATGCAAAAATACAGACACTGGCACAATGCATGTGGTACCAACAGGGTAAAACCCTTATCGCAATGTTGCCAATTTAGGGCAATCAACTTCGCTCGCAAATACAGGCCTTCATTCGCCAATAAAGGTCGTCGCTTTATAAATGCATGAGACACTATCATGCAACAACATAATTCACATTTATCATTCTTACTTGTAATAATTTCTCCAATTACAGGTCATCTCCATCATCATTATCATGTGTATGATGTCACATAATCAAAACAGTCATCGTACTTAACCACAACATAAATCATGGCATATAAATAAAAAAACACACCCACAAATAGGTATCAATGTTGGTGAAATAATCAAATAATGCATTATAAGTCATTTTCATAAGATATAAATTTATTTTATCTTTCCAATGGTCTAAATGGCACGTCAAATGGACCACTGATCCAAAAGTTATGAGTTTTAGAAATTTTCCAAAAATGTTGTCAGTAGTAGTGGTAACCGGTTACCAAATTATGGTAACCGGTTTTCACAAAAACAATTACCACTATCAGTAGCCTCTGATTTTGAACTTCTCATATGGTAACCGGTTACCATATCTAGGTAATTGGTTACCCTGTGATAATAGGGAAACTTTTGCAAGTTTCCAGTTAGGATCCTCCTATGTTTCAACACCCAAAATTCATAATTTTCTCATCAAAATTTATCTTTTAAGCATGCTAATTATTCACCAACATTTTTCTATCAATTCTAACCAATTCGTATCATCCAATTCCATCAAAACACACCCAAATCACCAAAAATCCATCAATCGGAAAACACCCAAAACAACCAGATATAGGGAAATCAAAACATACAACCTAGATCCTACCATATTCAATCATTAGGAAACCCTTTATAATGTTAGAATCCCCCCTTTAAATTTTTGGCTGATTCTTGATTTCTATGGTGAAATCCTTGCCCTAGCTTCCTAGTACCTTTCTCCTCTTCTAACTTCTATGCTTTTATTTTTGTATTTTCATGTACTGACTCTATTCCTCTTCTTCTCACTCTAATATATCCCAAATAATCTTATAACCCTTCCAAATTAATTAATTATTAAAATATCATTATAAAATAATAATAATCCTAATATTATAACATACTAATAATCCATATTATTCTACACCACATCATCTTATTATTTAATTAAAATAATTCTAATTAAATCGGAGTGTTATAACTCTCACCCACTTAGAATAATTTCAACCTAAAAAATTACCTGAAGCAAATTACTCTGGATAAACCTCCCGCATCTTGCTCTCCAGCTCCCACGTTGCATTCTCTCCGGCAGCTTCCCCAAAGATTACTTTCACAAGGGTGATCTCTTTGCCTATCAACTTCTTTATTTCTCGATCCTCAACCCTCATATGTACAGTCTCAATAGTAGGATTATCCCGCACTTGTACATCATCTATCAGACTTACATGCGACAGATCTGAAATATACTTCCAGAGTTGCGACACATGGAACACATCATGCGAATTAGACAGGTTGGGTGGCAGGGCCACTCTATATACAACACTTCCCACCCTCTCTAAAATCTGATATGGACTAATAAACCGAGAAGTGAACTTCTTTGACTTTAGAGCATGATGTAAACTGGTTATCGGTGATACTCTCAAGAATACATGGTTTTCATCTTGAAACTCAAGATCCTTCCTCCTCTTATTATGGTAACTCTTTTTCCTACTCTGCGAAGATTTCATCCTCTCTTGGATTACCTTTACCTTATTCGTAGTCTCTCTCACGATCTCGGGTTCGAGCACCACGTAATCACCCGATTCATACCAACACAAAGGTGTTATGCACCTCCGACCATACAGTGCCTCGAAGGGTGTCATACCAATACTAGCATGGTAACTATTGTTATAGGTGAACTCAATTAAAGGAAGGCAACTATGCCATGCACCTCCTTGCTCAAGAACACAAGCCCTCAACAAAACTTCTATTGACTGAATAGTCCTCTCTGTTTGACCATTTATTTGTGGATGATATGCCGAACTCAATTTCAACATCAACCCCAATGCATCCCGCAAACTCTTCCAAAAATCAGAAGTAAATCTCAGATCTCTATCTGACTTAATGCTAGACAGAACACTGTGTAGCTTTGTGATCACGCAGAGATAAATCTCTTCCAACTTCGGTACAAGAAAATTGATACTAATCGAAATGAAATGAGCTGATTTTGTTAGCCTGTCAACAATCACCCAAATCGCATCGTGTCCCCTCAGAGTATTAGGCAGCCATGTCACAATGTCCATTAATATATTATCCCACTACCATTCTTGAACATCTAAAGGCTTCAATAACCCCGTATGTTTTTGATGTTCAACTTTTGATTTTTGAAAATTCAAACATGCATACACAAATTGTGCCACATCTCGTTTCAGCACGGACCACCAAAATAGCTTCTTTAAGTTGTGATACATCATTGTATCCCCCGGATGAATGCTCAAACAGCTTCTATGGCCCTCTTACAAAATCATCTTCCTCATATCAGCATCATCAGGGAAACAAATTCTGTTTCGGAATCTCAACACGCCTTGGGCATCTACTTTAAAGTCACTGTCTTCAGATTTGTTACTCCCGACCATCAAATCTACCAGCTTCACATCTAACTTTTGAGCTTCTTTAATGTTATATAAGAAGTCATTGTTAATATTCAACATCTCTAACATCACACTTTTTGGTGTCACTTCACAGACCAAACTCATGTCTCTAAATTGTTTGATTAACTCTAGTTCTATAATCATCATTGCAGACATATGAAAAGTCTTCCGGCTCAAAGCGTCAGCTACCACATTAGCTTTACCTGGATGATAATTCAAGCCAAAGTCATAGTTCTTCAATAATTCCAACCATCATGTATATCTTATGTTCAATTCCTTCTGATCAAATAGTTACCGCAAGCTTTTATGATAACTAAACAATTCAAACTTGGAACCATAGAGATAATGTCTCCAGATCTTCAGCACAAATACTACCGTAACTAATTTTAGATCATGAGTAGTATAACTTCTTTCATGAATGCTCAATTGTCTCGAAACATAAGCGACTACTTTGTCATTCTGCATGAGCGTACAACCTAAACTCAATTTAGAAGCATCACAATATACCATGAATGATTCCTCAAGATTAGGTAATATCAAGATCGGAGCCATCATAAATATCTTCTTTAACTCAACAAAACTCTCTTCACATTGGATGTACCACACAAATGCGCTGCCTTTACAAGTTAGTTGAGTTAAAAGAAGTTCCAACTTAGAAAAATCTTAAATAAATCTCCTATAATACCCGGCCAAACCCAAAAAGCTTTTAATCTCCGTAACTGATTTTGGAGCTTCCCACTATAACACTACATATACTTTAGACGGATCTACAGCAATACCATCACCTGAAATAACATGACCAAGAAAGCTGACTTATGTCAACCAGAACTTATATTTCGATAACTTTGCATATAACTTCTTCTCTTTCAATACTTTCAATACAACCCACAAATGTCCATCATGTTCCCCTTCAGATTTAGAATAAATCAAAATAACATCGATGAATAGTACAACAAACCGATCCGAATAAGTGTTAAAGATGCGGTTCATATATTCCATAAACACTCCCAACGCATTGGTGACACCGAAAGGCATCACTGAATACACGTAATGTCCATACCGATCTCAGATCAATCTTGCATAATACATGTTCACCCACCAATTAATCCAATATTTCGCCTATTCTCGGAAGTGGATACCTGTTTTTGACTATCACTTTATTCAACTGTCAATAATCCATGCAAAACCTCATACTACCATCTTTCTTCTTCACAAGTAATACCGGAGCTCCCCAAGGAGATACACTTGGTCTCACAAATTTCTTTTCAAGAAAATCTTTTAATTGCTTCTTCAATTCAGATAATTTAGATGCCGACATCCTGTATGGTGCCATAGAAATATGTTTGGTACCTGGTACAAGATCAATTGAAAATTCTACTTCTCTTTTTGGTGGCACATCTGGAATATCATCAGGAAAGACTTCGGGAAAGTCGCACACAACCTACAATTCGTTAATTGCAGCCTGATTCTCAATGGATAAGGACCCCACTAAAGAAAACAATTCAGCTTCACCCTTCATTATTTCACTTAATGGTATAGTAGATAAGAATCTAGTGTCCTCCTCCCCGTCACGAGTTGAAAACCGCACTGATTTGTTATAACAGTTAACATGAACGTAGTTATATTCCCACAAGTTCATATCCAAAATCACATCCAGACCAGTCAATGGCAAACAAACTAGATCAACAACAAAATCTCTTTCATAGATAGACAAGGGCCATTTCAAGCATACTAGAGAAGTAGTCATCGATTCCCTAGCTGGAGTATCGATAACCATTTACCCATTCATAGAAGATAATACAAGACTCAACTTTTTAACACAACTAACAACAACAAAACAATGTGTAGCACTAGTATCAATAATAGTAATTAAAGGAGTACTATTAATGAAACATATTCCTCTGATCAAGCGGTCTCCACTAGATGTTTGAGTCCGAACTAATTAAAACACTTTCCCAACGGATCGGTCTATCTTAGTTTTTAGAATCAGGCACTGATATATCCTTCTTCCCTGCAGTTGAAACATATTACTTCCTTGTGTTTTCATTTGTTTATCTCATGCCCGAGTTTGCCACAACAAAAATACCTCTTCACTTATGTATTGCATTCACTACTCCAATGACGAGGTTTTCTACATTTGTAACACACAATAGCAGAAGGAGCACCTCTCCCACTTAGCCTATTACCATCAATAGCATTTTGTTTTCCTTTGTCAGTCAGAGTATTGTAAGGCTTCCCACGATATTGTTTTTGCCTGCCTCTCTTCTCAGTGACAATCTTGTAGTGAGCCTCACTATCTTCTTTAAAAATCCCGTAGATGTTCATTAATCTAGAAATTTACGGATCCGCTGATATCCAATTGCCTTCTTGGTTTATGAATGCATTCCTTTTTCAAACTTCATGCACTTTAAGAATTCAGCAGTCTCTTCGCTGTAATGAGGATAATAGTTCGCCAACTCCACGAATTTCGTAACATAATCAACTACCCATAAATAACCTTCTTTCAATGCTAGATATTTGATGTACTTCTTCCCACGGACATCCTCTCAGTAATACTTCACCAGAAATTCCCTGTGAAACACATCCCAAGTAATATCCATTCAGTCTATGGCGAGTAGCAATCCACCAGTCACTAGCCTCTCGGGCTAGCATATGTGTACCAAAATGCACTTTATGTGCATAAAAACATTCCATAACTCGAAATATCCTCTCAATATCCTTGATCCACTCTTGTGCTCCTTCAGGATCATGCTTCCCTTTAAATATAGGTGGATGATTCCTATGGAAAGTTTCCTGAGTATGAGTCTCATCGTTCTCACCAGTGTTAGGCTGATTCTACATTTCCTGAGCCAATGCCCGCAAGGCATTATCGAGTGCACCATTTCCTCTTCAAGACATTATTCTGCTTCACATCGCAACATCAAACAACTCTTAGATATAAAAACACCGATAGTATTCTACTGTCACACTACACTAATGACTCAACAACATGGTCGGACGTAATAAATTGCTCTGATACCAACTGTAACACCCTATTTCCCTCGTCGATAATTTATATAAAATCAGAGTAAATTAATTTCTAAAATACAACATCAAAATAGGATGCCACATTCTTCATAAATCACACATGCTCAATAATTAGGATACATAACACAAGTCACATGTTCACAAGTCTTAATTTTAGTGCATTTATTCACAACAAAAAGAAACATCAACAACAAATAATTATTAATCCTCCAACAAGAGTCATAATTATCATCTTCCTAAAATCAACATAGTTATAAAATAAACTCAAACCAAAGGGTTATACAAAGTTTAATCCAAACAAAACAAGACAATCGCACACCCCCAAGTGTTATGTATCAGAGTAAAACCAACTCAATCTACGCAACTGAAGAACCCCTCAGCTAAAATTTGATCTCTGGCTACTTCTAATTATGTGCATGTTACCTACATGGAGGTAGCATTCAAACAGAAAGGTTGAGATATCATAAAAATATAAGAGGAAGCATAATAATGAGCAAGTAGATATTTAAGTAAACAAACAACACATAACTTCAATCATAATATAATACATACTTTCATCAATATTCAACAGTAGAATTATCAATAAAAATGTGATGCAAAAAGACTGACATTGACTCAATGCATGTGGTACCAACAGGTTAAAACCCTAATCACAATAATACCAATTTAGGGAAATCAACTTCACTCGCCAATGCAAGCCTTCACTTTATGAATGCATGAGACACTATCATGCAACAACATACTTCACATTTATCATTTTTATTCGTCATAATTTCGATAATTACAGGCCATGGCCATCATCATTATCATGTATATCATGTCACAAAATCAAAACAATCATCATACTTAACCACAACATAAATCATGGCATATAAATCATAAACACACACACTGATAGGTATCAACGTTGGTGACATAATCAACTACTGCATTATAAGTTATTTTCATAAGATAGGAATTTATTTTATATTTCCAATGGTTCAAATGGTGCATCAAATGGACACCAAGGAAAAATTTATGAGTTTTATAAGTTTTCCAAAAATGTTGTCAGTAGGAGTGGTAATCGGTTACCGAGTTATGGTAACCGGTTACCGCAAGATAGTAACCTTGTTTTTCCAAAATTCCTCGTGGTAACCTGTTACCCACTTACAATAACCCGTTACTGCAAGTCAGTAGCCTCTGTTTTTCCAACTTTTCATATGGTAATCGGTTACCATATATGGGTAACCGGTTACCCTACAATAATAGGGAAAAATTATGCAAGTTTCTAGTTATGATCCTTCCATGTTTCAACACCCGAAATTCATAATTTTCTTATCAAAATTTATATTTTAAGCATGCTGATTACTTAAAAACATTTATCTATCAATCCTAACCAATTCATACCATCCAATTCCATCAAAACACACTAAAATCACCAAAAATCCATTAATGGGAAAAACCCCAAAACAACCAAATAGAGAGAAATCAAAACATACAACCTAGATCATACCATACCCCATCATTAGGAAACCCTATATAAAGTTAGAATCGTACCTTACCTTAGACGTTTGGTTAATTCTTGATTTCTATGGTGAAATCCTTGCCCTAGCTTCCTAGTATCTTTCTCTTCTTCTAACTTCTATGCTTTTCTTCTATTTTCATGTACTGAGTTTATTCCTCTTCTTCTCACTCTAATATATCCCAAATAATATTATAACCCTTCTAAATTAATTAATTATTTAATTATCATTTAAATAATAATAATAATAATCCTAATATTATAACATACTAATAATCCATATTATTCTACATCGCATCATCTTATTATTTTATTAAAATAATTCTAATTAAATCAAAGTGTTACAACAACATATTAGTAACTTGTTTGGATCAATTTGTTTAAGAAATATACCTGATGAAGTAAGTGTAATTTGTTATGAAACTGAATTTGGATAGCTCGATTCAATGGATGATTTGGCTTGTTTTTTATGTGGTTAGGTTCATAGAGGTTCACTGAAGGTAAAGAGCTCAAGAATTTAGAAATTAAAGTGGTTTAGAATTGAATTCAAAGTTGTATATTTGAGAGTATGTAGGAAGTTCGACAAAGATTTTTTGGCTCTCTAAAGCTCGTGAATGATGTTCTAAACTCAACTATTCCTTGCGTTTTGATGTTCTAAACCGTTCGTGAAACTTATTTAACCATGTTTAAACATGTAACGCACGCAAAATTTGTGTTCAGAGGCCATACTAATCAAAATCAAATCTGACTTTTGAAGAAAACATCAGTTCCATGGTACCAACTTAGCAACCATGGGGCATACAATGTAAGAGGCTTTATGATATCATTCTTTTTACATTGGAAGGATATCACAACAAACTTTACAATGTGCCAATAAAGGTAGCATTTGGATGCTTGAGCAAAAAGTTATTCAAGTTTGAAATCAGGAAAAATACACGGGTATTTGTACTTAGAAATATTTCTAAGTGTTGAGCTTCAAAATGACCTATAATGTTCTTAAAAGTTACATGTCCTTCCACTCAAAAATTGATTTTGATCCTTGAAGATGAAGTGAAGTAGACCTCTTGAATTGAATTATGGAATCAAGATCACTCAAAAATCATAAAAATTGAAAGAGTTATAGTCTTTGGAAGATGATGAACAAATTTGAGAAAATTCACAAAAGACCTATAATATGTTCAATCATTAAACAAATCTCAAAGATAATTGTGCAAAAATGATGAGTTCAAGGAGATGAAAATTGACCAAGTTATGATCATTTGATGTCACACAGGAGAATTTTATATTTTTCCCAAAGGACTTGTAATGTTTCTCAACCATTAGTGATCTTCCTTTTAATCATAGCCTTAGATCCTTGAAGGGAACTTATTAATGACCCATTTAAGAGAATAATGGCTTTGGATTCAATCAAAAATCTAAAAAAATGAGCAAGATATGGTCCTTGGAAGTCAACAAACCCTAGCTTAGAGGGTTTCAAAAGGACTTGAAATCCCTTTCAACTTTTGATGATTTTATTGCAAAATTGGATCTTGTCATGTGAAGATAGGTTGTTGTAGATGATGATAAGAATCCATATAAAAAATAACCAACTCAAAATGTTTAAAATTGAGAGAGTTATGCACTTGTGATCACTCAATCAAGAATTTTCTCAATTAGGTTAAACTTAATGAATCAACCTTGACGGATCACATTATCTCTTGGAATGATGAATCAAATTATCTCTTGGAATGATGTGTTCTTGAAGAACACTCAAATATGGAGCTTGAATATCAATGAAACTTTTTTAAAAAGGCATGGAAATAAACAAATGAACCTATGAATCTTCTTGATGAATTACACCACCATCTTTGAGGAAAACATGACCTAAATAAATTGAGAGAGCTTTTTGAACAAAACATTTTGATATCATAGGCATAGCCTTAAGGCTTGACCTTTTTCCATCCATTGAATAAACATTTGACTAAGGATCAATACTTAAACCATAGGTTATATGGCGAGATGGATGCAATTGTGTCATCACCTACAATATGAATATTCAAAGAAATATATATACATATTTTTATGTTAGTTAAAAGAACACCTGTACCAGATACACAATTCAAGGTGCTAGGTGTTCCCTCAAGAGAAAACTTAAATATAGGATGAAGTAGAAGGGAGAACCAACCCTAGTGTGTGATCTTGATGTATTTATAATATGAGATGATGAGAGATCTTAGGGGAAAAAATTGGGGTATAACACTGAGTCATCAGTAAAGTTTTGGTACCATATTTACAAGTCTGTGAAGTTGCATTACAATCTATGTGACATTGCATAATGATTATATTTGATGATACTTTGTGATAATTGGCGGGTAAGGATATGATGTTGTACTTTGATGAAGTTGTGAAGGTGTGAGTATATAATGAGGTTCTGATGATGTGTGATGACTTACCTATGTTCATATCTACTATGTTTATTCCTGATGTCTTTTATAATGATTATGATTTACTTACTATAATGGTATAAATGTTGAGACTAAGCCATTGGATTGACTTAACTCGTACATATCAAATATAAATCGCCACTGTGCTTTATTGTTTCCAAAGGAAATGGGAAAAGAGCGAATTAACCCAAAAAAGAGGGGGGAGAATCTAGGTACGGTGGTTGGTTATGCAAAGGGAATGTATTAGCACCCTAAACATCTACGGTACTCCGCATGAACCTCTTTGAAAATATTTGTATTTTGGATATAAAAGGTGTATACAAAAATAGGATAGTAGAGATGAGAAAAGAAGTATTTTTTTTTTACAATTTTGCACGCGCCGTGGTTGCAAACTTTTAGTGCCTACATAACACGTTCTGTGGAATAAGGGATCAGGGTTCTCGTAGATCACATATTTTTTTTTAAAACACATGTGTGTTGGTTAATTTTAAGAGAAGAAGTATAGTAGCTCGCATCACTACAAGAATCGATAAGATTCTTATCTTTTGGGGAAAAAGTTTTTAAAGTAAAAAGCCAAAGTGGAAAAATGGTTTGAATGAGGTTAATTGACTTTTAATCTTTCAAAAAGATGTCAAAGTATGGTTAAGTTGAATAAATTTTGATTAAGAAAACAAATTTAAAAATGCATGAATCTAAGTCCAAGTTTATTATGAAAGAAGATCAAATTGGAAAACAAGAAGAGTTTTGAAAAGGAGGGAGAAGATTTTTGAAATTAAAGAAGATAAGAGGAGATGAAGGGACTATCCTAAGAATAACGTAAAATCCAAGGAAAAGAACGATCTAACCAACCAGAAGCCAACACTTGACATATGAAGTCAATGTAAACTTCCCATCCTTTGGATTGAAACTAAGCAAGTAAAAATACTAAAC
The DNA here is from genome assembly GCA_948472305.1 of Vicia faba. Taxonomy (NCBI): domain Eukaryota; kingdom Viridiplantae; phylum Streptophyta; class Magnoliopsida; order Fabales; family Fabaceae; genus Vicia; species Vicia faba. The sequence goes on along the minus strand of OX451741.1, from coordinate 161,479,727 downwards.
CTCTGAGAAATACCAAGCTTTAGATAATTTAAGTCTTCAAAAAAATAGGGAAGAGTAACGGCTGTATATAGAAGAATTATCAATCACAGATGAAGCATATAATCAGAATAACATGCACACAAAGAAAATAAACCCAATGCCTTGGATTAAACCCCCAAGAACTTCAGATAAATTAACAATAGAGCAAAAAGGTCCCAAAATATCAATGCTTCTAATCCTAAGTCCAAGAGGTCCACAACTCCACAATGCCAAGGATAGTAACCAAATAGTCCAAGTAAAATTAAGACTTTTAATTTTCAAGTTGGTTATTAAGTGTCATCAAAAGAAAATAAAAGCTCAAATGAGCAAAGATAAAATGACATAAACATAAATGTTCAAATGAAAAAAAGGAAAATGACATGTGATGTAAATGCTAAGGTAAATGGAACATAAAAGTAAAGACATGAAATAAAAGGCATAAAGTAAAAGCATAAAGTAAATTCAATTGTTAGTGAATTAGAAGTTAGATGTTAGTTGAATGATCATCTTGAAGCTTGCATTTGAAAAATCATTAGAAGATTGATATCAAAGATTCTCAACAACAAGTCTTATTTGCTTTTTTTCAAGTATATCATTCATTTCAAATGCTCAAAGAAACCTCATGTGTTCAACAATTTTCAAATTATTCACTAAGACTAAAATATAGAAATTTCATTAGAGTTGATAGAATCAAAGCCTCCAAACAATGAACTTCAAAGGTTTTGGATCAAAGATTTTAAATTAAATATACTTGGGCTTGCAAACATTGGTTTGGTCCACAAATGATTACTTTTCAAATTGGGACAAATTTAGCCCTATATTAAGAAATTGTATTTAGACTTATGTAAAAGTCACACCAATTTTGAGGTCGGTTAATAGAAATCTGTGTACCAACATGTAAGAGAAATGATATATAGATCATCCTCTAAAAACATGTAGCACAAGTAAAAACAAGAAAGGGATAAGTTGAAGAGGGAGGGGATGTATTATATGAAATAAGGGTTTCAAATATCATCAACATCATTCATCCTTTTTGGTGGATTTGGTTTTTCAAGCTATCAACACCCAAAATCCAATGAGGTTGAGGAACTTGTCCCAAAAATAATCCTTAAATCAGGACCAAACAAAAATAATAAAATATATTTAATAAAACAATATTTAAATATTTAGAAAAAGGGAATTAATTGGTAAAATACACCAAATGTATTAAAACACCAAATAAAAATCTTTAAAAAATATTAGAGGTCAAACATGAGTCAACAAGTGTTGAAAAGTTTTTTAGATTTTTTTTAAGTCAGAAACTATTTTTAAAATTTAAAGAAATAAGCAAAATAAACCAAAATTTGTGGAAAATAGTAAAACCAAAAATATAAATAAAATGAAGTCACCAATATTTGTCAAGAGGTCATTACATCCTTCCATATTTTTTAAGAATTTAAATAGAATATGGTAATTTTAAACAATTAAAACAAGTCAAATAAAGTGAAAAATCATAAAAAATACCAAATAAAAAAATAAAATGTGAAAATTAAAAATTAGAATGAGAAAAATCAAAAGTGTTTTTGGTAATTTTTCCAGAATTTTAGAAGTTGAAATGAATTTTTAAAATTTTTTGAAGTTTAAAACAATTAAAATATGAAATCAGAAGAAAAAAAATAAAGCCAAAAAGATGTAGACCAATTGATCTTTGTCAAAATGCGTTATTAATCAAATCCAATGGATCTGGCGTGTGGTGCATAACATGGTCATTGGTGAATAACACACTGGATCAATTATTTAAAAGATATTTTGAAAAAATGTGTGGCATCATATCATTGGTTGAAAGATGACATGTCATGATCTTCAACCTCCAGCCACGTGCAAATTGCAGGTTCTTCAATATGTAAAATTAGAAGCTCAGATCGGTGCCACTCACATCGTCTCATCAAGATGTTTCCATTGGTACCAATTCGAAAAATTTATAATAAACACAACTTATTCGATTTGGAAAAAACTAGAAGGAAAAGAATGAAAATGAGATTTGAATATTCATGAGCAAAACTCACTTCCAATTAAAAACCAACGATGCTATGAGTATTAGAGTGGTGAGAGTTATGACCTATAATGTTCTTCAAAATTACATGAACTTCCACTAAAAATTTGTCTTGAATTAATTTGAATTATGGAATTGAGATCACTCCTAAATCATAAAAATTGAGAAAGTTATGGTCTTTGGAAGATGATGAACAAATTTGGAAAAATTCACAAAAGACCTATAATCTTTTCAATTCTTCAACAACTTTCCAAGCATTTTCAAGTCTTGCACATTGTAACAAAGTTGTAGTAGACAACCCAAAGATTGTTATGGAAAAATAATGGGTTCAAGGAGATAAAAATTGACCAACTTATGATCATTTGAAGTCAAACCCTATGATTCAAAGGCTTTTCAAAGAGACTTGTAAACTTTCTGAATCATTAGTTATTTTACATTAAAAATTAGTCTTAGATCCATGAAGATAACTTTTTAATTACTCTTTAAAGAGAATCATGGCTTTGGAGTCAATAAAAAATATCAGAAAATGAGCAAGATATGGTCCTTGGAAGTCAACAAAACCTAGCTCAGAGAGTGTCAAAAGGACTTGAACTCCCTTTCAACTTTTGATGATTTTTATTGCACAATCGGATCTTGTCATGTGAAGAGACGTTGTTGCAGATGATGGTAAGTATCCATAGTAAAATGAACCAAATAAAAATGTTGAAAATTGAGAGAGTTATGCACTTGTGCTTACTGAATCAAGCATTTGCTCAATTAGGTAAAATTTGTTGAATCAATTTGAATCATTTGAAATTTCTAGTCAAAATAAATAGTGATGAGCCACAATAGGCCTTGAAATTATGTTGTGTTGAAGCACACTCAAAGATGGAACTAAAGTCTCAATGAAACTTGTTGAAGAAGGCATGGAAATAAACACATGAACCTATGAATTTTCTTGATGAATGCCACAATTAACTTTTAGTATAACTTGACCTAAACAAAGTGAGAGAGCTCCTTGAACTACAAATCTTTGATATTATAGACATAGCCTTAAACCTTTAGCTCTGGAAATCCATTGAAGAATCATTTTACCAAGGACAACCCGTAAAACCCTAGGTTAGATGGTGAGATGAATGCAATTGTGTCATCACCTACAATAGGAACATTCAAGGGAACATATATACATATTTTGATGTTATTTAAAAGAACACATGTACAAGATACACAATTTAAGGTGCTTGGTGATCCCTCAAGAGCAAACATAAAGATAAGATGAAATAGAAAGGGAGAACCAACCTTAATGTGTGATCTTGATGTATTGATAATATTCGATGATGAGAGATGTTAGAGGCAAAATGGGGGTATAGCACTCACTCTTTCTGCTTGGAAATATTTCCTTTATCCATGGGTAACTTGTAGGCAATCATGATTTGCCCGAAGAAGCACTGGAGGATAGCTTCGCAGTGTGTTTATTTGCTTTCCATTGAGTAGAGTGGATCTTGCTTAGATATGTAACATCGTGGATGGGGTATTTTGAATTATCAACTATGTTCTTTGTTTTGTTTCTAAGATGTTAGGTTACCTTTCATGGTACCCTAGTTTTTTGAAACTATATTTTTGAATCATGAAGTATTATGAGATTTTATGAAGTATTTATAATAAGATGTTTTGAACTATGAATTCTTCTGGGAGAAGTATAAATATTTATATTAATTATTATCCATGAAGCATTTTGTCCTAAATAATTTTGAAACTCGTGTTACGGAGTAGGACTATGTTTGGAATGACGTTTACATGAAGATGTGATGCCCTTTTGTGGTCTTAATTTGTTTTATTTTCATTAGAATACATGAAAACTAGAGGGAGTGATTGATTTGAAGTTGGAAGCCAACAAACAAATCAGAATTTAAGAGACAATTATTGTAGAAGTGGAGAAAAAGTTGAAAGGGATGAACCTAGGTACTAAACAGGTAGCTCAGGTACAGCAGGCATAAAATGTTATTTGTGAAATTTGTAGTGGACCATACATTATTGTTCATTGTCTTGCAACTCCATAAAAAATCAAAGATATAAAGTTCTTGAAGTAGAATAATCCCTATTCGAACACTTACAATCCAGGGTGGATGAATCATCCAAATTTCTCCTCTAAAGATCAACAAGGAAATGTTCAAAATCAACAACAAGCTCCACAATAGGAAGATTAGGAGGTAGCTATTGAAAAAATGGTTTCCTAAGCTTCCCAATTCCAAGAAGAGATAAGGAACAACCAAGGGAACATGACAACTTCTATAAAAAACTGCAAGCACAAGGAAATTAAAAAAATCGTGAGAGTGTTAATGATGTCATAACAAGGAGTCAGAAAGTTGCTAAAGAAAAATAACAGGAAGTAAAATCTGATAATCATGTCATAAAGGTAGAGCGGGAAGTGAGTGAAAAAAAGAAAGAATTGGAAGAAGTTACACCACCTGCAAAGCTAACTGAAGAGAAGAATAAAAAGGAGACTAGACCAGTGACTAAGTTAATGTATCCCTCTCGAGTAGTAAAGAAGGACCCAAAAGAGAAAGACTTTGAAAATATTGTCACTGTGTTAAAAAAGTTAGAGATCAACTTACCTTTCTTTGAAGCCCTCGAGAAGATGCATATGTACCAAAAATTCATGAAGGAGGCCCTATCAAAAAAGCGACCAATATGAGAGGGACCAATATTCGGTGATGAGAAATTGCATGTAATCACACGTGAGAGAAAAATACCAATAAAGCAGAAGGATCATGGACCAGTTACAATACCATGCATTATAAAATACAGGACATTCAAGAGGGTTCTAGTGTGAGCTTAATACCTTTATCAATCTTCAAAGAGCTTGGTATTGTAAAGGTAAGTGAGAGTGGGAAAAAATTAAAATTTAATGATCACACTATATAGCATTCATAAGGGGTAGATGAAGATGTATTGGTGGAATTTAACAATTTTTTATTTCCAGTTGATTTCTAGATCATGGACATTCCTGAAGATGAAGAGACTCTTATCATTCTTGGTCGGCCATTTTTGCTTACTAGTCGATGCAATTTTGATATTGAGAAAGGGAAATTGACTTTAAAATAATTTGATGAGGAGATAAAATTGAAAGTTTAGGAGATCAAGAAGAAAAGTGCAAGTGGAAATAATCAATCTTGAATTGGTATGATCAAACTAGAAGTAGAAAGTAAAATTTCAAAACCACTTTTAGAAAACGTCTAAGGAATAAGCTCTCAGGTTGCATTATCTCATGCATCTATCAAAATTCCTAATTTCATTCAAGAAGTCAAGAAGAAGGAATATCAAGGTGAAGGGATGGAAGTTTGAAGTGACTGGGAGCACAAAATGGTCCATACTTTTGATCTATATGAGATCATAGTTGCGGAATGGAAAATCAGCAAGGTGTGAAAGAGGAAGTACCCCCATAATAAGTAGGAATGAGTCATCGAACCATGTGACGTTAAACGAAGTGCTTCTTCGGAGTCGATCCACGCTTTTAATGACTTAGATATTTATTTTTGTTGTTTGTTTTGTTTTTCTTTAGGTGATAAAAAGAGGGCCTTAAAGGTGAAAGCTAGAATGCAGCGGTTGGTGTTGCATTACCCTCTGTGAGTCACTCTTCTCGATCTTGTTCTGAAACATTAGGGCCATTGTCTAGTTCGAGTATGGGGGATTTATTGTGTTACAGTTTATTTGTTTGTTTTATGTTATTTGCTGTGTAAAACTAGACGTTGATGTTCTTCCCAAATTTTGACTAAAAAATTTTATTTTGCGCAAGAGCTTGTTGTTGAACCCCAAAATTTACCCTCTTTATTTAGGCTTATGTTTCACCATAATCACCATGTTGCATTGAATTCATTTCTTTATGATGGGGTCAAAGTGTTTTGGCTATCAAGTTCTTCCTCAAGCTGTGAGTTGATTATATTGACAAGTTGTTCAAGAAGAGCCTCATTACCCTAATCATTGGATATTTTGAGTCCCATTAATCTCTCATGGCCCATAATATCTCATTTGTCTCGTTAGGTTTATCAAGAGTTGAAGATATGCAAAGATTTGAAGAAATTCATGTGTCTCCTTCATCTGGTGGATTTAGTTTTTTGACTTATTGTGTGACTTGAAGTTTGTCTCAGCCAATTTCTGGGAGCATTATCTTCTTATGATTATTTGAGGAAACTTTGTTAAAAAATTATCCAAGAGGCCCAATGGAATTAGGGTTTTGAAGGTTGATCACAAGGAGAAAAATAGTCATTTTGGTAAAAATCAATCAAAGTCAAAGTTGAACGAGTGGACTTTTGGTCAACCATCAATTCAAATATACTCATTTCATATTTCATAACCAATTCCATCATTGAATCAAGGGAATTGAAGAAGTTAGGATTTACAGTTGAGGCTATCTTGAGTCAGAGTTTGATTTATGATAAAAGCTTTTGAGCTTGAGAACTCTCTAATGATACATTGATTATTAGGGAAGCAATTTAACTAGAGTTGAACTTGAGATTGGAGTTCTGTCATCTTTTGGGCATGTATTTGTTGATAATTATCAATCGTGTTTTGGTATGTGGATGTTATTGCAGAGATGTTCATTCAAATGATTATTCAATGACATAGGATTATGTGGTTTCAATTTGGCAAAGTTGAATCAATCTTTTACAGAACAATTATGTGGACACTCTTGGAATTCAGAAATCTATCTACTTTCATTAAGATATTTCATTCAAAATTAAATTTGTTTTTACAAGCACCATTAAAAAAAAGATTGAATTACAAGTTTCAAATTTGAATCCATACAAGTTAACAAGGCTGCTTACAAGTACAAGGTTGAACCCCCTTTCTTTAAAATTCATTACTAATTACAAATTCTCAATTCTCAAAGTTCAAATCACAATGGGAAATTACAATGATACTTTTTTGAATATACACATGTTTGTTCTAAAGCTACAAAAAAGATAGTTCTTCTTCAAATCTTTAAGCTCTCCAAGATCTATGCTTCGACTTCATCTTCAAGACATTTCTCTTTATATTACTCTCATCCATCACATGAAACATAAGATAGAACAGTTAGCAAAGAAAAACTAACATAAATCAGAGCAAAGAGATTTCCAGCAAGTTGCTCAAAACTTCATCATTAGGGTTCATGCAAGGAATTAGTTTATTTACAGAAATTTATCATGTGCTAAAAACCTCATACATTGATTTCACATAGCAAATCATAACTTAAAATTCAATCATAGACCTTATCTCCTATTGAAAATCATTAAAGGAATTTTGGTTCACAATAAGAGGTATAAATTGTATACTCAGCAAAGGCCAAAAGTATCACAAATCCAACAATAAAGCATCATATCCATTTGTTTCAAAACAAAATCAGAATTACAATGTTTAATCATGGGCCGAAAATACCTCTACTAAAAATCAAAAGAAAAGGCTAAATCTTGGTTCACAATAGAGGTTCATAAAGAAAATTTACTACACAAGTAAAACTCAGTGAAAGGGTATCACAATCATCACAATAAATAACAAGACAGTAAAAAGAGTTTCACGTCTCATCTCAATAAAAAGTTACTGAAAAGGATAGTACAGAAAATCAAATTCATAAGTTTCAGGAAACAATTCATTGTCATCATAGTAAAGTCTAGTTAACAAGTAATCAACAAAAAAATGACAATGAAAAATAATATTCAAGCCTAATAGAAAAAAAATTTCACAACCTATTATTAAAACTCATATCAGCAAAAGGTTCTCAGCAAATAAAAGGTATCAGAAGTCAGTAAGAAGTTCTCAGATCAAAAATAAAAAAAATATAATAGATGAGAGTTTTGCAAAAAAAAAGCCCAGACGGATTCACAAGCCTGCTAAACAAAACTTCTCAAACAAGTTTCATAAAACTTAATCCTCACCCTCAAATCAATTAACAGAATTCATAGATCCGACAACTCGGATTCTTCAATCTCTAACAAACTTTGGAGCCTATTTAACATAAATTTCTTTCACAAAATTAGCAGGAATTCACTTTTTCTTCATACACAAAATTCAAAATCTCACCCAAGATTTAGAAAGATTACAAAAAATCTATCAAGCTAACAACGAAAAAAACCCTAACTCTTCATCATTTTTTCCCAATCACAAATCCTTCAGAAGTTTGATAAAGAGGAAGAGATTTTGATCTCACAAGCCACATAATCACAAAGAACCGTTAAAAATAGAAAAAAATCGGAAAGAGGTTACAGAGAGATGTCTTAGTCGTTCGACAAGCTTTCCTTTGATTGTGGCCTTCCTTATTCGTTATCATCACCATTTATCATCATCATCATCGGTTTTCATCATGTTGAGGACCTAAGGTTTCATTTTCCCCTTTCAAGATCTACGCTAAATCGTTCATCTCCTGCAAAATATAACCACATATTAGTAAAGAGGAGAGAAAGACGAAGATATTGATGTAAGAAAATTTAAGATCGAAGATGAAAACATTGTTTGCCACCATCTGTCATCGTGCCTGCCGCCACAGGCGATTTCTGGCGAAGATGAGCTGAAGAGAGCGGGAGAATTTGAGGATGAGAGAGAGGATTATATTTTCATATGTTTAATTCTTCAATTTTTGTTGTATTTTGCTAAATAAAAAATATTAAGGGGATAATATGGTGGTGACATTTGTCACCACCTGTTTGATTAAACTTTCAGATCCTGCGCATGGATCCTCAATGGACCAACATACACCCTCTAATGATGGCCTTCTGATCATTATCTCATCACTGTTTCTCAGCATCAACATGTGAAGACGCATCATCATGGTGCACCCCCTGGAGTTAACAATACAGAACCAAACGAATCCTCTCTATTGGGCCTGCACTGAGACTTCCCTAAATTGAGCCCAATACATCAGTGCCTCGTTTTGTTTCTAAACCCCTCAAGTCCCATTGCATTTTCTTAAGCCAGCAAGCCTTGCACAAAAAAAGCGGATTTGGAGTTTATTCAGATGGGCCTATAGCGCCCAGGTTACTTCAGCATGCCACCCCCTGCATTAAGTTTGCACCCCCTGGGCTTTGTTTTGTTGTTATTATTTTTGTCATTCCTTTTAAATAATGTTGATAATTGTTTAGTTTTAATATTTCCTTTTAAATAATTTTGATAATTGTTTAGTTTTAATTATTTCTTTTAAATAATTTTGATAATTATTTAATTTTAACATTTTCTTTTAAATAATTTTGTTAATTGTTTAGACTAGTTTGAATTTTCTTCACATGATAAAAATAATAAAATCAAATATAAAAATTGTTAGATTTCTTTTATTTGACTTTAGGAATTAAATCCCGATTATCCGATTACTCGAGATTTCTAATACACGTTTGCTTATTGAGATCTGAGTTTTATGCAGTTTTATCATGTGATATGCCAATTTGCTTGAGATTCCGATTGTGATTTATTTTCTCTTCGACGATATTTCCACGCTTATTTCGAGCATTTGATTTCTTACTCTTTTCCGTTGCTGGTTGAAGCTTACTCGAAGTTTTCCGGGTTTGTCTGATTTGCTTGCCACGTTACGAACTATTGTTCGTCTGGTATTTTTCCTCATTCACCTAATTTAAGCATTTATCGCTTTCTATAGGTCATGAGAAGTAGGGTTTTTACCGCTTTCCTTTCCATGTCAAGTAGGAATAGAGATGCATGAAAAGGACTTGTGTTGCTGATATCTATCAGGAATTCCTCTAGTTTATTTTATGACTTGTTTAAGGAAATTGTGCATGTGTGCCTTGTTTGCTACTTGTGTTTGTTTGAAATCCTACCATTGAGTAGGTATTCTGCACGTGCGTTTACATTTGTGCCTGTATTATATTACAGATGATAAGTCCTCAAAAGGAGGCGAGCGGGGAGGGTCTGTAATCTACCTCCACACATTCTAGTCTGTGTTATCCTTATCTCACATTGTACGTCGATGCTTTAGAGTCGTGCATATCCTGTGTATCGAGTCCGTCAAGTGGGGAAGGGTTTTGCAATCAAACCCCCACGCTTTGTCAGGAGTTTGCGTTGGTCGATGCTGACACTTCGTGATAATTCATATTTTTTTTGGACGCCAATTTTTTTTTATTTCGTCCGTCTCCCGCTTGTTTGCTTTAGGTTATACGCTCTGCTTAGCTAAAGCATTTCTCTTGTTTCCCCATACCTTTGAGTCACTATGTTTGTATGATTTTGCCAAAGCACTTGTTTGATTATTTGTTTTCTATATCATGCTTCTCTTAGGATCGCTTGATTAGAGTAGCTCTCAAGCTAAGACATTAGGATAGGTGTCCATGCATGCTAACACAGGTTAGAGATTCCCCTTTCAAAACTCAACCATAAGGCCATCATTTTATGATTACACTAGGGGTAAAGATTAGGATAGTCTCCCTTAGTTGTTTTCTTTTCTTTGTATATTGCATCTTAAAACAAAATCTTTCTTCTTCTTGGCATATCATAAAACATCTCTAGTAAACTTAAATCCTTCTTCAAGGTAAAAAACACAAACCAATCTTAATTGTTTGTGCGCCTTTTGGTTCTATTTTAAAACCTTGTTAAGTTGACATCTTATTGACGTATGTACATTGATATTTTACTATCTTTGTGTCGATGTTTTGCCATCACTTATGTTTGTTATCCTACTTTTATTTTTAATATCATTGTTAGGTGTGATGTTTTATCATCTAAGTTTTGATGTATTGTCATCTTTGCCATGATATTTTACTATCTTTTTGCCGATGCTTCACCATCGCATATGTTTGTTATCCTACTTTGATTTTTCAATATCATTGTCAAGTGTGATGTTTTATCATCTAAATTGTAATGTATTTCCATTTTTCCATGATATCTTACTATCTTTTTCTAATGTTTTGCCATCACTTATGTTTGCTATCCTACTTTGATTTTCAATATCATTGTTAGGTGTGATGGTTTATCATTTAAATTGTAATGTTTTGCCATTCTTACCATGATATTTTTCTATCTTTGTGTCGATGTTTTTCCATTAGTTATGTTTGTCATCCTACTTTGATTTTCAATATCATTGTTAGGTGTGATGTTTTATCATCTTAATTGTATTATTTTACCATCCTTGCCATGATGCTTTGCTATCTTTGTGTCGATGTTCCACCATCGCGTATGTCTGTTATCTTACTTTGATTTTTAATATCATTGTTAGGTGTGATGTTTTATCATCTAAATTGATATTTTACTATCATGCTGATCTTTTATCATCTTATCTGATATTTTACTATCATGCTAATGTTTTATCATCTTATCCGATATTTTCCTATCATGCTGATGTGTTATCATCTTATTTGAGTTTGTTTTTCCATGTGATGTATTATCATCCTTGTTTCGATGTTTTATCATCGTTGATGATGTTTTGTCATTTTATTTGTTTTTTTTCCATCTTGATTATTGCTTTTTTCTTTTTAACTAAAAAACACAAACCAACCAAAATATTTGAGCCGAACTACAACTGCTCTGATTCCTTAAAAAGGATACGTAAGAATTGGGGTAGATCCTGAACGAGCACAACTTTTATTTTCTATTTTATTTTTCATGCATTCCCCTTTTATATCTTTTCATCTTTGAGCCTTAGATATAGATTTTTACACACCCATTAGATTAGAACAACATAAGTGGATTCTATGGAGTACCACAGGCATGTGGGGTGTAAATACCTTCCCCTCGCAAAACAGGATCCCTTACCCGATCTCTAAGTTGAAAGAACGTGATTTCTCCTTCTTCAGGTTTTCTCGATGTTTACCTTTCCCTTTCTGCGAGATAAAAGATGTTCAGTGGCGACTTCATTGACTTTATTATCAGATGATTGTTCTGCCGGTTGTTTTAGGAGGTGACTTCACTAGGGAATAGGTTGACTAATTGTTGGTCCATCTCAGAGTTGATCCTAGCTTGTGTTTGTTTTCCTTTCTATTGGATATTTATTTGTTTATTTCTTTACTGCTTTATATGTTTATATGATTTCATGCATGGCACTTTATTGCTTAGTTTCCTATACTCTGGATACTACTATTGTGTTATTTCTTTGATGGGTGGGTTGTTACTATGAGGTAAAAGGCCCAATACCCAGGCCAATTTATATACAACTGGTAACACATAAGAATAGAGTGGAGAGTCATGACGGCTGATAGGCACTATTGTACCCTAATTTTTGCCCCTAAGATTCCTCTATCATCTCATATCAAATCAATCACAACAAGATCACACTAGGGTTTGGTTCTTCTTCTTAGCTTGAGGTTTACTCATGAGGAATCACCAAGAACCTTGGATCATATATGTTTTGTATTGATTAACTTTTAACTAACAAATGCAATGAATTTTTCTCTAATTGATGATGCTATATGTTAAAGCACAACACATTTCATCAGGTTGATCTATAGGTTCATTAGTTTACTTCCATGCCTTCTTCATCAAAACTTCATTGAGATTCAAGCATCATCATTAAAGATACTTTGAATTGATATCATGACAAGGTCTACTATGACTCATCATGCACCAATTTGTCAAAGAAAATCAAAAGATGCAAGAGTTGCCTTAAGAAGTTTGACCTAATTGGACAAGTTCTTGATTTCTTGATCACAAGTGCATAACTCTCTGAATTCTCAATATTTGGAGGTGGTTTTGTTGCTATGGGTTCTTATTATCATCCTCAATAACTTCTATTCACATGAAAAAAGTATTTGTTAAAGAAAGTTTATCAAAATTGAAAGAGGTTCCCAAGGCATTTTGATGCTCTAGGAGCTAGGTTTTTGAACTTCTAAGGGCTATACTTTGCCCATATTTTGAGATTTTTTATTAATTCCAAAGTCATGCTTCTCTTTAAAGGGTTATCAAATAATTACTTTAAAAGTGTCAAGAAGATATTATGTGGAAGATGTCTAATGATGAAGAAATATTACAAGTCCTCTATATAGGCCATCAAAATTCCCTTATGTAACTTCAAAAGATCATAAATTGGTCAATATTTATCTCCTTTAGCCCATTCTTTTTCCACATTTATCTTAAGTATGTGAACTTCAACTCTTCTTTTATGTGCAAAGCTTGAAAATCGATTGAAGATTCCCTAAGAATGCAAATATTATAGGTCACCTCATGAATTTTCACCAATTTCACAAAGTCATAAATTTCTCAATTCTTGGAGTTTTTAAGTGGTTCAAATATCAAAATGTCATTTAATAGATCTACTTCATGCTATCTTTTTTGGTCAAAAGCAAATTTTGAGTGCAAGGCCATGTTTAGATGCAAGACATTATAAATCATTTTTGAAAAAAACATAGAATTTTTTTAAGTACAAAAAGTTAACATCTTTTTCTCAACTTTGACTCATCACAAATTTTATCTCATGAATCCATTTGATTCCATTCTCTGCACATTGTAAATATTGTAACTTTATCTTTCAAATGCTTCAAGAATCATGCCTTAAGATCCCTTGAGCTATGAACACCATGGATTCAAAGTTGGTACCTTGAAACTGAAGTTTCCTTCAAATTCAGAATTTAAAATCCAAAATCCAGCTTCTAATCATCAAATTTTTGCGTGATTTTACTTCTAATCATGTTTAATAATCTTCTAGAAGTGATTAGCACATTGAAACGCAAGCTCTGGTTGAGTTTTGAGCAAAATATAAGTCACAATTTTCAGGCTTTAAATTTCACATGAATTCCCTCCAAACTTCATCATTCCACACGCTTGAGCATTCCATTTGCTTCCCTATAAATAAAGGGTCATACCTCATTAATTTTCTTAAGCTTGAAGAGTCAAAATCACACTGTCAAACTCCCTCCATAACACCCTTTTCTGATATTTCAAATTCCTCTTTTCACCACTTTTTATCCAATTTCTTCATTGATCCTTCATCCTTGAACTTCCCTGAAGCTAACAGAAGAAGAATCAAGCCTTCAGGTTCCCTGAATTGTGCTAGCCAAGTCCATTTACAAAGAAAGTTCATATGACTTCGTTCAGGTAGTTTAAGGCACCAAATCTTCTATCTCAAATTACTGGAATGGTCTATGATGTTCACTGATGCTTGCTTTTAACTCAATTTTGGTGAAACAATGCATTTGATACTTCTGATTTTTTATTTTGACATTTTTAAACATCTCTGGATTTTTTCAAATCTACTACCCTGTTCTTTATATAAACTTTTCACGAGCATATGGTTGTAATCGTCTCAAGAAGGCGCATCTAATGGTACCACTATGAACGCGTAAATTTACATATTTAACGATCTTGGATTTTACCTACTTGCAGGAGGCTGGAGGTTGAAGACGACCTGCATGTCGTTCTTCAACCAATAACACTGAGCCAGTTGTTTTATTTTCATTGGATGGATTTTCTTGTGTTGTATGCGCGCGCTTCAGCTTAGATCCATGATGCTCCCTCACCTCGGATTCCATTGATCTGCCAGCGTGTATTAGTGACAGAGATCCAACGTGCGTGGTTTTTCTAATTTATTTTATTTTACAATTTTTTTAATTTCCTTTTATCTTTAAAAAATCCATAACTCTTTTAATTTTTATCCAAAAATTATAAAAAAATATACAAAAATACTTTGACTTGTTTATGTTTTTGTGAATATTTTTTCATGTTCTTATTTTAAATTTTGATATTTTTCTTGATTTTTGTTTTGTTTGCATTATTTTATTTATCTTAAAAAATAATTTTTGATGTTTTTAAATTCTTAAAATTTTTATAAAAATCATTTTCATCATTTCTGACTTTTCTGAAATTTTTCTAGAATTTTATTTTGATTTCTACTATTTTTTATCTTGTTTCCCATTTATTTGATTTATTTTAATCCATTTAAAATACTTTTCTGTTTTAAAAAATTACCAAAAATTTTATAAAAATATTTGAGATTACTGCTGATTTTTTCAATGGTCTTTTAAATTTTTTCTTTGATATTTTAAATGTAGTTTGCTATTTTACCTTTTATTTTCATTTAAAAAAAACAATTAAAAAGCCATTTTCCGCTCTTTATTTCATTCATTAAATGAAATTTAATTTTTTAATATATTCTGACTATGAGATTATTGATCCAAAACTTCATTAACATCATTGGATCTTGGGTTTTGAATTTAATTCCATCAAAGTGGAATGATGATTTTAATGATAGTTTTATCAAATGTTTTTATTCAAATTTTCCCTTTCCCTCTTTAGCTCATCCTCTTCTTACTTGTATCACATATTGTTAGAGAATGATCTAAATATCATTCCTTTAAACATATGGTACACGTATTGCTATTGGCCGGCCTCAAAATAGGTGTGACTTCTATATAAGTCCACTTTCGATTGCTTAATATAGCACTAAATTTCATCCTGATTCGAGAAATGATCATTCATGGCCCAAACTCATGTTCGAAAGCCCAGGCATGTTTTATTTGAAACCTTTGATCCAATAATCTTGTTAATCCTCTAATGAATCTTCATAAGCTTTGATCAAAGTGAATCACTTAAACATCGTTGATCATTTAATGTTGCCTTGTGAATTTGAAATGATTGATATACTTGACAAAAATCAAATGAAACTTGTTGTTGAGAGGCTTTGATTTATCAATCTTCTAATGAGTTTTCAAATGCAAGTTTCAAGATGGTCATTCAACTAACCTCTAATTTCGAACTCATTAACATTTGACTTTTATTTTTATGCTTTTACTTTTTGCTTTTACTTTAAGCACCCTTTATCTTAGCATTTACATTTCATGCTATTTTCATCTTTTCTCACTTGTGCATTTATCTTTATGTCATTTTGTTTTTCTCACTTGAGCTTTCATTTTATTTTTGAATATACCTGTAGTTGTTTAGGTATTGGCTTGCATTTTTGGTAAAACCCAAGTGTATGTGTGAATGTCATGACTGATGTCATAACATTCTAGTTTAGTTTGTACTGATTCATTAGGTACCTTTGCAGAAAAATATTGTCATTCAGGTACTGATGTTTATAAGTGTGTATCTGAGCATTTTGCAAAATGATCACATTTTGCTAAATCAGTAGACAGTTTTCTCAGATGTCATAACAGATGTTAAGACATCCTGTTCTGAACTAACAGGTTTGCAGGTTGGGTAATTCTGAGTTTTTTCAGGAAAATAAACTCAGTCTTTCCAGAACAGAATCCTTTGTTTTCTGAGGGGTAACCTAGCTTAACCCTAACCTGGTTAATAAAGTCCTGTGACCTAGTCTTAAGGTCAAACGGAATTAACCCTAGGTTTTTGTGGAAACCCTAACTGAAGTTGCAGCTGCTATATATTCAACAGAGCTACTGTTTTGCAAGGAATCCCTTTTTGATCTAAAGATCATTTGTAATCTGTATAGGTTTAATTATTGTACTCCAAGCAATTATCATTGTGATAAGTGACTTGGAATAGGTTTTTAATTGTAAGGGTTGTGTAGCACTCAAAGCTTTGAAGCAAGAGTGTTTGAATGTTCCTTGACTAAAGTTGTGAAGCAGAGTCAAGTTAGTTGTGTGCATCACTCAAAGCTGTGAAGCAAGAGTGATTGTGTTGCTTGATTAAAAAGATGTGAAGCTTAATCAAGTGTTTGTTTTTGAAGAGTGTCTTCATAAAATCATTAGTCAAATTGTTTTATGTATCACTGCTGTGATTGAGGGGGAGTGAGTAGGAACTCAGGTTTAAGTTGTACTTAGATTGAAATTGCATTGGGTAGGTCTTAAGTGAAGGAGATAAACTGGTTGGTTTATTCCTGAATTAACATCTCTTATAGTGGATTTCCTCCCTGGCTTGGTAGCCCCCATAGTAGGTGTTGTTGCACACTGAACTGGGTAAACAATTGACTGTGTTCTTTATTGTTTTTGTATTTACTGTCATATAGTAAGTCAGATACGGTGTCATAACATTGAACGTGACATTGAGTATCTGCAGCCAGAATTTCAATTGGCATCAGACCAGGCACCCTGCCTGTATTACTGGGTGAGATCTAGGGATATCACTTTCTGGCACTATGGACAAAGAAGGAGTTTTTGGAAATAGACCACCCATACTGGATGGAACTAATTATGACTACTGGAAACCTCGTATGATTGCCTTCCTAAAATCTCTGGACAAAAAGGCTTGGAGAGCTGCTGACAAAGGATGGATCCATCCCACCATAACTGAGAAAGATGGGACAATCAGTCTGAAGCCTGAGGAAGATTGGATTAAAGAAGAAGATGAGTTAGCCCTGGGAAATTCCAAAGCTTTAAATGCCTTGTTCAATGGAATTGATAGAAACATTTTCAGACTAGTACATCAATATGAACTGGCCAAGGAAGTTTGGGACACTCTCAAAACTACTCATGAGGGCACTTCCAAAGTAAAAATGTCAAGGCTTCAGATGTTGACTACCAAGTTTGAGAATCTAAAAATGATGGAAGATGAAACCATTCATGAGTTTCACATGAACATCTTGGAGATTGCCAATACCTCAGGAGCTCTGGGAGAAAAGATGTCAGAAGAAAAACTGGTGAGGAAGATTCTCTGATCCTTGCCTAAAAGATTTGCAATGAAGGTAACTGCCATAGAGGAAGCCCAGGACATCAGCAAGTTGAGAGTGGATGAACTTATTGGGTCTCTTCAGACTTTTGAGATGGGGATCATTGATAATGGTGACAAGAAGAACAAGAGCATAGCACTTGTGTCCAACACTGATGTTGAAGAAAATATTTCAGAAGCTATAGCCATGCTTGGAAGACAGTTCAACAAACTCATCAAAAGAATAGATCCAAAGTCGAGGTCTAATGTTCATAACATTCCCTCTAACATTGACAGTTCCAGCAGAAGACCAAGGTCAGAAGAAAAGGGAAATCAAGGCAGAGGAATTCAATGCCATGGTTGTGAAGGATATGGGCATATTCGAGCTGAATGTCCTACCTTTCTTAAGAAACAAACGAAAGGAATGACAGTTACTTGGTCTGACTGTGATTCAGAAAGTAATTCTGAAGAAGAATCTGCCAAACTAGTTACTGCTTTAACTGGTGTTTGTACCTCTGAAAGTGACATCAGTGATGAAGAGGTGACTTTTGAAGAACTGGCTGATACTTACAAGAAATTGTGTATCAGAAGTACTGAAGTCTGTGTGCAGAATGAGAAACAATCAAAACTCATCATAAAGCTGGAAGCTGAAAAAAGGGTAAACCTTGAAACTATAAGTAATCTAGAAGGAGAAGTTCAATTGCTGAACTCACAACTGAATCAAATGACCAAATCTGTCAAGATGCTGACAAATGGAACAGACAAATTGGAAGAGATCCTTCAGGTTGGACAAAATGTGGGAAATAAATCTGGACTAGGATTTATGGAAGCAAAGAAATCTGGTACTGGTAAGCAAATGTCAAAACAGATGTCTCAACACAACTCTCAACATCAGGAACAGAGACATATGAAGAAAAGGTACCAAAGATGGAGATGTCATCATTGTGGGAGATATGGCCACATAAAGCCCTTCTGTTTCAGATTGCATGGATACCCTAATCAGAACTCAGGTATCAAACCTAAGTCTAAAAAGGTACCACATGCTCCTAAATGGAAGAAAAAGGATATTGCCCTGATAGCCCACACTTCCCTGAGGGTCTCTGCAAAGGAAGACTGGTACTTTGACAGTGGATGTTCCAGACACATGACTGGAATCAAGAACCTCCTCAATAATGTTAAGCCTCACACCACCAGTTTTGTGACCTTTGGAGATGGTGCTAAAGGTGAAATCAAAGGAGTTGGTGATTTGGACTGCCCTGGAGTTCCAAGTCTGAATGAAGTACTGTTGGTAAAAGGGCTGACTGCTAATCTCATTAGTATCAGTCAATTGTGTGATCTAGGATTCAAGGTCAATTTCTCAAAATCTGAATGTCTTGTAATCAATGACAAACAAGAGATAGTAATGAAAGGAGTCAGATCCAAAGACAACTGTTACTTGTGGGAGCCTGAGAACACTAATTTCTCATCTGTGTGTTCCATTGCAAAAGAAGAAAAAGAGGTGAAACTGTGGCACCAAAAACTTGGCCATCTTCATCTAAGAGGTATGAAGAGGATTATCTCCTTGGAGGCAGTCAGAGGGATTCCAAGACTACAAATTGATGAAGAAAGAGTTTGTGGTGAATGTCAGGTTGGTAAGCAGACTAGGATGTCACATCCAAAGTCAAGACATCTGACCACCTCTAAGGTTCTAGAACTTCTTCATATGGATCTGATGGGACCAATGCAAGTAGAGAGTCTTGGTGGAAAAAGATATGCCTATGTGGTTGTGGATGATTTTTCCAGATTCACCTGGATTAATTTCATTAGGGAAAAATCTGATGTATTTGAAGTTTTTAAAGAATTATGCAAAAGAATTCAACGAGAAAAGGAAGGGAGTATTGTCAGAATCAGAAGTGATCATGGCAAGGAATTTGAAAACAGCAAGTTTGATGATTTCTGTTCTTCAAAAGGAATTAGTCATGAGTTTTCTTCTCCTATAACACCTCAACAAAATGGAGTTGTGGAAAGAAAAAACGGGACCATACAAGAATCTGCCAGAGCAATGTTACATGCCAAAAGACTTCCTATGTATTTTTGGGCTGAAGCTATGAATACAGCCTGCTATGTTCATAACAGGGTCACCTTGAGGAAGGGAACCTCATCCACCATATATGAACTCTGGAAAGGAAGAAAACCAACTGTGAAGTACTTCCATGTGTTCGGCAGCAAATGCTATATTCTGGCTGATCGTGAACAAAGAAGAAAACTGGACCCTAAAAGTGATGAAGGCATATTTCTAGGATACTCCTCAAACAGCAGAGCTTATAGAGTATTCAACTCCAGAACCAAAACCATGATGGAATCAATAAATGTTATAATTGATGATTATCATGAAGAAATAGATGTTCCTTGTACTGTTGAGACATTCTTTGAGACTTCAACCCAACAGAATGACCTACCCAACTCCACCACAACAGAATCTGAATCAAAGGAAGCTAGCAAGATCCCTTCCATCAGAATTCAGAAGGATCATCCAAAAGAGCTCATCATAGGAGATCCCAATAGTGGAGTCATCACAAGATCTAGAGAAATCATCTCAAACTCTTGTTTTGTGTCCAAAATGGAACCAAGAAATGTCAAGGAAGCTTTAACTGATGAATATTGGATTGGTGCAATGCAAGATGAACTGAACCAATTCAAACAACATGAAGTTTGGGAACTGGTTCCTAGACCTGAAGGAACTAACATCATTGGGACAAAATGGATATTCAAGAACAAGTCAGATGCTGAAGGAGTTGTCACCAGAAATAAGGCAAGACTTGTTGCTCAAGGATACACCCAGGTTGAAGGGGTTGATTTTGATGAAACCTTTGCACCTGTAGCCAGGCTGGAATCAATCAGACTCTTGTTGTCAATTGCTTGTCTTCTGAAGTTCAAGTTATTTCAGATGGATGTGAAAAGTGCCTTTCTAAATGTGTACTTGAATGAGGAAGCTTATATGGAACAACCTAAAGGCTTTGTGGATCCAACCCACCCTGATCATGTCTACAAATTGAGAAAAGCCCTATATGGCCTGAAACAAGCTCCTAGAGCATGGTATGACAGGTTAACAAAGTTTCTCTCAGACAAAGGCTACAGAAAAGGAGGCTTGGACAAAACTCTCTTTGTCAAAACTGAAGGAGGGAAGTTGATGGTTGCCCAAATATATGTTGATGACATAGTGTTTGGAGGAATGTCAGAACATATGGTTAAATACTTTGCTGACCAGATGCAGGCTGAATTCGAAATGAGTCTCATGGGAGAACTAACTTATTTTCTTGGACTGCAAGTCTCACAGATGGAGGACTCAATCTTCTTATCTCAAAGCAAGTATGCTAAGAACATTGTAAAGAAGTTTGGTATGGAGAATGCAAGTCACAAAAGGACTCCTGCTCCTACTCATCTAAAGCTTTCCAAAGATTCAAGTGGGGTTAAGGTGGATCAAAGTCTGTACAGAAGCATGATAGGAAGCTTGTTGTACCTAACTGCCAGCAGACCTGATATTGCCTTTGCAGTTGGTGTTTGTGCAAGTTACCAAGCTGATCCCAAAGTCAGTCATATCAATCAAGTGAAGAGAATTTTGAAGTATGTAAGTGGAACTTACAACTATGGATTGATGTATACTCATGGCTGTGAACCAGCTCTGACTGGCTACTGTGATGCTGATTGGGCTGGTAGTGCTGATGATAGAAAAAGCACCTCTGGAGGATGTTTCTTCTTGGGAAATAATCTGGTTTCCTGGTTCAGCAAGAAACAGAATTGTGTGTCTCTTTCTACTGCTGAAGCTGAATACATTGCAGCTGGTAGTAGCTGCTCTCAAATGATCTGGATGAAACAGATGCTCACTGAGTATAATGTCACACAAGATGTTATGACATTGTACTGTGACAATCTGAGTACAATCAACATTTCCAAGAATCCCATTCAGCATAGCAGGACCAAACATATTGACATACGACATCACTTTATCAGAGACCTTGTAGAAGAGAAGACAATCAAATTGGAACATGTTGCCACTGAGCTACAGCTGGCTGACATTTTTACCAAGGCTCTAGATGCAAATCAATTTGAAAACTTAAGGGGTAAGTTGGGTATTTGCCAACATGAGGAATTGTAGCAATTAATTTTGCTTAAAACAAGGATTAAAGGAGTTATGCTTATTCTGATTGGGTTAAAATTATATTTTCCCATTTCCTACAATTCTTTTAAGAAGTTGAATAGACACTCCTTTTCTTCCTTCCCCTCTCGTCTCCTCATCAAAACCCAGTCTCTCAATCAGAATCTTCTCTTCAAGTGCTATTGGTGCTCTAAAACTGTCAGAATGTCTCAAACACCATCATCATCCAATACGACTATTTCAACCTCTTCCTCTGATCAAGATTCTAGGACAATCTCTTCCTGTCTGGACTGTGAAGTTCTGGAGATCTCTTCTCGTAGAAAAGTGGGAACTAACCCAACCAAGGTCAAAAAGTTGAGAACAAGACATGCAGGAAAGTCCCAAGCTTCTGCCTCTGGTAATCCATCTCATCCTTCTTCTTCAGTTCCCCCTGAAATTGAAAATAGGGAAGGGACAGCCTATGTTAATCAAGCAATAGCAAAAATTGTTTCAAGAATTCTGAACGAGAACCACTCAGTTCCTGGCATTTCTGTTCCTCTGAACCAAGAAAGTTCAAATGCTGAAACAAATCCAGATGTCTCTAAGAATGTTGAGACATCAAACAAAGAGAAGAATGCTGACATTGCTCACAAGAAAAGGAAGAAGCCCGGATCCTCTGAGTCTGATGACAGTGCTTAAAGGTTGGTTGCTGTTTAGTGGTGTTGCTGGTTGGTGCTGATATCTGGTAGAGTTTGAAAGTGTGTTCAGAATTTTTTCTGCTGTTGCTCTTATTATCTTTCTGGATAACTGTATAATCTTTATGAACATGTATCTTTGGCCCATTTGTGGCTAAAGAGGGGGAGAATATTTTGGTACTTACTTAATTAGTACTTTCTCAATTAGACATTCTATTTTTCTGCAGTCACTTATTTCTGCTGCTATCTATCTCTGATTGCTTAGGGTCTTTAGCCAAAAATCTGCCAAAGGGGGAGTTTGTAGTTGTTTAGGTATTGGCTTGCATTTTTGGTAAAACCCAAGTGTATGTGTGAATGTCATGACTGATGTCATAACATTCTAGTTTAGTTTGTACTGATTCATTAGGTACCTTTGCAGAAAAATATTGTCATTCAGGTACTGATGTTTATAAGTGTGTATCTGAGCATTTTGCAAAATGATCACATTTTGCTAAATCAGTAGACAGTTTTCTCAGATGTCATAACAGATGTTAAGACATCCTGTTCTGAACTAACAGGTTTGCAGGTTGGGTAATTCTGAGTTTTTTCAGGAAAATAAACTCAGTCTTTCCAGAACAGAATCCTGCGTTTTCTGAGGGGTAACCTAGCTCAACCCTAAACTGGTTAATAAAGTCATGTGACCTAGTCTTAAGGTCAAACGGAATTAACCCTAGGTTTTTGTGGAAACCCTAACTGAAGTTGCAGCTGCTATATATTCATTAGAGCTGCTGTTTTGCAAGGAATCCCTTTTTGATCTAAAGATCATTTGTAATCTGTATAGGTTTAATTATTGTACTCCAAGCAATTATCATTGTGATAAGTGACTTGGAATAGGTTTTTAATTGTAAGGGTTGTGTAGCACTCAAAGCTTTGAAGCAAGAGTGTTTGAATGTTCCTTGACTAATGCTGTGAAGCAGAGTCAAGTTAGTTGTGTGCATCACTCAAAGCTGTGAAGCAAGAGTGATTGTGTTGCTTGATTAAAAAGCTGTGAAGCTTAATCAAGTGTTTGTTTTTGAAGAGTGTCTTCATAAAATCATTAGTCAAATTGTTTTATGTATCCCTGCTGTGATTGAGGGGGAGTGAGTAGGAACTCAGGTTTAAGTTGTACTTAGATTGAAATTGCATTGGGTAGGTCTTAAGTGTAGGAGATAAACTGGTTGGTTTATTCCTGAATTAACATCTCTTATAGTGGATTTCCTCCCTGGCTTGGTAGCCCCCAGAGTAGGTGTTGTTGCACACTGAACTGGGTAAACAATTGACTGTGTTCTTTATTGTTTTTGTATTTACTGTCATATAGTAAGTCAGATACGGTGTCATAACATTGAACGTGACATTGAGTATCTGCAGCCAGAATTTCAATACCTAATAACCAACTTGAACAATAAAAAACTTTAATGTTACTTGGACTATTTGGTTACTATCCTTGGCATTTTGGAGTTATGGACTTCTTAGACTTAGAAGTAGAGAACTTGACCTGCCTTGAGACCTTGTAACTTCAATTGTAATCTTGTATGGAGTTCTTGGGGTTTACCCCAAGACATTGGGTTGTTGGTTTACTTTGTGTGCAGGTTATTCTGATTATGTGCTTTGTCTGTGATTGGGAGTTGATCTGTATACAGTCGTTACTCTGCCCAATTTTTGTGAAGACTTAATGCATTTGAAGCTTGTTTTTATTAATAGGTTTATCATCTTTGCTTGTTTGGTTTTAAATCCAAAAGATGTGAATTCTACATTGAATCATTGTGACAAGTATTGGCTTCTTGTTTGTTAGATAGTTCTTTTCCCAAGCTTTTACCTTATGGTTTAGGATAGTCCCTTCATCTCCTCCCATCATCTTTAATTTCAAAAATCTTCTCTCTCCTTTTCAAAATTATTCCAGTTTTCTTAACTTGAATATCTTTCACAATAAACTTGGACTTAGGTCCATGCATTTTCAAAATACTTTCTTAATCAAATTTTAACCAACCTAATCATACTTTGACATTTTTTGTGAGAAAACTAAAAGTCAATCAATCTGATTCAAATCATTTTTCAAATTATTGGACTCTTGTCAATTCTTTTAGTGATGCGAGCTACTATACTTCTACAGTATATAGTGAAGTAAGATATTTTCCACTTGCGTGTTGAGCGAGGCTTTGTTTATTTTAAAATCCATGCTATATCCTCCACTTTGAGATGACGCAAATTCTCCTTTCTCATAATTGTGGGTAGTAAGTACGTTCTTCCACTCGGATAAGACGATGATGAATCTTCTCTTAAAATTAACCAACACACTTGTGTTTTAAAATTTTTAAAAGGTGAACTACGAGTACCCTGATCCCCTATTGCACGGAAGGTGGTACATAGGAACTTAAGGTTCGCAACCGCGGCCGATGAAAAAATTATAAAAAATACTTCTTTTCTCATCTCCACTATCTCTTTTTGTATACAAATTTTATAGCCAAAATACACAACTTTTTAAAGAGGTTCCTACAGAGTACGGTAGATGTTTAGGGTGCTAATACCATCCATTTGCATAACCAACCCCCAAACTTAGATTCTCTGCCCCTCTTTTTTGGTTATTTGCTCTTTTCTCATTCCTCTGGAAACAATAAAGCATGGTGGAGATTTTTATTTGATATATGCGAGTTAAGTCAACCTAATGGCTTAGTCTCAACATTTCTAATGCTACAGAAAAAATGGCGACTTTGTTGGGGAAAGATTGACCAAATGCTGGTTCATCCCTAAGTGGGTTTAGCCTATCTTTGTTTATTTGTGTATGTGCTATTGTTGTTTATATGTTATATGTTGTGTATATGTTTGTCTGGATTTTCCTGGTTTTCAGGGTGCTTGGTGATTTCTCATAAGTCCTCTACCCGGACTTGGGAAAACTTAAGATAGGATGGGCGGTATAGTCATGTTAACTTTTAGGGTGTAATCCCAAAAAGGAGACATGAGATCCCTAACTTAGTGGAGCCCCCTTTGATTGTAGTTTCATTTACCGAGTAATCAGGAAGACGTGTTGCTTTCAACCTGGGAGCCTGCTGAAACTGAGGACCGTAGAACCTTTAACCCATCTTGGCCTTTTAGGTGTAGTGCGGAAACTATGATGGAGTAATCCAAAAATGGTTGTCATGAGATACTATATCAGACGAGTTTTTCTTGAGAATGTTACTAATTACTGAGTCAATCAGGATGTTGGTGATATCCGAAGGAAGGATGTAGACTTTTGGAACCTCTTAGAACCATGTTCAGCAGGTGATAAACTATTAGACCATACCATGTAGGTAGTACATTTGATCTCAGGCACTTGAAGTCAAACATATGAACCCCCCATGTTTGTGATCTTGTGTGTGATTGTTGCATCATGCATTTATGCACCCATGAGCATCTTTTAAGACATTTTGGTTCAAGGAACTTAAAGTTGACTTTTTACGAACACCTCAGGTACTTTTGACTATGGATTCTGGAAAAAGAAAGACTCAGAAGTAAAATTTCAAGAATCCAAAGATATATTATTTGATGAGTCTAATTCCCGAGATTGAGAGTTCTATAGATTTTCGGAAGAAGTATGGATCCATTATATCTCTCATGAAACTCAGGTTGAAGGAGGGTATTCTCTCGACTTTGGTCCGATTCTATGATCCGATGTATCGATGTTTCACTTTCCCTGATTATCAGTTGATGCCTACATTGGAGGAGTATTCTTATCTACAAGGTTTATCTGTTACCGACTGTGTTCGTTTCACCGGTTTGGTGGAGGATCCAAAAGACCCATTAGATTGCTTCTATGGTTTAATTGGGGAAGTCTGAGATTGAGACCCACATGACTACCAAAGGAGGAATTATAGGATTACCCGCTCAGTTTTTATTATAGAAAGCTGGTTATTTTGCTAGGATGAAGAGTACCGTTTCTTTTGAGGCCATCTTTGCTCTATTTGCTTATGGGTTGTTCTTATTTCTGAACGTCGACAACTTTGTAGATATCAATGCCATAAGGATCTTTTTGATAGGGAATCCAAACCCTACATTATTAGGATATGCTTATTACTACATTCATCTTCGGGATTCTTATCATGGAGGGATGATCATTTGATTCACCCCTTTGTTGTATTAGTGGTTTATTTCTCACTTACCCTGGTTCGATGCTTTTTGGGATGTAAAGAAGGAACCGCGTTGGGCTCCGAAGATTATGGCCCTCACTCATTCAGATATTGTTTGTTATCATCAGGCTTACCATGATGCAAAGATTGTCGATAGTTTTGGTAGTTTCCCAAATGTACATCTTCTTGGTACAAAGGGAGGAATTAACTACAATCCTATTCTTGCACGACGACAACTTGGATATCCGATGAGAGATAAGCCAAAGAGTATTCATTTGAGTGGTTTCTTTATCAAAGAGGGATATGATCATAAGAAAGCTAAAGAGGAGAATGTGAAGGCTTGACGCCATATTCACAGGAAGAGTAGAAATGACTTGGGACCTAGAGGAGCTGTTTCTTTGGATCCTCATCTCTTGTGGATACAAGAAAGGGCAATTCAGTTGAAGATGTCGTATTATCGTGAAGCACCTATGCTTGATATGTTTGTGAAGACCACTCCTCCCCTTTTATATGATGTGGAAGAGCTTCAGCTTACTCTAGTAAGGATGCAGCAAGAGAAAGAGGCTTTGAAGAATAAGTGTCAAGCTTTAGAGATGTCCTATCGAGCAGACTTGAAGGAGAAGAATGACCTAATTGAGATTCTTGAGAGTTGTGTTATAGAGATGATGGAGAAGCAAGAGGATTTATTTTCCTCTAGAGCTCAGTCACGACTTAGTCATTCAATTCCCGACTCTAGTGATTGGCAAGTGGTTTCCAACAGGTATGTAGAAGAGAACAAGCAGTTGAATGCTCAGATTACACGGCTCACAGGAATGCGTCAGTGTGTGGAGTGATCTTTATCAGCTTTGTTTTTTAGGATTTTAGATTCTATCTTCTTTTGTACTTGGGATTGTTGAAACTAGTACTAAAAGCTATAATCCATTTAAAAGTTATTATAATGAGATTTTCAGTATTTCAACATGTGTTAGTACTTTAATATTTGCAAAATTGACTATATTTCTTTGAGTCCGTTGTCTATATTTCTCGCATTTCTATTCATACCCAGGTGTCTTACTAAATTTCTCTACTTCATTCAGCAAGATGTCTCACTGGTACAACACTCGGGATAATTCAAGGAAAAATTGGAGAATCTTGAACAAGAGAATCGCGAGCTGTGCGAAAAGTTACGGCTTTGAAGGCTGGTATGGCCAATCTGGCTACTTTGGTGGAACCATTGGTGGCTGCTCAAAATCAGCCACCACGTACTCAGCCTCAATGAACAACATTTACTTCTGAAGGTCCATCAGTTCCTGTTTCTATTACCCCGATTACCATTGCTCATAATCATATGCCTTAGGGTTACTCGTGGGGAATGCCTGAAAACTTCATGCCAGAAGGTTTTAATCTTAACACTAAAGCTAATCCAGTTCTGCAAGCTGCTGCTACTCCTGCACCTCTTGTGGTGCATGTTACTCTTGCTGCTAGAAATGAGATCCACTATGTTGCACCTCCTTCAGTGAATGCTATGCCATTTGTTAATGATGAAGTTTATCATCCTGTTCCTCCATCAAGTGAAAGTATGGGTTTCTATGACCGGTTGGATGACTTTAAATACCAGTTTAATGAAATGCAGAAGGAAATAAAGTCCCTTCGAGGAAAAAAAAATTTGGACAGAGTGTTAGTGAACTCTACCTAGTTCCTAATGTAAAGGTTCCATCCAAGTTTAAAGTAACGGAATTTGAGAGGTACAAGGGAAACTCTTGTGCTCGTGACCACCTTGTGATGTATATCAGAAAAATGTCAACCCATACTGATGATCAACATTTATTCATTCATTTTTTCCAAGATAGTTTAACTGGTGCTGCTTTGAAGTGGTATATGAGTCTGGACATCAATAGTATCCATACATTTAATGATCTTGGAGAAGCCTTCATCAAGTAGTATAAGTACAATATGTTCATGGCGTCTGACCTTGACCAGTTAAGGGCAATGGCTCAAAGAGATAAGGAGTCGTTCAAAGAATATGCACAGAGATGGCGTGAAATAGATGCCTAGATGGTGCCACCTATGGGAGAACAAGAAATGACCAAGGTCTTCTTGAAAACCCTTGGATCATTTTATTATGAAAGGATGGTCACCAGTATGCCGAGTGATTTTACCTAAATGGTAAGCATGGGTGTTCGTTTGGAATAGGCTGTCAGAGAGGGGCGTTTTCCAAAAGAGGAAGGGACGAAGAAATTGTCATACGGGTTTTCTCGGAAGAAAGAAAGTGAAATGAATGTTGTTATTGGACAAAGGAATATTAGACCAACTAGAAGGCATCGAAGGTACCAGCAACATGTTACTTATGTAACTCTAGTCGTCAATGTAGCTCCAACAACAATTTCTTATTAGAGACCAACCCCTTAGGGAAATCAAGGGAAAAGTTAGAAGAGAGAGGCTTTTGACTCTATTTCAATGAACTATGCAGAGTTACTTCTGGATTTGATTCAAAAGAAATTGGTTCAGACCAGGCCACCCCCTGCTATACCATCACCTGTACCTTGGTATTATAAGGCAGACCAGACGTGTGCTTTTCATCAGGGAGCACCAGGGCACAATGTTGACAACTGCTATCCTTTTAAATCTGAAGTACCAAAGATGGTGAGATCTGGCCTCTTATCCTTTAAATATGTTGGCCCTAACGTGAAAGATAATCCTTTTCCAAAGCATGAAGGAAAAAATGTTGTAAACATGGTTGCTGGTTGTCCAGGGGACTTTCAGATTTGTGATATCTACTTGGTTAGAGGAGATCTGGTAAAGATACATGCTGACCTCTCTGAGTTTAGTTGTTATACGATGACCATGTTGGTTGTGGTATTTGCAGTACATATATCCAGGGATGTGATAAGATAAAAGCTGATCTTTAGGAAATGATGGATGAAGGCCTCATTCATATAATCAGGCCTAGGGAAGACTACGAATGAGATATGAATATGGTCTTTGGTTGTCCCGGTGAATTCCATATTTTTGACGTGAACCATATGAATGAGGTTTTGGTGCAGTTGCATGATACCTTATGTCACATGGATGGTCAAGAAGAACACCATTATGGGTCTTACCGGATCTGTTACAAAGATTCTCGAGGTTGTTCCATTGTGAGAAGGGGTATTCAGTTGTTATTCGATAATGGTACTATCAAAGTTTCATGCAATAGAGATGATTACAATGGGATTAATGTGATTGAAGTTTGCTTGGCTGAGACTGCATCAGATGATGAGTATGCTTCTGCAAAAGAATTCTTTTCTTCAGATGCATATATGTTCTCCATCAATGATTATGTGATTTCTAAGTATTCTGAAGAGGGGGTAAATGTTATTATGCCTTTGTTTGGTGTTCCCGCCCCTATAGAGATTGAGTATCATAGCAAGCCAGTTGTTTCTCCAGTGGTGATTTGCTTGTCGGGTCCTATTCCTTACGAATCAGACAAAGTCGTGCCATACAAATGCATTGCTACAATCCTAGAGGATGGTGTGGAAGTTCCCATCCAACCTTTGTCTAATGTCAAGAATATTGCTGAAGCCAGCCAAGTAACCCGTAATGGCCATGTTTTCGCACCTGTCATTCGAGGGAGTGTTAATGCTGATAAAAAGGTCGTTGAAAGTATTGAACCCAAGAAAGTAGTGCGGGAATCTGGTGGTACTACTCTAGAAAAATAAGTGGATGATATATTGAATATTATCAAGATGAGCGACTACAGGATTGTAGATCAATTGATGTAGACTCCATCAAAGATATCTATTCTAGCCTTGCTAATGAACTCTTATGCCCACAGGGAATATTTGATGATAGT
The DNA here is from genome assembly GCA_948472305.1 of Vicia faba. Taxonomy (NCBI): domain Eukaryota; kingdom Viridiplantae; phylum Streptophyta; class Magnoliopsida; order Fabales; family Fabaceae; genus Vicia; species Vicia faba. Next base: position 161,449,456 of record OX451741.1, on the reverse strand, counting down.
ATTGGATCAAGCTTTCGTTGAAAGTGATATGCCTTTGGACCAATTCAGCAGTGTGGTAGGGAATATTACATCCTGTAATAACCTAAGTTTTTGTGATGACGAATTTCCCGAGGAAGGAAGGAATCATAACTTGGCTCTTCATATCTTCATGAACTGCAAGAATGATTCATTATCAAATGTGTTGATTGACAATGGGTCCGCTTTAAATGTCATATAGAGGAGCATGCTTATGAAGCTGATGTACCAAGGAACTCCCATGCACCCAAGTGGAATAATTGTGAAATCTTTCGATGGATCAAGGAAGTCTGTCATCGAGGAAGTAGATTTTCCTATTCATATATGCCCACACTTATCTCAGATTAATTTCCAGGTTATGGATATCGTGCTCTCTTATAGCTATTTATTGGGACGACCATGGTTACACAAGGCAGGGGTTGTTACTTCAACTTTACACCAGAAGTTGAAGTTTGTGCGTGAAGGAAATATGGTAATCATAAATGGAGAACAAGCATTATTAATATCTCATTTGTCCACTTTCAGTGTTGTGGAAGCGGATGAAGCTGCTATTGGAACTCATTTACAAGATTTATACATTGATAATATAAGAGGAAATGAGAATTCTATAGCTTCGTTTAAGGATGCTCAACTTGCAGTGCGTAATGGCCCTAGTAAGCTATGGGGGCAGATTGTGGATCCACCTGTGAATAAGAATAAAGTTTGTTTGGGATTCTCTGTGAATAATGATAAAGGTAAGGACATGAAGCTAAAGTATTCTTTGGGAAAATATCAAGATATCTTTCGTAGCGGGGGTTATCTCCATCCAATTGTTCCTAGGATCAATGCTATTATGGAAGATGAAGCAGAGTAGGAGATGCCGAACTACATGACGCATGGAGTTAGGATCCAAAATTGGATCACCATTGATGCTCCCTCTTACATTCATGTCTCAAAGTAGTTTGTTTTTTTGGTAATATTTTAAAAAATCTTTCACTATGCCTTTGGTGAAAGTATTGATGTTGTATAGGCTTATTTGTTAGTTTGATCTTTAAAATCAAAAATAGAAGTTGTCTTTGATTCCCAAATTGTGTCTTTATTTTATGCTTTTTCTTAGAAAATGGTAATAAAAAAAACCTTTCAAAATAAATAATAATTGTAATTGAGTCTGTATAACCACTTGCTATATTTGTAAGTTTCAAAAAGCAATCATAAATCATATGTGCATATTAATTAAAAAAATTATTGAATACAATGACCCTTCACCCTCTCCCAACTTTGAATATCCTGCGTATGTGGCCGAAGAAGAAGAATACGATGAAATTCAAGAAGAAGTTTCACGGTTGCTTGAGCGCGACGAAAGTGCCATTCAGCCATATAAAGAGCCGTTGGAGACAATAAATTTGGGTACAGAGGAAGATCCAAGAGAAGTCAAGATTGGAGCATTGTTGCATCCCGGCGTGAAGAGCAGGTTAATTGAAATGTTGAAAGAATATGTGGATATCTTTGCTTGGTCATACCAAGAGATGCCATGGTTGGATAATGATATTGTGGAACATCATTTGCCGCTAAAGCCAGAATGCCCACCAATCAAGTGGAAATTGCGAAGAACTCACCCTGATATGGCAAAAAAAATTAAATAAGAAGTTTTAAAGCATATGGTTTTCTTGTGACATCTGCGTACCCTAAGTGGATTTCCAATATTGTCCCAGTACCAAAGAAAGACGGAAAAGTTCGCATGTGCGTTGATTATAGAGATTTAAATAAAGCTAGTCCAAAAGATGACTTTCCATTGCCACATATTGATATGTTGGTTAATAGTACAGTGAAATTCAAAGTATTCTCGTTCATGGACGGATTTTATGGATACAATCAAATCAGAATAGCTTCTAAGGACATGGAAAAAACAACGTTTATTACACCCTGGGGAACATTCTGTTACATGGTGATGCTCTTCGGGTTGGAGAATGCTGGTGCAACACACCAGAGGGCTATGACAACCCTATTCCATGATATGATGCACAAGGAAATTGAGGTATATGTTGATGATATGATTGCCAAATCCCAGACCGAAGAAGGCCATATAGAAGATTTGTTGAAATTGTTTCACTGTTTGAGGAGGTATCGTCTATGCTTGAATCCAAATAAATGCACCTTTGGTGTTCGATCAGGAAAATTGTTAGGTTTCATTGTCATCCAAAAAGGAATTGAAGTTGATCTTGATAAAGTTAAGGCAATTCAAGAAATGCTTGCACCAAGAACTGAAAAGCAAGTTAGAGGCTTCCTCGGGCGTTTGAATTACATTTCCATATTTATTTCCCATATGACAGAAACATGTGAGCCGATCTTTAAGTTGTTAAAGAAAGATTAGGGTTGTGTGTTGACTGATGATTGCCAAAAGGAATTTTAAAGTATTAAAGAGTATTTTGTTAAACCTCCTATATTGCTCCCGCATGTTGAAGGAAGACCATTGATTATGTATCTGACAGTGTTAGATAATTCTATGGGTTGTATTTTGGGATAACAAGATGAAACAGGGAAGAAAGAATATGTCATTTATCATCTCAAAAAAAATTCTATTGATTGTGAGTCGCAGTATTCTATGCTGGAAAAGACATGTTGTGCTCTGGCCTGGGCGGCAAAGCGGTTATGGCAATATATGTTGAATCATACTACTTGGTTGATTTCCAAGATGGATCCAATTAAGTATATTTTGAAAAGCCTGCTCTTACTGGGAGAATTTTCTATTGGCAGATGTTATTGTCTGAATATGATATTTAATACCGTATTCAAAAGTCTATAAAAGGCAGTATGATGGCGGATTATCTTGCTCACCAACTGGTTGATGCTTATTAGTCTATTAAATATGATTTCCCTGATGAGGGTGTTATGTTTCCAAAAGTGAAAGATTATAATGAACTATTTCCCGAGGAAGGTCTCGATCTTAAATCTCGTTGAGGCATGGTGTTTGATGAAGTTGTGAATGCTTATGGGAAAGGAATTAGTGGTTTTATTATCACTCCTCATGGATCGCATATCCCATTTACTACAAGGTTGGTATTTGATTTCACCAATAACATGGAAGAGTATGAAGCTTCTATCATGGGTCTCGAGGAGGCTATAGATCTCAGAATCAAAATTCTAGATGTATATGGCGATTCAGCTTTGGTAATAAATCAAATTAAAGGAGAATGGGATACTTATCACCCTAGCTTGATTCCCTATAAAGATTATGCTAGAATATTATTACCCTTATTTAATAAAGTTGAATTTCATCATATACCCAGAGATGAAAATCAGATGGCGGATGCTTTGTCATCTCTCGATTATATGTATCAAGTAAATACTTGGAACGATGTGCCCTGTATCACAGTGTAACATCTAGATAGGCCGACTCATGTATTTGCGGCAGAAGAAACGTCAGACAAAAAACCATGGTATTATGATATCAAACATTTTCTCCAACCTCAGTAATACCCGTCGGGTGCGTCAAACAAAGATAGAAAGACATTGAGAAGGTTGACAGGTAGCTTTTTCATCAATGAAGATGTGATATACAAAAGGAATTATGACATGGTCTTGCTCAGATGCATGGATAGACATGAAGCAGACATGTTGATGCATGAGATCCATGAAGGATCCTTTGGAACTCATGCTAATGGACATTCGATACCAAAGAAGATGCTTAGGACAAGTTACTATTGAATGAAGATGGAATCTGACTGTAACAAATTTGCAAAGAAGTTCCATAAGTGCCAGATTTACGCTTATAAAATTCATGTGCTTCCGACACTCCTCAATGTTATTTCTTCTCTATGGCCTTTCTCTATGTGGGGTATTGACATTATTGTAATGATTGAACCAAAGGAATTGAATGGAAATCATTTTATCTTGGTAGCAATTGACTACTTCACTAAATGGGTAAAAGAAGCTTCATATGCTAATGTTACTAAGTAGGTGGTAGTACGTTTTATCAAGAACAATCTCATATATCGGTATGGTGTGCCAAGCAGGATTATCACCGACAATGGATCAAATATGAATAATACGATGATGACAGAACTTCATGAAGAATTCAGGATTGTCCATCACAATTCATCTCCTTACATGCCAAAGACGAATGGGGTTGTTGATGCTGCGAATAAAAACATCAAGAAGATCATCCAAAAAATGGTTGTTCCCTATAAAGATTGGCATGAGATGCTCACTTTTGCTTTGCATGAATATTGTACATCTGTCTGCACTTCAACAGGGGAAACCCTGTTCTCTCTTGTGTATGGTATGGAAGCAGTGCTCCCTGTTGAGGTTGATATTCCCTCCTTACATGTGATAATGGAAACCAAGTTGTCAGAGGCTGAATGGGTCCAGAACAGGTTTGACCAATTGAGATTGATAGAAGAAAAGAGAATGACAAACCTGTGTCATGGTCAGTTATACCAAAAGAGGATGAAGAAAGCTTTTGACAAGATGGTCAAGCATCATGAATTTAGAGAAGGAAACCTCGTGCTTAGGAAGATCATGTATTTTAATGTTGATTCTAGGGGCAAGTGGACTCCCAATTTTGAAGGCCCATATGTTGTCAAGAAAGCCTTCTCTGGTGGTGCATTTTTCATTGAAACTATGGATAGCGAGGAGTTCCCATGTCCTATGAATGTTGATGCAGTCAAGAAATACTTCTCCTAAAGAAATAAAAGATCAACTCGCTAAGCCGAAAACCTGAAAGTGCGACTTAGGTAAAGAAAAGTGTCTCGGTAGGCTGAAAACCTGAAAGGGAGGTCTAGGAAAAAATTAGAGGCATAAACAAAATAAATTTTCCCAGAAGGTTGAAAACCTATAAGGGCAATCTAGGAAAAAGTTAGGGATTTCTTGGCAAGTACCTGCATCAGAAAAGACTTGATCATTGAAGAAACAATCTTCTTGATTCCTCACCATATTTTAACAGAAGTATCTGCTCAGGAATTCAAAGTTGTTAGGGAGAATAGTGGCCATTTTATTTCAATTTATCTTTTCCAATATATTACCATTTTCAAAACATTGTAATTATCTATGAGATTTTATCCAATTCTTTGAAATTCTTATTTTATTCTGCTTACAAAGACTCCATTTATTATTGATAGTAATTTTCGAAACAGAAAGATTAAATAACAAAATTGTTTTTTGAAAAGAATTTACAAATTAATTTTTACTTTAGATTTTGTGACTCAAGATAAAAAAAATGGTGATTCTAAGGATGGACGAACTCTGAAATTTTGGAAGTTTGTTTTTTCCAGGAAGGTTCTCTCAGGTTACTTTTACTGGTATACATATGATCTTTGTGTGTTTCTTAGATAGTTGGAGATGGTACCAATTGATGTATGGTGCAGTGTTGGGCTTGTGATCCCATTTTCCCGAGTTAAGTCTTCGTTAATTTTGATTTGGGGTTAGCATGGTCTGAAGCCTCCATCACATAATCCCCAGTAAGGTCTTTTCTCATATAACGAAAGTCCCTTATCCCTTTGCGTGTTGAGGCAACTAGAAAAGGGCATTATCTTTTCTAAGAAGTGTTGAAATAGTTGTCAACTTTTTGGGTTTTCTCCCGCCAAGTGCTGGGTTTGATTTAAAGTCCCCATAATTTTGATTTCTTATTGTTTGACTTCTTAGATCCCCAAGTAAAGCTGAGATAATGTTTTTCTCTGAAAGTTGTTATCCCCATGTGATTTTATAATTTCTCCCTAGAGAAGTTTGTGTAATCATCACCATTGGTAATAAATAAATATATATTTTGGGCTCCCCTCAATAACGTGGTGTTGCCCTCCCCAATGAAGTCAGTACGAGATCCCCAATTGATATCTCGACGATATGGTTTTCATTTGCCCTAATGAAGTATTATAATCTCCAATGGAAGTCTAAACAGTGAGACATTTGTTTTCCCATTGAAGTCTTTGTGATGTTCCCCGGTGAAGCTTGAAGGAGGATGTTAGATCCCTGTATTTGCACTGACTTTATTATTTTGATTTGATTACTTTCGGATTGTGTTTCTTCTCAGCGAAGTTAAGTTATGGGACAGGAATTTGTTTCCTCAGTTGGTGCTTACTTTCTTATAAATTTTCATCCTGGATGTGATTTAGCCGAGTATCGACTTTACCCAAGCTAGTTTTGTCTGGTTATTCCTAGTGTCGTGTGTCTGTTGTCAGCATATACATAATAACATTCATACATAAATACATACATCATGCATAGCTGAATTAAAATTCATTGCTCATTTGCATTTGTTATAATTATTTGTTGGCATATTACCCTTTTTACAAAGTTATGTTACCCTCTCTCCAATAGATTGTCAACCTTAAGAAGAAAGTGTATATCCTTTCAATTTCCCCACTGAGTTAGCCCTCGTGGAAGAATTTGTCTTCAGCCTTCCTATTTCAGCCTATTGTCTGGTTAGATCCATTTTTCCCTTTTGAGTTTATTTCTTATCAGGTGCTATCTTGGTTTATTGTTTCACTTTGGTTTATTTCTGGTTTGGATATGTAGTTCCCGACAACATTGTTATTCTAATTTCTGCAGGCTTTAGGCCCAAGTTTGAGAATGTTCATTTATTTTGCACGAGAAAACTTTACCTCCTCAGCAGGAATATATTGGCATTTCCCCAGGAAGTCATAATTCTTTTCCCAACAGCCTTATTGCAACTACTTCTCATAACAGCAGATGGCCAGTCTCTTTCTTTGAGCAACTGGTACTTCCCAAGCAAGTCTGTTAGCTCCCAGAGAAGATTCATGATTTGTTACTCCGATGAATTTTAGTATCGTCATTATGGGAGATGATTCATTATTGAGATTTGTTACTCCGATGAATGGTAGTCTCTTCATTATGAGAGATAGTTCTTTGTTGATATTTGTTACTCCTATGAGTATTAGTCTCGTCATTATGGGAGATAGTTCATTGTTGAAATTTGTTACTCTGATGAATGGTAATCTCATCATTATGGGAGATAGTTTGTTGTTGAGATTTGTTACTCCGATGAATGGTAGTCTCGTCATTATGGGATATATTTTGTTTTTGAGATTTGTTACTCCGATGAATGGTAGTCTCGTCATTATGGGAGATAGTTGTTGTTAATATTTATTACTCAGATGAATGGTAGTCTCATCATTATGGGAGATAGTTCATTGTGAGATTTGTTATTCTGATGAATGGTAGTCTCGTCATTATGGGAGATAGTTCGTTGTTGAGATTTGTTACTCCAATGAATGGTATTCTCGTCATTATGGGAGATAGTTCGTTGTTGAGATTTGTTACTCTGGTGAATGGTAGTCTCATCATTATGGGAGATAGTTCGTTGTTGAGATTTGTTACTCCGATGAATGGTAGTCTCATCATCATGGGTGATAGTTTGTTGTTGAGATTTGTTACTCCGATGAATGGTAGTCTCGTCATTATGGGAGATAGTTCGTTGTTGAAATTTGTTACTCCGATGAATGGTAATCTCGTCAATATGGGAGATATTTAGTTGTTGAGATTTGTAACTCCGATGAATCGTAGTCTCGTCATTGTGATAGATAGTTCGTTGTTGAGATTTGTTACTCTGATGAATGGTAGTCTCGTCATTATGGGAGATAGTTTGTTGTTGAGATTTGTTACTCCGATGAATAGTAGTCTCGTCATTTTGGGAGATAGTTCGTCGTTAAGATTCACATTGCTTTGAAGAAGTCTGTTTTTTTCCAGTAATGAGCAATGATGATGGTCATTTGTGACTTACCCTAGTATTGATGTTTGCTGATGTTATCCTACCACTTCTCCCCCCTTGTGGGTCGACATTACCTTTTTTTCTATCTTCTTAGTGAATGAATAGGTTGCGGTTATCTGTAAATCACTATTATCCTTTATTTCCTCTCCTCAATGTTTGAGTTGATATTAATTTGTCTCCTCCTTGGGCTTTACCCCAATAGAGTCGAGTCTTCTGTTCACTAGTGATTTATTTTCATGATCTATTTTTCTTTTGATCTTTTATTTTCTTTTTCCCCAGTGGTTTCATGTGTCACCTTTTGGATCTGTTTACTTGCATTCACAATCATAAGTACTGCATGGCCTCTTAGGGCCAAAAATAGGATTTGTTTTGTATTTAAGTATCTTTAATCACATCGACACAAAGATTTTTAACCTTAGTATCCCCGGATAGAAGACACTTAAATAAGGGCAGCTACTTTACCCCAATTTCCCCCCCTAAGATTCCTCTATCATCTCATATCAAATCAATCACAACAAGATCACACTAGGGTTTAATTCTTCTCCTTATCTTTAGGTATGCTCATGAGGAATCACCAAGTACCTTGAATCATATTTTTTGTGTATTGATTAACTTTTAACTAACAATTGCAATGAATGTTTTCTCTAATTGATGATTCTATAGGTGAAAGCACAACATATTTCATCAAGTTGATCTATAGGTTCATGAGTTTATTTCCATGCCTTATTCAACAAAGCTTCATTGAGATTCAAGCTTCATCATTGAATATACTTTGAAGTGATATCAAAACAAGGTCTTTTATGATTCATCATGCCTCAATTTGTCAAAGAAAATCAAAATATGCAAGATTTGATTGAAGAAGTTTGACCTAATTGGATAAGTTCTTGATTTCTTGATCAAAAGTCCATAAATATCTCAATACTCAATATTTGGAGGTGGTTTTGTTTCTCTAGGAGCTAGGGTTTTGAACTTCTAAGGGCTATAATTTTCCCGCGTTTTGAGATTTTTGAGTAATTCCAAAGGCATGCTTCTCTTTAAATGGTTATCAACTAATCACTTCAAAAGTTTCAAGAAGATTTTATGTGGAAGATGTCTAATGATGAAGAAAGATTACAAGTCCTCTAGATAGGCCATCAAATTCCCTTATGTGACTTCAAAAGATAATAACTTGGTCAATTTTTATCTCCTTGAGCCCATTCTTTTTACACAATGATCTTAAGGATGTGAGCTTTAACTCTTCTTTTATGTGCAAAGCTTGAATTTTGATATAAGATGCTCTAAGAATGCAAAAGATTATATGTCACCTCATGAACTTTCAGTAAGTTCATAAAGTCATAACTTTATCAATTTTTGGAGTTTTTAAGTTTTTCAAATCTCAAAATGTCATTTACGAGATCTACTTAATTCTATATTTTTTGGTAAAAAGCAAATTTTTAGTGGAAGGCCATGTTTGGATGCAAGACATTATAGATCATTTTTGATGAAAAACTTACAATTTTTCTAAGTACAAAAAGTCAACATCTTTTTCTCAACTTTGACTCATCACAACTTTTAGCTCAAGCATCCATTTAATTCCATTATTTTCACATTGTAAAGATTGTAACCTTATCTTTCAAATACTTCAAGAATCATTCCCTCAGACCCCCTGAGCTATAAACACCACGGATTTAAAGTTGGTACCTTGAAACGGGCGTTTCCTCCAAAGTCAGAATTTAAAATCCATAATCCAGCTTCTATTTATCAAATTTTTGCACATTTTTACTTCTAATCATGTTTAATAATCTTCCAAAAGTGATTAGCACATTGAAACACAAGCTTTGGTTGAGTTTTGAGCAAAATAGAAGTCACACTTTTCATGTTTGCAATTTCACACGAATTCCCTCCAAACTTCATCATTCCACATGCTTGAGCATTCTATTTGCTTCCCTATAAATAGAGGGTCATACCTCATTCATTTTCTCAAGCTTGAAGAGCCAAAATCACTCTGTCAAACTCCCTCCATAACACCCTTTTATGAGATTTCGAATTCCTTTTTTCACTATATTTTAATCCAATTTCTTCAATGATCCTTAATCCTTGAACTTCCCTGAAGCTAACAGAAGAAGAATCAAGCCTTGAGGTGCCCTGAATCATGCTAGCCAAGTCCATTTACAGAGCAAGTTCATTTGACTTCATTCAAGTAGTTTAAGGCACCAAATCTTCTAACTCAAATTACTGGAATGGTTTATGATATTCACTGATGCTTGCTCTTAACTAAATTTTGGTGAAACAATGCATTTGATACTTCTGATTTTCGATTTTGACATTTTTAAACATCTATAATTTTTTTCCAAATCGACTATGTTGTGCTTTATATAAATTTTTCGCGAGCATATGGTTGTGATAGTCTCAAGTAGATGCATCTAATGGTTCTACTATGAACGCGTAAATTTACAAATTCAAGGATCTTGGATTTTCCCTACTTGCAGAAGGCTGGAGGCTGAAGACGACTTACTAGTCGTTCTTCAACCAATGACACTGAGCCAATTGTTTTATTTTCATTGGATGGATTTTCTTGTTTTGTATGTGCACGCTTTAGCTTAGATCCATGATGCTCTCTCACCTCAGATCCTTTAGATCTGCCAGCGTGTATTAGTGAGAGAGATCCAACGCGCGTGGTTTTTCTGATTTATTTTATTATACAAAATTATTTTTTTATTTTCTTTTATTTATAAAAATTCATAACTCTTTTATTTTTTATCCAAAAATTATATAAAAAAATATATAAAAATACTTTGAATTATTTCTGATTTTGTGAATATTTTTTTCATATTTTTATTCTAATGTTTGATATTTTTCATTATTTTTTATTTTTTTTCCTTATTTTAATTATTTTCAAAAATACTTTTTGATGTTTTTAAAATATGAAATTTTTTATAAAAACCATTTTAATCATTTTTGACTTTTCTGATATTTTTCTAGAATTTTATTTTGACTTATACTATTTTTTATCTTTTTTCCCATTTATTTGATTGATTTTAATCCATTTAAAATACTTTTCTTTTTTAAAAAATTACCAAAATTTTATAAAAATATTTGAGATTACTTCGGATTTTTTCTATGGTCTTTTAAATTTTTTCTTTGATATTTTGAATGTAGTTTGTTATTTTACCTTTTATTTTCATTTAAAAAAAACAATTAAAAATCATTTTCCTCTCTTTATTTCATCATTAAATGTGTGATACGGTGGGAGAGAACTGACTGTTTTTGGAATGCTGGTTTGCGTTTTGCGTTTGTTTTTGCAAAATGTTGCGGTAAGCAAGAGTCGCCACCGACTTTTATTTTATCCAATGAGGAAAGGAAAAAAGCACATAAAAATTCCTTTTTCGAGATATTTCTCGGGTTCGGGGGGTAGATTATAGAAAGGGAAGGTGTTAGCACCCTTTCTATCCGTAGTTATCCACGGGCTCTTAGGTACTTGCTCAAAGTGTTTTCAAAATTTGCTTTTCTTTGTGTTTGTGGGTTTGAAAGGTGTAAGTGCGAAAAGTTTTGTTTTGTTTTAAAAGGAGCAAGTACTTAAGAACCATCTACCTACTCGAAAAAGGAATGAATCTGTGTTATTATCCTTTAGACAATGCTATCCCACTATGGATGAGTAGGTAGCATCGTCGTTGGAGTTTTAAGGGTCAATTCGATTAAGGGACGTGCGGTCACTAAAGCAATATTAGGACGCCTTAGCGGTAACCCTAATGTCTTAGATCATTTTTCCGAGGCAACCGTTTCGAGGCAACTATGACCTTTGGACAAGAGGGCGACCTCTAAAACTTCCTATACTCAATGACCACGTACGAAGGCAACCAAGTGGGGTGTACCCTAAGAGTGCGCATGTGCGAGTGTGTCATTTTTCAGTTATTTATCTTTGTACATGTCAATGGTTATCTATGTTGATTTTAAGTTAAAACATTTGATCTTGTCATGCATTCCCTATTATCAAACATCTAACAGTGTATAAGGTACGGAATTTAAATTGCAGAAATTAAATCTAAATTATTACAAGGCGTCGGGTATTTACATCTCCAAAAACAACCCTTGAAATTAAAGTGCGGAAAGTAAAATGAAGCGATAAAATAGTAAAGGTCCTAATTAATTATTACATTCCGAGAAACAGATACAATAATGGAATAAAATAGATCGCGGGCAAGAAAATATTTTTTGGATTTTTTGGATATTTAAAGAAATAAAATAAATTTGATTTAAAATTAGTAAAACCTAATAATCTAAATTAATTTTAATTATTTGCAAAAGATATTGAAATTATACCTAATTAAAGCTAAGTTAATTAATTAATATTTATTTACAAAAATAAAATACTGAAATTAATTTTACTAAATAAAATATATTTTTTGGTTTTTATTTTATTTTATGAGAAAATAGATTTTAATTGGTTAATGAAATAATAAAAATAATAATTAAACAAAGTAAATAAATAAATAAAAAGAAGAAAGAAATAACCAAGGGGGGTTCTGGGCCTGATTTGGGGGTGAAATAGCAAGTTTGAGGCCCAAACGTGCAAGCCTTCTTTGACTTTTGCAATTCCACGCGTGTACATTGACTTTGGCATATGGTGCACATTCAATCTTGGCCACCAGATCTGGCCTGGGGCCATCTGGCAGGCATCTGGGTGATGGTGTATGATGGACCATAATTGCTGAAGCACATTGGATTTCCTAGAAAAAATAACAATATGCAAATATGGGGACCTGGGATTCGAACCCAGGTCCTGCTGATCACTGGCCAACACGTCCACCACTCAACCAACGCGTTTTGTTTGTTAGTGGAATGAACAATAATCATTATATGAGAAAACAATTAATATGCCTGAAATAAAAGAAAAAAAAGCACGAATATTTGAATGGATCAATAGGATGGGGACACGTCTTCGTCCCTGTCCTCAAATTCATACAGAGGTTACCTGCGGATTTAAATCCGCAGCAAAAGGCGTAGGTTGATCCAATAATCCTTCTCAGGCCATATAAATGAAAGGTGATGCCATGGATGAACTCGTCTCTTCATCCCGGTCTCAACCATGTCCATGAATAAGCCTAATTTCACCTGCATCAAAAAACCCTAAAACAAACCTAGGAAACCCTACAATGGCATTTTACGATTCACAACACAAGAATGAAATTGATTATTGCAGAAAGTTAGCAAATGTCATGAGGAATCAGAATATGCAATTACTTTTGAGAATGGATGCAAGAATAGAGATTTTGGAATCCATGAATATGGCGAATCCGAGGGACACTTACAGTCCTTTTGAGGGCTGGAGAACGCGTGATCTTGGTTGGTTCTGCTTCTGAGAAGTGCCAGGAAGCGATTGAGATGCTTGTTAGGTCCTGAAAGTGCCTCTAAGACCAATTTCGATTCCACACTTTTTTGCAATTTTTCCAAGTTTGGTTTTGATGTTTATGCAGCCTCTAGGTCCTGAAACTCGTGCCTTTGGATTGTATAAGTATCATGGAATTAATTAGGTCAAGTTTTAGGCTTTGAATCTTTATGCATTAATGCTTGAAGATGTGATTTGATTCACCATTAAAAAGCTTCCAAATTTGTCCAAAAATCAATATTTTGTGCATGATATGGCTTGATTCGAATTTGATCATGTCCATGATGATATTAAAGACCTGTATCAATCAAAAAGATTCCAAGTGATCAAGATTTGGATTTTATTTGGATTTAAATTGATTAAAAATTAATTAATTCAATAAAAATCAAATAAAATAGAAAAATTAATAATTGGACACAAGACTGAAGATATGACACGTGTGTAGTGTGATAAGATCAAATCAAGTGGAAAAAAGTGGGCCCTTTTGGCAAAATTTGAAGTTTTGGTGATAGTTGACTTTTGGCAATTTTGGAAAAATGCCCAACTTCAACAATGCATAACTTCTTCAATTTTGAACTTTTGGAAGTGTTCTTGGACTTTATAGAAACCTTGATATGTCCTTTAACCAACCCTTTTGGTATAATCTCATTTTGATATTCCATGCTCAAGTTATAAGCTTTGGAAAAAAAAGGTGTTTTTGTTGACTTTCAAAAATGACCTATAATGTCCAAATTTGTAACTTTTTGTGAGTGCATTTCTTGATCTTGGGGTGTGAAGATGGATTTTAGGAAATTGAATCCTCTTAAAAATGAGCTTTTTATGGGTGATTTCTCATAATGTATGAGAAAGTTATGCCTGGTCAAATTTGAGTTGACTTTTCCTACAAAACCCTAATTTAGCAACTTTTGAATCTTGATGAATTTTGAGCAATCCTTGATGAATCATGATCAACCCTTGATAAAATGATGAAATATCCTTAAAAATGAGAATTCTTACAAAAAATCTTGAAGCTTGACTGTTTATAGGTCACAGTTGACTTTTGCCCTAGCATAGTCAATTTTTGGACCCTTTGAGCAATTGACTGACCAAAATTCTTCTACAGGGCTTGAAATTTGACATGTATGAACTTGAGGACATATTAGGACATTGGGGATCACTTTAGGTCATTTGGATGCAAGGACCTTTATGCAACACAAAACCCTAATTTTGAGGTTAACTGCCTTAGGAGATGACTTGACTGTCCAACTCTTGAGCAATCTTGAGCCACTTTGAGATTATTCTTGCAATGTCTTGAGCAATATGGGAGGGAAAATTTTGGGGTACAACGAAATGCAATTTATTTTTTAATATATTCTGACTATGTGATTGTTGATCCAAAACTTCATTATCATCATTGGATCTTGGGTGTTGAATTTAATTCCACCAAAAAGGATGGATGATTTTAATGATAGTTTGATCAAATGTTTTGATTCAAATTTTAACTTTCCCTCTTCATCTATTCCTCTTCTTACTTGTATCACATTTTTTTAGATAATGATCTACATATTATTCCTCTAAACATATGGTACATATATTGCTATTTATCGACCTCAAAATAGGTGCGAGAAATGATCATTTGTGGCCCAAACTCATGTTTGCAAGCCCAAGCATGTTTTATTGGAAACCTTTGATCCAATAATCTTGAGATCCATTGTTAGGAGGCTTTGGTCTTATCAATCCTCTAAAGAATCTTCATATGCTTTCGTCAAAGTGAATCACTTACACATCGTTGATCATTTATTGTTGCCTTGTGAATTTTAAATGAATGATATACTTGACAAAAAGCAAATGAAACTTGTTTTTGAGAGGATTTGATTTTATCATTCTTCTAATGAGTTTTCAAACGCAAGTTTCAAGATGGTCATTCAACTAACCTCTAATTTCTAACTTATAAACATTTGATTTTAATTTTTATGCTTTTACTTTAAGCACCATTTATCTTAGCATTTACATTTCACGTTATTTTCATCTTTCCTAACTTGAGCATTTATCTTTATATCATTTTGTTTTGCTCACTTGAGATTTCCTTTTCTTTTTGAAGATACCTAATAACCAACTTGAAAAATAAAAACTTTTTAGTTACTTGGACTATTTGTTTACTATCCTTGGCATTTTTGAGTTATGGACTTCTTGGACTTAGGAGTAGAGACCTTGACCTACCTTGAGACCTTGTAACTTCAATTGTAATCTTGTTTGGAATTCTTGGGGTTTACCCCAAGACATTGGGTTGTTTGTTTTCTTTGTGTGCAGGTTATTCTGATTATGTGCTTTGTCTGTGATTGGGAGTTTATATGTATACAACCATTACTCTGCCCAAATTTTGTGAAGAGTTAATGCATTTAAAGCTTGTTTTTCTTAAAAGGTTTATTATCTTTGCTTGTTTGGTTTTAAATCCAAAGGATGGGAATTCTACATTGACTCATTGTGACAAGTGTTGGATTCTTGTTGGTTAGACAGTTCTTTTCCCTAGCTTTTACCTTATGCTTTAGGATAGCCCCTTCATCTCCTTCCATCTTCTTTTATTTCAAAAATCTTCTCCCTCCTTTTCAAAACTATTCTTGTTTTCCTAACTTTAATCACTTTCACAATAAACTTAGACTTAGGTCCATGCATTTTCAAAATATTTTCTTAATTAAATTTTAACCAACCTAATCATACTTTGACCATTTTTTGTTATAAGACTAAAAGTAAATCAATCTCATTCAAATCATTTTGCCAGTTTGGCTTTTTACTTTATAACTTTTCTTCAAAAGATTATACTTTTGTCAATCCTTGTAGTGATGCGAGCAACTATAATTCTCAGAAGGAAACAATCCCTGAAACTCCCAGCAATGCTGATGAGATCATCAAAGAGTATGATCACAGCTTTCAGAAGTTTCTTGCTCAAAACATAGACAAAAGCTAGATGGCTTCAATGATCTATGGAGTTAGCAGAAATGGCAGAAAAGGGATAAGATATCAAGGTAAGGTACCTACACCAAGAAATTCCATGGACTTAGTTATAAAACGCACTCCAATTGATTCTCACTTTATATATGGGCACACACACGACATAAAATATACAAGTAGTGATTACTCTGTCAATCCAAAATTCAACCAGAGTTTTGGTAAAACTAACAAATCAGGACCCAAGAAAATATGGGTACCTAAGGATAAAATAATACATGTGGCAGATATCTTTAGTGGCAAAGCAAAGACACCAATCATGGTACCTGGACTCTGGCTGCTCACGACACATGACGGGAAGAAGGCATATGTTCTAAATCCTAGAACTTAAGCCTAGAGGCCACGTAGGCTTTGGAGGCAATCAAAGAGGAAAGATCATTGGCTCTGGAACAATAGGTAATGGAAATCTTCCCTCTATAAGTAATGTTTTATTAGTTGATGGATTAATGCATAACCTGTTATCCATAAGTCAATTAAGTGATAACGGTTATGATATAATCTTCAATCAAAATTCATGCAAAGTTGTTAGTCAAAAAGATGGGACTATCCTATTTAATGGAAAGAGGAAAAACAACATTTATAAAATCAAACTTTCTGAACTGAAAAGTCAGAATGTAAAATGTCTTCTGTCTGTTAACAACGAGCAACGGATCTGGCATAGAAGATTGGGACATATTAGTATGAGAAGAATATCTCAGATTAACAAACTCAATCTGGTCAGAAGACTTCCTAACTTGAAGTTCAATTCAGATGCTCTGTGTGAAGCATGTCAGAAAGGAAAGTTTGCAAAACCTGCTTTCAAATCCAAAAATGTTGTTTCCACCTCTAAGCGATTAGAACTTCTGCACATTGACTTATTTGGACCAGTAAAAACTGCTTCAGTCAGTGGCAAGAAGTATGGGTTAGTAATCGTAGATGACTATAGCAGATGGACATGGGTAAAGTTCTTAAGGCACAAGGACGAGTCACACTCTATGTTTGTTACCTTCTGCAACCAAGTTCAGAATGAAAAGGATCTTAGAATCGTCAAAGTCTGAAGTGATCATGGTGGAGAATTTGAAAATAAAGATTTTGAATTATTCTTTAATGAAAAAGGCATTCTGCATGATTTCTCTTGTCCTAGAACTCCCCAGCAAAATGGAGTTGTAGAATGAAAGAACAGAACATTGCAAGAAATGGCCAGAACCATGATCAACGAGACTAACGTTGCTAAGATGTTTTGGGCAGAGGCAATAAACACAACGTGTTACATTCAGAATAGAATCTCCATAAGACCTATTCTGGAAAAGACTCCATATGAATTGTGGAAGAACAGAAAGCCCAACATTTCTTATTTACATCCTTTTGGATGTACATGCTTTATTTTGAATACAAAAAATTATTTGAACAAGTTTGACTCTAAAGCACAAAAGTGTATTATGTTAGTATACTCTTAACGCTCAAGAGGGTACAGAGTATACAATACAGAAACATAGATTGTTGAAGAGTCAATCAGTGTTCGGTTTGATGATAAGCTTGACTCTCAAAAGTCAAAGCAGAATGAATTCCTTGCAGGTATGGAAGTTGAACTCACAGGTATTGAAGACAACTCATCAGAGGCTCTCAACAGAGACACTACCTCAACATCAGAAAGAGTCACAATAAGAAACCCAACACCTTATGTTGATCAACTCCAGAAAAGACCATCCAGGAGCATCATTGATCACCTAGAAGAAACAATTTTAGGAAGGAAGGAAGATCCAATCAGAACAAGATCTACTTTCAGAAATTCTGAAGAGTCTCTCATGGGACTGGTTTCTCTGATTGAACCAAAAACAATTAATGAAGCACTTTTGGACAATGACTGGATTCTGGAAATGCAAGAGGAGCTAAATCAGTTCATAAGAAATGACGTATGGGATCTGGTCCCAAACCAAAAGGATTCAACATCATTGGTACAATATGGGTGTTCAAAAACAAACTGAATGAACAAGGTGAAGTCATCAGAAACAAAGTACGACTGGTAGCACAATGTTATAGTCAGCAAGATGGGATAGACTATACAGAAACCTTTGCTCCAGTCGCCATGTTAGAATCTATCAGACTTTTAATATCATTTGCTGTTAATAAAGGCATCACTCTGTATCAGATGGATGTCAAAAGTGCATTCTTAAATGGCTATATATAAGAAGAGGTATATGTGCACCAACCCCCTGGTTTTGAAAGTTCCAAAAATCCAGAATATGTTTTCAAACTAAATAAGTCACTCTATGGTCTGAAACAAGCTCCCAGAGCTTGGTATGAAAGACTAAGTAACTTCCTGTTAGAAAAGGAATTCACAAGAGGGAAAGTGGACACAACCTTGTTTTGTAAGACAGTTAAGAATGTCATTTTAGTATGTCAGACTTATGTTGATGACATCATATTTGGATCCACTAAACCCTCTTTGGGAAGAGAGTTTGCTAAACGTATGCAGGAAGAATTTGAGATGAGTCTAATGGGGGAACTAAAATTGTTTATGGGCATTCAAATAAATCAAACTCCAGAAGGAACTTACTTTCATCAGAGAAAATATGTCAGAGAACTTCTTAAGAAATTTGATCTCTCATAATGTAAGCCCTCAAGGATTCCAATGCATCCCATGTGCATTCTAGAAAAAGAAGAGGTAAGTAAAAAGGTAGAACAGAAGGTCTACAGAGATATGATTGGTTCTCTTCTCTATCTGACGGCTTCAAGGCCTGCCATTCTATTCAGTGTTTTCATCTGTGTTAGATTCCAATCAGATCCTAGAGAATCTCACTTAACAGCAGTTAAACGAATTTTCAAGTATCTGAAAGGTACTGCTAATCTGGGTTTGTTTTATAGAAAATCAAGTGATTACAGCTTAGTAGGATACTGTGATGCTGATTTTGCTAGAGACAGAGTATAACGTAAAAGCACTTCTGGAAGCTGCTAGTTTCTGGGAGAAAATATGATCTCATGGTCCAGCAAAAGACAATCCACAATAGCTCTATCAACAACAGAAGCTGAATACGTGCAGCTGTTGGATGTAGCACGCAAATGCTCTGGATGAAAAGTCAACTTGAGGACTTCAATATATTTGAGAGTAACATCCCTAACCTCTGTGACAATACTTCTGCTATTTGTCTTAGTAAAAATCCTATTTTGCATTCTAGGGCTAAGCATATAGAAATAAAACATCATTTTATTAGGGACTATATTCAGAAAGGGATTCTCAATTTAAAATTCATTGACACAGACCATCAATGGGCTGATGTATTTACAAAACCTCTTTCTGAAGATAGGTTTAATTTCATTCTGAAACATCTCAGCATGAAGCTTTGCCCAGAATAAACTGTTTTATTTACATATCTTAACCTTCAGAATTTTTGTTATTTTCTGTGAACTGCTGATCAACCTGCCTTCAGAATTTTAGAAGTACAGATTGTATCAGAATCCATCCATGAAGATCTGAGTGTTTCATTTCAAGGATAGAAGTGTGTTGTTCACGTAAGAAAATAGTTGTCATCCATTCATCAGCTACCTTCTGAGGCTAAACACACGTTCATTTTTCTGACAGGTCAAAAGCGCTGATTGGGTGCATTGAGACGCATGTCATGGGTAACCGTTCCAATATCTTTCTGAATCCCCTAAAATCAGCTGTCATTAATGCTTATAATAATTACAAATTATTTCTCTCTCTTGCATTTTATGTTTTAAAAATCTATTTAAACGCATTTTTCACTCTTTACACTCTTTCACTTTCACTTTCTCTACAATCTAATTGTTTTCTGTTCATCTTTCAAAAACCCCTTCATTTTATTCTCAAATTTTCTGTGTGAACATGGCTTCCTCAAGCATCCTAAATACCAGTACTCAGAGAACAGAATCCATGGAACAATATGAAGAACCGTCCAGAACTCTCCTCACACCCATTGACAACCTAGAAGTGCTTTCAGAACTGATCGTGGATTTTGAAAGTCTTCAAGAGAATGGATTCAATCTTTCTGAAGAAGTCAAGGCTCAAGGATGGAACAGGTATTTTGACCGTCTTCTAGGTCCAACATTTCCAATCCTTGTGAAGGAATTTTGGATTCATGCTTCATACTCCAACCGTCAAGTCACTTCATATGTAATGGGGAAGAAGATAGTTATTACTGAAGACCTTATTGCAAGATTGATAGGTTACAGTGGTGGTGGCGTAAGGTGTATAGACATGGCTGAAAGATGTGCTGATGTGGCTTCAATTGCAAGGGAAATTTTCACTCTGGGTCTTCCCTCCAGCAAGATAAGGGATCTGAAGGATCATCATAGAATATGGGCTAATATAATTATGGGATGCATAAACCACAGGAAGCCAACCAGCTCTCCTGACTACATAAACATTGATCAGCAGTTTCTGATCTACTTTATCTCCCAGAATACAAAGGTGAATCTGGCTCACTTGCTATTCAATCATCTGAGGACCAGTGTTAAGGAGACTAGAGAAGATGAGCGCACCAAAAGGGATTGGATACCCATTGGAAGGCTCATATCAGATATTCTGACAGAGAATAGGCTGATAGAGCATTTAACAGAAGCACAGGAAATCAGCTCTCTAGAGGCAACTGCTGGGAAGCCTTTGAATGCGAAGAATCTGAAAAAGATGAAGATTATTGAGAACATCAAGAAGGAACCCATTGTTACTTCTTTTGCAACAATCACCTCCAGAAGAATTCCTCTGGATGATTTTCCTATGTTCTCAGAAATTGATTCCAAGCCTGAGATTATCCTCAGATATTTGGATGCATGCAAGGCAGATGGCACTGCACCAGGGTTAAACATCCAGGACTTGCAACAGGCGGCTCCAGAAGTTGTGCTGAAGAAGAACAAGAAAAGGAAGGCAGCAGCAGAAGAATCATCCCAGCGGACTCCCAAAGCTGCTAAAAAGAAAGGTAATCCTTCTTTTGTAACTGTTTTAGAATCAGTATCTTTATCAATATTTGGACCCTTACCAACCCAATCAAAAATTCCTACTCCTCAAATGTTTGATGATTTTGACATAGGGTTTGACCCCTCAGAAACTTTAAGTCTTAGAGAAACTCACTCCCTACCTATCAATCCAAATACTGAAACAACTCAACCAGAACTTGCAAAAGTTCTGTCAGCTATTAAAACTTTTGACCAAAATATTTCTACTCACACACCAGAAAATCCAAACTCTGAAACCACCACAGAAGCTCCACAACCAGATATTCCCCTCTCTCCACAACCAGAAATACCACTACCTCCATCTCTTCAACCAGAAATTCATCCACCTTATCCACAACCTGAACAACCACAACCAGAAGTTCCAAATTCTAAGGTCCAACCTTCTGAATCCTGTGAAACAGAACCTCACCATCTGACATCCAACCAATCTGAAGCACCCACTTAAGATTCTGATACAATTCCTATTCCAGGAATCACTGAACCTCTGGCCATCCGTATGCCCCTCACCATTCTGGATATTCCCCAAATTCCATCTTCTCTAGAATCAACTCCACCAAATTCCCCAACTAGTCCAATAATTATACCAGACTCTCCCATTCCCTCTCCCAAGAGCAATCCAAATGAAAACGCTAAACTTGTCATTGATTTAACTGTTTTTGAACGTCTTGCTGCCATAACCCACAAAATGGCCATTCCAAAACCAAAACCATCTGAACCAACACCAGATGTTGGTACTAGTTTATTGATGTTTGAAACAGAAATGTAGAAATGCAGAAATGTTTGAATCATACATAAAAAAACCCATCCCGGTTCTGGCCACCGTATCACAGAACTGATGACTCTGCTGGGGAGTTAATAAGTGGGGTGTATCTTAGGATTAGTTCATCATATTGTTTTCTATTGTTTGATTTGATTGCTTTATTTTTGTGTGCTTTGTATCAGAGTTACTATAGATCCTAACCCGGATCTGGGGATACCATTTAGGTAAGTAGCAATAGACTGTGAGGGAATTGTACGACGTAGACCGATACGGTTGAAGCAGTAGCTACGTTGATGTGGCTCATTAGTTGGTACTGATATCCCTTATAGAGCAACAAGGAGAGTATGGGGCTGCAATATGGGTCATTAAGCATCAACTGACCTTAGAACCTATAATTGACCAACTTGGCCATAGGAAGTAGCAAAATGCTACACTCATTGAGACCATACTCTCGCGAGGGTTTCGGTCGCAAGAAAGGATTGCGTGAGCTGAAACTATGACCGATGGAGGATGGTCAGTGATATTGAGAACCTCTAGAACCCGGTTACTATTATTAGGATAGGTTGAACCAACTAAATTGCAAGAGGGTAGTACCTAAACTCCATGCCAGCCTGAAATTTAAGGGCTATTGTGTGACTTGTTTGCCCTTACCATGTTTGCTATCTGTGAATACCTGTGGTGTGTTTTTATCATGACATCATGCATCATGACATTGAATGCATATTTCATTAGACTAACCATTTCAAAAACCGAGGGGATTCATCTTTGTTCTATTTTGCAGATCATGGCCTCTATATGCAGAAATACCATTCGAGTTAACTTCGTGCAGATACCTGCTCAGCTCAGAGAGTTGGTTTCAAAAGTTCCTGATACTTCCTCATTTGTTAGAAGACATGATCATCTCCTTAGCCTGGTCACTTCAAAGTTGGATGAGCAAATGATGAGCGTGTTGTTCCAGTTCTTTGACCCATTGCATCATTGTTTCACCTTCCCGGACTATCAGCTGGTGCCTACTTTGGAGGAGTTTTCTGACTTACTGGGCATATCTATTCTAGAGCAGACACCCTTTACAGGTTTGGAGATAGCTCCTAGGCCAGAGGATATTGCTTCACCCCTACATCTAAAAATGGCTTATGTCGTATCTAACTGGGAGATTCGGAGTGGGGTTAAAGGTTTCTTGGCTAAGTTTTTGATCGATCAAGATCAACAGTTCTGGGATAGTTTAGACTTTCAAGCATTTGAAGACATCCTGGCTCTCCTCATCTACGGTTTGGTTCTGTTCCCGAATCCAGATTCTTTCGTTGATGTGAACGCAGTTAAGATCTTTATGTCTCGTAACCCAGTGCCTACTCTTCTAGGTGATATTCTACATGCTCTCTATACCCGTACTGTGAGGAGAAGGGGAACCCTCATGTGTTGCACACCGCTGCTGGCGAGGTGGTTTATTTCGCACCTCCCCAAATCTGTATTGAAGAATGAGGAAGGTGTAGGTTGGGCTTATATAATCATGTCCCTTGCTCATACGAACATCCTTTTGAGTTCTAAAGACATGGAAAGGGTAGCTGTCATTGATCGGTGTGGGGAATACCCCAATGTTCCATTGCTTGGAATTAGAGGAGGAATAACCTATAATCCTTGTTTGGCTTTACGCCAGTTTGGACGAGCTCGGAGAGACGGTCCTCATGAGCTGTTGCTTACTGATATTGTCTTTGACTACAAGGGGGATGTTGAGGGACATTGCGCAGGTTTATACGAGCCTGGGGCAGGGTGAACAGGTCTGACCCACATGAGCTAGGACTGAAGACTTCTCTCCCAATGCAACCCTATCTCCAGTGGGTTCGAGCCCGTTCTCAAAAGCTGGGAATGCCATATGAAGCTGTTTTGTCGGTGATTATAGAGCATACAGATGAAGAAGGTGTTCCTTATATAATCCTCCATCCCTATATGCCTACTGATCTGGGGGCGTTTAAGAGATCTTGGATCTTGTTAAAGGAAGAACGGGATACCTACAGAGAGAAGTATCATGAGCAAGAGCGGAAGATCTTGAAGCTTACAAGGCAGCTTGAGAATGAAAGGACCATCAACGATTATGTCAGCACGAAGGGAAAACGACCATGGGATTTCTGATGACTTTTATTGTTTCTAGTTTGGATTTGCTTTTCAGTGTATTTCTTTTGTAACGCCTTGAAGGCATTGTTAAACATTGTTACCAGTTTTTAATCTAATAAAGTGTGTTTTATTTTGGTTTACAAATTTGAATCTCCCTAAATCTTTGAAATCATTTCATATGCATTCCTTTACCATGCACCTCATTACAGGTACCATTACAGGTTTCTCATCTTCTTTGCTGTTTATTTCAGCACAAAATGTCTTCTGAAACACCTATTGATCAAGCTATTAAGGCTCTTCAAGCTCAAAATGCTCAGTTCCAGGAAATGTTATTGTACTTGGCCAAAAGTCAACAAGATTTGAATACTATTATCTTGAAGGACAAGAAGAAGAAGAATAAGAAGAAGAAGAAGAAGAAGAAGAAGAAGGTGGTTTTGCTGAATATGGGTCATAGATTCGGGAATCGGTTGCGAGAGGAGGTTGAACTGTCTCATTCTTCTGGAGGAGGAGAGAATCAAGAGGAAAGGAAGGCTCCTAGCCCTGTGGTTTTTGACAATGACACTGATTTTGATGAAGACAAGTATCCTCCTGTTGAGGATAGGTATAAACAACTTGAAGACCGTCTGAGTGCCATGGAGGTTCAGAAGGTTCCCGGTTTGGATTTTGGAGATTTTGGACTAGCATATGGGGTGGTGATCCCAAACCAGTTTAAAGCTCCTGTCTTTGCTAAGTATGACGGGGTATCCTGCCCGAAGCTTCACCTCCGCTCATACGTCATAAAGATTCAACCCTATACTGCTGATAGGAACCTCTGGGTTCATTTCTTTCAAGATAGTCTGTCAGGGACTCAACTTGAATGGTTCTATCAATTGGAAGGAGCTAATGTCCGCAACTGGGAGGACCTTGCTGCTGCTTTTTACAAGAAATACCAGTATAATGTTGAGCTTGCTCCCACGTGTACTCAACTTCAGGGTATGTCTATGGGTGCGAGCGGAGGTTTTAAGTACTACGCTCAGAAGTGGAGAGATCTGGCGGGAAGAGTCCAACCCCCTCTGTCTGATAGGGAGTTGGTGGATATGTTTCTTGGGACTTTGTCTGGACCATATTTCAATCATTTGATCGGTAGTTCATCGTTTGGGTTCACTGAATTGATAATGACGGGGGAGAGAGTAGAAGCTGGTATCAGAAGTCGCAAAATACAGAAAGGTGCTTCATCGAGTACAGAAAAGAAGCCTTTCAAGAAAGAATCTAGTGCAGTTTACGGCTCGAGGAGCCAAAGTCGTCCTGAACACCGCCAAGCAGTTAATGCGGTAGTAATATCAAGACCAACTATTACCCCACAACACAACAATCAGCAAAGAGTAGAGAGACTGCAAAGACAGTATACTCGGCTCAGTATGACCTTATCTCAAATTTTACCGCAACTATTGAAAACCAACCTGGTGACTCTGAGGGAAGCCCCGAGGAATCCCAGTACCACCTCTCCGCTGTACAATCCAAACGCCCACTCTGCCTATCACTCTGATAGCCCAAGGCATGATACGAACAACTGCTGCGCCTTGAGGAATAAGGTGCAAGATTTGATTGAAGCTAAGGAAATTGAGTTTGACGCACCGTAAAAGCCTAATGTCATGACTGCTCCTATGCCCAAGCATGGAGTAAATGTTGTGGATGATGATTCATTCGTGACCTCTGTGGAAGAAGTTTCTACTCCGTTATTGACCGTTAAGAAGAACCTATTGTTAGCCGGTTTATTTCCGGGTTGTGGCGTAGTTTGCCACCTGTGTACCATCCTACCTATTGGTTTCCATCTATTGAAGTCAGGTGTTCAACGCCTGATGGATAACAAAGAGATCTTGTTCGAGAAAACTTTGGTTCCATTTATTCCTGTTGAAGATGTTTCCATAATCACCATTTCCTCCAATCCTTCCAAGGCTTCCTCGAGAAAGACTGTTAGGATTACATCTATTCCGAGAGTTTCTCCATTGATCATTACTATTCCTGGACCTATCCCCTACACTTCGGATAAGGCTGTCCCGTGGCACTATGGGGCCGATGTGTATTATCATGGGATCAAACAAGACTTGAAGGTTGAAGAGGCTGATACTGATGTCAGCAATATTGTCGGGTCTAGTAAGGTCACCCAAAGCGGAAGACTCTTCTCTCCTGAGATTTCTCCTCTAATTGTTTGAAAGCCTGTTGTCATTCCATCCGCCAGTATGTCAGCTTCTGTTCCAATTCTCACTCCAGTTATGACCCCTGTCGCCGAGTCATCTGACACTCGGGGTAAAGAAGTTACAGGTGGGCCTTCCCGGATGGAGGCACCTAAAAATGTCATTGTTAAAACCTCTAGGCAGAAGATAGAGGAAATTTTGAAAATTATCAAGAAAAGCGACTACAACGTAGTCGAACAGCTGGGGAAAACCCCATCGAAGATCTCCATGTTATCTTTATTGTTGTGCTCGGAAGCCCATGCTAAGGCTTTAATTGCTTTCCTTAAAACTGCGCATGTGCCGCATGAAACATCTGCTGATCAGTTCAAAGACTGTGTTTCTAGTTTGACCACTGACAACGGGTTGGGTTTCTCCGACGCAGATCTGACTGCCAAAGGAAGGAATCACAATGATGCTCTGCATGTCTAGATCGAGTGCAGGGGCACTACTTTGGCCCACGTGCTGGTGGATACTGGGTCTTCCTTAAATGTTTTACCCAAGAAAGCATTAGATCGGCTGGATTATGAAGGGTTGGTTCTGAAGCCAAGTAATATTGTGGTTAGGGCCTTTGACGGGTCCAAAAGGATGGTACATGGGGAGGTGGATGTCCCTGTTAAGGTTGGTTCCCAGACTTTTGCGTCTACATTCTATGTGATGGACATTTGACCATCTTATTCTTGCTTGTTGAGTTGCCCATGGATTCATAAAGCTGGGGCAGTAACTTCTACGCTCCATCAGATGTTAAAATATCCAGTAAAGGGGAAGATTGTTATGGTGCAGGGTGAGGAGGAATACATGGTAAGTCATATTAACTCCTTTCGGTATGTGGAGATGGATGGGGAGTTCATTGAAACCTCGTGCCAGAACTTTGAAGAAGTCCCCCAGACTTTGGCGTCGACTGAAATTGCTGCTTACAAATCTCCAATGAAGATGGATTCCCTCAAGGATGCCCGGGCTGTTATTGAAAAAGGTGGGTGTGCAAATTGGGACAAACTCCCTGACTTTGCACACAAGACTGACAAGTTTGGTTTGGGTTTTACTGTAGAAGCTCAAAGGGCTGTTAGGCGTGCACGGAGTGGAAGACCTCCCCTACGTATCAGTAATCCGGGAGTGAATGCGATTGAAGATGATGATGAAGAGTCAGATTTCGACAGCTAGATTTACCTGACTACCGAGGGTGGCTTGAACAATTGGACGGTGAAGAACTTCGTGCCCATTTCTTTTATTACACAGTAATAGACTTTTGTTTTGAGACTTGTAACAGACAATTTGAAACTTTTACGGCCCGGTGACTTGCCCGAGACACCGTGGCTTTGTTTGTGAGGGCTTATTATGTGTCATTTCCATATATCATCAATAAAGCATCAGGCGTTTTCTTGCATTACAAATTTTGCGCTCCTTGTTTTTCTTTTCTGTCTTTCACTTTATCAAAACAGCTATTTGTCTTACACACACTCACATATCATAATACAGGTCTACATCCACTCTAGATCCCACTGATAACGACTCTGCTACTGCCAGTTATGACTTCGAAAGTCCGATCAACCAAGCCGAGGACGAAGGTGAGGATGAGTGTGAAGTGCCTGGGGAACTTGCTAGACTGTTACTTCAGGAAGAGAGGGCCATACAGCCGCATGAAGAGCCAGTGGAAATAGTGAATCTAGGTATAGAAGAAGACAAGAAAGAGGTCAAGATAGGTGCAAATCTGGAGCCTAGTGTCAAGCAACGGTTGATACAAATGCTGCGTGACTATGTTGAGATCTTTGCCTGGTCTTATGAAGATATGCCTGGGTTGGATACCGATATTGTGGTGCACCACCTGCCCACCAAGGAAGACTGTCCTCCAGTGAAACAGAAAGTTCGCCGAATGCACCCAGAGATGTCTGAGAAAAACAAGGCTAAGGTTATGAAACAGTTTGATGCCGGTTTTCTAGCAGTTACTTCTTACCCGCAGTGGGTTGCCAACGTGGTTCCGGTGCCGAAGAAAGATGGTAAAGTCCGTATGTGTGTAGACTATAGAGATCTGAATAGGGCAAGTCCCAAGGTTGATTTCCCTCTGCCTCATATCAATGTTTTGGTTGACAACACCGCACAGCATAAGGCCTTCTCCTTTATGGATGGTTTTTCTGGTTAAAATCAGATTAAGATGGCTCCCGAGGGCATGGAGAAGACAACCTTCGTTACCATGTGGGGTACCTTTTGCTACAAAGTCATGCCTTTCGGATTGAAGAATGCTGGGGCAACGTATCAGCGCGCCATGGTCGCTTTGTTCCACGACATGATTCACCATGAGATTGAGGTATACGTTGACGACATGATTGCAAGGTCCCAGACTGAAGAAGAACATCTTGACCATCTTCAGAAGCTATTTGACAGGTTGAAGTTGTACAAGCTGAGGTTAAACCCGAACAAGTGCACCTTCGGGCTGAGGTCTGGTAAGCTGCTGGGTTTCTTTGTTAGTGATAAAGGTATTCAAGTGGATCCCACAAAGGTGAAGGCTATATAGGAGATGCCAGCCCCCCGGACAGAAAAGGAAGTCAGAGGCTTTTTGGGACGACTGAACTACATTGCCCGATTCATTTCACACCTAACTGCTACTTGTGAGCCAATCTTCAAGCTGTTGAAGAAAGATAAAGTGGTAAGATGGAACGACGAGTGTCAGGCCGCTTTCGAAAGGATCGAAGAATATCTTCAAGAGCCACCTATTATGATGCCTCCAGTTGAAGGGAGACCTTTAATCTTATACTTGATAGTACTTAACAATTCAATGGGGTGCGTGCTGGGGCAGCATGACGAGTCTGGCCGAAAAGAGCATGCTATTTATTACCTTAGAAAAAAGTTTATCGACTTCGAGACCTGATACTCGTTGCTTGAGAAAACTTGATGCACTTTGGCATAGGCTGATCGCCGGCTGAGATAGTATATGCTGACTCATACTACCTTATTGATATCGAAGATGGATCCAATCAAGTATATCTTCGAAAAGCCTGCCTTGTCCGGAAGAATAGCAAGATGGCAGATGATCTTGACTGAGTATGACATTCAATATACAACCCAAAAGGCAATCAAGGGGAGTGTGTTGGTAGATCATTTGGCACATCAGGCCGTGGATGATTACCAGTCTATGAATTTCGAGTTTCCGGATGAGAACATCATGTTGGTGACCGACTGTGAGAAACCTGGACCGGATGAAGGACCTGAGGAAGGATCCCGATGGTCTATGTAATTTGATGGAGCTTCAAACGCTTTGGGTAATGGCATTGGCGCTGTGATCATATCTCCCGAAGGATTTCATACTCCGTTCACCGCCCGATTATGTTTTAACTGCACCAACAACATGGCAGAGTATGAAGCATGCATCATGGGCCTTCGAGCAGCTATTGACCTAAGGATTAAGTTCTTAAGTGTATTCTGAGATTACGCTCTTGTGATCAGTGAAATCAAAGGTGATTGGGATACGAAGCACCCTAATCTTATTCCTTACGAAGAGTATGTATTGACGTTGCTTCCACACTTCGAGGAGATAACCTTTGAACACTTCCCCAGAGAGGAGAATCAGTTGGAGGACACGCTAGCTACTATGTCTTCTATGTTCAAGGTAAGGTGGGACAATGAGGCTCCCTAGATTACCATCGAGAGGTTGGACGAACCCGCACATTGCTGTGATATCGAGACTGGAGAGGTAATAGATAAACCTTGGTTTCACGAGGTAAAGAGGTATCTTGAGACTCAGGAATACCCCGAGGGTGCATCTGTTAATGATAAGAAGTTTCTGAGGAGATTCACGGCGAAGTTCTTCATCAGTAATGGTATCCTTTACAAGCGTAATCATGATTCGACTTTACAATGATGTGTGGATAAGAACGGGGCAAAAAGAATTATGGAGGAGTTACATGAAGGTACTTTCGGAACTCATTCCGGTGGACATACCATGGTGAAGAAAATTCTACGGGCTGGATACTACTGGTCTACTATGGAATCCGACTGTTATCAGCATTCTCGGACCTGTCATAAGTTACAAGTCTATGCTAATAAGGTGCATGTACCTCCAGTTCCTCTGAACGTCTTGACAGCTCCTTGGCCTTTTGCAATGTGGGGCATCGATATGATTGGTGAGATCAGACCTATTGCGTCTAACGGGAATCGTTTCATCCTAGTAGCAATTGACTATTTTACGAAGTGGGTCGAGGCGGCTTCCTTTGCTACGGTAACCAAGAACGTCGTGGCACGGTTCATTCGGCACAACCTGATCTGTCGATATGGTGTACCAGAGAGGATCATTACGGACAATGGTACAAATCTCAACAACACAATGATCACCGAGCTTTGCAAGCAGTTCAAGATACAACATCATAACTCTTCTCCTTACCGGCCAAAGATGAATGGGGCTGTTGAAGTGGCTAATAAGAACATTAAGAAGATTGTGCAGAAGATGACAATGACATATAAAGATTGGCATGAGATGTTTCCATTTTCTCTTCATGGGTACCGTACCTCAGCACGGACGTCAACATGGGAAACACCCTATTCCTTGGTATATGGAAGGGAGGCAATCTTGCCCATTGAAGTCGAGATTCCCTCTCTTCGGATTATGAAGGATGCAGGTTTGAGAGAGGACGATTGGATTCAGACTCGGCTTGATCAACTGAACTTAATCGACAAAAAGAGACTTACTGCTATTCATCATGGTCAGACGTATCAAAAACGAATGATCAAGGCATTTAACAAGAAAGTCAGACGACGAGAATATCAAGTTGGGGATCTAGTAATCAAACGTATCATTCTGCCACAAGGTGATCCCAGGGGAAAATGGACCCCTACTTACGAAGGGCCATTTGTGGTTAAGAACATTTTCTCATGAGGAGCTATGATTCTAACCACCATGGATGGTGACGACCTTCCTCACCCCGTCAATGCAAACATAGTGAAAAAAATACTACGCGTAATCAAAGACCCTCTAGGTTGAATGGCCTAGGCAAAAATAAGGGCTTCCTTGCGAACCAAAAGGGTTCGGGCCAAAATAAGGGATGAAAATGAAAAAACTGTACACCCGACAAGTCGAAAACCTGAAAAGGCGGCTTGGGCAAAAAAGGGTATCCCGGTGGACTGAAAACCCGAAAGGGAGGTCCAGGAAAAAATTAGGGATCAAAGCGTAACACTATGCCTCATTGGATCATCTTGTAACCAGACTTCTGTATCGACTATCAAGCTCGGACGGCACTAATCAATCTAATCTACCTTCAACCAAGTAGCAAAGTGATGAGATGCTCGAGGACATAGGGGCAATAGCAGAGTTGGAACTCAGTGGGATTGTTCACATAGATGTTTTTCTTTATTTTTCCCAAAATTGTATAAACTCTATCATTTCGGCGACGTACTCTTTCTAGGACGTCAGCCTCTTGTACAAAAATGCCTATTTACAGGCCAAACTCCAAAGTCAATACAATTCATTTTCGCAAAGAAATTTCAAATTATTTTCCTTTTTTTGTTTTGTTTTGCAAAGAACGTCCAATGTTCATTTTTGATATATGCATTTGACAATAATTGCTGCTCATAAATATTTACATACGAAACAAAAGACGATTACTCGTAATTTCAGAAACAGGGGCAAGCAAGAAATGTCCAGACCTTACAGTTGTTCTATTCGCCAGGTACAGGGATAGACCTAGCTGAAGAATATGACTAAAAATGCATACACTCCCAGTAGAGTAGGAAGTACCAGAATATAGTATTATCAACTCTCCCCAGCTGAGGCTTGCAACTGCGAATGAGTCAGTAAGATTCTCCCCAAGCAGAGTTTATCTATCACCAGCACTGGAATTATCCCCAGTAGAGTTTGGAAGATTATCCCCAGTGAAGTCGTCACTAAAAGATTATCCCCAGCGGAGTTCATTCCTTCCACAAACAGGAAATTCATCCCCAACAGAGTTTATCATCGCCAGCAACGGTAATTCATCCACAGCCGAGGGTTACTTCTCCAAGATCAGCAAATCCTCAACAAAGCATCTCTTCCCCATAGAGCCAGTATATTCTCCAGCAGAATTATGCTCCCAATCATCTTCGGTCGTTGTCCTCAACGAGCGAAACTCTTTCACTCTCCAGCAGCAATCCGGGATTTATTTTCCCTTAGCTAGAGAAGATCATAATAACATTGCATGGCTATACATCATGACATATGCATACACATCGTACAACACAATCTCATTTATTTTGAGAACATCATTGCTTGATACAAATCATGCATTACATACAGCTAACCTGTACCTTTCAGGAAAGATACAATCAAATTCTCACAAAAACTCAAGCTATGAAGCCCGGGTGCGACCGAATAGTATCTTGATTTCTATAGCATATTGTGAAGCCCGGAGAACGATCGGATAACAGTATCAGACTACCGTGAAGCCTGGATTACGACCAAATAATGGTATCTCTTAAAAGAAAGGTATGAATCCCGGATTCGACCGGATAATAGTTTAATCCCCAGCCAGCCGTGAAGCCCGGATAACGACCGGATAGCAGCTCAGCAAGTACCATGAAGCCTGGATTTTTACCAAATAGTGGTATATCATAAACACCAGCCGTGAAGCCCGGATTACGACCGGATAACAGCTCAGCATGTTATTATGAAGCCTGGATTACGACCAGATAGCAATACAAGACCATGAAGCCTGGATTAGGACTAGATAATGGTAGAAGATGTTGTGAAGCCTGGATTACGACCAAATAGCAACCAAGAATACTACGAAGCCTGGATTTCGACCAGATAGTGGTATATCTTTAATACAAGTTATGAAGCCCGGATTACGACCGGATAGTATCTTGATTTCCTCCGAAAACCATGAAGCCTGGATCCGACCAGATAGTGGTATGAGACGTCGCGAAGCCTGGACTACGACCAGATAGCGGTAAGGAACACTGAAGCCTGGATTACAGCCAGATAACAATGAGGGACACTGTGAAGCTTGGATTATGACCAAATAGCAGTTTACCCGGCCAATTACTATGAAGCCCGTTTTCGACCGGATATTAGTAGGCCCAAAGCCAAAGGGAAGCCCAGATTACGACCGGATAACCATTTGATTCCTTCTGAAGCCTGGATTTCGACCAGATAAGAAGTAAGGTATTGTGAAGCCTGGATTACGACCAGATAGCAGTACAGAACACCATGAAGCCTGGATTCGACCAGATAATGGTATAATGCATCGTGAAGCCTGGATTACGACCAGATAGCGGTACAAGACATTGTGAAGCTTGGGTTTCGACCAAATAGCAATTTTACCTGGACAGTTACTAAGAATCCCAGAGTCGACCGGATATTAGTGTGCCCTCAGTTCAAGTTGAAGACCGGATGCTACCGGATAGCAACTCATTTCCTTCTGAAGCTCGGATTACGACCGGATAAGAATTGAGAAATTGTGAAGCCTGGATTACGACCGGATAGAAAGTTTAATCTCATCTCCCTAGTAAGTCACTGTAAAGCCTGGATTACGACCAAATAGCAGTCAGTCTTATCACTATGAAGCCTGGATCACGACCAGATAGTAGTTCATTTTCACCTCCTCGACTAAGAGACGGTTCCTCAGTAGAATAACGGACGACCAAAATTCCTAAAATTCAAAACAGAGATGATTCACCAGTAGAATAACGGACGACAGAAGCTCCTAAAATTCTATTTCTCTCAAGATAAAGAACAACATTCCCCAGCGGAATCTTCCTCAACAACAGGTACACAAGCTCTTGCTAAGGAATATCTTATGCGATCGACACTCCTTCGGATGGAATCTTTAAGCCCATCTCCCATCATCAATCTTAAAATGGCATCTACAAGCCTATTCCCGATATCGCAAGACGGACACCACTTCATGCGAGTGCAAATTTTTGGGCACTCTAGTGTTCAATCATCTTCCACCTACAGATCACGAAAGGCATACAAACCAATCTAAATCTCCAGGTCTAAGAATATTGAACAGGGGAAGCTGTTGTACCCCAAAATTTTCCCTCCCATATTTCTCAAAACATTTCAAGAAAGATTCTAAAATTGCTCAAGGAAGTCCAAGGGTTAGCCAGACAAGCTCTCTCCTTAGGCAGTCTACCTCAAAATTAGGGTTTCATATTGCATCAAGATACTTGAGTCCAAGGGATCTCAAATGCTCACCATTGTCCTAATATGTTCACAAGATCATCCATGCCAAGTTTCAAGCCTTGCAGAGGAAGTTTTCTCAATCAATTGCTCAAAAGCCCAAAAATCGATTGTGCTAGGGCAAAAGTCAACTGTGGCCCACATACAGTCAAACTTCAAGATTTTTTTTCAACACCCTAATTTTGAAGTATATTTCATTATTTGATTAATGGTTGATCATGATTCATCAAGGATTACTCATAATTCATCAAGAACCAAAAGTTGCTAAATTAGGGTTTTGTAGGAAAAGTCAACTCAACTTTGACCAAGCATAACTTTCTCATACTTTATGAGAAATGACCCATCCAAAGCTCGTTTTTAAGATCATGCAATTATATACAATCCATATTCATCTCCCAAGTTCAAAATATGCACTCACAAGAAGTTATGAATTTGGACATTATAGGTCATTTTGAAAAGTCAACAAAAACACCTTTTTGTTTCAAAGCTTCATACTTGAGCATGGAATATAAAATTGAGATCAGACCAAAAGGGTTGCTTAGAGGACATCTCAAGATTTCTAAAAAGTCCAAGAACACCTTCAAAGAGTCAAAATTAAGAATGTTATGCATTGGTGAAGTTGACCATTTTTGCAAAATTGCCAAAAGTCAATTATGCCTAAAACATCAAATTTTGCCAAATGGGCTCAATCTTTTGCACTTGTTTTGAGTTGGCAACATGGTCCACGAGCCCTAGCTTTTGCCACTTGTCATTATCTTGTTTTTATTATTTATTTTGATTTTTATTGAAATGAAATCATTTTAAATCAAAACAAATCATAGAAAATCCAAAATATTGAAATTCAAAGATTTGATACATGTTTCAGGTCTTAAATTCCAGCTACCATAAGATCAAATTCGTGTAAAGGCATGAGGTGCACAAAAAGATTGGATTTGGATCATTTTTGGAAAGATATTCAAGGTGTATCAAATCAAGATCAAAGACATTGATGGAGGAAGATTGAGGCCAGGTTTTCAACCCTAATTCATTCCTCAATACATAAGGATGATGTGCAGACCTAAAGAGAAGCTAGAAGGAGGCGTGTGAACCAGAACAAAAACTTGAACAAACACCAAAAAAGTGCAAACTCGAATTCATTGTTCCAAGCAATTTCAAATCTTCCTGACCATTCCAATCGTTTCCTGGGATCATAAGCAACATATACCAATCAAGAACGAGCCTTGTCCAGTACCCAAGCATGCTGTAAGTCATCCACGACATCCATGTATTTTTGAAATTGGTTTTCATGATTTAGACATTGATAGCATGAATTAATGATATGTTCTTGTTCATCATCACATATGCAAGTTCTCTGTATCGTTTAATTTCATTTTCATGGCCTGTATAAGATTTCACCATTATTAGGGTTTCTTGCTTCGATTTGGGATTTTCGTTTACAGGAAAAATTGGGCCATGAAAGGGCCACCATTGTGTTCAGCAAGGCCAGTCGGACCTATCCATGGCCTTCATTTTTATTTATCACGCTTGTGTTAATTTTTTAGATTTACAGGACCTATAATTATGGACGAACGTCCGTAGGTAAAAGTCTGGGACTTTTACCCACGGAGAAGGGAAGAAGATGACTGCGTGGCGCCCTTCTATTGGGCCATTTAAATTCTGGCGCTTGTTTTTCCCACTAACTCTCTTTATCATATATTATTTTACATTGTTATTTTATGTACAAATCAGAAGCGTAGCTCAGCTGGTTGCCAAGCGTTGGAACGTCCCATGGGGCCTGGGTTCGAATCCCAGGTCCCCCACTTTCTTCATGTTATTTTCTTGTAGATAATCCAGCGTGCGCATGAAGCCAAGGTCCATCATGTGACCTCATCATCCAGCCTGCCAAGTGGCCAGATGGCTAGATCCAAGGGCCATCATGAAGGAGCACCAAATGCCTAGTCAAACGCATGGCATGGGATCTCAGAAGTCAATGTGGACCTCCTTGTTTTGGGCCCAGAAAAATGTTATCTGCACCCCCCCCCCCAAGCTGCTCTTCTCAGGCCCATTTTCTCTTTCCCTATTCTTTTTATATTTGTTTTATTTAATTTTATTTATTTATTTTATTTTACAAACAAATTAACTATTTTCTTTTTATAAAAAAAAATCAAAAAAATAATATTTTTCACCTAATTAGGTTTAGATTTTATTTTTTATCAAAAAATAAATTAATTAGGTTGTTAATTTTAGATAACTTTAATTCCTTTTGTATATAATTAAAATTAATTAGAACAATTAGGTTTTTTACTTCTAACTTAATTATTTTTTTCTTTTTCTTAAAATAAACAAAAACATAAAAAAAAATAGGCCATGTAATTACTTTCATTAATTAATTTAATCACTAATTAATTTTTATATTTAATTTAGAAAACCTAATTCTTTTCTTAAAAAAAATAATTAAAAAACAACAAAAACATTTCCTCTTTTAATTAGGTTAAAAAAGGGTCAAAACCCTAATTTCTTCCCGATCTTAATTTCATCGCGCGCTTTATTATTATTTTTATCCATATTAATGTAACTGTTCACAAGTTGTAATAGTTAATTAGGACGTTTATTTTCATTTATCGCTTTATTATTTAAGGGTTTGTTTTTTGCTATGTAAATACCCGAAGCTTTATAATAGCGTAGTTTAATTTCCGCACTTTAAATTACGCAAAATATTAATTGTTAGATGTATGATATTGGGATGGATGACAAGAATGTATGTAAAACTTTAAAACAGTTAGATAACCCTAAAGTGTGCAAAGATAATAATCTAGAATTGAATCACTCGCACATGCGCACTCCTAGGGTACAATCCCACTTGGTTGCCTTCGGTAAACGACCATTGAGTATAGGATGCTTTAGTGGTCATCCTTTTGTCCAAAGATCAAAGTTGCCTCGGAAAGGTTGCCTCGGATATTGTTGCCTCAGATAATTGATCTAAGACATTAGGGTTACTACTAAGACGTCCTAACATTTCTTTAGTGACCGTATGTCCCTTTCAAATTGACCCTTCAAACTCCAACGACGGTGCTACCTACTCACTAATAGTGGGATAGCGCTGTCTAAAGGAAACGAACATAGAACGACTCTTTTTTCGAGTAGGTAGATTAGCTCTTAAGTACTTGCTCAAACAAAACAAACTTTTTTTTCAACACTTACACTCCTTTACAAACAAAGTTTTCAAAAACACTTCATTACACTATTGAAGACAGAAGCAAGAGTTAAATCATAGTCAAAACAAAAGCTTTTCAAATTACACAAACACAAAGAAGCAATTTTGAAAATGATGAGCAAATACCTAAGAGCCCGTAGATAACTACGGATAGAAAGGGTGCTAATACCTTCCCTTTTTATAATCTACCCCCCGTACTCAGAAATATCTCGAGAAAGGAATTTTTCTGTGCTTTTTTCCTTTCCTTGTTGTATAAAATAAAAGTCGGTGGTGACTCTTGCTTACCACGACATTTTGCAAAAAACAAACGCAAAACGCAAACCAGCATTCATAAAAAACCCGTCCCAGTTCTGGCCACCATATCACACACCTCATTCATTTTCTCAAGCTTAGAAAGCCAGAATCACCTTGTCAAACTTCCTCTTGAACCCACTTTTCTGCAACTTCGAATTTGGTTTTACATCTTTCCTCAATCCATTTTCTTCGTCAAATCATCATCCTTGTACCTCACTGAAGCTAGCAGAAGAAGAAATAGGCTCTGAGACTTCTTAATCATGCTAGCCAGGTCAAGTTTTAGAGCTCTGAATCTGAACTTCAATAGGTAGATTCCTTCACCAATTCTCTCAAACTTGGATACTGTAATGAAGCTCTCATCATTCTGATTCTACCCGCAACATTTATTTTCCACTAGAAGTGAGTTTTGGCCATGAATTTTCAAATCCGTTTTCAAATATTTCCTTCCAAAACAACTGAGCTACACCTTACATAAATTTTACGCGAGAGTATAATTGGAATCGTCTTGAAGAGACGAAGTGAATGGTACCAGTCTCGAGCTCAAATTTTTCCATTTCAGAGACCTGTAATTCGCGTACTGGAGGTTGAAGATGACCGACGTGTCATCTATCAACCAATGATATCGTGCCATTTGTTTTTTAAAAATTCTGATTTTAATAAATGATTTAGTGTTTTATTCACTAATGTCCATGATATGCACAGCGCGCAAATCCCTTGGATTTGATTACTAACACGTTTTGAAATTGATCCAATGGTCTACAACTTTTTGGTTTTTATTTTATTTTCTGATTTATATATTTTATTTGTTTTAAACTTCAAAAATTCATAAAAAATTCATTTTAACTTCAAAAAATCCAAATAAATTCTTAGAAATACTTTTGATTTTTCTCTTTCTGATTATTATTTTTTCACAATTTTATTTTGTGTTTTAATAGTTTTTTTTATATTTTTTCACTTTATATGAATTGTCTTAAATGTTTAAAAATACTTTTCTTAATTTTTAAATTATGAAAAAAAATATGGAAGGATCCAATGACCTCTTGACAAAAATTGGTGACCTTATTTTATTTTTATTTCTGACTTTACTATTTTTGACATTTTTTGGTTTGTTTTGCCTATTTATTTTAATTTTAAAAATAGTTTATGACTTTAAAAAAATTAACAAAAGTTTTATAAAAATATTTGACCTCTTTTCTGATTTTTCTTGGATGTTTTGAATATAGTTTCTATTTTCCCCTTTTATTTTCATTTAAAAACCATTTTAAAAATATTTTTCTTTATTTTTAAATACAATTTTATTTTGTATATATTCTGGTTGACCTTGGAGTATGAGATTTTGATCATGAGCTTCATTAACATCATTGGATCTTGGGTGTTGAGTTTAACTCCACCGAAATGGATGGATGATTTTAATGATGGCTTGATTAAATTTTTGGGTCAAATGTGGTTTATTTCTTATCCCATCCCTCTTCATCTTATCCTCTTCATATTGTGTCACATGTTGTTAGAGGATCATATACATATCATATCTCCAAACATATGATAGATAAATTGCTATTGATTGGCCTCAAAATAGATGCAACTTTTATATAAGTCCACTTATGATTGCTTAACATAGCGCTAAATTTTGTCCCGATTCGAGAAATGATCATTCATGGCCCAAACCCATGTTTTAAGCCTAAGTATGTTAATTTGAATCCTTTGATCTAATAACCTTGAGATTCATTGTTAGGAGGCTTTGGTCTTATCAATCCTCTAATGAATCTTCATAATCCTTGGTCAAAGTGAATCACTTAAACATCGTTGATCATTTATGGTTGCCTTGAGAATCTTAAATAAATGATATACTTGACAAAAAGAAAATGAAACTTGTTGTTGAGAGGCTTTGGTTTTATCAATCCTCTAATTAGTTTCAAATGCATGTTTTAATATGTTCATTCAACTAACCTCTAATATCTAACAATTGACTTTATTTTGTGCTTTTACTTTATGCTTTTACTTTAAGAACATTTATTATGGCATTTACATTTCATTCTATTTTCATCTTTTCTCATTTGAACATTTACTTTTATGTCATTTTTTATTTTTCTCGCTTGAGCTCTTCATTTTGTTTTTGAAGATACCTAATAATCAACTTGAACCATAAAAAAACTTTAATGTTACTTGGACTATTTGGTTACTATCCTTGGCATTATGGAGTGATGTATTTCTTGGACTTAGGATTAGAGACCTTGACCTAGCTTGAGACCTTGTGACCTCAACTGTTATTTTATCTGAAGCTCTTGGGGTTTACCCCAAGACATTGGGTTGTTTGTTTGTTTTGTGTGCGGGTTATTGAAATTACATTATTTGTCTGTTATCAGGAATACATATGTATACAGCCGTTACTTTGCCCAATTTTTGTGAAGACTTAATGCAATTGAAGCTTGGTTTTCTTAAGAGGTTTATTATCTTTTCTTGTTTTATCTAAAATCCAAAGGATGGGAATTCTACATTGATTCATTATGTGAAGTGTTAGGTTCTTGTTGGTTAGACATTTCTTTTCCCTAGATTTTACCTTATGCTTTAGGATAGTCCCTTCATCTCCTCCCATCTTCTTTAATTTCAAAAATCTTCTCCCTCCTTTTGAAAACTCTTCTTGTTTTTAAACTTGAACCGCTTTCGTAATAAACTTGGACTTAGGTCCATGCATTTTCAAAAATATTTTCTTAATAAAAATTTATACAATTTAATAATACTTTGACATTTTTGTGAGAAGACTAAAAGTCAAACAATCTCATTCAAACCATTTTTCCACTTTGGCTTTTTTACCTTAAAACTTTTCTCAAAAGATTAGACTCTTATCAGTCCTTGTAGTGACGCGAGCTACTATACTTCTATGATAGGTAGTGAAGTGAGATATTTTCCACTTGGGTGTTGATTGAGGCTTTGATGATTTTAAACTCCGAGCTATATCCTCCACTTTCAGATGATGCAAATTATCCTTTCTCATAATCGTGGGTAGTAAGTATGTTTTCCACTCGGATAAGACGATGATGTCTCATCTCTTAAAATCAACCAATACACTTGTGTTTTAAAATTTATATAGGTGAACTACAAGTACCATGATCCACTATTTCACTGAAGGTGGTACGTAGGAACTAAAGGTTCACAACCACGGCGGGTGCAAAAGTTGTAAAAAGTACTTCTTTTCTCATCCCCACAATCTGTTTTTTTATACAACTCTTATAGCCAAAATACACAGATTTTCAAAGAGGTTCCTGTGGAGTACCATAGATGTTTAGGGTGATAATACCTATCATTTGCATAACCAACCCCCGAACTTAGATTCTCTCCTCTTTTGGGTTATTCGGTCTTTTCCCATTCCTTTGGAAACAATAAAGCGCGGTGGTGATTTTTTTTGGATCTGTGAGAGTCAAGTAAATCCAATGGCTTAGTCTCAATATTTCTACCGCTACATGGAGAAGTATTTCTTTTGGTATTGAGGCCACCACTGATCAAACAATTGTGAGGTGAAAAAAGAGTGTTCAAAGTAGAATACTGGAAGTTCAAGAGTTTGAGTGGCTCGATGGAATCTAATGTAAGCCTTATGTTCCTCAGCAGTAAGTTGTCTACTTACACAGACAATATCGGAATGGCGGTGGAAAAATGATGAAGGCAACATTTGGCTGAGTCTTAACTGTCAAGATAACAAGTTCGGTTAGTAACCCATGAAACCATATCATGTCGAGCCATTGTTGATTCGATAAGAGAGTATTGTGGGTGTTAGAAATGTTCTCCATATGGAATTAATGTGAGCTGCATTTGGAGAGGTGCTCAGAAAAGGTTCTCAAAACCAGTATGGACCAAATCGCTGTTCCATAAAAGGGGCCATGGCAGAGACAAAAATTTCTGTTTTGAAGAACATATTTATGTACTTCATGAACATGAATTGGTCAAGTTTGTGGGGGGGAGTTGTCAAGGATAGCCTCAGACCTTCGACGGCCCTAATATTGTTAAGACACATAACTTTTATGTAAATTGGATAACCTAGTTGATGTTTAAATATGGCATTTAGCTAGTGTTGCATATGCCAAAAGGGTCCTGAAAAAGCAAAGCCATTATCATGATCAGGAAGTGCCTTTAGTTATGTAGAAGTATTGCCCAAATTTTGGTAAAGATTCTCCAGCAATAGCTTGCCCAGTGAGATAGTTTTCCCCTCATGAAGTTGAATCACCAGAGGTATGAAATCCTAGGTTATGGTAAAAGATCTCGTGCAAAACAATAAATGGGAAAGCCATAGGATGAGAAAGACTATGTGTTCATTGTGAGAAACATCTTTTGTATCCAAAAGATAAAGATCAACAATATAGCTGGTGAAATATGTTTGGTTGAAGCTAAATGTGTGTTTCGTTGATACTTTTGGGTTGAAAGTCATACCTAATGGGGAGAGTCCAATAATGGATGCTACGTCAAACATGTTGTACCCCAATTTTTTACCCTAAGATCCCCTCATCATACCATGTTGATTCCATCATAATAATATCACATTAGGATTCTTGGTTCCCCTCCCTATATTTAGCTTTGCTCTTTGAGGAATCACCAAGCACGTTGACTTGTGTTCTTTTGTGATCATGAATATTTTTTGTCTTGATTTCTCCTTTTAATTAATAAAATGCAATTTTGGTTTGTCTTGCTTGTTACTCAAGTAGGTAAAGGCAATGAGATTCAGCAAGTTGCTCTATGGGTTCATGAGTTTATTTCCATGCCCTGGTCAATAAAGCTTGAGAAGTTCAAACTTCACCATTGGATTTTTTTGGAGGAAATGGCATGGAAAGTTTATTTTGGCTCACCATATTTCAATATTATCAAATTTGGTTCAAAATTACAAGGGATTTATTGGAGAAGTTGTCATGCTTGGACAAGGCTTTGTTCCCATTGGTCACAAATGCATATTTCTCTTAATTCTCAAGATATGGAAGTGGTTGTGGTTGTTATGAGTTCTCATTATCATCCTCAACAACTTATATTTACAAAGCATTTGTGTTGGTACAAGAAGTTTGTTCAAAATTGTCAAAGTTCCTCAAGGCATTTTTCTTGATCTAGGAGCTAGGGTTTTGAACTTCAAAGAAGCATATCTTGCTCATATTTTGGTATTTTTGAGTGATTCCAAAGACATCCTTCTCTTTAAAGGGTTATAAACAAATCACTTCAAAAGTTACAAGGATTTTTCATGTGGAAGAAACTTGATGATGAAGAAAGATTACAAGTCCTCTAGATGAACCCCCATTTTCCTATGTGTGACTTCAAATGATCATAACTTGGTCAATTTTTATCACCTTGAGCTCATTATTTTTCCATAGTGATCTTGAGGATGTGAACTTTATGCCTTCTTTTATGTGAAAAGTGAGAAAATGGATGGAATATTCCCTAAGGTTACAAAAGATTATGGGTCATTTCATGATTTGTTTGCCAACTTCAACAATTCATAACTCTCTCAATTTATAGAGATTTTGAATAGTTCAAGTTTCAAAATGTCATTCAAGAGTATGAAATATTTTTTTGTCAATAGCAAATTCCAAGAGGAAGGCGATGTTTGGGTGCAAAACATTATAGGTCACTTTTGAAGAAAAACTTGAAATATTTCTAAGTATGGAAAGTCAACCTTTTTCGCCCAACTTTGACTCAATGCAACTTTCAGCTCAAGCATCCATTTGATTCCATTCTTTTTCCATTGCAAATCTTGTAACCTCATATTTATAAAGAATCAAGAATCATTCCTTAAGACCCTTTGAGTTGAGAATGCCATTGGATTGAACTTGGTAACTTGGAACTGAAGTTTCTCCATAAGTCAGAACTTGAAATCTTTGTTTTGGCTTCTAATCACAAGTTTTCCATGCGTTTTTGCCTCTAAACATGTTTAGTGAAGTTCCATAATTGATTAGCACAACAAAACGAACATTTTGGATGATTTTTGATCAAATTAAAAGTCACACTTTTCTTGTTTGCAACTTCACACGATTTCCCTCCAAACTTCATCATTTCACACGCTTGGACATTCCATTTGATTCCCTATAAATAGAGGGTCATCCCTCATTCATTTCCTCAAGCTTGGATAGCCAGAATCATCCTGCCAAACTTGTTCCATTGCTCAAAATTTCGCTACTTCGAAATCTGCTTTCAAGCCTTTTTCAATCCAATTTTTCCATCAATTCACCTTCCTTGATCTTCCCTGAAGCTAACCATATAATTACATTCAAGAATCATGCCTTAGATTGCTCCATAAAAGTCCGGTTTAAGAGCTCTGCAACTCAACTTTAATAGGTAGATTCCTTCATCAATTCTTTAAAACTTTGATATCATTGTGATGCTCTCATTTCCCTGGTTCTAGTCGCAACAATTACTTTCATCTGGAAACTTGTTTTGACTACGAAATTTCAAATCCCTTTTCAAAACTTTCCTTCCAATTTGCTCGAGCTACAGTTTATATAAATTTTTCGCGAAGGTGTTGTTGTCTTCGTCTTGAAGAGACAAAGCAAATGGCATAGGTTTGAGCTTTTGATTTTACAGTTTGATAGACCTGCAATTCACGTTGGCTGAAGGTTGAAGATGACCAACGTGTCATCTTCCAACCAATGATGGCACGCCACTTGTATTTTTTGAAATCTGATTTAATTAATGATTCAATGCATTATCCACTAAAGTCCATAACATGCACAGCACGCCAGGTCCGCTTGATCTGTTTACTAACGCGTTTTGACATTGATCAGATGGCCCATATTTTTTTTTATTTTCTTTTCTGATTTTTATATTTAATTGTTTTAAATTTCAAAAAATCATAGAAAATTCATTTTTAGTCCAAAAAAACTAAAAAAATTATGAAAAATGTTTTTGATTTTTCTCTTTCTGATTTTCATTTTTTCACAATTTTATTTTGTGTTTTTGGTATTTTTTATAAATTTTCACTTTATTTGATTTGTTTAAATG
Source organism: Vicia faba (assembly GCA_948472305.1). Classification (NCBI taxonomy): domain Eukaryota; kingdom Viridiplantae; phylum Streptophyta; class Magnoliopsida; order Fabales; family Fabaceae; genus Vicia; species Vicia faba. Next base: position 161,404,764 of record OX451741.1, on the reverse strand, counting down.
TTTAAAAATACTTTAATGCATTTTTAAATTCGGAAAAAAATATGGAATGATCCAATGATATTGTGACAAATATTGGTGACCTCACTTATTTTTTATTTCTGACTTTTGTTATTTTTTTATCATTTTTGGTTTATTTTACTCATTTCTTTTAATTCTAAAATTAGTTTCTGACTTTAAAAAATTACCAAAAAAGTTATAAAAATATTTGAGTCCATTTCTGATTTTTATATGGTCTTGCTTTTTATTTCTTGATTAATTTGAACATAGTTGATATTTTTATCCCTTATTTCTATTTTAAATATTTCTAAAACCTTTTTTTATGTATATATAAAAATGCAATATTATTTTGTGATTATTTTCTGGCTAGTCTTGGGTTGAATTTTTTATCATGAACTTTATTAGCATCATTGGATCCATGGTGTTGAGTTTAACTCCACAAAAGTGGATGAATGATTTTAATAATAGTTTGATTAAATTTTAATTCAAATGTGGTTTGTATATTCTTTCCCACCCCTCTTCATCTCATCCCATTCTTATTGCACTAAGTGTTATTGGATCATGATCTCTATATCATGTCTCAAAACAAATGGTGCATAGATTGCTATTGACCGGCCTCAAAATAGGCGCGACTTCTATATAAGTCCACTTATGATTGCTTAACATAGCGCTAAATTTTGTCTCGATTCGAATAAATGATCATTTGTGGCCCAAACCTATCTTTGCAAGCCCAAGTATGTTAATTTGATCCATTTGATCCAATAACCTTGAGATTCATTGTGTGGAGGCTTTGGTTCTACCAATTCTCTAATGGATCTACAACATTTTTGGTCAATGCGGATCACTTAAACATCGTTGATCATTAAATTGTACTTTTGAGGATTCCAAATGGATGATATACTTGACAAAAAGCAAATGTAACTTGTTGTGTGGAGGCTTTGGTTCTACAAATCCTCTAATGAGTTCCAAATGCAAGTTTCAAAATGGTCATCCAACTAACCACTAATTATTAATGATTGACTTTATTTTGTGTTTTTATTTTAGGCTCTTTTATTTTATGCACCATTTATTTTTAGCATTTACATTTCATGCTATTTTCATCTTTCCTCACTTAAGCATTTACTTTTATGTCATTTTTATTTTTCTCACTTGAGCTTTTCTTTTCTTTTTGAAGACGCTTAATAATCAACATGAACCATAAAAAACTTTAATGATACTTGGACTATTTGGTTACTATCCTTGGCATTATGGAGTATTGGACTTCTTGGACTTAGGATTAGAAACCTTAGCCTATGTTGGAGACTTTGTGACCTTAATTGACATTTTGTCAGGAGTTCTTGAGGTTTACCTCAAGACATTGGGTTGTTTGTTTGTTTTGTGTGCAGGTTATTATGAATACATACTTTGTTTGTAATATGGAATTCACCCGTATACAGCCGTTATTCTGCCCAATTTTTGTGAAGACTTAGTACACTTGAAGTTTGGTTCTCTCAAGAGGTCTAGTATCTTTGCTTGTTTGGTTTCAGTCCAAAGAATGAGAATTCTATCTTGACTCATGATATCAAGTATTGGCTTCTTGTTGGTTAGATGGTTCTTATGCCTATCTCTTACCTTATGTTTAAGGATAATCTCTTCATCTCCTCCCATCTTCTTTAATTTCAAAAATCTTCTCCCTCCTTTTGAAAACTCTTCTTGTTTTTTTAACTTGAACCACTTTCATAATAAACTTGGACTTATGTCCATGCATTTTCAAAACATTTTCACAAATAAACTTCAATCAACTTAATAATACCTTGACATTTTTGTGAGAACACTAAAAGTTAATCAATCTCATTCAAACCATTTTTTCACTTTGGATTTTTATTTTAAAACCTTTCTCAAAAGATTAGACTCTTGTCAATCCTTGTAGTGATGCAAACAACTATACTTCTACAATATGTAGTGAAGAGAGATATTTTCCACTTGGGTGTTGAGTGAGGCATTGTTGATTTTTAAAATCCAAGCCACATCCTCCACTTTGAGATGATGTCAATTCTCCTTTCTCATGATTGTGGGTAGTAAGTATGTTTTCCACTTGGGTAGTAAGTATGTTAACCAACACACTTGTGTTTTTTTTTAACTTTTTAAAGGTGAACTACGTGTACCCTGATCCCCTATTGCACGAAAGGTGGTACGTAGGCACTAAAGTAACGCAACCGCGGAGGGTGCAAAAATCATAAAAAAATACTTCTTTTCTCACCTCCACCATCTGTTTTTTTTATATACAACATTTTATAGCCAAAATATACAGATTTTACAAAGATGTTCATGCGGAGTACCGTAGATGTTTAGGGTGCTAATACCTCCCCTTTTCTTAACCAACCCCCTTACCTAGAATCTTTCCCCCCTATTTTTTGGGTTACTCTCTCTTTTCCCATTCCTTTTGAAATAATAAAGCGCGATGGCGATTTTTATTTTGATCTGTATAAGTCTAGTCAATCCAATGGCTTAGTCTTAAATATTTCTACCGCTACAGAAAAAAATGTTGACTTCATTGGGGAAAGATTAACCTCTTGCTGGTCCATCCTTAAGTGGGTTGAGCCTATCTTTGTTTATATCTGTATATGTGCTATTGTTGTTTATGTGTTATATGTTGTATATATGTTTGTCTGGATTTTCCTGGTTTTCAGGGTGCTTGGTGATTACTTATAAGTCTTATACCCGGACTTTGGCAAATTTTAAGATAGGACGGGCGGTATAGTCATGTTAACTTTGAGGGTGTAATCCCAAAAAAGGAGGCATGATATCCCCCACTCAGTGGAGGCCCTTTTGAGTAGTGTTGTTTACTGAGTAATCGAGAAGACGTACTGCTTTCAACCTTGGAACCTGCTGAAGCTGAGGACCATAGAATCCTAACCCATCTTGACCTTTTAGGTGTAGTGCAGAAGCTATGACAGAGTAATCCAGAAATAGTTGTCACGCGATACTACACTCGGACGACTTTTTCTTGAGAATATTACTAGTTACCGAGTTAATCGGGAAGTTGGTAATATCCGAAGGAAGGATGTAGACTCAGAGAACCTCTAGAACCTTATTTGGCAGGTGATAACTTTTAGATCATACATTATGGGTAGTACCTTCGACCTCATGCTTGTGACGTTGAACCTATGAACCCTATGTTTGTGATCTTGTGTGTGATTGTTGCATCATGCATCCATGCACTCATAAGCATCTTTTGAAGAAATTTTATTTAAAGGGACTTGAAAGTTGACCATTTGTGAATTACTTAGGTACCTTTTGACCATGGATTTTGGAAAAAGAAAGACCGGAAAATACAGTTTCAAACATCCCAAGATAGATGAGTTGATCAGTCTAATTCCTGAGATTGAGTGTTCTGCAGATTTTCAAAAGAAGTATAGATCCATCATTCCTCTCATGAAGCTTAGGATGAAAGATGGTATTCTCTCGACCTTGGTCCAGTTCTATGATAGGATGTATCATTGCTTTACTTTCCCTGACTATCAGTTGATTCCTACACTAGATGAGTATTCTTATATATTGGATTTACCTATTACCGATTGTGTTCCTTTTACTGGTTTGGAGGGTGAGCCAAAACCAAACTAGATTGATGCTTTGATTCATCTAGGGAAGTATGAGGTTGAAGCCCATATGACTACTAAAGGAGGGATTAGAGGATTACCAGCTCAGTTCTTATTGGAGAAAGATCTTTACTTTGCCAGGATGAAGAGTACAGTCGCTTTTGAGGCCATCTTTTCTCTACTTGCTTACGAGTTGTTTTTTATTTCCTAATGTGGATAAGTTTGTTGACGTTAATTCTATCAGGACCTTCATGATTGGAAACCCAGTTCCTATATTTTTGGGTGATTCTTATTACTCTATTCATCTTCGGAATTCTTATCATGGGGGGATGATTGTCTGTTGCACGCATCTATTGTATCAGTGGTTTATTTCTCATATGCCTCAGTCTGATGCTTTCTGGGATGTCAGGAAAGAACCCCATTGGGCTCCTAAGATCATGGCACTTACTCAGTCAGATATTGATTAGTATCATCGGGCTTACCTTGATGTAGAGATTGTCGATGGTTGTGGTAGATTCCTCAATGTACCTCTTCTTGGTACAAAGGGAGGAATTAACTACAACTGTGTTCTTGCACGACGACAACTTGGCTATCCGATGAGGGATAAATCAAATAGTATTCATTTGAGTAGTTTCTTCCTGAAGGAGGGAGAAGACCATAAGGAAGCTATGGAGTATATTGCGAAGGCCTGGCGTCATGTTCATAGGAAGAGTAGGAAAGAATTGGGACCTAGGGGGGTTGTTTCTTTGGAGCCTTATCTTAAGTGGGTCCAAACGAGAGTTATTCAGTTTACGATGTCGTATTCCCGAGAAGCACATATGCCTGATTTGTTTGTGAAGACCACTCCACCCCTATTGGATGATGTGGAAGAGCTACAACTTGCTTTGGTCAGGATGCAACAGGAAAAGGATGCTTGGAAGAATAAGTTCTAAACTTTAGAGATTTCCTATAGAGCATACTTGAAGGAGAAAGACGACTTGATTGAGATTCTTGAGAGTCGGGCTGTAGAGACCATGGAGAGGCAAGGGGATTTATTTTCCTCAAAGCCTCAGTCATATGCTAGTTGCTCGCTTCATGATTCAGTTGATTTGAAGGAGGTTGCCACCTGATATGCGGAAGAAAACCAGAGGTTGAAAGCTCAGATTGACAAGCATACAGGGAAGCGCCAACGTAGAGTGATCTCCATCAGCTTTACTTCTTAGAGTTTTAGACTTTATTTTCATCTTGTACTTGGGATTATTGAAACTTGTAATCTATTTTGAAGTTATTGTAATAAAAAATTTCAGTATTTCAAATGTGTTATTACTTTGTTATTTGAAATGTGGTCTTTAAAATCTTTAAGTCCCTTGAAATAATAATAATAATAAAATAAATCATGTGCATTGCATATCATGCATCATATTGCACATATTTCTTGAATTTATTATGCATATCCAGATGTCTTACCAAGCTTCTTTACTTCGTTCATCAAGTTGTCTCACCACTATAATACTCGAGCTAATTTCTGAAGGAAGATGAACAACTTAGAACAAGAGAATCGCAAGCTACACGAGGAAGATTCTTCTCTGACGGTCGGCATGGACAATCTCACTACTCTGATGGAATCTCTGGTGGCTGCTCAGAATCAGCCACTGAGTATTCAACCTCAATAGACAAGGGTTACCACTGAAGCTCCGACTGTTCCTCTATCTACCATTCCAGCTGTTGTTCAGAATCGCATGCCTCAAGGTTGTCCATGGGGAATGTCAGAGAAATTTGTGCCTGAAGGTTTCTATCTTGATCCTCAATTTACTCCAGTAGTTCAGACTACTGTTACTTTTGCACCTCCTGTGGTGCATGCTACTCCTACTGCACCTCCTTCGGTGAATATGGTCCCCTTTGCTAATGATGATATGTATCGTCCTTTTTCCTCCAGCAAGTGAAAGTTGGAGTCTCTATGATCGCATGGATGATTTTCAAGATCAGTTTGACAAGATGCAGAGGGAGATGAAGGCCTTCAGGGGAAAGAAATTGTTCGAGCAGAATGTGAATGATTTATGCTTGGTCCCGAATGTCAAGATACCTTAAAGTTTAAAGTCCCGAAATTTAAGAAGTACAAGGTCAACACTTGTCCTCGTGCTCATCTTGTGATGTATATAGTAAGAATCTCTACCCACACTGATGATCAACGTTTGCTGATTCACTTTTTTCAGGATAGTTTGACTGGTGCTGCGTTGAAGTGGTATATGAGTTTGGACAATGCCAATATCCATACTTTCAATGACTTGGGAGAAGAATTTATCAGACAATACAAATACAATGTGGACATGGCGCCTAACTGTGATCAACTCAGGGCCATGTTCCATAAGGACAGAGAATCATTCAAAGAATATGAACAAAGATGGCGTGAGGTAGCCGCTCAAGTGATTCCTCCCGTGGAAGAAAAGGAGATGCCAAATATTTTCCTGAAGACTCTGGGTGCTTTCTACTATGAGAGGATCGTAGTGAGTTCGCCAAGTGACTTTACTGAAATGGTGGGCACGGGTATCTGTTTAGAAGAGGTTGTAAGAGAGGGTCGTTTAACAAAAAGTGAAAGTTCCGGAAGTACAAAGAAGCCATCCTACGGGTTTTCCAAAAAGAAGGAAGGAGATAGAAATGCTGTTATGCAAGAAAGGAAGGTTAATCCTCCTAGAAGAAATTATCAACGTCATCAACAAGTCGCCTCAGTAACTCTAGTTGTTGGTGTATCTCCAACCACCGTTGCTTATCAGAGACCATTCCATCAGGGGAATCAAGGGTATAATCAGAGAAGGGAGATAATCAAGGGTACAATCAAGGGTACAAAATTACTCTCGGTGTTAATTCAAAAGAAGTTACTTCAGACCAGACCACCTCTTGTTATACCATCCTCATTGCCTTGGTATTACAAGGCAGACCAAACATGTGCTTTTCATTAAGGAGCACCAAAGCACAATGTTGAGAACTGCTATCCTTTGAAAACTGAAGTATAAAAATTGGTGAGGACTGGTATCTTATCTTTCAAGGATGTTGGCCCTAATGTGAAAGATAATCCTTTGCCCAAGCATGGAGGAGAAAATTCTGTGAACATGGTGGCCGGTTGTCCAGGCAACTTCCAAATTTTTGATATTAAATTGGTTAGAGAAGATTTGGTAAAAATGCATGTAGACCTCTATGAATTTAGCTACTATACACATGACCATGCTGGTTGTACTATTTGCAGTACAGATATACAGGGTTGTGACAAGATAAAGGCTGATTTGTAGGAGATGATGGATGAGGGCCTCATCCACATAATTAGCCCTAGGGCAGAGTATGAAGAAGAAGTAAACATGGTTTCTAGATGTCCTGGAGAGTTCAGAATCTTTTATGTGGAACATATGAATGAGGATCTTGTACAATTGCATGCTACTTTCTTCCACATGGCTGGTCAGGTAGAACATCAGTATGGATCTTGCCGAATTTATTGCCAGGACTCCCGAGGATGTTCAATTGTAAGGAAAGGTATTCAGTTGTTATTGGATAATGTAACTATCAAGGTTATAGGAAAAAGGGATGATTACCATGAGGTTAATGAGATTGAGGTTTGTTTGGCTGAAGAAGATTCAGATGACGAGTATGCCTCTACGGATGAGTTCTTCTCCTCAGATGAAGATATGTTTTCCAGAGATGACTCTGTAATGACTGAATGTGTTGAAGAGGGAGTAAATGTTATTGTGCCTTTTTTTGGTGCACCCACCCCTTTTGAAGTTGAATATCAAAGCAAGTCAGCTATTGCTCCAGTGGTGATTAGTTTTCCAGGTCCTATCCCCTACAAGTCAAACCATGTTGTACCCTACAAATGTAATGCTACAATTTTAGAGGATGGTGTGGATGTTCCGATCCAGCCAATGCCTAATGTTGGAAATATTGTTGAGACTAGCATAGTGACCCGCAGCGGTCGTGTATTTGCACCAGTTGTTCGTGGAGATGTTAGTACTTGAAAGAAAGTTGTGAAAAATGTTGAACCCAGGAAGACAGTGGGTGAATCTACTGGAGCTACACTAGAAAAGGAGTTGGATGATATTTTGAAGATAATAAAGATGAGTGACTACAGAATTGTAGATCAGCTACTGCAGACTCCTTCAAAAATATTTATCTTGGATTTATTGATGAACTCCTCTTCTCACAGAGAATCTTTGATGAGGGTATTGGACTAAGCTTTCGTGGAGAGTGGCATGCCAGTAGACCAATTCAGCAGTGTGGTAGGGAACATTACATCATGTAATAACTTGAGTTTCTGCGACGATGAACTTCCCGATGAAGGAAGGAATCACAATCTGGTCCTCCACATCTCCATGAACTGCAAGAATGATTCATTATCCAATGTGTTGGTTTATAATGGATCTGCATTGAACGTTATACCAAGAGAACACTTATGAAGTTGAAATATCAAGGAACGCCCATGCGCCCAAGTGGCATTATTATGAAAGTGTTTGATGGATCAAGGAAATCTGTTATTGGTGAAGTGGGCTTGCTTATTCATATAAGCCCGCATTTGTTTCAGATTACTTTCCAGGTCATGGATATTATACCCGCTTACAGTTGTTTGTTGGGATGGTCGTGGATACATGAGGCAGGGGATGTCACTTCAACTTTACACAAGAAGTTGAAGTTTGTGTGTGAAGGAAAAATGGTAATTATAAATGGAGAATATGCATTATTGATATCTCATTTGTCCTCTTTCAGCATTGTGGAAGCGGATGAAGCTGATGTTGGAACCCAGTTCTAAGCTTTATCCATTGATAATATAAGAGGAAATGAGAATTCTATGGCTTCGTTTAAGGATGCTCGGCAGGTTGTGCGTAATGGCCATAATGAAGTATGAGGACAGATTGTTGATCCACCTGTAAACAAGAATAGAGTTGGCTTGGGATTCTCTGTGAAGAATGATAAAGGTAAGAGCATGAAGCCGAAGTCTGCTGCAGGCAAGTATCAAAACATCTTTCGTAGCGGGGGTTATCTTCATCCAGTTGTTTCTGGGATTAATGTCATTATGGAAGATGAAGCAGAGCCAGAAATGTCAAATTATGTGACGCACAGAGTTAGGATTCAGAACTGGATCACCATTGATGTTCCCTCTTGCATACATGTTTCAAAGTAATTTGTTTTTGTTAATCTTTTTGAAAAAAACTTTCACTCTGCCAAAGGTGAAAGTATTGATATTGTATTGGCTTATCTGTTCGCTTTGATTTTTAAAATCAATAATAAAAGTTGTCTTTGTTTCCCAAATTGTGTTTTTATTTTGTGTTTTTTCTTGGAAAATGGTAATCAGAAAAAAAAACCTTTCAAAATAAATAATAACTGAAATTCAATGTGCATGATGACTTGTTATATGTGTCAGTTTCTAAAAGCCGTCATAAATCATATGTGCAGATTAATTAAAAAACTCGTTGAATATAATGACCATGCACCCTCTCCCAACTTTGAATGTCTTGTGAATGGGGCCGAAAAAGAAGACTATGATGAGATTTCAGAAGAGGTCTCACGGTTGCTTGAGCATGAGGAGAATTCCATTCAGCCATATAAAGAGCCATTGGAAGTAATCAATTTGGGTTCTAAAGAAGATCCGAAGGAAGTCAATATTGGAGCATTACTGCATCCTGATGTGAAGAGCAGGTTGATTGAGATGTTGAAAGAATATGTGGATATTTTTGTTTCGTCTTACCAAGATATGCCTGGTCTAGATACATATATTGTAGAGCATTATTTGCCGCTGAAGCCAGAGTGCCCGCCAATCAAACAGAAGTTGCAAAGAACTCATCCAAATATGGTAGTGAAGATCAAAGAAGAAGTTCTAAAGCAGATTAATTATGGTTTTCTTGTGACATCAGTGTACCCTCAGTGGATTGCTAATATTGTCCCAGTACTGAAGAAAGACTCAAAAGTTTGCATGTGCGTAGATTACAAAGATCTAAATAAAGCCAGTCCAAAAGATGATTTTCCATTGCCACACATTAACATGTTAGTGGATAGCACAGCAAAATTCAAAGTTTTCTCATTCATGGATGGATTTTCCGGGTATAATCAAATAAGGATGGCTCCTAAAGACATGGAAAAAACAACGTTTATCACACCCTGGGGAACATTCTGTTATAGAGTGATGCTCTTCGGGTTGATGAACGCTGATGCAATGTACCAGAGGGATATGAAAACCCTATTCCATGATCAGATGCACAAGTAAATTGAGGTATATGTTGATGATATGATTGCTAAATCCCGGACTGAAGAAGGGCATGTAGAAGATTTGTTGAAGTCGTTTCAACATTTGAGGAAGTATCGTCTCCACTTGAATCCAAATAAATGTACCTTCAGTGTTCGGTCAGGAAAATTATTGGGTTTCATTGTTATCCAGAGAGGGATTGATGTTGACCCTGATAAAGTCAAAGTAATTCATGAAATGCCAACGCCGAGAGCTGAAAAGAAAGTCAGAGGGTTCCTCGGGCGTTTGAATTATATTTCCAAATTCATTTCCCACATGACTGCAACATGTGAACAGATCTTTAAGTTGTTAAAGAAAGATCAAGGTTATGTATGGACAGATGACTGCCAAAGGGAATTTGATAGTATTAAAGAATATCTGCTTGAACCTCCTATCTTTCTCCCTCCTATTGAAGGAAGACCATTGATTATGTATCTGCCAGTGTTAGATAATTTCATGGGTTGTATTCTGGGACAACAACATGAAACAGGGAAGAAAGAGTACGCCATTCGTTATCTCAGTAAAAAGTTTACTGATTGTGAGTCGCGTTATTCCATGCTGGAAAAGACATGTTGTGCTCTGGCCTGGGTGGCAAAATGTTTGTGGCGCTATATGTTGAATCACACTACTTGGTTGATCTCCAAAATTGATCCAATAAAGTACATTTTTCAAAAGCCTGCTCTTACTGGGAGAATTGCTCACTGGCTAATGCTGTTATCTGAATATGACATTAAATACCGCACTCAAAAAGCTATTAAAAGCAGAGTGTTGGTAGATTATCTTGCTCGCCAACCAGTTGATGATTATAAGTCTGTGATGTATTATTTCCCCGATAAGGATGTGATGTTTTTGAGAGTGAAAGATTGTGATGAACCATTTCTTGAGGAAGGTCCTGATCCTGAATTGCGCTGGAGCATGATATTTGATGGAGCTGTGAGCGCTAATGGTAAAGGTATTGGTGTTGTAATTGTCACTCCGCATGTATCACACATTCCTTTTACTGCAAGGTTGACATTTAATTGTACTAATAATATGGCAGAATATGAGGCTTTCATCATGGGTCTCGAAGAAGCTATTGATCTCAGAATTAAAATTCTATATGTGTGTGGTGATTCAGCTTTGGTAATAAATCAGATTAAAGGAGAGTGGGATACTCGTCACCCCGGCTTGATCCCTTACAAAGATTATGCTATAAGATTGTTACCCTTCTTTAATAAAGTTGAATTCCATTACATCCCTAGAGACGAAAATCAAATGGCGGATGCTCTGGAAAATCTGGCTTCTATGTATCAAGTGAATACTTGGAATTCTATAACTCAAATTATAGTTCAGATACTGGATAGGCCCGCTCATATGTTTACAACAAAAGAGGTAGCAGATGAGAAACCTTGGTATTACGATATCAAGCATTTTCTCCAGACTCAAGAATACCCGATTGGTGCATCGAATAAAGATAGAAAGACATTAAGAAGATTGGCTGGCAGCTTCTTCCTCAGTGAAAATGTGTTGTACAAGAGAAATTATGACATGGTCTTCCTCAGATGTGTGGATAGACACGAAGCAAACATGTTGATGCATGAGATTCATGAAGGTTCATTTGGAACTCGTGCCAATGGACATTCGATGGCTAAAAAGATGTTAAGGGCAGGTTACTATTGGCTGACAATGGAATCTGACTGTTACAAATTTGCAAAGAAGTGCCATAAATTCTAGATTTATACAGACAAGATTCACGTGCCTCCGACACTTCTCAATGTTATTTCTTCCATGTGGCCTTTCTCTATATGGGGTATTGACATGATTGGAATGATAGAACCCAAAGCTTCGAATGGACACCATTTTATCTTGGTAGCAAGTGATTACTTCACCAAATGGGTGGAAGTTGCTTCATATGCTAATGTTACTAAGCAGGTGGTAGTGCGCTTCATTATGAATAATCTTATATGTCAGTATGGTGTGCCGAGAAGAATCATCACCGACAATGGCTCGAATCTGAACAACAAGATGATGACAGAACTTTGGGAAGAATTCAAGATTGTCCATCACCATTCATCTTCGTACAGGCCGAAGATGAATGGGTTTGTTGAAGCTGCTAATAAGAATATCAAGAAGATCATCCAAAAGATGGTTGTTACTTATAAAGATTGGAATGAAATGCTCCCTTTTTCTTTACATGGATATAGGACATATGTCCTCACTTCAACAGGAGCAACCCCGTTCTCCCTTGTGTATGGAATGGAAGCGGTCCTCCTAATCCAGGTTGAGATTCCCTCTTTACGTGTGATAATGGAAACTAAGTTGTCAGAGGCTGAATGATTCCAGAACAGGTTTGACCAATTGAATTTGATCGAAGAGAAGAGAATGACAGATTTGTGTCATGGGCAGTTATACCATAAGAGAATGAAGAAAGCTTTTGATAAGAAGGTCAAACCTCGTGAATTCAGAGAAGGAGACCTTGTTCTCAAGAAGATCATGTATTTTAACGCTGATTCTAGGGGCAAGTAGACTCCCAATTTTGAAGGCTCATATGTTGTCAAGAAAGCCCTCTCTGGCGGTGCATTATTTCTAGAAACTATGGATGGCGAGGAGTTCCCACGTCCCATGAATGTTGATGCAGTCAAGAAATACTTCGCCTAAAGAAATAAAAGAAAAACTCGCTAAGTTGAAAACCCGAAAGGTCGGCTTAGGCAAAAAGGAGCGTCTCAATAGGCCGAAAACCCGAAAGGGCGGTCTATGCAAAAATTAGAGACATAAACAGAATAAAATTTCCGGCTAAGTTGAAAACCCGCAAGGGCAACTTAGGAAAAAGTTAGGGACTTTGTTGGTAAGTAACTACATCAGACAAGACTTGATCATTAAAACAACAATCTTCTTGGATCCTCACCATACTTCAACAAAAGCTGCTGCTAAGAATTTCAAAGTTGTTGGAGGGAATAGTGGTCATTGTATCTTAATGTATCTGTTTCATTATATATTACCATTTTTCGAACTTTGTAATCATCCGTGGAGTCTCTCCATTTGTAGACTACCATTCTATCAATAAAATTTGAGCTTTTACCCAATTCTTTGTAATTCTTATTTTATTCAGCTTACAAAGACTCCATTTATTACTGATAATAATTTTCAAAGCAAAAATATTAAATAACAAAAATGTTTTTCAAAAAGAATTTACAACATACTTTTACTTTAGATTTTGTGATTAAATAGGAAAACAAAAGTGTTGATCCCAGGAATGGATGCACTCCAGTAATTTTGGGAAGTTTTGTTTCCCCCCGGGAAGGTTTTCTCAGGTTGTTTTTGCTGGAATGCGTGTGGTTTTTGTATATTGAAGACGATACCAATTAGCGTAAGGTGTGGTATTGAATTTGTGATCCCATTGTCCCCAGTCAAGTCTTGGTTCATTTTTATTTTGGGTTTGCATGGTCTGAGGCCTCTATCCTCGATTCCCCAATAAAGTCTTCCCTCATATGACGAAGGTCTTGTTCCCTTGGTGTGCTGAGATGGAACTATTTGCAAGACGTCGCTCTTTCTGCAGTATTGGCATTATTTTGGGTATTAATTTCCCAGGAAACTAGACTACGGCAGTAAATTTTCTAAAAAGTGTTGAGAAAGTTGTCAACTTTTTGGGTTTTCTCCCGCCAAGTGTTAGGTTTGATTTAAAATCCCCATGAGTTTGACCTTTTTTCTATAATGTCGACTTCTTGATTCCCCGGGAAGGCTATCCCAGGGCATGTTTCGTTGGAATAAGTTTGCATGATATGAAGACTCAATCCAAGATTCCCCAATGAAGGCTTTTCTATTTGATAGAAGTCTTTTATCCCCGTGCATGGTGAGTCAGACTCATTTGCGAAGCATCTCCTTTCGGAAGTACTTACATTTTATTGATTGCCTGATAATCAGGCAATGGCAATGTTTTATTTAAGAAGTGTTGAGGCATTTGTCAGTTTGATTTCTTGTGTAATGTTTGACTTCTTAACTCCCTAAGTTGTTATCCTCATGAGATTTCATACTTTTTCGCCAGAGAAGTTGGTGAAATACTTACTCTCAATATTGAAGAACGTATCTTGGTTTCCCCTCTTCGATGTGGTGTTGGCCTCCCCCAATAAAGTAAGCACGAGGTCCTCAACTGATATCTCGATGATGAGGCGTTGTCTCCTCTAGTGAAGTCTGTATGATGTTCCCCCAATAAAGTCAGCTCGAAATCCTTAGTTGATGTTTTGCCGATATGGTTTCCATCTGCATTATTTGAAATCAGTATTGCAATCCCCAGTAAGAGTACGGACCGTGAAACATGTGTTTTCCCCATTGAAGTCTGTGTGTTATTCCCCGGTGAAGCCTGGAGAAGGATGTTATATCCCTGTATTTGTACTGTTTTGTCGCTATGATTTGTTTACTTCTGGATTATGTTCTTTCCCAATGAAGTTAAGCCGCGAAATAGGATTTTATTTCCTCGTTTAGTGCTTATTTTCTTATGGAGTGTTCATCTTGGATGTGATTTAGCCAAGTGTTGTTTGTGCCCGAGTTGGTTTTGCCTGATTACTCCCAGTGTTATATGTCTGTCTTGTCAGCATATACATGATAACACTCACACATTTATACATACATCATGCATAGTTAAATTTAGCAAATTATTGCTCATTCACATTCCTTAATATTTTGTTGACATATTACCCTGTTTTGTAGAGTTGTGTTGTACTCTCTCCAATAGAGTGTCGGCCTTAAGCAGAAAGTGTATATTCTTTCAGTTTCCCCACTGAGTTATCCCTCATGGAAGATTTTTGCTTTAGCCTTTCTGTACAACTCTTTGTCTTGATAGATTGGGTTTCCCTCTTGAGTTTATTTCTCAAAGGATGTGTTTTGGTTGACTGTTTTACTCCAATTTATTTCTGGTGTAAATCTTTGTTTCCCAGCAATATTATTACTTTGGATTTCTGCAAGCTTCGAGCATTGGTTTGAGAATGTGCATTTATTTTGGCACGAGAAAAATTTTATCTCCTCAGTAGGAATATGTTTTCATTTCCCCAGGAAGCTGTATTTCATTCCCCACAAAGTCATTTTTACAATCCTTCCTATAACAACAAGTGGTAGTCTCTTTATTTGAGACAGCTTATATGTTGCCCTTTCCAGACGGAATGCCTTGGTTAACGAAGAAGTTGAGACCCGTTCAAGGTGAAACACCATGATTTTGGGAAATATGATATTTTCTCTCTACCTTTAGTGAAAGTTGGTAGTTCATCATCAGTGAACAGCGATGTTATTCTTTTGCTACCTTCAGTGAATGTTGGTAGTTCACCGTCAGTGAACGTCGTGCTATGATATTTATTTTCTCTCTACTTTCAGTGAAAGTTGGTAGTTCACCATCATTGAAAGTTGATGATTGTTATCTTTTTGCTACCTTCAGTAAACGTTGGTAGTTCACCGTCAATGAACATCGGTGCTATGATATTTCTTTTCTCTCTACCTTCAATGAAAGTTGGTAGTTCACCATCAGTGAATGTTGGTGATTGTCATCTTTTTGCTACCTTCAGTGAGCGTTGGTAATTCACCATCAGTGAATGTTGGTGCTATGATATTTCTTTTCTCTCTACCTTCAATGAAAGCTGGTAGTTCACCATCAGTGAACGTTGGTGATTGTTATCTTTTTGCAACCTTCAGTGAACGCTGGTAGTTCACCGTTAGTGAATGTCGGTGCTATGATATTTCTTTTCTCTATACCTTCACTGAAAGTTGGTAGTTCACCATCAGTGAACGTTGGTGATTGTTATCTTTTTGCTACCTTCAGTGAACGTTGGTAGTTCACCGTCAGTGAACGTCGGTGCTATGATATTTCTTTTCTCTCCACCTTCAGTGAAAGTTGGTAGTTCACCATCAATGAACGTTGGTCATTGTTATCTTTTTTCTACCTTCAGTGAACGTTGGTAGTTCACCGTCAGTGAACATCGGTGCTATGATATTTCTTTTCTCTCTACCTTCAGTGAAAGTTGGTAGTTCATCATCAGTGAACGTTGGTGATTGTTATCTTTTTCCTACCTTTAGTGAATGTTGGTAGTTCACCGTCAGTGAACGTCGGTGCTATGATATTTCTTTTCTCTCTATCTTCAGTGAAAGTTGGTAGTTCACCATCACTGAGCATTGGTGATTGTTATCTTTTTGCTACCTTCAGTGAACAATGGTAGTTCACCGTCAGTGAACGTCGGTGTTATGATATTTCTTTTCTCTCCACCTTCAGTGAAAGTTGGTAGTTCACCGTTAATGAACATTGATGTTTGTCTCTCTACCTTCAGTAAGCATTGGTAGCTCACCGTCAGTAAACGTCGGTGTTGTTATTCTTTTCTCTTTCTACCTTCAATGAATGTTGGTAGTTTCACCTTCAGGAAAAGTCGGTGTATCCTTTGATCTTTTACCATCCTCTATGAGTCAGTATCCTTTTGATTTTCTACCATCAACTATGAGTTGGTAGCTTACTGTCATCTATGAGTCATTATATTTTTGATCTTCCGCCTTCGACTATTGAGTTTGGTAGTTCACAGTTGGTTGTCAATCACTTTTATCCTGTACTATCTCCTCTTTAACTGGTTGATGCTACCTTATCTCTTCTTTGGGTGTTACACCAATAGAGTCGGATCTTTTTTATTCACCAGTGATTTGTTTTCCTGGTCGGGTTTCTCTTTTGATCCTTATTTCCTTTGCTACATCCCTAATGGTGTTTTTCTTCCCTTTGAAGTTGTTCATATGCATTCATACTCATAAGCATTGCATGGCATCTTAGGGCCAAAATAGGGTTTATTTTACATTTAAGTATCTTCGATCACGTCGACACGAAGATTTTTAACCTTCGTATCTCCGAATAGAAGAAACTTAAATAAGGGCATCTGTTGTACCCCAATTTCCCCCTAAGATCCCTTCATCATACCATATTGATTCAATCACAACAAGATCACATTAGGGCTTTTGGTTCTCCTCCCTATCTTTAGCTTTGCTCTTTGAGGAATCACCAAGAACCTTGACTTGTTTTTCTTTTATGATCATGCATGTTTTGTTCTCACTTTCCTTTTAATTAATGATATGTAATGTTGGTTTGTCTTACTTGTTAATATTTTAGGTAAAGGCAGTGTGGCTTAGCAAGTTGATCCATGGGTTCATGAGTTTATTTCCATACCCTAGTCAATAAAGCTTGATAAATTCAAACCTCACCATTGAAGTTGTTTTGGAATAAATGGCATGTCAAGTTTTATTTTGGTTCACAACATTTCAAAGTTATCAAGATTGATTCAAAAGTACAAGGGGTTGATTGAAGAAGTTGTCATGGTTGGACAAGGCCTTGTTCCTATTGGTCACAAGTGCATATTTTTCTCAATTCCCAAGATATGGAAGTGGTTTTGGTTGCTATGGGTTCTCATTATCATCCCAACAACTTCTATCTACAAAGAAAAAGTTTTGGTACAAGAAGGTTGTTTAAAATTGTCAAAGTTCTTCAAAGCATTTTTCTTGATCTAGGAGCTAGGGTTTTGAACTTCAAAGAAGTATATCTTGCTCGTCTTTTGGTATTTTTGAGTGATTCCAAAAACATCCTTCTCTTCAAAGGTTTAATAACAAATAACTTCAAAATTTGCAAGGAGTTTTCATGTGGAAGAAACTTGATGATGAAGAAAGATTACAAGTCCTCCAGATGAACCCCAAACTTCCCATGTGTGACTTCAAATGATCATAACTTGGTCAATTTTTATCACCTTGAGCCCACTATATTTCCATAATGATATTGAGGGTTTGAAATTTATTCTTTCTTTTATGTGCAAAGTGATAAAATGGATGGATGATTCCTTAAGGATACAAAAGATTACAGGTCATTTCATAATTTTTTGCCAACTTCAACAATTTATAATTCTCTCAATTTTTAAATATTTTGAATGGTTCCACTTTTAAAATGTCATTCAAGAGGTCTATTTCATTCCATCTTTTTTGGTCAAGAGAAAATTCCAAGAGGATGACCATGTTTGGATGCGAAACATTATAGGTCACTTTTGAAGAAAAACATGAAATATTTCTAAGTATGGAAAGTCAACTTATTTTTCCCAACTTTGACTCATTGAAACTTTCAGCTCAAACCTCCATTTGATTCCATTTTTTCCCATTGTAAAGCTTGTAGTCTCATCTTTCTAAAGGGTCAAGAATCATGCCTTACGACCCCTTGAGCTGAGAATGCCATTGTTTCAAAAGTGGTAACTTAGAATTGAAGTTTCATCACCAGTCGGAACTTGAATTTCATGTTACAACTTCTAACCCTCAAATTAGCATGTGTTTTGGGTCTAGACATGATTAGCCAACTTTTCCAAGTGGATTAGTGCATTAAAACGCGTGTTTTGGATGAGTTTTGACAAAAGAGAAGTCACACATTCTTCGTGATGTAGACCTACACGAATTCCCTCCAAATTGCATCATTCACCATTCATTTTGATCCCATTTGCTTCTCCTATAAATACATGAGCTATCCCATTCGTTTTCTCAATCTTGAACATCTAAAATCACCCTGCCAAACTCGCTCCATAACTCACTTTTATGCAACTTCGAAATCATTGTTCAAGCATTTTTCAATCCATTTTTTCTATCAATTCACCTTCCTTGATCTTCTCTGAAGCTAACCGAAGAAGAGTTGAGCCTTGAAACCTTCTTAATTGATCTGACGAAGTCCATTTACATAGCTCTACAACTGAACTTCAATAGGTATATTTCTCCACCAATTCTTCTAAACTTTGATATCATTGTGAAGCTCTTATTTCCCTGATTTTTGTGTTTCTTACAATTTTTAAATCCATTGAGAATTGAGAGAGAAATCTCAAATTGAAGGTGCTCGCTATTTTCTGGGTTTTTGATTCATATCTCTTTGCATATCTTATAAAAATTTGGCACGATGGTGATGTTAGGATCGTCTTGAAGAGACGAATCCAATGATACTAGCTTGGGATCCTAATTTTTCCATTTGAAGGATCTCACAAAATCTCCATTGCAGGGCGTCTGGAAGTTGAAGATGATGACATGTCTCGTCTCAGTCAATGATAGCGTGCCAAATGTTTTAATTTCATTAGTTTCCTTTTTTATGATCTTATGCGTATCTCACTAAGGTCCATATCAAGCACAACGCGTTTGGTCCATTGGATCAACTTACTAACGCGTTTTGACTATGATCTGATGGCCCGTATCTTTTTGGATTTATTTTATTTTCTGATTTTATATTTTAATTGATTTAATTTTCAAAAATCTATAACTCTTTTATTTTTAATCCAAAAATTATGAAAAAAATTTCATATTTCACATTTCTATTTTGATATTTGATATTTTTTATATTTTTTTCATTATTTTCTTTCTTTTAATTACTTTAAAAATACTTTCTGACATTTTTTAATTCTAAAAAAATTCATATATATCATTTTACATATTTCTGACTTTTTGAAAATTTTATGGAATTTTATATTGATGTTTACTATTTTTTAATTTATTTTCTATTTGTTTGAGCAATTTTAATTAGTTTAAAAATAGTTTCTGACTTAAAAAAATTACCAAAAATTTTATTAAAATATTTGAGTCTATTTCTGATTTTTCTATGACCTTATTTATTTTTTATGAATCAATTTGAATATAGTTGATATTTTTTCCTTTATTTTCATTTTTATTCATTTTTAAACCCTTTTCAACATATATATTTAATGTAATATTATTTTGTGATTATTTTCTGGCTGATCTTGGGTTGAATTTTTTATCATGAACTTTGTTAACATCATTGGATCCATGATGTTGAATCTAACTCCATAAAAATGGATGAATGATTTTAATAATAGTTTGGTTTAATTTTAATTCAAATGTGGTTTATATATTCGTTCCCACCCCTCTTTATCTTATCCCTTTCTTATTGCACTAAGTGTTATTGGAGCATGATCTCTATATCATGTCTCAAAACAAATGGTGCATAGATTGCTATTGACCGGCCTCAAAAAAGGTGCGACTTCTATATAAGTCCACTTATGATTGCTTAACATAGCGCTAAATTTTATCCCGATTCGAATAAATGATCATCCGTGGCCCAAACCTATGTTTGTAAGCCCAAGTATGTTAATTTGATCTCTTTGATCCAATAACCTTGAGATTCATTGTGTGGAGGCTTTGGTTCTACCAATCCTCTAATGGATCTTCATCAATTTTGGTCAACGCGGATCACTTAATCATCGTTGATCATTAAATGTTACTTTTGAGGATTCCAAAATGGATGATATACTTGACAAAAAGCAAATGCAACTTGTTATGTGGAGGCTTTGGTTCTACAAATCCTCTAATGAGTTCTAAATCAATTTTCAAGATGGTCATCCAACTAACGGCTAATTATTAATAATTGTCTTTATTTTGTATTTTTATTTTAGGCTCTTTTATTTTATGCACCATTTATTTTTAGCATTTACATTTCATGCTATTTTCAGCTTTGCTCACTTGAGCATTTACTTTTATGTCATTATTATTTTGCTCACTTGAGATTTTCTTTTCTTTTTGAATACATTTAATAATCAACATGAACCATAAAAAACTTTAATGATACTTGGACTATTTGGTTACTATCCTTGACATTATGGAGTATTTGTCTTCTTGGACTTAGGATTAACAACCTTGGCCTATGTTGGAGACTTTGTGACCTTAATTGATATTTTGTCTGGAGTTCTTGAGGTTTACCTCAAGACATTGGGTTGCTTGTTTGTTTTGTGTACAGGTTATTGTGATTACATACTTTGTTTGTACCTTGGAATTCACCCGTATACAGCCGTTACTCTGCCCAATTTTTGTGAAGACTTAGTACACTTGAAGTTTGGTTCTCTCAAGAGGTCTAATATATTTGCTTGTTTGGTTTCAATCCAAAGAATGGGAATTCTATCTTGACTCATAATGTCAAGTATTGGCTTCTTGTTGGTTAGATGGTTCTTCTCCCTATCTCTTACCTTATGCTTTAGGATAGTCTCTTCATCTCCTCCCATCTTCTTTAATTTCAAAAATCTTCTCCCTCCTTTTGGAAACTCTTCTTGTTTTTTTTAATTGAACCACTTTCATAATAAACTTGGACTTATATCCATGCCTTTTCAAAACATCTTCACAAATAAACTTCAATCAACTTAATAATACCTTGACATTTTTGTGAGAAGACTAAAAGTCAATCAATATTATTTCAAACCATTTTGCCACTTTGGATTTTTATTTTAAAACCTTTCTCAAAAGATTAAACTCTTGTCAATCCTTGTAGTGATGCAAACAACTATACTTCTACAATATGTAGTGAAGAGAGATATTTTCCACTTAGGTGTTGAGTGAGGCATTGTTGATTTTTAAAATCCAAGCAATATCCTCTATTTTGAGATGATGTCAGTTCTCCTTTCTCATGATTGTGGGTAGTAAGTATGTTTTCCACACAGACAATGTTGAAACAAGTTGTCTTTTATAAACTAAGTTTATAGCATCTGGACTTCAGTAGAAACTTTGTCTTCATATATTTTAACTTTGTTTCCTGGGAACACATTGTCTTTAAAAACTTGAGTCTTTAGCATCTAAACTTTAGTAGATACTTGAGTCTTCAGATCTTCTGATTGTTTCCTTAGAACATGTTGTCTTTAAAAGCTTGAGTCTTTAGTATCTGGACTTGAGTAGAAACTTTTGTATTCAGCTCTTCTAACTATTTCTTTAGAACCCGTTGTCTTTAGAAACATGAGTATTCAGAATCTGCACTTATGTAGCAACTTCTGTCTTCAGATATTCTGTTTGGTTTTTTTAGACAATCATCAGAGCTTACACTTCAAAGCCTTCTGGATTGTCTTGATATTGTTCAACAAAACTTGTGTAGTGCAGAAGTGAAACTAATTCTCTTCAAATGTCTTGGCCACACCATCCATCAGAAGAAGAACATGTTTGTTAAGTACTCAACAATAACAAACATTAGAGTATAAATTTTTTTCATACAAACATACTCATTTGTCATCATCAAAACTTAGATATAATATTGTAGAACAATATCTTGTTCTTACAATCTCCCCCTTTTTGATGATGACAAAACTATGTATTTTGATGACCCAATTTTGTTCTTATAATCAGAAAATGTGAAAATAGAAAGGTAAGGAATACTTATCCTTTTTATGATACTCTCGCTGAGTCAATGACTTAATGAAGATCAAATATCCTGACTTTAAACCATTTGAGTAGAACTACCCCTAGTTCCCATAGATCAGATATCAAGATCTTGTAGAAGTCTTGATTCAGATGAGAATAGAATCAATTGAGATCGTGAATTCATCAGAGATTCTTATTCTATCCTGAGTTTTCAGATAGTCTTCAACTTCTGATTTTCTTTGGTCTTCTGGAAAACGTCTACTTCTACTTTTGATTCTTATGTTCTAAATATCACATTCTTAGACATTTTACATCTTCTAAACTCTATGATACCAAGATCAAGATGACTTTAACTTTCTGAAAGTTCTTAACTTCTGAACAGTATTGGGTCTATCAGATATTTGAAAAGACTATGTATTACTTGTACACTTTTATCTTAGTGCTTTCATTATGACCTATCTTTAGAATGCCTAGTGAACTTGTTTAGAGTTCCTTGGTTAAAATATAGTAGCACACATTAGTGGTAAGATTCATCAAAATTAAGATTCATCATAATTTTAAATATTTCTCCCCCTTTTTGACATCATCAAAAAAATTAATGCATGTGTGAAAACATTGAAGATTAAAAAGATTTAAGATCTAAAAGAGATGAAAATAATATGTCAATTAATCGTCAAGATAATTCATTTAAAAATAGAATATGCAAACAAAGAAACTAAAAACATAGTTCTTAAAATTATAGGAGCAAACAAAGAAAAACAACAAATATTATAAGTTTTAAAAGGAAAAAAAACGAGAATCTTATTGCCTAGGTTCTTGAAGTTTCAGGAGAAGATGATGAAAGTTCAGAAATTTTTTACAAAATAATCTTGAGAAAAGTTTGAACAGATTCATTGACCTTGTCCTAAGCTTTAAAAGTTTCTCTGAACATTTTTTGTTCTTCCCTCATTTCACCAATGGTTGTTTTCAGATTGCACGCAGACTCAGAGTTGGATACCATCAGGACTTGCTGCTTATCCTTTTCTTCAGCGGTCTTTATAGCTTCTGCAGCCAATCTGGCATCCTCTGTAGCTTTAGCTTCTTCTTCTGCTTTTGGTCTTGCTACTCCAGCTTCAACAAGGTGAGCTTTTTCTTCAACTTCTATTTTCATAGCAGCAAGCAATTGAAAAGCTTGAAGTCGTTCCACCTTGTCCAAGACCAACTGAACTTCTGCATTCATCGTAGCCTCTGAAAAACTTTGTAGTTTTCCAAATTCTGATGACATCAATTTTTGAAACAACTTCCAGGAATTTTTTAGATCCCAAGGTTGACAACTTGTACATTCTTCATCTTGTAGCTTAGCTACTCTATTCCTAACCTTTCTTTTAAACATGTTAATGCATTCTTCAATGGTTTTTGGAAAGGTTTGTTCATAGATGATTATTGCACGTTCAAGTTGAGAAGGAATAGCTTTAGAGTTGATAGTTTCAAATGGTATTTTAGACAGATCATCAAAATCGGAAAAAGGTATATTATTCAGAAACTGATATAACAAAAGGTTCGAGTGAAAAAGTATCTGAGGGTGCAATAGATATAGTGATTTGTATGGGTGTAGGGTGAGAATCAGACGGATCAATAATAGATTAATTTATGTTTGAGTTTTGTTTTGCGAATGAAAATTGAAATAGTGTTTGGAATGGTGGAATTTCATTTGATGATTCTAATGTAGGATTGTTCAAACTTGTAGTTGTTGAAATGGATAAGAAAGGGCAAGAGCATGTGGTTTAGTTGAAGTGACAATTGGAGAGGTGAAGATAGATGATGATGAAATAGGTATAATAGTGGATGAATTGAGAGTTGGTTAATAAGTAGTTAATGAGACGGTTGATACATAAACAGTTGTTGACAAAGGTTAAATAGTAAGAGATGATCGTTCAAAAATGAATGATTTTCCAGATCCAGAAGCTAGACCCTGAGATTTGGAGGATTCATTTCTTTGTTTCTTCTTTTCCTTTTTATTTTTCTCAGAAGCCTCTGATAATTCTTTTCTTTTCTCTCTTGAAGTATCAGCAAGAATTGGATCGAAAGTAGGAGTATCAGTCTTACTAGATGTTTCATACGTTGTAGTTACCATAATTGTTTCTTGAAGAAATATAGATTTCTTTTTCTTCTTCTTCTTCTTTGGTTCAGAAGTGTTTGATCTTTTCTTTCCTTTTCTTACACCACAATCAACTTCTTTAGTAGGAAGTTTAGTGTAATCAAAATTGGACATATCATGTCCTTCTTCTTCCATCATCAGAACATATATGGAAACACTTGATACATTATCCATCTTCGAGAAAAGAGGATAGTCAATAATTGGAATCCTTCTTTGTGTAATGTCTTCAAACGGTTCACCCAGATGTTTAACTTTAATCTTATCAATTATTTGCGTGCTCCTCAAGTTTTGTGTAGTAAATGATTCTCCAATCCTGGGAGGCAGATCTTATGTGTAATTTACTTCTTCCACCAGAGATTTTACAAACCCGTGTTCCACAAGAATGTTAGTTCAAAGACGTCTACAAGGGACATAGGTAGGAACATTCTTCTTAGGATTTGCAGTGGTTCTTGTCTTCTTAAACATATCCTTCAGATAATTGAATAATACATATCGAAAGTTAATCTTCTGCTTGGTTAGCAAATAGTAAAACATGAACTTCTGACTAAAAATGAAGTAATCAGAAGAGTTTGAAGTAGCTCTAGGGTTTATATATCCCATAATGATCTTGTGCCAAACTCTAATGTTTGGATGAAGATCCTTGCTCTTGTATTTTGTCTTCTCATCAGAGTAGTTATTGAACATTACTTTATTGAGTGATTTATTTGCAAACTTCAATTTACTCTTTGTAGTCTTAAACTTCTTCTCCATTTTATATGTACATTTTCCTTCCCAGAAACTTCAAACCTAGAATATTAACAATGTACTTTTCTGTTATGACAATCCTTAATCCAATGACATCGGAGACAATATGCAGATCATCAGAATCAACATTCTTCCAGAAGTCTTTTACTAAATCTCAATAAACGTGACCATGAAGCCTTTTAAAGTAGTTTTCACATCCCTTCCAAAAGTACTTGTGAGGCAAATCCCTTCATAAATGTCGTGCCTGGGGCACAAGTTGTAAATTAAAGGAACTGTAGTTTACTTATGACAAGCAGCATACCAGAAAAAGAGCAAGAACCGTCAATGTTGTTACCAGTTCTTAGTTTGTGTTTCTCAGTAGAGAATGTAAAGAATGTTTCCTCAGTAGAGTTACTTTTCCCTAGTGGAATATTCACTTTTGATATTTATTTACAAGAGATTATTTCCCCAACAAAAGCTTGTCTACTAGGTGTTTCGTTCAGGAATTTTCTCCTAAGTGAATTTGAAATATGGAAGGTTCCATACGAGAACTTAGTCCCTAGCCGAAGCTAGTCTGTTAAGAGTTCTTGTAAAAATTCATTTATCCCCAACATCGGGATATGTTGTAGTATCCCTAGTGGGAGTTAAACTCTAAGGATTTCCTTACAAGGGTTCTCGCATCCCCAGGAAGAGCATATCCCCCGAACAAAGAATCCTTCCCAGCGGAGTTCGTGGTTGGGATTTCTTGTTTAAGAATATTTCTTTTCCCCGATAGGAGTTGTTTGTACATAGTTTTGTGCAAATTTTCTCTTTTTCCCAGCAGTTTGAAGGTTTTCTTATCCCCGGTGGAGAGATAATGGGTTATTCCTTAAATGATTGAGAGGTGGTTGAAGTAAGAGCCAGCTCTCTTCCAGGTCTACAAATTATTTTTGCATAATCCCATAAGAAGTCTAATCGTCATTGGTGTCTTCAGAGTTTGCAATTTATTTTTGAAAATTTTGCACCACGTTTTTTTAACTAGTGGTTATTAACAATCCAATTTATTATTCCTCCAGAGGACCAGAGTATCAAGACTCTCTCTTAAGCAGTCCTTTTTTTCTTCTGCATTTCCCTGGTGGAACATCCAATCATGCATCATTACGTTGCATCTACCCAAATGTTTAGCATTTCCATTTCCTATGGAGCATTATCCTATAGAAAAATTCAAACATTCATTGAAGCATAAGAAATTTTTAATATTTACCTGAGGCAATCCCCAGAATACGTGTAATCCCCACAGATTCTCCATGGTATTCCCAGCAAGTTTCTTCAAAATCTCTTGCCTTTGTGAACCTTTCAAGTCCGGCGTATTCTGGCGTCCCTTGGTTAGGTTTAGTGTGACTAGTGATCCTTGATCAAATCCAATTTTATAGGAAAACTTATTTAGATCCAATGTTTATTGGTGTCTTTGTTAAGAGTTCCCTTTTGCTGGTCTCTTTTCTTTGTGAGTTCGCCTTTGATCGGCGTTCTTTTCTAAGAAATCTACCTTTGGCTAGTATCGTTGTTAGGAGTCCCCTTCAGATGGTCTCTTTTCTTTATATGTCTGCCTTCAGACAGTGTATATTCCCAATGTTATTGGTATCTTTGTTAATAGAACCCTTTAGCTGGTCTCTTTTCTTTGTGAGTTCGTCGTTGATCGACGTTCTTTTCTTAAGAGCCTACCTTTGGCTATTATCCTTTTTATGAGTCCCCTTTGACTGGTCTATTTTTATTGTGAGTTCTCCTTTGATCGACATTCTTTTCTTATGAGTCTACCTTTAGCTAATATCCATGTTAAGAGTCCCATTCGGTTGGTCTCTTTTCTTTATATGTTCGCTTTTGGCCAGCGTATATTTCAAATGTTTATTGTTATCTTTGTTAACAGTCTCGTTCATCTGGTATCTTTTCTTTGTAAGTTCGCCTTTGATTGACATTCTTTTATTAGAAGTATTTATTTGGCTAGTGTCCTTGTTAGGAGTCTCCTTCGACTGGTCTCATTTCTTTATATTCTTTGGTCGACGTATATTCTCAATGTTTATTTGAATCCTTGTGAAGAGTCCCCTTCGGCTGGTCTATTTTCTTTGTATGTTTGCCTTTGATTGACGTTCATTTCTTAGGAATCTACCATCGTCTAGTATCCTTGTTATGATTACCCTTCAGATGATCTCTTTTCTTTATATGTCCTCCTTCGGCCGATGTATATTCCCAATGTTTATTGGTATCCTTGTGAAGAGTCCTTTCAGCTTGTCTCTTTTCTTTAAAACTTCTCCTTTGATCGTGATTCGTTACTTAGGAGTCTACATTCGGCTAGTATCCCTGTTAGGATTCCCCTTCGTATGGTCTCTTTTCTTTATATTCCCTCCTTTGGTTGGCATATCTTCCAATGTTTATTAGTATCCTTCTGAAGAGTCCCCTCCGGCTGGTCTTTTTTCTTTGCTAGTTTGCCTTTGATCGACGTTCTTTTCTTAGGAGTCTAACTTTAACCTGAATCCTTGTTAGGAGTCCCCTCCAAATGGTCTCTTTTCTTTATATGTCCTCATTCGCCCGACATATATTCCATATGTTCATTGGTATCTTTGTGAATAGTCTTCTTCGGCTAGTTTGTTTTCTTTGTAAGTTCTCCTTTGATCGACGTTCTTTTCTTTGGAATATACCTTCGGCTAGTATCCTTGTTAGGAGTTCCTTTCGGCTGGTCTCTTTTATTTATATGTTCTCCTTTAGTCAATGTATATTCCAATGTTTATTGGTATCCTTGTGAAAAGTCCCCTTCGGCTGGTCTCTTTCCTTTGTAATTTCGTCATTGATCGATGTTCTTTTCTTAGGAGTCTACCTTCGGCTAGTATGCTTGTTAGGAGTACCCTTCGGCTAGTCTCTTTTCTTTATATGTCTTCCTTCGGCTGGTTTATATTCCCAATGTTATTTAGTATCCTTATAAGGAGTCCCATTAGGCTGGTCCCTTTTCTTTATATGTCCGCCTTTTCCGGCGTCTATTCCCAATGTTTATTATCTTTGTTGAGAGTCCCTTTTGGTTGGTCTCTTATTTTCATTATATGTTCTCCTTCGACCGACGTACATTTCTAAAGCTCCACCTTTGGGTGGCCTTCTTTCTAAAAACAAACAAAAAAACAACCCAAAAATATATGACTTTGATTTGTTTCCCCAGAGTGAATTTTTTTTGATTATTTTTGTATTCAATCATCTTCTACCTTGAATGTTCGAAAGTCGTTTCCTTTCTCACCCTCATGTTTAAGATGATTGAATAGGGGAAGTAGTTGTAGCCCAAAATTTGCCCTTTAATATTTCAATCCTAGTATGAATATGCTTCATCATCATACATACATATGTATTTCATTGGCTATATTGTTATGAGGATCGAGGCTTTTTATATTGAGTGTGTATCACTCAAAGTGAAACATAATTGGTATTAAAGAGATAGAGGATTGAGAGCTCATTATCATGAGAATCCTCTTAATTCACAAGATCTTATTATTCAAAGGATTTCCAAAGGATCGTCAAAGGATTAGGGTTTTGAAGGACTAATCCCAAGCTCTTATTTTTTTGGCATTAAGCTAGGGTTTTGGTCAAAGTCAATTTATGGTTGAATTTTTTAGTAAAACATGATTCTATGGTCTTATACTTGCTTCTAGGCATCCATATACATTCATTTGATAATCACAAGTTCATTAGGGGATTCAATTTGAATAAAAGAAGGAGAATGGATTGCACTGAGCAAAAGTCAACAATTAGTCAAAGTTGAGAGTCAACATTTTGTATTTTTGGTCAAAAGTGAGGTGGAGGTTCAAGGGACAATTAAATATGACCATTGGATGAGATTAGTCAAGCAAGGTCATAAAAATTAGGTTTACTTGTGAAAGAAGTTATCTTGACGATATTGAAAATTTTTCGAAGTATGTAAATATCATGTTCATTTGGTCATATTGCAAGGTTCATATCTCTCCCCACATTGATCAAAAGTTTGCAAACAAAGGCTCAAATTCAAGAGAAGATTTCATACTTCTTCTTTTCCAAAAGGAATGATCTCCAAAAACTTCATGCATAAAAAGATATAAAGTCGTGAAGTGAAGACCTTATTTATTTTTGAAATTCCAACACTTAGTGAAATATTGAGAGTTTTGATCAGGTTCATGTACATGATTTATGATCCAATTTTCTTTATAATTCAAGCTTGATCACAACTTGCAATCAACATGAAAGTCGTAGTTTCATCTCATGTCTTTCCATTGATCCAAAGAACTCTTCGTTTGGTACTCTATGTTTCAAGATATCATCATTCAAAGACAATACCTCAAATGTGTGAATGGGCTTTAACTTAGAGATTTTTTCTAAGTCTTTGATTAAGGTTGCTCAAGATGACTTCCATGGAATTTTCCACTATGTTCTAAGCCTTTTCTCAACTTGTCATCATCATGAAATATGTTAATCAACTTCCAACCTTTCTTTTAAGTCCAAGTTTGTCTCAATTGAAAAAAAGTTCATCAAGTTATGAGCATGGGAAGATGTATGCATGAACACCGGCTCCACTTCTTAGCCATTTATTATTTTGAGTCATTTTTAAATTACATGTCACTTTTCATTGTTTTGGCATCATAAACCACTCACACACACACTCACTCTCTCTTGCTAAAAAAAAGCTTAAACATGCATTTCTCATGCATGCACCCATTTTGAGCAAAGTTACCAAAATTGGAAAAAAAAAGTTGTAAAATGGTACAAACTTAATTCCCACTCTCTCATGTAATATCCCTTCAAACTCTTTTCATGCTTCATTTACTCATCAAAACGACACAACACCACAGCTTAACAAGCATCAAACACATCACACCAACCTCACTTTTATTCCATTTTTCAAAATTTTCAAATATGTAAAACAATCTTCTCAATCACAGTTAAAGCTTTAACCTCACTCAAACCCCACTATAAAGCCTCTATCTCCCTCTAAATCAATAGTGTCATGTCATTTGAGAAATAAATCCTGATTTGAGCAAGCTATTCTCTGAAAGAGCTCTCATCTTTAAATCACTCCTTCCTCTACTTATTCATCTATTATATGGTTCTCTTCATCCTCATTGAAGCAAAAAGAAGGATTGTAGATTATTTTCTTGATCGTTTTAAGTATTACAAGGTGCAACATACACCATATACATTTGGTAACTTCTCAAATCTTTCACTCTCTCATTTTAGAACCAAATTCCATGCTAAGATCATGAAAATTCGCATCTGAAGACCTACGTTCATGAAGGCATTGGTTTTTCTTGAAATTATGGATGAATCATAGATCTCAATTTTTTGTTTGAATCTTTTGCTTGATTTTCACCATGTTAGAGTATGTATAAATGAAAACTAGTGCAAAATTTGCATTCTACGTGAAAATATGTGTTGAGTAGTGTAGGGTTTTATCATTTTCTAAACATTTTTGTGAAGCTCCGATGAGAGCTGGCCAGAGAAGACGACCGAAGCTAGGTCTTCAGCTTCTGTGGCTTGTGTTGAATCTTTGGTCGTGTGTGTGGCGTGTTTTGGTTGGCTCTGGCTTATTTTTGTTTCCACCTCTTTTTTTTTTATTTTCTAATTTATAATGGACTGGGCATGTGCATCTTCTGATTTCCACACCCCCAACATTTTGAGCCCAATGCGTTTCTAACCTATTTCTAGTTCATTCTTATTTTAGCTTTTACACCCTTATCCCATTTAATTGTTTATTTTTTCTTCTTTTTAAAATTAAATTTTATTTTAATATTCTCTTATTATAAAAAATCAACAAAAATATGTTTCTGATTATTTAAGGTCTTTAGAAATTTTTTGTAATTTTTTTTCCATTTTGTTTTCAATTTTATTTGAATTTATTTTGTCAAGGTGTTATTTGTGATTCATCCTTTGATCAGGGTTTTTGGTTGGATGATTTTTGAAATACCCCTTGAGCCATTCATTTTGACACATTTAGGCACATAAACGTTTAGGGTTTCCATGATACTTTGATGCATTTTTGTGAAATATTGATGCATGTTCTAATTGGTTTTTGAGAGCCTCGATGTATGCTTACTTGTTGAGATACTTGTATGCATTTGATGTTTGTTTGAGGTGATTCTTGACTTCTATTTTAAGCACATCAGAACACTTGATTGGGTAATAATTTCTTGTTGTTTTGATGCAAGTTCAAGGTTTATATGAGATCTTTTGATGGGAATTCCCCTAAGCTTGCCTTCTTTCCTATGTGTTGAGATACTTGTTTGTATTATTGATGATACTAGGGAATGCAATTGAGCAACCTATTAGGGTTTTTTCCTTACACTCACTTGAGTGTCATGCCATGAGTTAGAGCCCTAATTTTCATGTTCATTTGATCCCTTGAATACCTTGAGTTGATGGATCATTTTGTTGATGCTTTGAGATGAATATTGCCTAGCTCTGTACTTGATGCTTGATGAGACTTCTTGATGTTTGTGAATCATATATGATGATAATTCCTTGTATATTCTTTTAACTTTCCATGTTGAAATGTACAAATTCATGATTACTTGGTCATTTTCTTGCTATGAATAGATGATTCCTTTTGAGGATGATATTGATTGATGAATGCTTAGTTGCTTGACTGGCTTTGAGTATAATGCTTTGATGAAACTTCTTGTAACCATGAGATATTTTTAGAATTGATTCTCTTTCACATGCTACTTCCTTTCCATTTCTTTAAGGTTCCAAACTCTTGTCCATTAAGTCTTTTGGATGACATGTTATTGATGAATCATTTTGTTGATGCCCTAAGAATATGATTTCTTGCGTGTTGGTTTATTTTTTTAGTATGATACTTGATGAAATCTCTTGTGACCTTGAGATATGTTTTAACTTGAGTTTATTGTTTATATTATTTCATCATCATGTTGCCATGCCTTAATCACAATGCTTTGATAATTTGTTGCTTAGTTCGTAGGGACTAGTTGTAGGCAATTGTTTGGTTTTTTGACCTATTCAAGTTTTAACCTTGTGTGATTTTTCCTCAACCATTGAGACATGTTTGTTTGAGTACTTTGTGATGTAGTTGATGACTAGCTTTATTCTTTACCTTTCATGTTTCAAATTATCTTTGTTTACTAAGTGATGTTGGTTATTTGATACTTAAACTCATGAATGCTTGTACAATGTTGGTTTGCTTTTGCTTAGGTTCTAGAACCTCTAATGTTAAAAAAAATTTAGCATGACCCTTAGGGGATTTTCATGTGTGTTTAAGTGTATACTTTGACACGTCTTTTCTTATTTGTTGATGACATGAAGCATGCTTAGAGGTTTAACATTGTTAGCTTGCAACTTGTTTTTGATGGATGATCACTTCACACTTAGGTGTATGTTTAACTTGTGTGGAATTTCTTTTTATTGCTTGGGTTATGTTTATTAAAACTTTGTCTTATATTTGTTGGGAATGAATATTCACTTAATTTTGCACCATAGATGAGATCATAGCATCGTTCTTTTGTTAGTTTTTTTGTGAATAAAGAGTCTCTCAGACATTCTCTATAGTTGAGATCATGACATCATTCTTTTGTTTGTTTTGTTGAGAAGGAAGAATCACTCAGTCTTGCTTTAGTTGAGATCATGACATCGTTCTTTTGTTTGTTTTGTTATGAATGAATAGTCACTCAATCTTTCTCCCCATTTGAGATCAGGACATCGTTTTTTGTTTCCTTGTTGATTTCTTGTGCTCACATGTATCCTTAAGAGTAGGATTCCATCTTGTTCAAATTATGAAATAAATAGAGTTTAGGTTCTAAACAAAGCATGATAATATTAGGTAGAGGTTCCATCAATCCTTTCCCATAGGTCCATGATGCATGTTAACTTTTTGTTATTTTTCCTTTTAATATCCTAACTCTAGGACCATATTGCATGACAACATTAGAACTTGAGTTTTCCCTTAGACTTTGTTTCCCTTTTGCATTGCATCTTTAAAACTAAAACCTCTTTTTCTTATCAAAACTCAAAAACACTTAACAATAAAGAGGTGAACCATGTGTCAAGAGCCTTAAGTATTTGGAGAAGTATGAGGAGGTACAAAAAGACTCAACCAATAAAATCTCTTTTGCCTTCGGGCTTTTCTTTCGAAAATATTTTCATGAAAAAAGGGACATGTTATTTCCATTATGTGAAATACGACATGTGAGTCTCCTAAGGTTAAGCGGTAAATGTCAACTGCAAGAATGTGAATGTAACATCGTCCGTTTAAAAAACACAAACAAAGAAAATTTTTTAAGAAGAACTACAGTACTCTTATTCCCTATTGCACGATGGGGATACGTAGGCACGAGGTTTCAAAATTGAGGCGAGCGCAATAATAAAAAATTTCTTTTTTTTAACAATTCATTCGTGCATTCCCTTAGCTTGTAAGCTTTAGATTAAACACACTATTTGATTAGAACAACAAAAATGGATCATGTTGAGTACAACAGATGTGAGGGGTGCTAATACATCCCCCTTGCATAATCGACTATCATACCCTTCTCTTGGTTGCGAAACCATGATCTTTCCCTTTATAGGTTTTCTTTGATGTTTTTCTTTCTGTTCCTTGGGATAAATAAATATTTGATGGTGGCTTTATTGTGTTTGATCGATATTTTTCGCAGTAGCGACACTATGGTTAAGTTGTGTCCTTCTCCCTCAATGGGAGGTCCTTTTTATACTCAATATAATGTTCTGAACTAATTAAGAAGCGATCCTTTAAGT
The DNA here is from genome assembly GCA_948472305.1 of Vicia faba. Taxonomy (NCBI): domain Eukaryota; kingdom Viridiplantae; phylum Streptophyta; class Magnoliopsida; order Fabales; family Fabaceae; genus Vicia; species Vicia faba. The sequence goes on along the minus strand of OX451741.1, from coordinate 161,371,214 downwards.
CTTGTGTTTTGATGAAGTCCATAAAGTCCTCCATCACAATCATGCACGTGTGACATCTTCTTCATTAATTTTTGTAACTCTCGTGCAGCCTTGGAACTTCCCTATGATTGTTACCCTAAGTTATAATATCAGCCCTTCGGTTTGTTCACATACTCCGAGACCATCCTCAACGCTTCGATCGGATTCTTAAACTACCTTAAAAATATTAGTTCGACTATTGCTACTTATTAGAAGTACTCGACATATCCGACTTGTATATCGACTCTCAAGAATTATAGGGTGTACATATGCGCTCAGATCATGAGGCATAACTCGTCTCTTTTTGTTTGAATATTTCAAGATGATGAAGAGGTTACTCTTAGATTTTCATATTTTTTCCATTATGTGTTCTAGAATTTTTAGCTTAAGATCCAGTGCTGATGTATGTACTAAGCTCATATGAGCTAAACTCCCTTAGATTGAGCAATTTGAAGTTAATATGAAGTAGTCTTTGGTGTTAATTGATGTGTTGTGAGTGTTTTATTTTATCATGCATTATATCTTTATAAATTTGATTCTTTTCCTGGTCAACTTAGGAAAAGATGCAAGCTTGTTATTATGAGGAATCCAGCAACAAGTGGAACTCGTGATGAATATGATTGAAAATAGTAAGATATGAATATTAAATAGTTTATCTACTTTAGGCATAAAGAGCTACAATCATAGATGACATTTGGAATGAAACTAGAAATTCATTAAAGTTAAATGTGAAATATATGAATTTCTCCCCTTACTTTTTGTATATGTTTCTGACGTTGTAGAAATATATTAGAAGATCACATTCCAACCTCATTTGACATATGTTATAACACATCATGTACACCCAATAGGCAATTCATATTAACATATCATTGTCCCACATATTCTCCATTATTTATCTCATTTACTCCTACCAAAATATTTCTACCACAGTTTACTTTAAAAACAGAATCCGTGTCTACCATCAACTATTAATATTTCTGCTCATGCTCATTTATAAAATATAGTTGGCTCAAATAGCCTTTTGATCCCTGTAAGTTGGTGTGTGTTGTACCCCAAATTTGCCCTATCTCTTTTATTTTTTGTCTGGCTTTGGACTTTGCATTCCATTTGCATCATTTTATTACTCAGTCATTTGCATATCCCGCATCTCATGGAATCAGGCATTTTGGTTTGAGGTATTAGGGTTATTCCCTCTTTATGTCTAATCTTGTTTTATGGTTTTCTTATCAGGTAAAAGGGAAACACATCTTGTTCTCGATTAATGTATCATGGAACAAATTTTTTCATCACGTTACAAGGTTGGTTCTCGCTCAAATTTATCAGAGCGGGGTTAGGGTTTATTTCCCTATTTATTGGTCAAGAGGCTAGGGTTTTGGGTCCTTGGTTTCTGTGAAGAGGTTTCTTTCGCCTGCCTCAAAGATGGCTCAAAGATCAGTGCATTAGGTCAATAATTTCATCTCCTCACATTTCAAGCTTTCTTCTTAAAAGTCTCTAAGTCACTGATTCGAGAGTTTGAAGTATAAGTTGACGATTGCGAAGTTTGGGTATAAGAAATAAGTTTGGGGGTTCATGACCGTCAAGACATGTTTTTGTTACTTAAGTTACGAGTTATTGTGGTTTGGATATCAAAATTAGGGTTCTGGTCGAGAAGTGCAAGTTTGGTTCAGGCGTGTGTTGGCTCCTAAATTCGACACCTTTGTTTTGATTGATGGCAGCCATTAAAAGCTGAAAGATGCTTTCGACTGGCTAAGCTTGTCGAAGTGCCCGTCGAAAGATGGCAAAATACTTAGAAGATTTCTTCCAAGGAAGAAGGCTGATTGCCTTCGACGTCGAAGGAGTTTTCGTCGAAGACGTCTCTTGATGAAGGTGTTCGATGATCCAGAGTGGAACAGTTTGAAATTCAAAGCTTTGGAGGGAAAACGGTTTCCAGCAGTTACTACGTGCAAACGTGCAAGGATCTGGAGCGTCGAGCATGGAGAACGTGCCAAGTGGCTTAATCTCGAAGCAGTGTAACTGCCCGACGGTTACTTGGAATTTTGTATAAATAGGAGTAGACGTGTAGTTTCTCGCGTGTGTTCACAATAGATACATAGTCACTCATTTAGATTCAAGTACCCAGTGTGAGCGAAAGAATTGTTGAGAAATGTATGTGTGAAACACCAATTTTATCAATTAAAAGTCATTTACTTTTCCAGTATTTTACATGCTTTTTCCCTTTAAATTCCTGTCGAACCTTTACTTTAAAGCCTTGTTTATTTTACCAAGCCTTTCCTTTATGCAATTTACTTGAAACATTTTACTTAAAGCCTTATCCACATTAATCAAACTTCAAAATCAACCTATGTCCATAGGATCAATCTGATCGATCCTGCGAGTAACCAAATAAGTAACCATTTGGAGGATCAGCGGTTGTTTACCAAATCCCTAGGTAAACAAATTGGCACACCTGGTGGGACCGTGTGTTGATTGTTAAAAAATAATCTCATCTTTTCGAGTTGTATGTTATTGAGGAGTGGTAGAATATACACCAACGATAGCAATACTTCCAGAAGAAGGGAAGAGATGGCGAATCCGCCAAACAATAACGAAATTCCACCACCAAGTGTGGGAGCAACGGTTAATATGACCGTTAGTGAAGCGACGAATGTTGGTTCGACACCAGCAGTGTCAGTCACAACCACGGGGCCAATAACTTCGTTTTCAGGCCCCAGAATGCCTTTGGGAACCCCCCCACCAAGGGGAAATATTGGCACAAGGCCAGTGGTTCCCCCAGGATTTATTCCATTCTATGGTATGCCAACTTCTGAAGTGGCAAGCCTGACGAATGCTGCGTCCACTTATTCAGACCCTTTCGTGAGTGCCTCTTCGCCACTCCAAGGCTCTGGAGTAGGCATGGCGAATAGAAATAGGACCCAACTCTTAGGAGGAACGTCCCAAGTAGCCCATGGCCTTACAAATGCCTCGACAGCAGTCTTGAGGCAACAGATGGACGAAAGCAACCATGATATGGTGCAAATGTTGGCACAAACTTTGAGTACAGTGCTAAATCCTCTAATACAAAATACTACTCAATCGAATCAGCAAGTTACAGCGCAAATGACACGTTTGGCTGACTTCTTTGGAGTACCCCCACCTATTCGACAGCCCCAAAGGGCGCAAATAAGAGGAAATCAGGGGATATTTGTAGAGGAAGAAACTACCATTAATCAGGCTCAACAGCCTGTAGAACAACCTGTCGAAGAACCTAGGGTAATAGCCCCAGAGGTAAGGTTAGTTAACAGAAACCAAAATGCTGACGAAATGGTTCAGCATATCCAACACCAAAACATGGGTTTGGAAAATAATCTGGCAACCATGATCGAAAGGATCATGAATCAGAATGGGATGAACATGGGCTTTCGAAGGCCCAACTTTACATCTCCATTGTCAGAATATGTGTTACAAACTGATTTACCTCCTAGGAGCAAAGTCCCCAAATTTACTAAGTTCTCTGGGGACACGACAGAATCTACTGTCGAACATGTGGCGAGGTATTTGATCGAAGCAGGAGACATTTCAAATAATGAAAACCTAAGGATCAAATACTTCCCAAGTTCTTTAACCAAGAACGCTTTTACTTGGTTCACAACTCTACCCCCCAATTCGATCCACCATTGGACCCAGTTGGAAAGATTGTTCCATGAACAATTCTATATGGGGCAAACCAAGATAAGCCTGAAAGAACTGGCGAGTGTGAAGAGACGTTTCACTGAACCTATAGACGAATATCTGAATAGGTTTAGGTTGCTTAAGGCGAGATGTTTTACACAAGTGCCAGAACATGAGCTGGTCGAAATGGCTGCAGGCGGTTTAGATTATTCCATTAGGAAGAAGCTAGATACCCAGTACCTAAGAGACATGGCCCAACTGGCCGATAGAGTTCGACAGGTCGAACGCCTCAAAGCTGAGAAAGCTAAGGCAACGAAAACTCACAAGAGAGAGAGAATAGCTTACGTTGAGATGGATGACGAAGACCTAGAATCCTTCGACGATACCTTAGTTGTCGAAGAAGGAGAAGTCGATTTAGCAGAACTAAAACAAGGGCCACCATACTCTTGTAAACAGTTAGTCCCCTCAAATGGGAAAAATCCCATTGGTCCAGACAGGACCAACGATAGGTTCCCAAAAAAGACTTACAGTTTTGACATCACAAAATGTGATGAAATATTCGACTTGCTAGTTAAAGATGGCCAAATGATAGTACCCCCTGGGGTAAAAGTGCCTCCTCTTGATCAAAGAAAGAAGAGAGGTTTTTGCAAATATCATAATTTTCTGGGCCATAAAACTTCTCAATGTTTTCTTTTCAGGAATCTTGTGTAAGACGCTATTGAGGAAGGGAGATTAAAGTTTGCTGACAAATCCCCCATGGCTGTCGACTCCAATCCACTGAAGGCTGAAGCCCACTATGCAGAACCCTCTGAGGTGAACATGATAGAGGCAACCAGGATCCAGTCGAAGAAGCCAGGCATTACCATGGTCGAAGTCTCAAAGGACCACATCAACATGCCAATCTTTGGCAGTTTTTCTGGAAGTTTATCCAGGAAGACAATTGAGGTTGTCCAGAAAGCGGTCGAAGACCCAAAGTCGAAGACTGCTGAAGCACAAAAAACTGGACCAAAGCCCAGTTCCCAATTGGCCACTGTACAAGGCCAGACGGAGAATCTGGAGACACAAATGAAGCAACTGACTCTTGCTAATAAGGATACCATGAATATCAACATGGTTGAACTTTCTGATCCTAAAGCTTCAGAAGAAGCCATAAGGCAAGAGCAGGCAAATAAAACGGCTTTCCCTAGGGAAAACGAAAACTTGGCAGATTTTTTACAAAGATGCCAGAAGAAGAAATCAGAGGTGATGCTGTGTCCAAGATGCAGTTCTATCTTTGATAAAAAAGCTGCTGAGCACATACAAGGCGTGAGAGCAGCGAACAAGAGAAGGGAGAGTGCTGACCTTCGACATGATCCCAGGAGGGGTTCTCATCAAGACAAGAGGCCATTGACTTTCAGGCCTCCAACAAATGTACCAGTAGACACTTGGTACAAAACATCTGGCCGGAAAAGGCCAAGTGAAGAGAAATGGCATTCTTTCGAAGTGCCAAGAGGTTCCTCTTTAATTCAGAAGAAAGATCCTCAAGTTGCTGCACCCAAGGTTGCTCAAGTGTCCAGCAACTACAAGGGAAAAAATCCTATGTCGAGATCCCAATGGAGGAGATATCAAAGAAGGCGAAAAGTTGAAAGGGAGGCTGCCAACGAACCTAAGGCAGAAACTAGTTCGAATGTGCCTCAAAGGAAACAAAGAAAGCCTCTTGAGAGAGAACCAGTTACCAACAGGCTAGTTTGGCCTAACCAGAGCGAAGTCGAAGACGAAGACGATGCTGAGTCCGACGATACTTTGGATATAATGGTGAACATTGTTTCAGTACTGCCCAGGGAATTCAATCGACAAGTAGAAGTCGAAGCCAGTGACTGGGAGGTGGAACAAGAAATGGCCAAACACAGGCCAGTGTGCTATTTTGTCATGGACAATGGCACTACAGAGGAACAAAATGGCTTCTTCGAGCCACCCACAGAGGCGATGAAGAATCACCTCAAACCTTTGTTCATAAGGGCTAAGCTCGAAGAGACCACTGTGAACAAAATATTGGTCGACTGTGGGGCCACTATCAATATTATCCCTCATTCTATGCTAAGGAAGATTGGCAAAAGGGATGAAGAAATCAAACCTCACAATATGGTCCTGTCCAACTATGAGGGAGGCATTGGGACCACCATGGGAGTGATCCAGCTCGACATAAAAGTTGGGTCGATCCTTCGACCAACAATGTTCATGGTCATATCGGCCAAACCTAACTACAACCTTTTGTTAGGCCGTGAGTGGATACATGGTGTGGGTGCTGTGCCTTCATCGATGCATCAAAGGTTGCTTCTATGGCGTCCAGATGGGATGGTCGAAAACATAGAGGCAGATCAGAGTTACTACCTTGGCGAAGTGAATCACTTGGGTGTAACAGATTTCGACAAAAACTTGGCTCATATAGGGCCATGTCCAACTCCTGACTTCGACATGGCGCCAGCGCCAAACACCTTTTGTTCCCTATACCTGCATCCTGAGCATGGTTTCCAATGGGACAGAGAAGACTTGTCCCACATAGACTTCAGTGGGCTAACTGATATCCAACCAACTGGTTGGGGAAGTGAATTCAGTGATAATGACTGAGTCACAATCTCTGAAGCGAATTTCGGCTTATGTGGCCGAAACCAAGATGATAACGGCTCTCGAAGCCGAAGTGAAGTACATGGCCACACAGGCCAATGATCAACAATTATCTGCTGTTGGCCCAGGAAAGGATTTCGATCCAAGACCTCCTGATATCATGCCAGATGAAATGCAGGAACAGAGGCTCGACGCCATCTATGACGATGAGCCTTTGGGCTTCGAAAAGGACCCCTTGGCGAACAACATTAAGATGTTAGCACAAGACCCTTTAGAAGAAATCAACTTAGGCGAAGGATCAGAGAATAGGCCAACTTACATCAGCGCCAAAATTGATCCAGAACTTAGGTTGGAAGTAATCCAATTGCTGAAAGAGTTTAAAGACTATTTTGCATGGGATTATGACGAAATGCCCGGTCTCGACAGAGGATTGGTAGAACTTCAGTTGCCAATCAAACCTGGAAAGAAGCCAATCAAGCAAAATCCAAGACGCTTCGCTCCAGAAATTTTGTCGAAGATCAAAACGGAGGTCGAAAGACTTCTGAAATGCAAGTTCATCCGTGTTACAAGGTATGTCGAATGGATTGCAAATATTGTGCCAGTAATTAAGAAAAATGGCACGTTAAGGGTGTGCATAGATTTCAGAGATTTGAATGCTGCCACCCCCAAAGATGAATATCCTATGCCTGTGGCGGAAATGCTAGTCGATTCTGCCGCTGGCTACGAATACCTGAGTATGCTCGATGGTTATTCAGGATATAATCAAATATTCATTGCTGAAGAGGATGTGTCGAAAACAGCCTTTCGATGCCCTGGGGCCTTAGGCACTTACGAATGGGTAGTGATGCCTTTTGGCCTAAAGAACGCTGGGGCAACGTACCAGCGAGCAATGAATACTATCTTCCATGATTTTATTAACACGTTTATGCAAGTTTATATTGATGATATTGTTATAAAATCTGTTTCCAGGAAGAGTCACATTGACCACCTTCGACAATCATTCGAAAGAATGAGAGAACATGGTCTGAAGATGAACCCTTTGAAGTGTGCGTTCTGTGTAAAAGCTGGAGATTTCTTGGGCTTCGTTGTCCACAAGAAAGGAATCGAAATCAATCAGAACAAGAAGAAGGCAATTTTGGAAGCGAAAGCGCCATCGAATAAGAAGGAATTGCAATCCCTCTTAGGCAAGATAAATTTCTTGAGAAGGTTTATATCTAACCTAAGTGGGAAAGCTCAGGCCTTTTCACCCTTACTTCGACTAAATAAAGAGGGGTTCGAATGGGGGCAAGAGCAACAAGAAGCCTTCGACAAAATCAAAGGGTACCTCACTAAGCCACCTATTTTGGTGCCTCCTTGTAGCAATAGGAGTATGAGATTGTACATAGCTGCATCTGACAAAACTCTGGGAAGTATGTTAGCCCAAGAGGATGAGAATGGAGTCGAAAGACCCATTTATTATCTCAGTCGAGTTTTGAATGATGCAGAAACTAGATATAGCGAAGTTGAAAAATTGTGTCTATGTCTGTATTTCTCTTGTACAAAACTCAAACAATATATAAAACCAGTTGATGTTTATGTTTCGTCTCATTTTGATGTTTTCAAATATATGTTGTCGAAACCTATCTTGCATAGTCGAATTGGCAAGTGGGCATTAGCATTGACTGAATACTCCTTGACCTTTATGCCTCTTAAGGCAGTAAAAGGACAAGTGGTTGCAGACTTCATAGTCGACCACTCAATTCAAGTCGAGGATATTAATTATGTGGAGATAGAACCTTGGAAATTCTACTTCGATGGTTCCAGCCATAAAAATGGAACAGGAGTAGGAGTCTTGATTATTTCTCCAGATAAAATTCCAACAACGTTCAAGTACCAAATCGAAGGTTCTTGTTCGAACAACGAGGCTGAGTATGAAGCTCTAATTACTGGCCTTGAAATATTGTTGGAATTGGGGGCAACTCGAGTCGAAATAATGGGAGACTCAGAGTTAGTCATCAAGCAAGTCACAAAGGAGTATAAATGCATAAGAGAGAATCTCATTATGTACTTTGTGATAGCAAATCGTTTATTGAAACAATTTGAAAGTGTCAATATTCGACACATACCTAGAGTCGAAAATCAAATAGCCAATGACTTGGCACAAATTGCATCAGGGTATAAGATTTCAAAAACGAGATTACAAAGAGCAATCGAAGTTCGAGAAAAGATAAAGGCAACTTGTCTATCACCATCAGACTTGGAATCGACAAGGCTAGGTTATGCTGATCACTCAAACTTCGAGATTTCGTTCATTGATAATTTGTCAGACCAGGATTGGAGGAAACCCATTGTGGACTATCTTCAAAATCCAGGAGCTCCGACAGAACGAAAAACAAAATACAGGGCGTTGAGTTTTGTACTCATGGGTAATGAGTTATTCAAGAAGACGCCTGAAGGGGTGTTGCTGAAATGTTTAAGTGAAACTGAAGCATACATAGCCCTTTCGACTACACATGCTGGGGCATGTGGGGCTCACCAAGCAGGCCATAAGATGAAATGGTTGTTGTTTCGACAAGGACTATATTGGCCCACTATGCTGAAAGATTGTGTTGAGTTCGCCAAAGGTTGCCAAGAGTGTCAAGTTCATACAGGCATCCAGCATGTACCAGCAAGCGAACTTCACTCGATAGTGAAGCCTTGGCCCTTTCGAGGATGGGCGTTGGATCTTATTGGAGAGATTCGACCAGCATCATCAAAGAGTCAGAAATACATATTGGTAGGCATTGATTATTTTACTAAGTGGATCGAAGCTGTCCCTTTAGTCAATGTAGACCAAGAAAATGTCATTGAATTCATTCAAAAGAACATTATATTTAGGTATGGAATCCCTGAGACAATAACAACTGATCAAGGTTCAGTTTTCACTGGTCGAAAGATGCAGGAATTTGCTCAGGAAACAGGTTTCAAACTCCTAACATCCACGCCTTACTATGCACAGGCGAATGGTCAAGTCGAAGCAGCTAACAAAGTGGTGATTGGCTTGATAAAGAAACATGTGGGGAAGAAACCAAATAATTGGCATAAGACGTTAGACCAGATTTTATGGGCTTGTCGAACGTCCCCAAAAGAAGCCATTGGTACAACACCATATAGGCTAACTTTTGGCCATGATGCAGTATTGCCAGCTGAAATTTGTCTTCAATCTGCAAGAGTTCAGAGACATTATGATATTCCTTCTGAGGTTTATTGGAATATGATGTTGGATGAATTGGTGGATTTAGACGAAGAGAGATTACACGCTCTCGACTTACTCAGGCTTCAGAAGAAAAGAGTAGAAGACTCTTATAATAGAAAGGTAAAACCTAAGGTATTTTTGCCTGAAGATTTAGTTTGGAAGGTAATTCTTCCCATGGATCGACGGGATCGAAGCATGGGGAAATGGTCACCCAAATGGGAAGGACCCTTCAGAGTTATCCAAACTTTTTCTGGTGGAGCCTATGAGGTCGAAGAGATAAGCGGTGATAAAAGGCTCTTGAGAGTAAATGGTAAATATTTGAAAAAATATAAGCCTATACTTCAAGAGATAAAAATAAAACAATAAAAGAACAAGCTAAGTTAACCATAAAAATGCCAAAATGGAAATTTTTATTAATTTCAGCCAGAATGGCAATTGTTGTCGAAAGCGATTACAGAAGATGGTTACAAAAGAGAATCAATCAAAAGGAAAGAGAATTCTTGAGTCGAAGATACTTGGCATGCTGCAGATCCAACCTCTTCTTGCACCAAGATTTTTCTTGCACCAGTTTGGCAATTTGGGCGTCGAGGCTTTGAGCCCTCTCAGCGAATTCCAGGCCTTGCTTGATCTCAGTCTGGCTCTCAGTGTCTGGGATGTTCGAAAGAATTTCCTCCTGGAGCACAGTGTTGGCGTTTATCTTCGCCTCTATCTCTGCAATTTGTGCTCGGAAGGAGACATTCTCTCGCTCAATAGCATCGAACCTTTCCTGTGCAGACGCTTTCTGTTTCGACAACTCGGCAATTCGAGAAGTCGAACTTGAGACAGCAGTCCACGCAGATAAGCTCTTGCCATGCAGCGTTTCGAGCTGACTGTTAAAAGTTCGTTGGCGCCGGTAATCCGCTGAGACTTGATCAATCATAGAATGTAATTCCATGATTAAGTCTGAGATTTCTGGGGCTACAGCATCGAAGTCAACAGCATTCAAAACCTCTTTTAAGCAAGATGGAGCAGTGGGGTCCCCCTCTAAAGCCTTCATTAAATCCCTCTTGAAGAACTGGGCCTTAACCTTCGCCAACGCATCATCAAGAGGAGAAGTCTCAGTAGATTTCCCCGACAGAGTAGGAATTTCCTGACTAGTGTCAGAAGAACTCTTACTCTCGACGATTGCATTAAGGTAGCTGACAGGGTCAGTTTGTTTCAAGATTTCCAAGTCCTCTTTCGACCTGTGCTTTGAGGAGGTGACCCTTGCGACAGTAATATCTTGGGCTGGAGGCTGTTGAATGCTGAGTGCCTCGTTTGGTTGCTCTTCGACTTGAACTGAGGCGGTACTAGCATCGACTTGTGGTTCTTTGTTAACATCACCTTGGGGTCCTTCGCCAGCGTCATTTTTTGGCTCTTCGCTAGCGTCACCCTGGTGGTCTTCGCCAGTACCACCTTGATGCTCTTCGTCAACAGCATCTTGATTCTCTTCGCCATTGCCTTGGTCTCTTCCTTCAGGATTCTCTTCTGACAACAAGTCCACCACAGGAACCGTTTCTGGCTGTGTTTCCTCCACCATAGGTTCTTCTGTTGTCTTCTCCACTGTTTCAGCATTGGCCTCATTCTCAGTGTGGGCTTCGTCATGGTCCAAATTTTTCTCCTGAGGCCTGCTGAGTTCAGCAGATTCTAGAGTTTCTGAAGTCCTTGGTGGAGAACTTTCAGTAGTGTCCTGAAGAAAAGAAAGAAGACAAGTCTTCAGATGTCGAAAGAGACATAATCGAATACTGGTATCTATGCCTAAGTTTTGAGAAGGGTCCAATAGATTACCTGTGGATTAACTTCAGCCCCAGGGCTGGAATTGTCACTTTCGACAGGCTTGGTAACAAGAGCGTTCAGTTCCTCCTCAGTTGGTTCCTCGATGACCACTGCAGGTGGCCTAGGCTTTCTCACACCAACCTTTATTCTGACGGTTCGACCTTCAGGAGCTGGAGTAGGAACAGAAGCGTCCTTCGTTAACTTTCGCCTCTTTAAGGGAGAAGGACGGGAATCACTTTCGTCATCACTCCCCGATTCGATCACCAATGCTGCCCTTTTCTTGGGCGAAGGGGCTTGAAAACCAATAGGAATTCGATTGAATAATTACGTCGAAAATAAAAAATCGAAAGCCAGAATGAAAATGAAGAAAATCTGGTTACCGATGCAGGAGGCCTCCTCGAAGAGCCTTCCCCCTGTTGGTTGCCTGTTGTCTTCGCCGGCGCTATAGTCTTCGCCGGCGGTGGAGGTTTTGTCGAAGGGACTCTTCCTTGTGGGCCTTCTGTAGCCTTCTTGGCTAGGGGCTTTCGAACAACTGAAAGCGAAAAGGAAAGTTAACAGGCTAACAGTCGAAGAGAAAGATAAAAAGTAAATGTGAGAGCATGAACTTACATTTCTTTACTTTGTCCAACACAAGGACAAAAGACTTCTGCAACTCTGCTATGAAGTCCTTCTCATCGAAGAAGTACTCAGCATAATAGCTTCTCCACCACTCTTCAAAAGATGGTGAGCAAAGGAAGTTAAGCTGGTAGTTGAACAGCGAGAGGATTATTCGACCAGCATATCTTCCGATATGCTTGGTAGCAGCGTCTTCTGTATAATTGTTGCAGAAGTACAACATTGACTTCTCTCTTTGGAAAATGGGAGAAGGCAGGGTTTGGATGATACCAAACTGGCGAGATACCAGATTGGGTTGATAGGCAAGCAGACTCAAATGAGTCTTAGAACTCTTAAATCGAAGAGGCATGATCCTGGGTGTCAGGAACGCCTCCCAAAGTACAGTGTGCTCATCGACGTTGGGACCACTCGACTCCTTTGGGTGTGGCCTTGTGAACCATGCTGGCCCCACTTTCCGTTGAGCAAATGGAGCCATAGTTGAAACAAATTCCTTCCTTCGAGCGAACATCAGAACGAAGTTAGTGAAGGTTTGTTGGAACTCTAGCCCATCTTCCACAGGTGTCAGTAGAGCCAGCCTAATTCCTTCGATACGTCTATTAGCTATCGCTGGGGCTTGTTCATTTATCTGATTCTTCTTGGGTAAGAAGGATTCGAAAGTGGCGTTGAGCCACAGTTGAAGTAGCCAGAAAGGCCCAGCGAGTAGCAAACTGTTCCTATCTTCGACATGTTTCAATAGAGTAACCCCATTGCTGATTGAGTCATAAAGACTGGCCAGAATTAGTTCTGCCAAACAGATGTTCTGGCGGTGATGCAATTGGGTGGCAAGAGTGACCATCTTTTTGGTCACTTGTAGAGACTTCGAGCAAAACACAAAGCGAGTTAGCCATAAGGCTAGAAACGCTATGTGTTCGACATCCGACACTGTATCCGTCGACCTGTCGTGATAATGGTTGATAAAGGTAGTGAATGTTGGCTTAGTCTCAGAGAAGCCAATTTGGTCCTCCGACATCTCCTCCGGGTCGAAATAATCTCCGGTTGGTCGAAGGCCAGTAATGGCCGCTACGTCGAAGAGTGTGGGAGTTAACATCCCACATGGAAGGTGAAAGGTGAAGTGAGAGTTATCCCAAAACAACAGCGAAGCTATAAGCATCTCTGGGGAGTAGTTTAGGCCTGTCTTCGACAGCATTACTAGGTCAAAGATTCCCATTTCCTTCCAGACTGGAGTTTGATGTTTCTCCAACTTTGTTAGCCAAGCAACATAGTCAGAGGTCAGATTAGGGCAAGACCTGAAGACTCTAACACTTCTGTTGAAGAAACGAAGGTCGATCTTCTCGTGTGTAGGGTCTTCGTTGTCTTCTGCGTCCTTCTTGGCGCATGCCACTGGCTTGAGTTTCTCGACGATGGGGAAATAGCTCTTGATCTTCAGAGCTTCAGAGATGCTTGGGTTCATGGGTCCAGACATTGCAAAGATTTGGTTGGAGTATCCAACCGGAATCATCAAGTGACGCGAGTAAGCATCGCGAACGGAGATGTCAGAAGGTTCAGGGACCCTTCGTTTCCCTGTAGAGTTCACTACCGGAGCAGTAACAAAGACCTTGGGCTTAGCAAGTTGTTCAGTTGGTGCGTTAGTCTTGGGGGCAGTAGAAGCAGAGGCCATTGTTGAGGATGAAGATGAAGTGGAAAAGGAAGAGTTTTTCTGCAAAGAGAGCAAGTTTGTATGAAAGCGAGGGAGTTTGAGGGCTAGTGTGCGTGAAAAGTCCCACAATGGGATATTCACTACTATTTATAGTAGTGGGAGAAGTTCCCAATAACGAGGACATTAAATGTCATTTAATGCTGCAGGAAGTAGTGGGACGCGTGGCAGCATCCTGTTGTTTTGGCCGTTTCTGCAGAAACAGAGAGACGCAGCGTGCGTCCTCGTTTTTGGGATTTGTCATAATGACAAATTCTGAAGTGACGTTTGGTACTGCACGCCGTACTGAAAGTGACGTCCTAGGATCAAATCAATGATGGTTTCTTGGGATTGCCAATAGTTGGTAAAAAGCAACAAAAAGTGCACAAGTTAACTTATGACTAAGCGTGGAAAAAACAGGTGTCGAATGGCGTTTTCAAAGAATGCCTTTTTCTTTCAGAGTCGAAATAAGGCATTCTTGGGGGGCAATTTGTTGGCTCCTAAATTCGACACCTTTGTTTTGATTGATGGCAGCCATTAAAAGCTGAAAGATGCTTTCGACTGGCTAAGCTTGTCGAAGTGCCCGTCGAAAGATGGCAAAATACTTAGAAGATTTCTTCCAAGGAAGAAGGCTGATTGCCTTCGACGTCGAAGGAGTTTTCGTCGAAGACGTCTCTTGATGAAGGTGTTCGATGATCCAGAGTGGAACAGTTTGAAATTCAAAGCTTTGGAGGGAAAACGGTTTCCAGCAGTTACTACGTGCAAACGTGCAAGGATCTGGAGCGTCGAGCATGGAGAACGTGCCAAGTGGCTTAATCTCGAAGCAGTGTAACTGCCCGACGGTTACTTGGAATTTTGTATAAATAGGAGTAGACGTGTAGTTTCTCGCGTGTGTTCACAATAGATACATAGTCACTCATTTAGATTCAAGTACCCAGTGTGAGCGAAAGAATTGTTGAGAAATGTATGTGTGAAACACCAATTTTATCAATTAAAAGTCATTTACTTTTCCAGTATTTTACATGCTTTTTCCCTTTAAATTCCTGTCGAACCTTTACTTTAAAGCCTTGTTTATTTTACCAAGCCTTTCCTTTATGCAATTTACTTGAAACATTTTACTTAAAGCCTTATCCACATTAATCAAACTTCAAAATCAACCTATGTCCATAGGATCAATCTGATCGATCCTGCGAGTAACCAAATAAGTAACCATTTGGAGGATCAGCGGTTGTTTACCAAATCCCTAGGTAAACAGCGTGATATGAAGATAAGGTTTGAGTGACCGTTGTTTTGGGTTCGAATTAACCACAGGGAATTAAATTCTTAAGCTTTTTTTTTGTTTGAGAGTTTGATTGGATTTTGAAAGATAAGGCGCATGATTTCTTTGGAATACAAGTTACAACAATTGTTCATGTTTTCTCGAAGTTTAAGTTACAAAGTCAAGATGTGCATTCAAATCATTCAAGTGAAATTTCTACTTTCAATCAAAATTCAAGAGTTTGTTTAATTCTCATACAACAAGTTCATTCATAATATATCATCCAGGTTTTTGTGTTCATTACATTTTTGGGACAGATTACAGAGCATGTGAAATCATAAATTACAATTGTTGAAATGCAAGCTGCAAATCTTTTTACAAGGGAAATGTTATTTCTTCAAAATCACTTTGCTTCACCTTCAAGCCATTCATCCTCACTCCTCGCCGTGGTATTTTTATCATTCAATCTCGCTTTGGCCGTCCAATTCTCGTTGATCATGAAACAAGAAAAGAAAGAAGTTAGTTAACATCAAGTCCAAGCAAGAATTATTTGCTAAATAAAAATGCTCATCATCAGGGTTGGTGTTTGGAATCAGAAATCAGAAGGGGTTTATCTTTAATCATGGACCATTTCTCCCAATTGCAAATCACAAAAAGTTTCCCTTTTGGTTCACAAAAAGGAGAAAGAAAAATTGAAAACATTTTCTTGTTGCTAAAGCAAAACAGTCAAGCTGCCAAATTAAAGCAACACTGCTAAACAGTAGCAACAAGCAAACAAGACATAATAGAAAACTGCAGTGCCAAAAACAAGTCAGAATTACCAAACACACAAAACAGCCAAAGAAATACAAGCCAGAAAAATATGCAGCAGCAACAAGCTTCTATACAAGCAGCACAAACCAAAACAAATGCAGCAAAGTTACAGGCAACAACCCAAAATAGACATACAGCAGCAACATACTGTCTAATAAAGCGGCAAAATCAGCACATACAAAATAACAATGATTAATAAAAATAGAAGGCTAACAAATAGCAAAAACCTCAGATGCATCATCATGTTCCTAAATAGCCAACCCTTCAGAATTTATTGAGTGAAAAGCAGATAAGCTTTATGTCATAAAAGATGAGAGAGAGAAAAAGATAAAACATGTATTATGCAAGAACCAAAACAGTCCAAACACCTGCTCAAAACAGTCTAAAAATAACATCATATAAGGTAGCATAAAAACCTGCGTCCTAAAGCACAAAGCCAGCATACTGAAAATGTCCAAATTTCCCTATAAAAGAGGGCCACTGTTTCATTAGAGAGACACGGTTGTGAAGAAAGAAAAACAGCCCATAAGAAATATCACAAGATACCAAAAAAAAAATACCAATCACAGAAGCAAAAAAAACCAGAAGAGAGGTTACAGCATAAAAACGCACTGCAAGTATAGCATCAAAAAACCAACAACCCTCTCATTAACCATAGCCTTCATATACAATTCATCCATCAAAATTCAGTTCATTCCATAACCTGGCAACTGTTAACAATTAGAGAAAAATTCGACCAACCATTCGTTAAAAATTCTGCTGCAACACAGGAAAATGAGGTTTTCATGTATTGATTAGAGGAAGAACAATCAGAAAGCAGAAGAAGAGCATAATAAAATACAAAGAAGGAAGATCAGCATCAAGCACGGGTCTACTATCGTACCTGATTGGAATCTCACCTCTGGTTTTCTATTTGGCATCTTCAAGGCAGTTGCAGGTAAGATCTCTACCACTTATGTAGTATTTGTTTTCTTTAAGTTTGTGTTGAATACAATCATAGGATTAGAACTGAAACAAGGTGCTTACCCAATAATCCTTCTCCCCAACTAACATACAAATTTACCCCAAAAGATACAACGATTACTCAATCAACCTCAACTTCGGAACATCGTGGCAAACTTAAAATTTATCCTTCCCAAACCTCAGCTCCATCGTCAATCTCATCGACATTCCGCATCGACCATTATCCAAACCCATTTTCGTTCCTCGTTCGTAGGTCAATAACCCTAGTAAACCAAAAAAATCTCTCCTCTATAAAACCCTCTTTCATTAATCTCAGATCCTTTCTTCATCAAATACCCATTTCGATTCTCCAACCCTTTCTCAAAAAAAGGAAAAAAAAAAACTGTCAACTTGTTCACTCAACTCGATTTCATTCAAGATGACTGTGGAGGAGAAAAGTTCTATTGGTAAAGATTTAGTTCAGTTTTTGGGCTCAATCTAAGAAGGGGAAACGAAAAAGCATATTTCATGTTAAAGCAATAAAGAGTTCTAGGATTAGTCAGAAAATTCATAGACAGAGAATTGGGTTGGTGATGGTGATGAGCTAAGAAGACGACAAAGCATGACAGATGGAGGGGATGTATCAGAAGAACGTTAGAAGAGAAGAATAGACGTAAGGGTTGGTTTCGGGTTGAGAGAGACAACACAAAGCCTAGAAGAACAGAGGAGGGTTAGACTGTAACAGAGGGTTTGAGAGGGAGATGAATCGCGATATCAACAAAGAGGTGAGGGAGGCATTTTTTATTTTATTTTAGATTTGGATAACCTATCTGGGCCCAAATTGGGGAGATGGGTCGGATCTATGCCAGCCTGGCCCAACAGTTTGTTTTTGTTTTTTAGACATGTCCTTTATTAAAACCTGGGCCTGCTGAATTGAATCTCTAAGCCCATCTGAATTCAACATCCCCACCCTACCTTTTTGCTTGTACCATTTTTTTAATTTAATTTTTCTGGCTTGTTTAGTTTATTTTATTCTTAGCTTTATATTTTCTTAATTAGGTTAGTGTTAAGAACAACTTAATAATTTTATGAATTTAATATTTTGTTTAAGTTTAATTATTCATTATTTCAGTTCAGTCACATTTATTTACGTAATAAAAATCGCAGGAATATTAGAATAGGTTATGTTTTCTTTTAATTGTTTCTATTTGATAAAAATACTAAAAAAAAATTTAGAATTAGGGTTTTTAATACTTTATCTTCACAAAAATCATGAAAAAACGTTATAGTATTATTTTCTTTTACAAAAAAAAAATCACAAAATATTAAGATCTTAATGTCTTTGTTTGATTATCTTGATATAATACTCCTTAGGTAACTCCATGAGGTGATTAAATCATGTTTCGATCACTTTATATCGAAGTAGACTTTTAGCTTACCATTGTACATGAAAACATTAGGATATTTCTTAGTTTCCCTCTTAATCTCTTTCTTCTTTTGTAATTAAAACATAACCTTCACAAATCAAAAATCCAAATACACTTTTAATTAATATTTGAATTTATTTTAAAACTCGCAAAACATGCAACAAATCAAAACTCCCCCCAAAGGACATGTTATCTCCGTTCTACCGCGATACTGGTCGTGCCTATTGCTAGAATGCGTGCGTTAACATCGCCCAATAAAAAAAACACAAACAAACAAACCATTTTCTAGAGGAACTATGGTGTTCTGATTCCTTCATTGGATACGTAGGAAAAGGGTCGTGAAACCCTCACGAACGCAATAATAAAAAACCTTTCATTTCCCCTTAAGCAAGCATAGTTATAGATAAACATACCCTTTAAGATAAATGAACAAAATGGATCTCGTTGAGTACAACGGATGCGAGGGGTGCTAATACCTTCCCCTCGTATTTCCGACTCCCTTACCCTTTATCTTGGTTGCAAGACCATCTTATCCATTCCCTTATGGTTTTATCGATATTTCTCCTTCCTTCGGGATAAATAAAGTTTGGTGGCGGCTCTGTGTTTTCTATCGGTAGCTTCAGTTGGCGACTATGCTGGGGAACTTTTGCGAGTCTCTCCTAGTTTTGTTTATTTTTCTTTTTTGGGTGTTTATTCATTTTCTTTATTTTGCTTTATTGTTTTATTATTGCCTTATTCTTTTGTATATATTGCATATATTGTTGCTACTTACATATTCTGGATACATTGTGATGTTGGGTTTGGTGATTACTTTTGATAAGTCCTATACCCGGACTTAGGTTACACATAGGATTAGGATGGGCGGTATAGTCATGTTAACTTTGAGGGAGTAATCCCAGAGAAGGAGGCATGAAAATCCCCCACTCAGTGGAGGTCCCCTTGAAAGTAGTGATGTTTACCGAGTAATCGGGAAGACGTCGTTGTTTTCGATCTGGGAGCTCGAGAAGCTAAGGGCCGTAGAACCATTAACCCATCCTGGCCTTTTAGGTGTAGTGCGGAGACTATAACGGAGTAATTCGGAAGTAGTTGTCACGCGATATTGCACTCGGATGAGATTTTCCTACGAATATTACTGATTACCAAGTAATTGGGACGTCGGTAATATCCAAAGGAAGAGCGTAGACTTCGAGAACTATTTAGAACCTTGTCCGAAAGGTGATAAACCCCTAGTACATACCTCATGGGTGGTTACTTTGACTCCATGACTGTGACGTCGAACTTTTGATCTTGTTACTTTCAGCCTGTGCAACGGACTACGCAATGGTTATCCATAATATGTGTAGCTGAGACTTCATGCCATAGCATACCATGACATCATATCATCATGTATATCTCACATCTAGGGAAATCCAAAGACAAGTCTCGTTGATATAGCTTTTCAAAAAAGGGAAATTTTAAAACATAGACGAGTCTTTGGGTCTCCTCAGAAATGAAGATAAAGCATTCATCCATATTACCATGCATTCATTTTTCACATCAAAAACTCATTGGGGTCCCTTTTTCTCAGACTACAGTAAACAGCAAAGACGACTTCTCCACATCCTTATCGTACCAGAGGCAACCAACAAAGGCTAATGGATCTTTTTAAAGAGAGCCAGAATGCACTCCGTCGGGATATGGACACCATGGTTACTCGCATGGATCAACTTATGGAAACCCTTCATGCCATGATCAAGGATCAAGAAGAACTACACCAAAGTGTTGCCAAGCTTACTGCTGTTGCACCCTCCACTTCTGCTAATGGGAGGAATGACAATGCAAATGTTGAGACTCCTACCGGTGCTCCTAGGAATGACGTCGATGATCATCATGATGTTATTGATCTTGATGAACCACAAGTGAACCTTGCTGCCGGGGTTTCCGAAACTGCGAAAATGTATCATGCTCTCGAAGAGCGACTTAGAGCCATGGAGGGTATCAAGGCTTCCGGATTCAATACTGCTGCAATGTGCCTCGTGCCTGGGGTAGTTATTCCTCCCAAGTTTAAAGTCCCAGAGTTTGACAAATACAAAGGCACTTCTTGCCCAGAGACTCATCTCCGTTCCTATTGTCGCAAAATGGCTGCCTATGCTGAAAATGAACCGCTACGCATGCACTTCTATCAAGATAGATTGACTGGAATGTCATTGGATTGGTATATGCAATTGGAAAGATATCATGTCAGTACTTGGGGAGAACTTGCTGACGCTTTTTTGAAACATTACCATTACAGTACTGCCATGGCTCCTAGCCGTACTCAGCTTCAAGGGATGGTACAAAAATCTGAAGAGTCTTTCAAAGAATATGCTCAGAGGTGGCATGAACTGGCTGCAAGGGTCCAACCTCCTCTCTTGGATCGTGAATTAATTGATCTGTTTATGGGTACTCTACGAGGCCCTTATCTCCAACATATGCTCAGTAGCACTTCTACTTCTTTCTCTGATATGGTCATTATTAGTGAACGCGTTGAGACGTGCATTAAGGCTGGAACTATTCAAGGTGTTCCTAACAATGTTAACAACAATGCGAGCATTAGTAGAAACCCATTCTCTTGTTTTTTCAAGAAGAAAGAGGGCGAGACTAGTGCCATCACCATCAACCAAGGAAGAGCTCCCGCATTTCCCCAAGTCTGATTCCCTTATTTTCCTACACCTGCTGCTGTTCCCAACCAATTTGTTCCTCAAGTATATGCTGCTACAACTCTAGCACCCTGGATGGCCCAACAACGGCCTCTCGCTCCACAACCACATTATGCTCCACAACAACAATTTTCCCCTCCTACAACTTATCAACAACCGAATCAACAACTTTAAGGCCCGAGAGCTCCTCCAAGACAAAAAGCCCCTGAAATAATATTTGATCTCATTCCCATGTCCTACGCCCAGCTTCTCCCACAGCTACTTGCTAGTCAATTGGTTCAATTTCACGAACTCGGTCCACCGCCAAATCCTCTCTCTAGGGGGTATGATATTAATGCTCATTGCGAATTTCATTCTGGTGCCCCAGGCCATACAATTGAAAATTGTAGAGCATTCAAATGCAAAGTTCAAGATCTCATCGATGCAAAAGCCATCAACTTCAACCTTGTTGGTCCGAATATTCAAAATAATCCCATGCCTCCTTATCAAGGGGGAACGATCAATGCTATTGAAGAAGTTAATGAACGGGTTTTGGTATCCAAGGTTGACAAAATTAAGATATCTTTAGAAACTGTCAGAGAACATTTTCTGAAGCATGAGGTGCTACAAGAACTCCATGACTTTTGCTTAACATGTTCCTCCAAACCTGAAGAGTATGTTGAGTTGAAGATGGTCATCTAACAGTTGATCGATGAAGGTGTCCTACAGATAGAGAAAGTAATCCGAGAAGAAGAGATTGATGTCCTGGAAATCCCCTACTATCCGAGAAGCTTTTCAGCAACCCCTAGTATTCCGTTAAAAATTCAGGTTCCTATTACCCCCACAATGATTCAAGCTCTTATTCCTCCTATAAGAAACGACTCGAAGGCAGTTCCATGGGAGTATAGTATGGTTTATATTCATGGAAGGAGGTATGAGTTCCCTCCGGTTGGCAACAAGAATGTTACCAACATTGCGAGAACCAGTAACATGACTCGCAATGGTCGGATCTTTTCTCCTCCACCACCGCCTCCTAGGGAAACTAACAGTGAAGCTCTAGCTAAGGCC
Source organism: Vicia faba (assembly GCA_948472305.1). NCBI lineage: Eukaryota > Viridiplantae > Streptophyta > Magnoliopsida > Fabales > Fabaceae > Vicia > Vicia faba. Next base: position 161,349,481 of record OX451741.1, on the reverse strand, counting down.
AGGGGAAAGCAAGTAATGGATAATCAACCCGAACTTTCTGTAGGACAAGAAGCGGAGAAACTTTTGAGAATTCTCAAGCGGAGTGATTACAAAGTAGTGGATCAACTCAACCAGACACCATCCAAGATTTCCATCTTGTCTCTCCTTTTATGTTCGGAGGCCCACCGCAACGCCTTATTGAAGACCTTATGTTCTGCTCATGTTACCCAAGACATCTCTGTGGCCCAGTTTGAAGGAATAGTCACCAATATTGTTGTGGGAAATTGTTTGGGTTTCTGTGATGATGAACTCCCAATTGAAGGCAGAGCCTACAATAAAGCGCTGCATGTTTCTATGAAGTGTTTGGACATTGTTCTATCTCGAGTTTTGGTGGATACAGGTTCTTCACTCAATGTGATGCCTAAGGTTACCTTGTTTAAGCTGAATATGGACGGGGTAATGATGAGGCCCTCCACTCTAAATGTTCGAGTGTTTAATGGTTCGAGGAGATCGGTGGATGGAGAAGTGGATTTGCCTGTCAAGATTGGTCCCTACACTTTCTATTTATCATTCTGTGTTATGGACATCCGTCCATCTTATACTTGCCTTTTGGGTCGTCCATGGATTCATGTAGCAGGAGCTGTGACATCTACTCTTCATCAACGCCTGAAGTTCATTGTGAATGATCAAGTTGTCGTCGTTTGCAGGGAAGAAGACATAGTGGTTAATAATCTGACTACCTACAGTTATGTGGAAGTAGAAGGCGAGGTGCAAGAGTTGCCCTTTCAAACTCTGGAGATTGTTACTGTTGACAAATTCCCCATCGTGGAATGTAAGAAGTATGAGATACCCCTGACCTCTTTGAAGGATGCCAAAGCCCTCATAGAAGCTAGACCTCCCCATGACAGTTGGGGCAAATTGATTGAAGTGCCAGAGAAGAAAGATCGTTTCGGTCTTGGGTATCAGTCATCATCCTCCTTGCAAGCTGGTTGGGTTCCTCTTAAAGGACAGCAGGTTCCCCCAATTTTTGAAGTGTTCGTTAGTACTGGTGTAGGAAAAGAAGGACAAGTGCTCTCCATATATGTTAAAGGTGACGATGAAGATGTTTCGAGATTTATCTATCAAGTGGCGCCGGACCAGGAGCTCAGCAATTGGATTTCCGTGGACATCCCTGAAGTTGTTTTCCTTGATGTGTAATTTTATGTTTCCATTTTAAGTCGTATGTCCTGCCCAAGGCATACTGACAGCTTGTAGAAGGGGCCCCTTATGTTTCAATCTTCGTTTAATACTGAATGAAAAATTGCACTTTCGCATACAATTTTGTTCCCTGTCTTTTCTTTTACTTTTACTTTTTAAAAATAAAAATGGCAATACTTTTCTTTTCATATTCTAAATATTCTTTTGCACTTTCTAAAAATAAAACATAAAATCATCAATCATGCAGATCCGTCTCGAACTCCGTTGGAAATGATAATGCTATGGCTCCTTATATCCTTGAGAATTCAGTTGATCATGCTAACGAAGATAGTGAGGAAAATTGTGAAGTCCCTGAAGAACTAGCCAGGCTCTTGAGACAGGAAGAGAAGGTTATCCAGCCGTATCAAGAAGAAACAGAAGTTGTCAATCTCGGTACTGAAGAGGTAAAGAGAGAAGTCAAGATAGGGGCCGCCTTGCAAAGTGAAGAAAAGAAGGGGTTGATTGAATTGCTTCAAGAGTATGTTGACATCTCCGCCTGGTCGTACAAAGGCATGCCCTACTTAGACACTTACATAGTAATGCATAGATTGTCGCTCAAGCCAGAATGTCCTCCTGTAAAGCAAAAGCCAAGATGGACCAGACCCGACATGGCTTTGAAGATCAAAGAAGAAGTTCAGAAACAGCTCGAAGCAGGTTTCCTATCTGTGATAAACTATCCGTCTTGGATCGCCAACATTGTGCTCATACCTAAGAAGGATGGTAAGGTACGCATGTGTGTCGACTACCGAGACTTGAATAGAGCAAGCCCGAAGGATGATTTCCCGTTGCCTCACATTGATGTTTTGGTTGATAACACTGCTCAATCTTCGGTGTTTTCCTTTATGGATAGTTTCTCTGGCTACAATCAGATAAAGATGGCTTCAGAAGACATGGATAAAATGGATTTCACAACTCCTTGGGGTACCTTTTGCTATAAAGTCATGCCTTTTGGTCTTAAAAACGTTGGTGCGACATATCAGCGAGCTATGGTGACTCTCTTTCACGACATGATTCATAAAGAAGTCGAGGTCTATGTGGACGACATGATTGCGAAGTCATAGACTGAGGAAGAACATTTGGTTCATTTTAAGAAGTTGTTTGATCATTTGAGAAAGTTCAGGTTAAGGCTTAATCCCGACAAATGCACCTTTGGGGTTCGATCGGGCAAGTTACTTGGTTTTATCGTGAGTCAACGAGGAATTGAAGTAGATCCAGACAAAGTAAAAGCAATACAAGATATGCCGGTGCCGAAAAATGAAAATGAAGTACGAGGTTTCCTTGGAAGGTTGAATTACATAGCCAGGTTCATTTCCCATCTTACTGCTACCTGTGAACCCATCTTTAAATTGTTACACAAGAATCAGGATGTCTGTTGGGATGAGAGTTGTCAAGAAGCTTTCGAGAAGATTAAGCAGTATCTTCAAGAACCACCAATAATCATACCACCAGTTCCTGGGAGACCTCTCATTATGTATTTGACTGTGCTTGAAGGATCTATGGGTTGTGTGCTCGGACAACATGATGATACTGGACGAAAAGAAAATGCCATTTACTATTTGAGCAAGAAGTTTACTGATTGTGAATCGAGGTATTCCTTACTTGAGAAGACTTGTTGTGCTCTTACGTGGGAAACTCAACGTTTGAGGCAGTATATGTTGACACATTCTACACTTCTGATATCTAAGATGGATCCGATAAAGTACATCTTCGAGAAACCAACACTTACAAGAAGATTAGCTCGATGGAAAATGCTTTTGTCTGAGTATGACATCCAGTACGTCACACAAAAGGCTATCAAAGGTAGCATTCTTGCTGATCATCTCGCTCACCAACCATTGGAAGAATATCAGCCCATGAAGTTCGATTTTCCAAACGAGGATATTATGAAACTTGATGATAATGAAGGACCTGAACCAGGGGAGCGATGGACTCTCACGTTCGATGGTGCATCAAATTCTATAGGTCACGGTATTGGGGCATTTATGACCTCTCCACGCAACACTCACATACCTTTCACTTCCAGATTATGTTTTGATTGAACGAATAATGTCGTTGAATACGAAGCTTGTGTGATGGGCCTTGAAGCCGCCATTGATTTGAAGATCAAGATTCTTGAAGTTTATGGGGACTCTGCCTTAGTGATACATCAAGTACGGGGTGATTGGGATACACGACACCCTAATTTAGTTCCATACATGGATTACATAGTTGAGTTGTTGCCTTCTTTCGATGAGGTCAACTTTGAGCACATTCCTAGAGAAGAAAATCAACTGGCAGACGCTCTGGCCATTTTAGCAGCAATGTTCAAAGTCAGTTACCCTAATCATGCACCCAGTATAAGGATCTGTCATTACATGGAGCTAGCACACATTTTCCCTGCTCATTGTCTCACAACTGAAGATGTATCAGACGAAAGGTCGTGGTAGTTCGACATCAAAAGATATCTTGAGAAGCAAGAGTACCCCGAAGGTGCTACGATTTGTGATAAGCGGACTCTTAGAAGGTTGGCGTCTAAGGTTTTACTGTCAGGAGACGTTCTGTACAAGAGAAACTATGATTCGGTTCTACTCAGATGCGTGGATAGACACGAAGTAGAATCCATTATACGAGAAGTACACGAGGGCTCTTTTGGGACTCATGCTAGTTGGCATTCCATGCCCAAGAAAATCCTACGAGCAGGTTATTTCTGGATGACGATGGAAAGTGACTGCTGTGTATATGCCAGAATGTGCCATAAATGTCAGGTTTACGCAGACAGGATACATGTTCCTCCCACTCCCTTAAATGTGATGACTTCACCATGGCCCTTTGCAATGTGGGGCATCAATATGATTGGAAGAATCGAGTCGAGCGCTTCAAATGGACATAGGTTTATCCTCGTTGCTATTGACTACTTCACCAAGTGGGTGGAAGCGGCTTCATACAAGAATGTGACCAAGAAAGTTGTCACTCGTTTCATCAAAAGAGATATCATATGCTGGTATGGAACTCCTTACAAAACCATCACTGATAACGGGTCAAATCTCAACAACAAGATGATGAAGGAAATGTGTGAAGAGTTCAAGATCGAGCACCATAATTCGTCACCTTATCGGCAAAAGATGAATGGGGTAGTTGAAGCCGCTAACAAGAACATAAAGAAGATCTTCCAGAAAATGGTGAGAACATACAAAGATTGGCATGAGATGTTGCCTTTTTCCCTGCATGGCTATCGAACTTCGGTGCGTACTTCCACTGGGGAAACTCCGTTTTCACTAGTTTATGGTATGGATGTGGTACTCCCCGTTAAAGTGGAGATTCCTTCCTTAAGGGTTTTAATGGATACTAAGCTTGATGAAGCTGAATGGATTCAAACGAGACTCGACCAACTCAACTCATCAAAGAAAAGCGCCTGGCATCCATTTGTCACGGTCAGTTATACCAACAGTGTCTCAAGAGGGCATTTGACAAGAAGATTCGGCCTCGAGAGTTCCACGCAGGTGACCTGGTCTTAAGAAAGATTCTCCTAATCCACACTAATCCAAGAGGCAAGTGGACTCCCAACTATGAGGGACTATACATCGTGAAGAAAGCTTTCTCGGGAGGTGCTCTAATCCTGACAAACATGGATGGGGAAGACGTTCCGCTTCCAGTCAATTCAGACTCAGTCAAAAAATACTACGCATAAAAGGACCCGCTAAGTCGAAAACCTGGAAGGGCGGCTTAGGCAAAAGTTAGGGCTAAAAAAGAAAAAAAAACAATAAAACGCTAATTCGAAAACCCGAAAGGGCGGCTTAGGAAAAAAGGGGTGTCTCGTTGGATTGAAAACCCGAAAGGGCGATCCAGGCAAAAATTAGGGACAAAAAGCGAGAGACTGCAGTCTGAAGACTCTTCACGTACACCCTTCTAATGCGGGATGTATCAATCTAGCTATTATCCTTTGGAAGCATGGCACTAGGACGACCCGGGATGCGAGAACTATAGCAATATCAGTTTTAACGGAAATTCAAGATTTTCTTATTGCCATTTTACCCGTTGTATTTCTTTTCTTTTCTGCAACTTCCTCATTTAGGAGTTGTTTCTATGTATGAATGCCCATTCACGGGCCAAACTCATTAATAAAAATTAGCCCTTCCATTAAAAAAACTTTGTTATGTTCTTTTACTTTATTTTTCGTATGCGAATCGTGATTTAAATTCTTTGTTAAGCATTGCATTGAAAACAATAAGTCAATAATAATCACGAGCTAAGATGTGAAACATTACATTACATGGATATGAAGGCATCCCAAGGGAACGCTGTGGCATTCCAGTGTTCGCTCTTCTGTGCAGATAGCAGGTCATAACGGTCACCTTGACCAAGATGTCATCCTCGTCACCTCCTTACGATCGAACGAGCGCCCGATTCTCCCACACGGAGAGACTTGGGGAATTGGTTGAGATCCACGTCTCTTTTCAGTTATTCACAAAAGGCCCAACATATGAAGGAAGTAAGATCAAGTCATTTCTCCTCAGCAATATTTAATCCCCAAGTGAACTCGATAAGGCCAACTCTTTTCTCTTAGATTTCAAGCACCAGTCCATATTAGTACCTCGAGATGACGAGCAGCAGATCCCAATGAGCTTTTGGAACTTTGCATATAATAATCATCACGACATATTGCATTGCATCCTCAAACGCATAGCATATCCATGGATCATCATGTCACACCTTAAATGCATATGAAGCATGAGTCAGATCAATCCCAAATCAACAAAACATCCTCATAAAGAATATCATCCTCATAATTCCCAGTTAACATCTATTATTACACTACCAACTAAAATAAACTAGGGTGTTAGTACGTCATGCTCCCCAACTCTCAATACTCATTTTATCTCTCTCAGGGTCGTAGATCGTCTGTAGATCTTACCATCGCGTTATATTTTTAGGGTCGTAGGTCGTCCGTAGACTTTACCCTCTCCTCGTCTTATTTTTATGGTCGTAGATCTTCCATAGATCTTACCGTCGCGTCATCTTTCTAAGGTCGTAGGTCGCCCATAGACCTTACCTTCACTTTATCTCTCTTAGGGTCGTAGGTCATCCGTAGACTTTACCCTCTCCTCCTCGTATTTTTAAATTCGTAGATCATCCGTAGATCTTACTGTCGCGTCATCTTTCTAAGGTCGTAAGTCGCCCGTAGATCTTACCTTCACTTTATCTTTCCTAGGGTCGTCGGTCGTCCGTAGACTTTACCCTCTCATCCTCTTAAGATCGTAGATCGTGCGTAGATCTTACCTTTGCATTTTAGGGTCGTAGATCATCTGTAGATCTTACCATCGCGTCATATTTTTAGGGTCGTAGATCGTCTGTAGATCTTACCATTGCGTTATATTTTTGGGGTCGTAGGTCGTTCGTAGACTTTACCCTCTCCTCATCTTGTTTTCGGGGTCGTAGATCGTCAGTAGATCTTACCTTAGCTTTACCCTCTCCTCGTCTTGTTTTTAAGATCGAATATCTTCCGTAGGTCCTACCTTCGATTTATCTCTTTTAGGGTTATGGGTCGTTCGTAGGTCTCACCCTCACGCTATCCTTTTAGGGTCATAAGTCTTCCGCAGATGTTACCCTCGTGTTATCTTTAAGTTTCTCATGAATCCTACCTCCAGTCATCGCGACATTGTCAACCATATCCTTTTAGTCACTCTACCACTCACTCCCTCAAGAAACTTGTATTGGCACCGTTACCCCAGTACGAGCTACCCTTTTTCAACCATGTTTTATCCATCATGACCAGTCCACCAGAAGACCAGTTTGTCTTTCCCCAGCAGACATTTACACCAATGAATGGCACTCACACCATCTCTCAGGGAAAATTTCGGGTCCTGGTATTTAATCATCTTCCACCTTGAACTCTCGAAAGGCTGACACCAATCTCGCCTTCAGGTTTAAGACGATTAAATAGGGGTAGCTGTCGTACCCCAAATTTGCCCTATCTCTTTTATTTTTTGTCTGGCTTTGGACTTTGCATTACATTTGCATCATTTTATTACTCAGTCATTTGCATATCCCGCATCTCATGGAATCAGGCGCTTTGGTTTGAGGTATTAGGGTTGTGCCCTCTTTATGTTTAATCTTGTTTTGAGGTTTTCTTATCAGGTAAATTGGAAACGCATCTGGTTCTCGATTAATGGATCGTGGAACGAATTTTTTCATCACATTACAAGGTTGGTTCTCACTCAAATTTATCAGAGTCGGGGTTAGGGTTTATTTCCCTATTTGTTGGTCAAGAGGCAAGGGTTTTGGGTCTTTGGTTTCTGTGAAGAGGTTTCTTTCGCCTGCCTCTAAGATGGCTCAAAGCTCAGTGCATTAGGTCAAGAATTTCATCTCCTCACATTTCAAGCTTTCTTCTTAAAAGTCTCTAAGTCACTGATTTGAGAGTTTGAAGTTTAAGTTGACGACTGCGAAGTTTGGGCACAAGAAATAATTTTGGGGGTTCATGACCGTCAAGACATGTTTTTATTGCTTAAGTTACGAGTTATTGTGGTTTGGATATCAAAATTAGGGTTCTGGTCGAGAAGTGCAAGTTTGGTTCAGGCGTGATATGAAGATACAGTTTGAGTGACCGTTGTTTTGGGTTCGAATTAACCAAAGGGAATGAAATTCTTAAGCATTTATTTTGTTTGAGAGTTTGTTGGGTTTTGAAAGATAAGGTGCATGATTGCTTTGGAATACAAGTTACAACAATTGTTCATGTTTTCTCGAAGTTTAAGTTACAAAGTCAAGATGTGCATTCAAATCATTCAAGTGAAATTGCTACTTTCAATCAAAATTCAAGAGTTTGTTTAATTCTCATACAACAAATTCATTCATAATATATCATCTAGGTTTTTGTGTTCATTACATTTTTGGGACACATTACAGAGCATGTGAAATCATAAATTACAATTTTTGAAATGCAAGCTGCAAATCTTTTTACAAGGGAAATGTTGTTTCTTCAAAATCTCTTTGCTTCACCTTCAAGCCATTCATCCTCACTCCTCGCCGTGGTATTTTTATCATTCAATCTCGCTTTGGCCGTCCAATTCTCGTTGATCATGAAACAAGAAAAGAAAGAAGTTAGTTAACATAAAGCCAAGCAAGAATTATTTGCTAAATAAAAATGCTCATCATCAGGGTTGGTGTTTGGAATCAGAAATCAGAAGGGGTTTATCTTTAATCATGGACCATTTCTCCCAATTGCAAATTACAAAAATTTTCCCTTTTGGTTCATAAAAAGGAGAAAGAAAAATTGAAAACATTTTCTTGTTGCTAAAGCAAAACAGTCAAGTTGCCAAATTAAAGCAACACTGCTAAACAGCAGCAACAAGCAAACAAGACATAACAGAAAACTGCAGCGCCAAAAACAAGTCAGAATTACCAAACACACCAAAACAGCCAAAGAAATACAAGCCAGAAAAATATGCAGCAGCAACAAGCTGCTATACAAGCAGCACAAACCAAAACAAATGCAGCAAAGTTACAGGCAGCAACCTAAAACAGACATACAGCAGCAGCATACTGTCCAATAAAGCGGCAAAATCAGCACATACAAAATAACAATGATTCATAAAAATAGAAGGCTAACAAACAGTCAAAACCTCAAATACATCATCATGTTCCTAAATAGCTAACCCTTCTGAATTTATTGAGTGAAAAGCAGATAAGCTTTATGTCATAGAAAGATGAGAGAGAAAAAGATAAAACATGTATTATGCAAGAACCAAAACAGTCCAAACACCTGCTCAAAACAGTATGAAAATAACATCATATAAGGTAGCATAAAAACCTGCATCCTAAAGCACAAAGCCAGCATACCGAAAATGTCCAAATTTCCCTATAAAAGAGGGCCACTGTTTCATTAGAGAGACACTGTTGTGAAGAAATAAAAACAACCAATAAGAAATATCACAAGATACCAACAAAAAAAAATACCAATCACATAAGCAAAAAAAAAACCAGAAGAGAAGTTACAGCATAAAAATACACTGCAGGTATAGCATCAAAAAACCAACAGCCCTCTCATTAACCATAGCCTTCATACACAATTCATCCATGAAAATTCAGTTCATTCCATAACCTGGCAACTGTTAACAATTAGAGAAAAATTCGACCAACCATTCGTTAAAAATTCTGCTGCAACACAGGAAAATGAGGTTTTCATGTATTGATTAGAGGAACAACAATCAGAAAGCAGAAGAAGAGCATAATAAAATACAAAGAAGGAAGATCAGCATCAAGCACGGGTCTACTATCGTACCTGATTGGAATCTCACCTCTGGTTTTCTATTTGGCATCTTCAAGGCAGTTGCAGGTAAGATCTCTACCACTTATGTAGTATTTGTTTTCTTTAAGTTTGTGTTGAATACAATCATAGGATTAGAACTGAAACAAGGTGCTTACCCAATAATCCTTCTCCCCAACTAAGACACAAATTTACCCCAAAAGATACAACGGTTACTCAATCAACCTCAACTTCGGAACACCGTGGCCAACCTCAACTTTATCCTTCCCAAACCTCAGCTCCATCGTCAATCTCATCGCCATTCCGCATCGACCATTATCCAAACCCATTTTCGTTCCTCGTTCGTAGGTCAAGAACCCTAGTAAACTAAAAAACTCTCGCCTCTATCAAACCCTCTTTCATTCTTCTCAGATCCTTTCTTCATCAAATACCCATTTCGATTCTCCAACCCTTTCTCAAAAAAAAGGAAAAAAAAACTGTCAACTTGTTCACTCAACTCGATTTCATTCAAGATGACTATGAAGGAGAAAAGTTCGATTGATAAAGATTTAGTTCAGTTTTTGGGCTCAATCTAAGAAGGGGAAACGGAAAAGTATATTGCATGATAAAGCAGTAAAGAGTTCTAGGATTAGTCAGAAAATTCATAGACAGAGAATTTGGTTGGTGATGGTGATGAGCTAAGAAGACGACAAAGCATGACAGATGGAGGGGATGTATCAGAAGAACGTTAGAAGAGAAGAATAGAGGTAAGGGTTTGTTTCAGGTTGAGAGATACAACACAAAGCCTAGAAGAACAGAGGAGGGTTAGACTTTAACGGAGGGTTTGAGAGGGAGATGAATCACGATATCAACAAAGAGGTGAGGGAGGCGTTTTTTATTTTATTTTAGGATTTGGATAACCTATCTGGGCCCAAATTAGGGAGATGGGTCGGAACTATGCCAGCCTGGCCCAACTGTTTGTTTTTGTTTTTTAGACATGTCCTTTATTAAAACCTGGGCCTGCTGAATTGAATCTCTAAGCCCATCCAAATTCAACATCCCCACCCTACCTTTTTGCTTGTACCATTTTTTTAATTTAATTTTTCTGGCTTGTTTAGTTTATTTTATTCTTAACTTTATATTTTCTTAATTAGGTTAGTGTTAAGAACAACTTAATAATTTTATAAATTTAATATTATGTTTTAGTTTAATTATTCATTATTTCAGTTCAGTCACATTTATTTACGTAATAAAAATCACAGGAATATTAGAATAGGTTAAGTTTTCTTTTAATTGTTTCTATTTGATAAAAATACTATAAAAAAATTTAGAATTAGGGTTTTTAATACTTTATCTTCACAAAAATCATGGAAAAACGTTATAGTATTATTTTCTTTTACAAAAAAAAATCACAAAATGTTAAGATCTTAATGTCTTTGTTTGATTATCTTGATATAATACTCCTTAGGTAACTCCATGAGGTGATTAAATCATATTTTGATCACTTTATGTCGAAGTAGACTTTTAGCTTACCATTGTACATGACAACATTAGGATATTTCTTAGTTTCCCTCTTAATCTCTTTCTTCTTTTGTAATTAAAACTTAACTTTCACAAATCAAAAATCCAAATACACTTTTAATCATTACTTGAATTTATTTTAAAACTCGCAAAACACGCAACAAATCAAAACTCCCCCCAAAGGGCATGTTATCACCGTTCTACCGCGATACCGGTCGTGCCTATTGCTAGAATGCGTGCGTTAACGTCGCCCACTAAAAAAAACACAAACAAACAAACTGTTTTCTAGAGTAATTACGATGTTCTGATTCCTTCATTGGATACGTAGGCAAAGGGTCGCAAAACCCTCACGAATGCAATAATAAAAAACCTTCCATTTCCCCTTAAGCAAGCATAGTTGTAGATAAACACACCCTTTAAGACAAACGAACAAAATGGATCCTGTTGAGTACAACGGATGCGAGGGGTGCTAATACCTTGCCGTCGCATAACCGACTCCCTTATCCTTTCTCTTGGTCGCAAGACCATCTTATCCATTCCCTTGTGGTTTTATCGATATTTCCCCTTCCTTCGGGATAAATAAAGTTCGGTGGCGGCTCTGTATTTTCTGCCGGTAGCTTCAGCGTGTTTTTGTTTTTCGTCCATATATCTTTTTTTTTATTTTGGACAAAGTCCTTAAATATTTAATTTCATTTGGTTTTAGTACTTAAAACTAAGAAAAACAAGTTTTTCCTACGAATTTTCCTTTGTATTTTTTCTGTGGATTTTAACTTTAGAGACTAAAACTTAAAGGAATTTAACATTCTGAGATTATTTAAAAAAAATATATATATATATATGGACGAAAAACAAAAATACTCCATCATAGAAAGACCAACAAACTATTTAGGTCAAGATAGTTTTACTAATCAACTTAAGTTATTTCCACTCTTATTGGCTTCGACATTCTTACTAATATATTACTTGCTAATCTAAAAGAACATGTAGACACCACATTTTCATGCAACAGTTCTCTTCTAAGAATCTTAAATAATTGCAAGGAGAACTCGATGAGTTTTTGATATTGCAAAGAGATTCCGATGAATTCCTACATTTTGGATCTCATTGTTACCTAAGATTTGTCTTGGATTTCGATAGAGAACAGTTAAGACGAAATATTTAGTATATCTCTATTTGTAGGCAAGATACCTTGTTTCTCGTGTGAATCAAACCTCCTAACCGTTATTAAAATTTGGCTACTTCGTTGTTCCATAATGTTCATTTTTTTTTTTTTTTTGTACTTTAAGAACTCAAAAATGTAACCAGTAAATCCAGCCATGGAATAAAAATCAATGGGATGCAAGACTACAAGGTGCTATGTGGTACAAGAAGGCCCTAGGACTTAGTGAAATCATTTATTTTGAAGAACTAGAATTAAGACTAGCCTTAATGTTTCAACAATAAACTGTACCGAGCAAATTAAAATGGATTACCATATTGTAGCTTTCCTTCTCATTATAAAGGAGGTATGAATTATAAAGAAATCACATGTTCTTGTATAAATGCCAAATGGTCCTCACACGTTATGCATGACACTTATCAAGCAAAGGTCACACATCCTAGGCGAGGCAGCTGGACCATCCATAGGATTGACATTAATAAACTAGCTATTATAAGGCTTAGAAACACAAAATAAACTTCTTGATAATTGTGGTAAAATTGAGTCTCGGGAATCTAAATTAATAACAAAGAGTTACAGTTAGAGTTAGCTCTATTTAACACAGTTGAATCAAGAATGTAGTTTTTGTTGTCGAAATGTGTTAGCATGAATTTTACATGGTCAAATACATTATGTAATAAGTCAATATGTTAGTTGTTTATAAATGACATGTAATGATGTAAACTAACCTTAACTGTCTCTCTCTCTCTCCAATAGTCTATTGTTGCAACAAATTGGTATTAATGAACTCGATTGTAATTCTGTTAGCAATGACAAACGGTAACACAATATCAATGTAATTTTGAACAAATATACCATTTTTGAAGATTATAACTATGAGAGGTAGGTTGCACAAATAAATGTCATATTTATATTTTAAAATGTGGCTGAAATAATGAGTGTTGGAGTATCTGTATTGAAAACGAATGCGAGTGATGTTCAGAAGGCTGCCCATAAGAAACAAAGAAAGAAAGATGGAAATGATTTTTTTTTCCTTGATTCATTAATGTGTGGATCAAAATGTGTTCGACAAAATCATTGAAGAGGAGATGTCTAAGGAAGCGTGGGACAAGTTAAATAACCTGTATGCTTGTGATGAGAAACTAAAGATGGTAAAGTTGTAGATGTTGAGAAAGCAATTTGAGATAACACAAATGAAAGCTGATAAATGGGTTGCTGATTTCCTTTAATAATTAGTGATACTAATCAACCAGATGAAGCCGCATGGTGAATTGATTAATGATTTACAAAAGATTGAAAAAAAATTGAGATCTCTGACTATAAATTTTGATTGCGTAGGAACACTAAATGATTAGCTTCCCTATAGGAATAGGGAGAGACTCAAAGGTAGATTTCTGTAATTATGATTGTTGATTTAAGAGCTACGCTAGCAGTGCGTATTGTCTCAAGATTTTATTTCTTGCTTATTTCTCTGGCGGGAACCCCTCCATGTGTCTCTATCAAGTTTAAGATCATATCTCATTTCCATTCTCCAAGGACTCCATATATAGGCAAGTCCTTGGTCTAATGACCATCAATCCACTTTCGTAACGTTTGTAACCGTCCATAAATACTTTAACATTTGTAACCGCCTATATTTACTTGTAACGTTTGTAACCGCTATCTTCAACCCGACCAAGTCTTCAACCTGGCTAACACAGCTAGGAAAGGCACAACCCGGCCATACACAACTAGGCTAGCACAACCCGACCAACACAGCTAGGTCGGCACAACTAGGTCAGGCAGCTAGGCCACAGGCATACGAGTAGGCTATAGTTAGTCAACCTCTATTACCTTAGCATTGATCACCATAACCGATTGTACTCGGCCTGGAGAATTATGGGGTATATAACAAGCCCCCCGAGTAGAAGTCCTGCTTCTAGGAGGAAGTGTTTGGTCACTAAAGAGCCACATAATTTTGTGCCCTCATTAATAATCGATTCTTACAAGAATCTCTTCTTGATTGGACGACATGTGACAGTGATTGTGAGTGTAACTTCACTATTATAAGTCATAGTAATCATCAAAAAGTAATTTCAAATTGACCCAGCACATTGAAAAATAGTTTTCACATGTTTTTTGCATTGCATGTGTCGGCACATTTGATTTTCAGGTCGACACATGTACCTCAATTTTTAAGCATGTAAGCTTCTGTAAGTCACAAGTCGACACATACAACCTTCAGGTCGATAGATACTAAAAGATTTATGAAATTGAAGAAATTTTTATTTTATGTGTCGACACATCCATGTTTCAGGTCGACACGTTTACTCACGTTTTAAAGCATATAGCTATTGACTTGCTCAAGTCGACACATAGAGTCTTTCAGATCGCCACATGCAGCCTTTTTATGAAGTATGTGTCGACACATACGATTTTAGGGTCAACACATAAATTATATTTTCGTCAAATTTTCATTTTCTTTTATTCCGAATTTTTCCTTCTTTCCCTAAACTTTTCAAAACTATAAATACTCATTCATGCATCATTTCTAACTTGATGATACCATAAAATTAGCCTACTTTTTCTCTTCATCTTCAACCTTTTAATTTATGCATACACACCAACATTACATTAAGATGATGTTCCATCGGGGTGTCATCTAGATGAAGAATTGAAGATTTCCAATTTGTTTGGATTGAGTTCTTGTAGGGGTCTTCATCTGGAAAAAACTATCGGGTTTGTCTTCCAATATCATTTGTTGAATTAAGGATTTTCGTGCAAGATCGTGCGAGAAGAAATCGTTCATGTAATAAATCTCTTGGAGAGTTTAAAATATTTTCAAGAAACCTTAGAGTGTTTAAACTATCTTCAAGGAACCTTAGAGTATTTGAAATCTTTTAAAGGAAGTAGCAAGAATTGGATGATTGAATCGGTGATCTTGTGTTGATAGTGTTCAATTGGATTTACTCGAGTGAAAAATCCCTTGGAGTGTTTGAAATCTTTGCAAGGAACCTTGGAGTGTTTGAAATCTTTTCAAGGAAGTAACTTAAGCGGAAAATAGGTTGCATCTATCAGTCTTGATCTTCTTGAAGATCAAAAAAAGAGAAGGGATTGAATTAATATCAAACA
The DNA here is from genome assembly GCA_948472305.1 of Vicia faba. Classification (NCBI taxonomy): domain Eukaryota; kingdom Viridiplantae; phylum Streptophyta; class Magnoliopsida; order Fabales; family Fabaceae; genus Vicia; species Vicia faba. The sequence continues at coordinate 161,334,257 of OX451741.1, read as the reverse complement.
GTTAGGGTTTGTAAGATTGCTCTTGAACACTTCTCTTGTAACCATACTTTTGCAAAGTAAGAAATTATCCTAATTCCAAATTTGGAATTGGGGGGAGATGTAGCCATAGCGAGGACGATTGATGAACTTATTTAACAAATTCTTGTGTCTCTTTTCTTTTATTTCTCTACTTGCTTTAATCTTAATACAACGATTTGTCAAATAGCATTGAATAATTTATCAACGCGTAGGAATTTTCTGAAACTTATTTTTATTTTGAATTATGTGTTGAGCTTCTTATAATAACTTTTGATTATAAGTGCTTTTTCATATCAACATAACACAGAGAAAAATTCTGAAACTTTGATTGCACGCCAAGTGTTTGACAAATTATTTAGCTTGTTTAATTCAAAGGAAAATTGCAATGTTCTATCTCTTACTTTTATTTACTCTCTATATGCAATATGTCGAATGTGTTGTTTGATTGATTGATTCCTATAGAATTTCTCTTTGATTATTAAAGTTTAAATTGCTTTATTGATTAGCTCATAATCACTTTGATTGTAAGTACTTTTGTATATCAACAAATCTCAATGAAAATTCTTAAAAATTGATTGCGCGCCACATGTTCGATAAATTGTCATGTTATATTTTTATTATGATTTCATTAGAAATATGAAACTATTGTGTTGAAAATTAAATGGTTAATTGGGATATTATTATGTTGATTGATTTTATCATTATGTTAATTCCATATGGCTCCTACATATCCCAGTTTCCAATAACTAGGTTTACTTAGACTACTATATTGATTTAGGCCAAAATCCTTTCGTTCAATATTGTTTTTCAAATAAGTTTTAAATAATCTTTTTGAAAGGTAATTTTTATTTCGAGATCTATTCACCCCTCCTCATCTAGATCTGGTGTCGTAGTCTAACAAGTGGTATCAGAGCTCCGGTTAATTCCGTACTTCGAAAATCTTATTAGAAAACGGCGTACGAACCTAAAGAGATTTAGAAAACAGCCCCAAAATATTTTAGAACGAAAACTATAGTTATTGAAAATCTTGTACGCACATTTATATTAACTCATATGACAAGGACATGTGTGACGCTATTACTAAAAAAATGCTAATGGTGTTGTCACATCTAAGCGGAAGTGCTATGGAAAAATAATGATAATAAAAATTCATTAAAATCTCGTTAATAGTTTGAACGCACATGGTAATCTTATTTCCAATGAAATTGCTACTAACAAAGTTGTGAGATGTCTTACTAGGAATTGACAACCGAAGGTCACCGCAGTCAAGGAAGCTAATAATATTACAACACTTGAAGTTTGAAGAACATGAGTAAGAACTTGAGAAGAAGAATAAAAAGGAGAGAGACATGAATAAATAGGAAAGAACAAAGTCTAAAGCTCTTAAGATGTCAAGTTTAAGGTCCTCAAATTATGAGCATATAATACAATAATGATTTTAGTGATGGTGAAGATTTAAATTGTCACTATGCTTATATTTCCCAACTGCAACCAATTGTTCACTAACCTCCAAGAACTCAATGAAGATTGAGTACCTAGCTTGCCTTGTTGTTTTGTAGGAACATTGTCTTGAGTCTATGAAGAGAATATGGGCTCTCATTTATGATGGATCAAGGAATATGAACATATTCTAATTATATTGAATATGGGATAAGATGATGGATTATGTGATCTATAAAGCAACGACAAGTTTTATTTTATGGGTAAAAGATGTGTAAGTTACTTTTGATGTTGTATTCGAGAATACTCGAAAAAGGTATTTCATTTTATGATGTAGGTTTATCTTCAAGAGACATACTCAATGACCTCGAAGAAGTTATTGATCAACCTGAATTGGTGAAACACGAGGAAGAGAAAGATAACTATTATAGAAAGGATAAATGATGAGAGTTCAATCAAAGTGAATGATCATCAAATTAATGACCTTCTTGGACTCATCACAAGTTATACTTTTAGGTACTTTGTCAAAGTGAAAAGTGGTAAGATCGTGTTGTTCTAAAATCTTTGTGGCATACTTTGCATTTGGTTCAACTTTCTTTTGAGAGTCCCATATGAAATGCAAGTGCATCCTCAATCATATTGTATGGTGAGGTAATATAGATTTAACTTTCGCTTTGTTAGTAAGTTCTCTCTTTTACTTGTTTCTTTCTCTAAATACATGACATACTTTATGTATGGTATACATATTACGAGTGTTCATTTGTAACATAATTCTTAATTGATAATCATAGTGAGTTATCAATTTATATACTTGAAATGACTTCATCACATTACATTTTCATGCATTTCTTATAAAGACTTATGTGTACATAAGCATGTTTAGCTTCATTAAACATCAAGCATAACACATTTGACATTACATCATATTTGATTCTACTAACATGTGATTTGTCAAATAATTCTCTAAACTTATGTAGGGAGTATTTGAAATGAATCTTACGGGGAGTTGAATTACTCTCCCAGACTCCAAATAAAGTATGTCAAGGAAGGAACACATGTGTGGGGTATTATCTTCGCGATCATGTTGAAAAAGGGAATGTTGTGCTCGTGCATCTTGATAATGAAAATCAACTTGCCGATGTTTTCACAAAAATGTTTTCAACCAAACCGTCTTTCAAGAAACATATGGAATTGGGAATTATTAATGTCTCCAATGTGTCCTTATTTAATATGATGCTTTCACTTTTATACTTTTTATCTAACATTTTGTTTGAGTATTTACATTATGTGAGTTTTCATACCCCAAATTTTCCCGCCCCATTTTTTAAATATTCAAATTAGTCTTAAACTTGGTTTCATAAATTTTATGGCTATTATTAACATTTTCGGTTTCATTTGTTTTCGAGTCTATTTTAAAATATAATAATTTATTTCAAATTATTTGTATTTTTGAATAAACAAATACTTGTTCGTCTTCATATGATTTCAAAAGAGTAACATATCACAATTAGTAAGGAATAAAGCTTACAAGCATGAGGTCATGAGTTCAAATCTCATCTTCCCACATTTTGGCATTTTTTATTTTGTTGCTACTAACCATAACTTCATTTTTATTTGTTTTATTTTAAAGATCACCTAAAAAGAATTTTTAATACTTTTATTTTTAATTTTCATTTTTTATTCAAATTATTTTTTAACAATAATATTTTATTTTATTTTGTGCATGTTTTAGTCAAAAAGAGTCAAAAAATTATAAAAATATATAAAAGAAAATTTTTCATTTAGTTTTGGGTCCAAGTCAATCAACATTAAGATATTTCGGTTGATGTTCTCTACATATAGAAGAAAATCAAAACAAATATTATTGATAATTAATTTTTTCATTAATATTAATTTTATCTTAATTAGTTTCCAGTATTATCTTGACCTAAAAGACCATTATAAATAGAGTCTAAATGTTACACCTAAAGAGGTCACTTCTCACATCTATTCTTACACTAAAAGGTCAATTCTATTATTAACAATTTTCACACAATTTTCTCACACACTACAATGATACAAAAATATCTTTTTGTTCTCACACTGCATATTCATAACATTTATATATTTTAACACATTTTCTTTCAATACCTTCAAAGCTTCACATACCGAAACCATTATCGGCAACCTCTACCTCCACCATGTATGTTAATAAATATTTTTATTTGATGAATTTTGTTATTTGTTTTGATATGGAAATAGGTTAAGATGAGAAACAAAGTGGCACAAGAACAATAGTCTAATAGGGAATTCAACAGCAAGTCACAAAAAAAATCTGAAAAATATATATTTGTTGTGCTTTTTGTCTTTGTTTGTTGACCAGAAAAATAGAGAAATAGAAGGAAGAATTTTGAGGCTCACGTTCACCATTCACAACGACTACTTCCGAAGAACAGATCCCTCTACATGCAGAATTACCACGAGCTCGCAGATCCACGACCACACATGCCCAGATTTCAGCAGATCTCCTTTTTCAATTCCACCTCCTCACAGGCCGTCGACCACTGCCCCTAGATCTGAATCGTCGTCGTCAAGTCCTTTTTTTTAGTTTGATTAGATTCATGTGTTCGTTTCTTTGTTTGTTTTCTTCCTTTTCAGACAAATGAAAGAAAAGAGAAGAAGATGAAATACTTGGAGAAAGGTTGAGATATGTCTTCACGAGATCTACTTGCAAGGTTATGAGATAGTTTTTTTTCTTTATTTAATGATAAATTCGCCACTTATCAGTGGCTCATTGGTCAATTGATAAACATTGGAAAAGTCAAAGTTGATATCCTCTTTGCTAAAGGTACCGCCCCAAGCACTTTCTATTTCACTTTTTTCTTCTTTAATTACTAATTCAAGTTAAGATATAACTAGGGTATTAGTTAGTCTTATGGGCTCTTGGGCCATAATCTCATCCTTACTTTACATGCTCCCCTGATTTACTTAACCCAAATAAAATACACCCCCTGTGTTTTTTATTAAAAATATTGTATTTTTTATATTATTATTATAATCCTATATTTAATATATTTATAATTTCTTAAACTATTTTATTATTATAAAATTCAAACATTTATTTTTTTTCTACTAATTCATTCTTTAATTATTTTTAAAAATTGCATTAAAATTATTTTTTGTCATGCATTAAAAATATTTTTTATATATTTAAAAAAAATACATAACCAACACCAAACCTTTTTTATACTAATTAAATCCAAGATAATTTTCAAAAAGGATTATGGAGATATTTTAAATCGGCTGCAAACTTCGTCTAACAACTTCGTTATTCATAAACCCAAACTTTGTTCAAGGGGAATTTGAAATATCTTTGTAATCCATAAAAGACACCAACCAACTGCGAACTACGAATTGAGACTCTTATTATTCATAGGAGGATACATAGGCATACAACTAAAATAGTGACGAGTTCCCCTAATTAAAATTAAAACCTTATTTCTCAAACATCATGCTTCTAAACCCTAGTATCCTTGTGAACAAGGTAGATGAAGGGTGTCTAACACCTTCCCTTCGTCTAAGAACGATTCCAACAACTTAGAATCTCTAATCACATTAGGGTTATCCTTTATATCCCCTTCTCAAAGATAAAATTTAAGGACGGAGACTCTCAATTTAAAACCGGTTACAACAGTTGGCGACTCTGCTAGGGAACCAACCCTAGGGTTAGAAGCCATTATTTGGATTTAGGGTTTTTCTATTTTTGCTATTTTCATTACATTTATTTATTTTGGTTTATTTATTTTTTATTTACTTTTCTATCATGCTGTATTTATTTGTGATGAGATTTTATTATTTAAAAAAAATATCTTTCAAAACCCTTAGAAAGAAGGTTCGTCTATTAGCCAAGGGGATACATCATCCATATGAGTTTATATGACGACTTCGCCTAGAGTCGGTGAAATTCCACAAAAGGAATATCTCTCAAGAGACATCCTCTTGGGGGTAGGACTTTGGAATGAAACCTATGACTCTTTGTATGACCCTTGAACCAAAATCTCATGGTGAGACCTTTCATGACCTATAGACGGAAGTTTTGGTCTATAAAGAGGTTCCACTTAAGGGAGGCCCTTGTGCCTTTCCCTTTAGTGTTATCGATGATTTCCTTATGGAAGCCACCTTATGAGGAGGGTAAAATATTTGTAGGCCAAACTAGGAACCGAAATGATAAGGATACCTTTCACATCCCACTACAATCCTTAAACCCGCAAGGGTTATCTTTTTATCCATTACCGTCTTTAGCCCATAAGGCTTCTGTCTTTCTGTCACAATCTTTATCTTGTAGAGATTTCCCTGGTTTGTTATAATCCCTAGCCTGTAGGGATCCTCTTTCCTTTGTCATTGTCCTTAGAATCATTATAGGATCTTGTTCTCCCTATGGAACCTTCCCACGAAGGACGTCCTCACTAACGCAAGCCATGTGGCCTATATCAGATCACGGGATCTGGTGACTGTTGATCGGTTACCATGTGCTCTCTTCCATGCTATTCCCTTAAGTATGACCTTCACCTCAACTGTCCATTGGTCTATCATATTTCCTAGCCTGTAGGAATTCCCGTCCCTCTATTATAATCCCTAGCTTGTATGGATTTTTCTTCGTCTTTTCATTGTCCTATATCCTTAAGTAGTTCATGTCTGTCTCAATCTATGATAGGGTATCCTTATTTCCTTATCTATCATTATCTTGTCCTTAAGGAGTTCCTGCCTATATCAATCTCTGAGTCAGTGTAGGACATCATCATTTCCATATCTACCATTAAACCTGTATAAGGTACCCTTATGTTTACCTTCATACTAAGTTCGCGTCACATATCCATGAAATTTTTTGCATACCCTTTAAAGCCAAAAAATATTTTTTCATACCCATGCATTCACATACATTCAGACATTTGCATCTCATGCATTTCCACCTTCGCCCATATCTAACTATTACTGATATTCTAGTTGATTTCTTGGTACCCGCAAACGAACTTAAGAAAGTATGAACTTCTAGAAGGAGGAGATTAATAATTGGAGATTCCATGGAGCTTGGTCCCAAAAATATTATTGTGGAGAAAAGGCAACCCATCACCATGACAACTACAGGCACACATAGCGCCTCAAATGCCACTACTATTGGTGATTCCTCTATATGAAGAACAATTTCCCTATCAATAGAATTGGTATGCCCAAGTAGAGTCCAGGGTCATCCCCATGCTTTGACAAGTCCAAAAACTAAGAAGCATCTCCTGAAGTCACGTGGATCAATAAAGGATCTCTTCTCTAGGATCATTAGACTTTATCAATTTCACTTTGTAATTTCCAAGTTGATAAGTTGTATTTGGTGTAAATTTGTATCTTTTGATTATTAATACTAATAAAATGAGCATGCATGTTTTGAAATCAATCCATTCGTATTCACTCTTCTATCACTTTCCATAAATATCAATTGTTTATTTCTATCTTCCATTTGACCACTTTAGAAAACTTTGAGGGATAATGATGAAAACTAAATAACTAAATTTCTTTGACATATGCTTACAAGATGACAATGTATATCATTGTTTCACTTCCCAAACAATGGAGATATAAGGATATAATCCGTAGTTAACCCTCTCGAGCCAGAAGTTGGAGTTTTGTTATATTTTCTAAAAAAACCTTAATTTCAACCAGAGGCAGGATAGATTTCATGTGATTCAACGATATTAAAATCCGAAGAGAACCGAGCCATCAAAGCAAAGGTTCAAGAATATCTCCTTCCTTGATACATCATTGAGGAAACAATCTAAGCAAAGGTTTAATCACATCATCTTCCTTGTGCACGTCAACAAAGATTGAGGAAGAAATCAATAAAGATAAAGTTCACAATATCTTCTTCCTCAGTGCATCATTCAAAATCGAGAAAACAATAAAGACGAAGCTTACGACAAACAGCATGGTAGTCACAAATGTTCAAAAATCAAAAAAGAAAAAAATAAATTCAAAAGGAGAAAGCCCGCTAAGTCAAGTAAAAATAAAAATCTTGACTTAGGAAAAAGTTAGGGCATCCCGATGGACCAGATTCAAAGGAATCGGCTCATGCAAAAATAAGGGATTTGAAGAAAAATTGGAGAACAATCTTGTGACCGCCACCTAAAAAATTATCAAGGCTTCTCATCAATGCTTGAACTTTATCTATGCTTCTCATCATCTGTGCAGCTACGAATTCCTCTTGGAGATTGAACGCATTCGCTGGATTAATTGAACTTAGGATTGAAGAACATAAAGGAGAATAGGGTGGGATAAATAAATCTTGAGCCTTATATCATATGTTTCTTAAACCGCGAACCAAGGCCACGTTACAATCTTCAAAAGTCATAATTGAAGAAACGTTAACTATGAAAGCATACTCGGCAAAATTTGTGTTAAACTAACTCTTATGTTTGTTAGAATTATTGCTAACCACTTCGCCTCTTTGAATCTCCATCTCTAATCATCCATTTTTATTCAAACTTTGATTTCAAAACTTGCATGTACTTTACTAAGAACTACTTTTCAAAGTGTACACTTTTATATACGAATCGATACTTAACATCAAGGAGATCTCAAAGATTGATTTAAACAAAAGCGATCCTTTTCAAGAAGCTCCTAACTAGGGGCAAAGCATCCAAAAAAGAAACCTATAATCATAATCAAGACTATTGATCATAGTGGAATATCACATGAATATCCTATTGACTAAGGGTGATCATTCTGAGATTCAATCAACTTGGATCACCATTCAAAGCACCAAGCAGGGGCATACCTTTTGAAGAAGAATTCCTTAATCAAGTCATATCACAACAGGGTATGACTCGATTTCATCGTTTTAACAAACTCCCCAAGGCCCTAATAATCAGGGGGAAACCTTTGATACTTAAATGTTGAGGCAATGTATATCAAGTTCATCTCACGAAATGTAAGGTCCAAGTTTCCTCTTAAACAACTTCAAGAACAAAAATTTTCAAGCTTCGAATACTTGGGGCAATCTAGGTCAAGTTCATGGTGAGGTCTAAGTTCTTTCTGAGGGTACTTCCTCGAGATCCTGGAGTTGAGGGGCACATATTTCAAAATTTGAATGTTTGGGAAAACAACCGTGAGGCTCGATCAAAAAAGAGTTTATTCAAAATGATTCATCCAAGCAAAACATTTTCAAGAGTATTTTAGTCAAGGGCATAGTTCAAGATAGTGGGGCCGTTCATACTATGATCAAATTATTTCCAAGCCCATATCACGAAAAAATCACTACGAAGACCCAACAAATTTAAGCAAGACATTCCACAAAGAGGGAATCTCTCTGCATACTTTCACAATCACCAGTGGGTCCTTCTCTTTCTTCGATGTTCAAATCAATTATCTGGAAATCACGTTAGCATCACGCCATGCGATCGTTAGGCAAGCAACCTTGTTTTATGAGAAACCTCTACGCTTCACCCATCCACGACCCATCAAAGGGGAACCAGTCAAAAGCATATGAGTCTGCACAAATCATTAGCATGCATTCAATAGGTTACTGTGATCCAGAAATAGGCTATTGTTGTAGGTATTTTCAACACAAGTATTTATATTATTGTTTTCCTCAGGGATTGGTGTGATATTACTGTCGTTCTACAATTATAATCGTTTTAAGCTTAAGTTTCATAAAAGGGTTTGATTTTGGTTTTAGTAATAGAAAATGTCGATTTCATGCAAAACATCAAGTATAGGGAAAACAAACTTTCAGTTTTAAATGTTTGGTAAAAGCGTGTCAAGATTAGGGATCGATAATATCTTTTGGACGTATTTTCTCAATCAAGTATGTGAACTCATTAATCATAAATATAATCACATATCCTCTCAAGATGTTTCATCTCTAAAACAAAATGTGATTTTTATCAAATTTGTCTTTAGATGATCTCTCTACCTAACTATCAATTTCATAACTTTAAAAGCTAAATATTAGTGAATATTAACTCACAAAACTATGTCTAGAAATGGTTCATTGATAAGAGAAAAAATAGGTCAAGAGATTAAATACTTCTCAATAATGATCAACCTAAATATAAACCATAAAACACGAGTTTTCACCATATATTTATCATCAACATGTTCACATACAAATAACCACGCTAAATACATACAAAGAGAAAGATTATTTACCTCTAGTCTTGACACAAAGAAGGATTTAGCTACCCATAACCATGGTAATTTGATCAACAAGTTAAGTTTGAAGCTTGATGAACATCAACTAGAAAATATCAAATATTTAAGGTAGAAACCTTTGATCTTGAGTTACAAAATGATAAAAAACTGTTTCTCAGCCATTAAAATCTAATTTTTGAGTGTTGTACAAGAGTTGGTAGCCAAAATATCACAAAGGATTCTATTTATACAGTTGCCCAAAAAGTGAGTTCCACTAAGTGGCTAGGGTGAGCTAAGCGGGCTTAACGCAAATATCTATTTTCTGATTCAGTGGACCACGCTAAACGGGACGAGGCCGCTTAGTGGGACCAAAAAAAATGTCATTCTGCCTAATGCACAAAACAACAAAGCGCGCTGCAACTTGTGCTTAGTGCGTTAGCCTGGGCAAAACTTCCATTTTTGACTTGTTGCACCATACTCTTGGCTCTAGTTTGCCCAAATCTCCAATGCTCCAATGCTCCAACATCAATACCTATAAGATGAGCATAAAACTTAGTAAACAAAGTGATTTATCTCAAAAACTATATAATTGCTTATTTACATATATTTACAAATTTAAACACTACTTATTACCAAAATAGAGTTCCAAGAACTCAAAATTGTCTACAAATATATCAACATTTTTGTCTTTAACAACTCTCCCCAACTTAGCATTTTATTTGTCCCTAAACAAAAATTCTCCAAATAAAAGAAAACCAAGACAAACCATAAAATTAGGAAATAACAAGCTTTTCACAAGACAATTTTATGGTTCAAATGAACAAGAACAAACACGATAATGCTTACCACTAACTAAATCCATCCATAAGTATGAAACATATGGTTAAGTGCAACATACATATCAAAATTTCCAAAACAATACAACTCAAAAATGAATCACACCTAAACACACACTCATCAATGGATGTGAAACAACAAAAGGGATTTTTCACTCATCCAACACTCATGCCAACATCCAGATCAAATCATACATTCATCACACAAAAAGCATCAAACGCGCTAAGCAAGAATCACAAGGCATTGAAAGGGTTGTAATTTGGCTTAGTTACAAGGAAGGGATATTTCTCAAAGTAATTGAACCTAAATTGCCTAACGCATGAGAACATTCAATTCATCACACCAATACAAAATTCAACATTTCTACCCCTTTTGTATTTTTTTCTTGGATATAACATAAAACCATGAGCTCTTATGCTGACACAATTTATGGCCTTGGAATTTCAATTCTTTTTCTTTTTAAGAGCTCAAATTCATTGATTCATTTTTTTTAATAATATTTATTTTCACTTTATCATTTCTTTCAACCACTTTTTCTTTCACAACAAACAACGTACATAAATCTCCCCCACTTTGAACACAATCAACCCTAGTAGCAAGAATGTTCCCATATACTAAGACAAAGAATGAATAGAAGCAACCACATTGAGGTTGAGGGTTCAAAAATTTCTCAAACAAAAATCAAGATCCTTACTAAAAACCTAATGATGAATTTGTCACTCATTTTCAATATTTACATAATTCAATCATCACAAGGATCTTGATAGAAAGGCTTAATTGGGGCTTAAAAGTGATCACTCACTCTCAAGGTAGATTGATTATTCATTTGGTTCAAGTGTTTTTTCTCAAAATAAAACAATGAATGCCTTTGATCATTTTCCAACTTTCACACATCAACACCAATGCATGATTGAACATAATAAGATCGAGTTAACAAGAATGTTGGTTTCCCGCATTTAAGTGCATAATGAAAAGCTTCCTCACACAAGGATAAGTTCTAAGGTGATTCACAATTGACAAGTATTGTAAAAGAATTAAAGGTATGACATTACACACAAACCACAAGTTTCATATTTATGCTAAGCTTAGAAAGCAATAAACATGTACCTTGAAGTTGTTACTACAATTCAATTCATATCATCACCACTCAATTGCAAGTTGAATCGCATTTGTACAAGTTCACTTGGTTCCTTCAAAATTGTCAACATAAGCTTTTGCTTCTTTCTTTTTCTTTTTTTTTTTTAAATTTTAAAACAAGTTAACAAACTTTATACACAATTTAAACTTACTAATATACTGCCTTAAAGTTAAAAATCCCAAAAATAAAAACAAACACCTCAAAGTGGTGTACCAAAATCATCCATGGAATAAAATGCCTCCAAAAGTATTAGAACCAAAGTACAACCACAAAACATCATCCTTAAAAGGATGGAACAACATCAAGATAATTGTCTGAAAATTAAAACAAAAGACTAAATAAAACAAAAAACATAAAAATAATGATAATAACGGAAAACCAATCCCCGCCAGGTCAACTACTCCACTCATTATCACTCCTCACAACTTCTTCATCTTCCTGCTCTTCATCACTTCCCTCAACATTAGCTTCTACCACCACTTGGAATAATGGCTTGTCCACGGCGTAATTTGAATAAGCAAAAAAATCATCACGATTTGGAAAAGTAGGAACCTCCTCCGGAGCAACCTGATGACGATACAACAGCTGCATAGAATCATGAATCAAGAAAGAAGCTGTCATCTAAGCCTCCATCATCTTCCATTGGTAAACACAAGCTTGTTGTTCATTACACCGAGCCGGATCCCCTGGAGGAGCGTGTGCCTGAGGTTGAGGGGCTGCCTCACCTACAAACTTTGGCACACAATACCGAAGTACATAATCCTCATTCACAATACTACTAATCCTCTTGGTAGCCAAATTAGGAATGTCAACACCCACCTTCCTACACAGCCCCGTAATAAGATCCGGAAAATCAAGAGTCATATGGGCCTTATTACCATGAGAATGGCCACTGATGGCTATTCTTCGAATCTCATTAGATATTACCCGAGCCACATAAATTTGCCACCCTTTAATCATGTAATACAAGAGGAAACTTGTATCAATAGTAATAGTTAAAGTGTGACTCCTCGGCTTAATATTGTAAAGCAAAAGAGTCGCATACAACTGCGCCTTTGTGTTTATATCACATCTTTTGAAGTGTACGTGCTAGTTGGAATAATTGAGAAAATGCCATGGTTAGGAGTAAGAGATAAAGTCTCACTAACTAAATCTAATCTCCACATCTTACTTGCCACCCTCTTTTATTAAGAACAAAGTCCACCCATTTGAAGAGTGAGAGGGTGATTCAAGTATTGACTAACTGAATTCCTATCAAAAGACACAACTCTCCCCCCACAAATGAATAATATGAGTAACAGACATCTTCAATTGGTATTAAGTTAGCATAAAACTCTCGTATAATGTCAAAATTGAGTTCGGTCAGAGGAGTTAACAAGAAAACCCATTTTCTCTTCTCCATATCATCCATAAAATACTGATAATCCCCTTGTGGATTCAAAGTGAAAATCTTCTTAGGCCAGATTTGACGCTCAACCAAGCTATAGAACCGAGCTTGCTGAAGAGGTCCTATAATGTGGGTGTTGTTAAACTCAACATGTTAAGCTTCATCACTTTGTAGAGAATGAGATGAGGATCCAACAACGTAGCGAGAACGTTTGATTTGGTTTACCCTATAACTCATCTGTAAATAACACAAAGAAAAACAATGCAAAACTTATTAAAAATGTTCTTGAAAATTCTCAAAAATTCCCAAAAAATTTGATAAAATATAATACAAACACAACCAGAACAAAAATTAAGAATAAAAATTCAACTTCCAGCAAGTCGTGCTAAGCAGGATTGAGGCCGATTAGCGCGCCTGCAAAAACTTGTGATTCTGCTTTTGTTTCTGTCATGACAGAAACCTTCCAAACACACAAACCCACACCAAAACATCTCCATATCACATTGGGTCACTAATTAATCAAAGATAAACTTCATAACATTCAAGAACAATAACTTCCTAACCCTAACATCTCAAAATTCTAATCTAAATATGTACAATTTCATTGTTTCTTACCTAAAGTTAATCAACATGAAATATTCACCTGCAACCCTTAATTCTTGACAAAACAGTAACTAATTAAGATTAGAAATTACCTTGATGGATTGGAAAGAGATAAGATAAGAGATTGCACACAAGGAAAAGGATTACAACTTGAAATCTTGAAGAATGGTGGAAAAACTTGAGAGAGAGAGAGAGAACACAATGACAAGGGTTTGAAAATATGAAGAAATGACAAATTCTTCCTTAGCTGCGCTATGAGGGCGTTAACTGGGCTTTGGGACCGGGTCATCCCCCACTGGCCCAAGCTATTTTTTTTCTATACAAAAACGTTTGTGCTAAGCACGCCTCAGGCCGCTTAGCAGGCTCAGAAATTCAGCTAAAAACAGAACAAACAACAAGGTTTGTTCTATTTTATTGGAACCACTGTTTTGTACCCCAAAATTTGCCCTCCCATATTTCTCAATACATTTCAAGTGAGGTCCTCAAATTGCTCAAAGAAGTCCAACGGTTGACCAGACAAACTCTCTCCTAAGGCAGTCTACCTCAAATTAGGGTTTCAGTTGGCATCAAGATATTTGAGTCCAAAGGATAAAAAATGCTCACCATTTTCCTAATATGTTCTCAAGATCATTCATATCAAGTTTCAAGCCTTGCAGGGGAAATTTGCTCAGTCAATTGCTCAAAGGCCTTAAAATTGACTATGCTAGGGCAAAAGTCAACTATGTCCTACATACAGTCAAACTTCAAGATTTTTGGTCAACAACCTCATTTTGAAGCATTGTTCATCATTTTATCAAGGTTTGATCATGATTCCTCAAGGATTGCTCACAATTCATCAAAACCCAAAAGTTGCTAAATTAGGGTTTTGCAGGAAAAGTCAACCCAACTTTTACCAAGCATAACTTTCTCATACTTTATCAAAAATTACCCATCCAAAGATCATTTTGAATAGGATGAAATTACCTACAATTCATCTTCAGATCCCAAGTTCAAAATGTGCACTCACAAGAAGATATGAATTTGGACATTATAGGTCATTTTGAAAAGTCAACAAAAACACCTTTTGGATCAAAGCTTCATACTTGAACATGGAAGACTCAATTGAGATGAGACCAAAAGGGTTTCTTAGAGGACATCTTAAGATTTATAATAAGTCCAATAACACCTTTCTAGGGTTAAAATTGAGGGAGTTATGCATTGGCAAAGTTGACCCTTTTTGCAAAATTGCCAAAAGTCAAATGTGCCCAAAATTGCAATTTTTGTCAAATAGGCGCAACTTTTTTATGCTTGCATTGAGTTTGTAACATGACCCACGACCCATGATTCCTCCCATTTGTCGTTCTTTTATTTTTGTCATTTATTTTGATTTTAAATAAATTAAATCAAATAAAATCAAAATAAAATCATGAAAATATCAAAAACTAATCAAAGCTTGAGATTTTGTGCATGTTTAGGTCTATTATACAGCTGGAGATGGAATCAAATCGTGCAAGCTTCAAATGGACACAAAAAGATTGGATTTTCTCAATTTAGAAAGATTTGCACTAAGAATCAAATCATGAATCAACGATCATTATTGGAGAAGATTTGAAACCAAATTGCAACCCTAATTCATTCTTGGGTACATAAGGAACATTTGCAAATCAGAAACAAGGAGATTGGAGGTGTGCAAAGGTGAAAGCAACTTTCAAAAAAATGAAGAAAAGTTGCAAACTATTTTCCCAGTTCCAGGCTTCCTCAAGCCATTCCAGTCACACAAATCGCTTCCTGGACGTTCTAGGATCCTATTCTAATCACTAGTAAGCCTCATAACGTCCAAAAACGCACTGTAAGAGTCCCACGACTTTCATGTCTTTTTGAATTCGTATATCACAATGCTGGCACTTTTACCATGATTTATTTGTATATTCTTAATCCTTGAATCATTTGCAAGCTAATGGTTATGTTTAATTGTGTTTTTATTGACTGTATACAAAGATGCCATGGCTAGGGTTTATGCTTCGTTTTTAGGGATAATTCGTACAGGTACAATTGGCCATGGATAAGGGTACCATGATGCTCGTGAGGTTTCCACGAGTTGATTGGTACCATTGTTGTGCATTTATCATCTTGCATAAGATTTTGGAGAAACACAGGGATGTAACTACGCCCATTTATCCATAGGTAAAAGTCAAGGAACCTTTAGCAACAGTGGGAGGAAGGAGATGATAACGTGGCGCCCCATGAATGGCCTATTCAAATCTGCGCGCGTTTTGATAATTGTTATTTTGTTTTTTTTCCATATATTGATTGTTTGTCATTCTTTGTACAACTAATCAAGCTAGCCCAGCTGGTAAGCGCGCAGTGAGATTATGCTAAAGGGCCTAGGTTCGATCCCCAAGTCCCCATATTTGTTCAATATTAGTTTGCCTTGCATGATTAGGTACACAGGCATCCCACAAGACAACCATGCGCCATCAGCCTTCAACCATCAGATCCCCAATAAAGCTAAATCCAAGGCTTCTCACATGAGGGCCTATCATGGGCATGAGTCAAGCCAACACATAGGATCTGGAAATTCAAAGCAGGCCAAGTGCTGTTGAGCTTGATATTTGCAATTGGCACCCCCTTCTTGCTACAACACCAGGCCCATCTTTCTTTCTTTTTAGTTATTTAAATTCTTTTAATTTAATTAGTTTAATTTATTTTCTAACAAAATTAATTCTTTTACAAAAAAAATCATAAAATCAATTTCACCAATTTAGAATTTAGGTTTTATTTTATTTTATCAAATTTAATTTTATATTAGTTTTAATTTATTTTTAGGGTAATTCTAACTTTTTTTTTTGTAAATAATTAAAATCAAATTAGAAAAATTAGGGTTGCTTTTGATTTAATTTTTATTTCTTTTCTCAATAAAACAAAAAAAATACAAAAAATAGGTTAACTCAATTATTTTTCTTAATTTAAATTAATTAGTAATCAGGTTTCTTCATTTATTCAATTAAATCTTATTTTCTTAAAAATAATCAAAAACAACAAAAAATGATTTTTCTCTTTTAAATTCCAATTAGGTTTAGACGGGGTCAAAACCCTAATTCTTTCGTTTCGATTCATCACGATGCTTATTTATTTTTACCATATTAATGTAACTGCTCATGGTATGTAATAGTTTAATTAGGATTTTCCTTTCTTTATCGTTTTACGGGTTTTTGGCTATGTAATTAATCCCCTACCCCAAAGCCTTGTAATAGCGTAGTTTTATTTCTCGCATTTTAATTCTCGCAAATATTAACTGTTAGATGTATGATAATAGGATTGTATGACAAGATTACATGACGATTTAAAATGGCTAGCAAACCCTAAATGTGCAAAGATAATAACTGAAATCAAATCACTCGCACATGCGCACTCCTAGGGTATACTCCCACTTTGGTTGCCTTCGGTAAACGATCATTAAGTATAGGGTATTTTAGTGGTCGCCTTTCTGTCTAAACAAAGATCAAATGTCCCGTTCGGAAATGTTGCCTCAGAAGTGTTGCCTCGAAAAGGTTGCCTCAGAAATGTTGCCTCAAACATGATCTTAAGACATTAGGGTTATTACTAAGACGTCCTAACATTGCTTTAGTGATCGTACGTCCCTTAGGAATTGACCCTTACAACTCCAACGATGGTGCTACTTATTTCTCAATAGTAGGATAGCATTGTCTAAAGGAAACAAGAACATAAATAATCTTTTTTCGAGTAGGTAGATGCTAGTAGGTACTTGCTCAAAATCAAACTTTTTCACACTTACATTTCTTACAAAAAAAGTTTTTAAAAACACTTCGTAACACTCTTGAGGACTGATACAAGGGTTAAAACAAAGTAAAATAAAACTTTTCAAAACAAACACACACAAGCAAGGGTGCTAATACCTTCCCTTTCTATAATCTACCCCCAGTACTCAAAATCTCGAAAAAGGAGTTTTTCTGTGCTTTTTTCTTTTCCGGTTGGATAAAATAAAAGTTGGTGGCGACTCTTGCTTACCGCGACATTTTGCGAACACAAATGCAAAACGTAAACCAGCATTTTCTCAAAACAGTCTGGTTCTGCCACCGTATCACAGAACTGGAGACTCTGCTGGGGAGTAATAAGTGGGTTATACCTTAGGATTAGTTCATCATAAATTGCTTCTCTTGTTTGTTTTGGTTGCTTTCCTTTTAAGGGTTTTGTATTAGGAGTTACTATAGATCCTAACCCGGATCTGGGGACACCTTTTAGGTAAGTAGCAATAAACTGTGAGGGAACTGTACGACATAGACCGATACGGTTGAAGCAGTATCTACATTGATATGGATCATTGGTTGGTACCGGTATCCCTTGTGGAGAAACGAGGAGAATACGGGGCCGCTACGTGTGTCGTTAAGCATCAACTGACCTTATAACCCTTAATAGACCAACTTGGCCATTAGAAAGTAGTGAGATAGCCGGCCTCGGTGTAAAGCTGAGAACTGGTTGATACTCGATGCTACACTCATTGAGACCATACTCTCGAGATAGTTCCGGCCGCAAGAAGTGATATTGAGAACCTCTAGAACCCGATTACTTTTGCAAGGACAGGTTGAAACCAACTGAACTTCAAGAGGGTAATACCTTTGACTCCATGCAAGCCTTAAACTTAAGGGCTATTATGTGACTTGTTTGTCTTTTCCATGCCTGTTATCTGCTATACCTGTTGTTTGTTTTCATCATGACATCATGCATAATAACATAACATGCATACTTCATTATACTAACCATTTCAAAGACCGAGGGGATTTATCTTTGTTCTGTTTTGCAGATTATGGCTTCCATGCGCAGAAATACCATCCGAGTTAACTTTGTGCAAATACCTGCTCAACTCAAGGAGTTAGCCTCAAAAGTTTCTGAGACTTCTTCCTTCATTAAGAGACATGGTCAGCTTCTTAGCGCTGTTACCTCAAAGTTTGATGAGTAGATGATGGGTGTGCTTTTCCAGTTCTTCGATCCTGTGCATCATTGCTTCACGTTCCCAGATTATCAGCTAGTTCCCACTTTGTAAGAGTTTTCTCACTTTTGGGGCATATCCATCCTTGAGTATATGCCCTTCACAGGTATGGAAGAGACTCCTAGACCAGAAGACATTGCTTCAGCTCTGCATCTGAAACAGGCTGATGTAGTATTCAATTGGGAGACACGAAGCGGGGTTGATGGTTTCTTAGCCAAGTTTCTAATGGATCAAGTTCAGTTATTCTGGGATAAATTGGATTTCCAGGCTTTCGAAGACATCTTGGTTCTCCTCATCTATGGTTTGGTTCTCTTCCCGAATCTAGATTCCTTTGTAGATGTGAATGCGGTTAAGATCTTCCTGTCTCACAATCCAGTGCCTACTCTACTTGGTGATATCCTGCATGCCCTATATACTCGTGATGTGTGAAGAAGAGGGACTCTTATGTGTTGTATGTTGCTGTTGTCAAGGTGGTTTATTTCGCACCTCCCAAAATCTGTGTTGAAGAATGAAGAAGGTTTAGGATGGTCTTACAGGATAATGTCCCTTTCCCATACAGACATTCTTTGGAGTTCCAAGGCTATGGGAAGCACTGCTGTCATTGATTGTTGTGGGGGATACCCTAATGTCCCGTTGCTTGGAATCAAAGGGGGGTATAACCTACAATCCCTGCCTAGCTTTACGACAATTTGGTCGTGCTCGGAAAGATGGTCCTCATGAGCTACTTCTTACAAATATTGCATTTAACTACAAGGAGGACATTGACGAGCATCGCCGGAGGTTTATACGAGCTTGGGGAATGGTGAACAGATCGTATCCCCAAGAGCTAGGACCAAAAAATTTCCTCCCTATGCAGCCTTATCTCCAGTGGGTTCGATCTCGAGCCCAAAAGCTTGGAATGCCTTATGAAGTTGTGTTTCCAGTGATTGTGGAGCCTACCAATGAAGAGGACATTCCTTATACAATCCTTTATCCCTACATGACAACTGATCTTGGGGCATTGAAGAGACCCTGGATTCAGCTGAAAGAGGAGAGGGATACCTACCACGAAAAGTATCATGAGCAAGAAAGGAAGATCTTGAAGCTCTCCAGGCAACTCAAGAATGAAAGAATGATCAATGACTATGTCAGCACGAAGGGGAAGTGTCCATGGGATTTCTGATTTTGCTTTTTCTAGTTTAAATTTGCTTTCCATTTGTTTCTTTGTAACGCCTTAAAGGCATTGATTGAACACTTTTGCAAGTTAATCTAATAAAGTTTTGTTTTATTTTTGTTTCATTTTTGTTTTGAAAATTTAAATCTCCCAAAGTCTTTAAAATCATTACATACGCATCCCATTATCATGCACGCCATTATAGGTACCATTACAGGATTCTCATCTTCTTCACTATTTATTTCAGCACGAGATGTCTTCTGATCAAGCTATCAAAGACATTCAGGCACAAAATGCCCAGTTCCAAGAGATGTTCTTGAGCTTGGATAAAGGGCAAGAGGATTTGAAAGCTCTCATTCTGAAAGAGAAAGAGAAGAAGAAGAAGAAGAAGAAGTTTGTTCCTTTGAGTATGGGCAAAAGGTTTGGTGATAGGTTGAAACAACAAGTTGGTCTGTCCCTTTCATCCAAGGAAGGGGAGAACTAAGAAGAAGAAAAAGGTCCCAGTCCTGCAATCTCTGATGATGATACGAATTTTGATGAGGAGAAATATCCTCCTGCTGAGGATAGGTACAAACAACTAGAAGACCGTATGAGTGTTATGGAGATTCAGAAAATCCCTGGTTTGGACTTTGGAGAGATGGGATTGGTATCGGGAGTGGTGATCCCTCATAAGTTCAATGCTCCAGTTTTTGCTAAATACGACGGGGTATCCTGTCCAAAACTCCATCTCCGCTCGTATGTCTGGAAAATTCAACCCCACACTGCTGATAGAAATTTATGGGTACATTTCTTTCAAGATAGTCTATCAGGGACTCAGCTTGAATGGTTTTATCAGTTGGAAGGAGTTAATGTCTGAAATTGGGAGGACCTTGCTGCTGCTTTTTACAAGCAGTATTAGTATAATGCCGACCTTGATCCCACTCGTACTCAGCTTCAGGGTATTTCTATGGGTGCAAGTGAAGGTTTTAAGGACTATGCTCAAAAGTGGAGAGATTTGGATGGAAGAGTCCAACCCCCTTTGTCTGATAGGGAGTTGGTTGACATGTTTCTGGGGACACTATCTGGTTCGTTTTTCAATCATCTGATCGACAGTTCATCATCTGGGTTTACTGAGTTGATCTTGACTGGAGAGAGAGTAGAAGCTGGTATCCGAAGTGGTAAGATACAGAAGGATACTTCATCAAGTGCAGTGGAGAATCCTTTCACCGGTAAGAAAGAAGCTAGTGTAGTCTACGGCCCGAGGGGCCAAATCAGACCTGAACACCGTCAAGCGGTAAATGCGGTAGTGATATCAAGACCCACCGTTGCTCCACAATGCAACAATCAACAAAGGGTGGAAAGACCACAGAGACAGTACACTCGGATCAATATGACCTTGTCTCAAATTCTACCACAATTATTGAAGGACAACCTGGTAACTCTGAGGGAAGCCTCGAAGAATCCCAACACCACATCTCCGCTATATAACCTGAATGCCCGCTGCGCCTATCACTCTGATGGCCCAGGTCATGATACAAACAACTGTTGGGCCTTAAAGAATAAGGTGCAAGACTTGATCAAAGCCAAAGAGATTGAGTTTGACGCTCCGGAGGAGCCCAACGTCATAACTGCTCCTATGCCCAAACATGGTCATGGAGTAAATGCTATAGACGATGATTTTTTTGTGACTTCCGTGGAAGAAATCTCTACTCCCTTGATGATAGTAAAGAAGAATTTGTTGTTGGACGGTTTATTTCCGAGTTGTGGTGAAGGTTGCCACATGTGTTCCAATATACCTGCTGGTTGCCACTTATTGAAATCAGGTGTTCAGTGCCTGATGGATAACAAAGAGATCCTGTTCGAAAAGACTATGATTCTGTTGGTTCCAACTAAAGATGTTGCCATCATGACCATTTCCGCCAATCCTTCCAAGGTTTCCTCGAGAAAGCCTGTTAGGATTACATTTGTCCCAAGAGCTGCTCCATTAATAATTACTGTCCCTGGCCCTATCCCATACACTTAGGATAAGGTTGTCCCTTGGAACTACGGTGCAGGAGTGTATTACCATGGAGTTAAGCAATATTTGAAAAGTGAGGAAGCTGATATCAACAATATTGTCGGAGCTAGCAAGGTCACCAGAAGTGGAAGACTCTTTTCTCCTGAAATTTCTCCTCCGACTATCCATAAACCTGTTGTCATTCCACCTGCTAGTACATCATCTACTGTCCCAGTTCCTATTCCAGTTACCACCCCTGTCGCTGAGCCATCTAGCACTCGGGGCAAAGAAATAACAGGTGAGACTGCCCGGACGGAGGCGACAAAGAAGATCATTGTGGAAACCTCTAAGCAGGAGATAGAGGAAATTCAGAAGATTATCAAGAAGAGTGACTACAACGTAGTCGAGCAGCTGGGGCAGACCCCGTCAAAAATCTCCATGTTGTCCTTGTTATTATGCTCAGAAGCCCATGAAAAGGATTTAATTTCTTTCCTCAAAACAGCACATGTGCCGCAGGAAACTTCGGCTGATCAATTTAAAGATTGTGTAGCTAGTTTGGCTACCGACAATGGGCTAGGTTTCTCAGACGCATATCTGACTGCTAAAGGAAGAAATCACAATGATGTTTTGCATGTCTCGATCGAGTGAAGGGGCACTACTATGGCCCATGTGCTAGTGGATACCAGGTCCTCTTTGAATGTTTTGCCAAAGAAAGCATTAGACCGTCTGGACTGTGAAGGTTTGATTCTAAAATCGAGCAATATTGTGGTCAGGGCTTTCGACGGGTCAAAAAGGATGGTTCACGGGGAAGTGGACGTCCCCGTTAAAGTTGGCTCTCAGACTTTTGCATCTACTTTCCACGTGATGGATATCAGACCATCATATTCTTGCTTGCTGGGTTGCCCTTGGATTCATAAGGCTGGGGCAGTGACTTCTACGCTCCATCAAATGTTGAAATATCCGGTAAAAGGGAAGATCATCACAGTACAAGGTAAGGAGGAGTACATGGTGAGTCATCTTAATTCCTTTCGTTACATGGAGATGGATGGGGAGTTCATCGAAACCCCTTGTCAGAATTTTGAAGAAGTCCCCCAGAATTTGGCGTCGACTGAAATTGCTACTGACAAACCTCCGATGAAGATGGCTTCCCTCAAGGATGCCAGGGATGTAATTGAAAAAGGTGGGTGTGCAAATTGGGGTCAGCTCCATGATTTCACACACAAAACTGACAAATTTGGTTTGGGCTTCACTACAGGGGCTCAAAGGGCTGTTAGGCGCAAGCGGATTGGAAGACCTCCTTTGCACATCAGTAATCCAGGAGTTAATGCGGTGGAAGACAGTGAAGAAGATTCAGATATCAACAACTGGATCTACCCTACAACCAATGGAGGATTGAACAAATGGACGACGAAAGACTTCATACCTGTTTCCTTTATTTCACAGTAATTGACTTTTGTTTTGAAGTTTGTAATAAACAGTTTAAAACTTTACGGCCCGGTGCCTTGCCCGAGGCACCTTGGCTTTGCTTGTGAGGGCTTATTATCTGTCGTTTTCATATATCATCAATAAAACATTGGACGTTTCTTGCATTACAAATTTTGCGCTCTTTGTTTTTCTTTCTTGTCTCTCACTTTATCAAAACAATTATGCTCTTACACACACTCACGTATCATAATGCAGATCCATATCCACTCTGGATCCCATTGATAACAACTCTGCTACTGCCAGTTATGACTTCGAAAATCCGATCAACCAAGCTGAGGACGAAGGTGAGGAGGATTGTGAGGTACTGGGAGAACTTGCTAGACTATTGCTACAGGAAGAGAGGGCCGTACAGCCTCATGAAGAGCCAGTCAAATCAGTAAATTTGGGTACAGAGGAAGACATGAAATAGGTCAAGATAGGTACGAATCTGGAGCCTAGTATCAAGCAACGGTTGATACAGATGCTACGCGACTAAGTTGAGATCTTTGCCTGGTCTTATGAAGACATGCCTGGTTTGGACACTGATATTGTGGTACACCTCCTGCCAACCAAAGAAGACTGCCCTCCCGTAAAGCAGAAGGTACGTCGTATGCACCCTGAGATGTCTGAGCAAATCAAAGCTGAAGTCATGAAACAGTTCGACGCGGGATTTTTAGCTGTCACTTCTTATCCGCAGTGGATTGCCAACGTTGTTCCGGTGCCTAAGAAAGATGGTAAGGTACAAATGTGTGTGGACTATAGAGATCTGAACAGGGCGAGCCCCAAGATGATTTCCCACTTCCTCATATCGATGTTCTAGTCGTCAACACCGCGCAACATAAGATCTTTTCCTTCATGGATGGTTTTTCTGGTTATAATCAGATTAAGATGGCTCTCGAGGACATGGAGAAGATGACCTTCGTTACATAGTGGGGTACCTTTTGCTACAAGGTCATGCCGTTCAGATTGAAGAATGTTGGGGCCACTTATCAGCGCGCCATGGTCGCTTTGTTCCACGACATGATTCACCATGAGATTGAGGTTTATGTTGATGAGATGATCGCAAGGTCCCAAACTGAGGAAGAACACCTTGACCATCTCCAGAAACTGTTTGATAGGTTGAAGACGTACAAGCTAAGGCTGAACCCGAACAAGTGCACCCTCGGGGTAAGGTCTGGTAAGTTGCTAGGTTTCATCGTCCGTGATAAGGGTATTCAGGTGGACCCTGCAAAGGTGAAGGCCATATAGGAGATGCCGAATCCCCGTATAGAAAAGGAAGTCAGAGGATTTTTGGGACATCTGAACTACATCGCCCGATTCATTTCACATATGACCGCTACTTGTGAGCCAATCTTCAAGCTGCTGAAGAAAGATCAAGTGGTAAAATGGAATGATGAATGTCAGACCGCTTTCGAAAGAATCAAAGAATACCTCCAAGAGCCACCAATTCAGATTCCTCCAGTTGAAGGAAGACCTTTGATCTTATACTTGATAGTACTGGATAATTCAATGGGGTGTGTGTTGGGGCAGCATGACAAGTTTGGCCGAAAATAGCATGCTATTTACTACCTTAGCAAAAAGTTTACCGACTGCGAGACCCGATACTCGTTGCTCGAGAAAACTTGCTACGCTTTGGCATGGGATGCTCGCCGGCTGAAACAGTATATGCTGACTCACACCACTTTGTTGATATTAAAGATGGACCCAATCAAGTATATCTTCGAAAATCCCGCCTTATCCGGAAGAATAGCAAGATGGAAGATGATCTTAACTGAGTATGACATCCAGTACACAACCCAAAAAGCAATCAAGGGGAGTGTGTTGGCGGATCATTTGGCGCATTAGGCTGTGGATGACTACCAATCCATGAATTTCGAGTTCCCGGATGAGAACATCATGTTGGTGACCGACTGTGAAGAACCTGGACCAGATGAAGGACCTAAGGAAGGATCCCGATGGTCTATGTATTTCGGTGGAGCATCAAACGCGTTAGGTAATGGCATTGGCGCTGTGATTATATCTCCTGAGGGCTGTCATACTCCATTCACTGCCCGATTATGTTTTAACTGCACCAACAATATGGAGGAGTATGAAGCATGCATCATGGGTCTTCGAGCTGCTATTGACCTAAGGATTAAGTTCTTGAGTGTATTCAGAGATTCTACTCTAGTGATCAGTCATATCAAAGGCGAGTGGGATATGAAGCACCCAAATCTTATTCCTTACAAAGAGTATGTATTGACATTGCTCCCCCACTTTGAGGAGATAACCTTTGAACACTTCCCAAGAGAGGAGAATCAGTTAGAGGATGCGTTAACTACTATGTATTCTATGTTCAAAGTCAGGTGGGACAATGAAGCTCCCCAGATTACCATTGAGAGGTTGGACGAACCCACACATTGCTGTGACATCGAGACTGAAGAGGTAGAAAATAAACCCTGGTTTCACGAGGTAAAGAGGTATCTTGAGGCACAAGAATACCCCGAGGGTGCATATGTTAATGATAATAAGTTCTTGAGAAGGTTCGCTACGAAGTTCTTCATCTGTAATGGAATCCTCTTTAAGCGTAACTATGATTCAACCCTACTACGATGCATGGACAAGAGTGGGGAAGAAAGGATCATGACAGAGTTACATGAAGGTACCTTCGGAACTCATTCCAGTGGACATACCATGGCGAAGAAGATCCTACGGGCAGGATATTATTGGTCCACTATGGAAGCCGACTGTTATCAGCATTCTCGGACCTGTCATAAGTTCCAAGTCTATGCTGATAAGGTGCATGTACCTCCGGTTCCTCTGAATATTTTGACAGCTCCCTGCCCTTTTGCAATGTGGGGCATCGACATGATCGGCGAGATCATACCTACTGCGTCTAACAAGCATCGTTTCATTCTGGTGGCTATTGATTATTTTACGAAGTAGGTTGAGACAACTTCCTTTGCTACAGTAACCAAGAACGTCGTGGCACGATTCATCCGACATAATTTGATCTGTCGATATGGTGTACCAGAGTGGATCATTACAGACAATGGTATAAATCTCAACAATACAATGATCACCGAGCTCTGCAAACAACTCAAGATACAACATCATAACTCTTCTCCCTACCGGCCGAAGATGAATGGGGATGTTGAAGTAGTTAATAAGAACATCAAGAAGATTGTGCAGAAGATGACGGTGACATACAAAGACTGGAATGAGATGTTACCATTCGCTCTTCATGGGTACCGCACCTCAGCACGGACATCAACAGGGGCAACACCCTATTCTTTGGTATATGGCATGGAGGCAGTCCTGCCCATCAAAGTCCAGATACCTTCTCTCCAGATTATGAAGGATGCAGGTTTGAGCGAAGATGATTGGATCCAGACCCGGCTTGATCGGTTGAACCTAATCGACGAGAAGAGACTTACTGCTATTTGTCATGGTCAGACGTATCAAAAGCGAATGATCAAGGCTTTTAACAAGAAAGTCAGACGTCAAGAATATCAAGTCGGGGATCTAGTGATCAAACGCATCATACTACCGCAAGGTGATCCCAGGGGCAAATGGACCCCCACTTACGAAGGGGCATTTGTGGTTTAGAACATTTTCTCAGGAGGAGCTATGTTTCTAACTACCATGGATGGTGACGACCTTCCTCACCCCGTCAATGCATACATAATGAAACAATACTACGCATAATCAAAGACCCGCTAGCTCGATTAGCCTAGGCAAAAATAAGGGCTTCCCGGCGAACCAAAAGGGTTCGGGTAAAAGTAAGGGATGAAAATAAAAAAAAACTGTACACCCGGCAAGTCGAAAACCTGAAAAGGCGGCTTGGGAAAAAAAGGGTATCCCGGTGGACTGAAAACCCGAAAGGGAGGTCCAGGAAAAAATTAGGGATCAAAGCATAACACTATGTATCATTGGATCATCTTGCAACCAGATTTCGGTATCGACTATCAAGCTCAGACGGCGCCAATCAATCTGATCTACCTTCGACCAAGTAGCAAAGTGATAAGACGTTTGAAGATATAAGGGAAATAGCAGAGTTGGAAGCCAATGGGATTATTTCACATAACTGTTTTATTTCTTTTTCACAAATTTTATAATTCCTATCTTTCGGCGGTGTTCTCTTACTAGGACGTCAGCCTCTTGTACAAAAAATTCCTATTACAGGCCAACTTCAAAGATCAATGCAATTCATTTTCACAAGAAATTTCGATTTGTTTTTCTTTTTTTGTTTTGTTTTGCAAGAACGTCCAATGATTCATTTTTGATATATGCATTAAAAAATAATCGCTGCTCATAAATGTTTACATAAAAAAAACAAAAGACAGTTACTCGTAATTACAGGAACATGGGCAAACAAGAAGTGTCTGAACCTTACAATTTCTCAACCCACCAGGTACAGGGATAGAGCCAGCTTGAGAATATAACTGAAGGTACATACACTCCCCACAGAGTAGGAAGTATCCAAAAACAGTGGTGTTAGCTCTCCCCAGCCGAGGTTCATACTCACAAATAATTAGGCAAAATTCTCCCCAAGCAGAGTTTATCTATCACCGACAATAGAAGTTCACCATCAGCTGAGTTTATTTCCTCCACAAAAATTCAATCCCCGACAGGGTTCATTATCACCAGCAACGATAATTCATCCCCAGCTGAGGTTATTTCCCCAAATCATCGGATCTTCTAGCAGAGTATCTATCTTCCCCATAGAGTCATTCTCTCGCCAAATTATTCTCCAACAGAGTCTCTCCCGGCGGAATATTCTCGAGCAGAACAGACATAAGTCTCCAGCTCATCATCTTCCGTCATTATCTCCAGCAAGAACGAAGAACCCAACTCTTTGTAATCTCCAATAGCAGTCCAGGATTTACTTTCCCCAGCTAGAGAGTATCATAGGAACCTTGCATATCCATACATCATGGCATACGCATATGCATCATACAGCGCAATCTCATTTATTTTGAGAACATCATTACTCAATACATTTCATACATCATGACATTGCATACGACTAACTCTTTACCTTTTAGGGAAAGATGCAATCAAATTCTCACAAGTTTCTCTGGTTTAGTCAAATCAATGCTAAGATTTATGTTCCAGTTCAAGCTATGAAGCCCGGATTCGACCGGATAATATCTTGATTTCTCCAAAACACCATGAAGCCTGGAAACGACCAGATAGTGGTACATTATAAATTCAAGCTATGAAGCCCGAATTCGACCAGATAATATCTTGATATCTTCAGAATACCATGAAGCCTGGAATCGACCAAATAGTGGTATATCATAAACACAAGCTGTGAAGCCCGAAAATCGATCGGAAAACAACTTAACCCCTCAACAAGGTATTGTGAAGCCTGGAAATCGATCAGATAGCAATACAAGACACCATGAAGCCTGGACTTGACCAGATAATGGTATAATACACCGTGAAGCCTGGATCACGACCAGATAGCGGAAAAATACACTAAAGCCTGGACACAAACATATAACAGTGTAAGGTACTGTGAAGCTTGGAATTCGACCAAATAGAAGTTTACTCGGCCAATTACTATGAAGCCCAGAAACCGACCGGATATTAGTAAGCCTTAAAATTCAAGTTGAAGCCTGAATGCGACCAGATAACAGTTGATTCCTTCTGAAGCCTGGAGCACGACCATATAAGAATTTAGAAATTGTGAAGCCTGGATTACGACCAGATAGCAAGTTTAATCTCATCCCCCAGCAAGTCATTGTGAAGCCTGGAGCACGACTAGATAGCAATCGATCTTATTTTCCTCAACAAATCACTGTGAAGCCTGGAGCACAACCAGATAGTAGTTCATTGTCACCTCCTCAACGAAGAGATGATTCCCCAACAGAGCAACGGACAACTGAAGTTCCTAGAGCTCTATTTCGCTCAAGACAGAGACCAGCATTCCCCAGCGTAGTCCTCCTCAACAACAGGTGTACGGACTCTCGCAAAGGAACCTCTTATGCGATCGACACTTCTTCTGATGGCATATTTACTCCCATCTCCCGACATCAACCTCCAAATGGCATCTATAACTCCATTCTCGACATCGCAAGTCCAGTACCACTTCACGCGAGTGCAAATTTCTGGGCACTCTAGTGTTCAATCATCTTCCACCTTCAAATTACGAAAGGCAGACAAGCAAATCTACATCCTCAGGTTTAAGAAGATTGAACAGGGGCAGATGTTGTACCCTAAAATTTTCCCTCCCATTTTTCTCAATACATTTCAAGTGAGGTCCTCAAATTGCTCAAAGAAGTCCAAGGGTTGACCAGATAAACTCTCTCCTAAGGCAGTCTACCTCAAATTAGGGTTTCAGTTGGCATCAAGATATTTGAGTCCAAGGGATCCAAAATGCTCACCATTGTCCTAATATGTTATCAATATCATTCATGTCAAGTTTCAAGCCTTGCAGAGGAAGTTTGCTCAGCCAATTGCTCAAAGGCCTGAAAATCGACTATGCTAGGGCAAAAGTCAAATGTGTCCTACATATAGTCAAACTTCAAGATTTTTGGTAAACATCCTCATTTTGAATCATTGTTCATCATTTGATCAAGGTTAGATCATGATTCCTCAAGGATTTCTCACAATTCATCAAAACCCAAAAGTTGTTAAATTAGGGTTTTGTAGGAAAAGTCAACCCAACTTTAACCAAGCATAACTTTCTCATACTTTAGTAAAAATGACCCATAAAAATCTCATTTTGAAGAGGATGAAATTACCTACAATGCATCTTCATCTCCCATGTTCAAATTATGCACTCACAAGAAGATATGAATTTGGACATTATAGGTCATTTTGAAAAGTCAACAAAAACACCTTTTGGGTCAAAGCTTCATACATGAACATGCAAGACTCAATTGAGATGAGACCAAAAGGGTTGCTTAGAGGACATCTTAAGATTTCTAAAAAGTCAAAGAACACCTTTCTAGGGTTAAAATTGATGGAATTATGCATTGGCAAAGTTGACCCTTTTTGCAAAATTGCCAAAAGTCAAATGTGCCAAAAATTGCAATTTTTGTCAAATGGGCCAAACTTTTTATGCTTGCATTGAGTTTGTAACATGACCCATGACCCATGATTCCTCCCATTTGTCATTCTTTTATTTTTGTCATTTATTTTGATTTTAAATAAATTAAATCAAATAAAATCAAAATAAAATCATGAAAATATCAAAAACTAATCAAAGCTTGAGATTTTGTGCATGTTTAGGTCTATTATACAACTGGAGGTGGAATCAAATCGTGCAAGCTTCAAATGGACACAAAAATATTTGATTTTCTCAATTTAGAAAGATTTTCACTAAGAATCAAATCATGAATCAATGATCATTATTGGAGAAGATTTGAAACCAAATTGCAACCCTAATTCATTCTTGGGTACATAAGGAACATTTGCAAATCAGAAACAAGGAGATTGGAGGCGTGCAAAGGTGAAAGCAACTTTCAAAAAAATCAAGAAAAGTTGCAAAATGTTTTCCTAGTTCCAGGCTTCCTCAAGCCATTCCAGTCACACAAATCGCTTCCTGGACGTTCTAGGATCCTATTCCAATCACTAGCAAGTCTCATAACGTCCAAAAACGCACTGTAAGGGCCCACGACTTTCATGTCTTTTTGAATTCGTATATCACAATTCTGGCACTTTTACCATGATTTATTTGTATATTTTTAATCCTTGAATCATTTGCAAGCTAACGGTTATGTTTAATTGCGTTTTTATTGATTGTATACAAAGATGCCATGGCTAGGGTTTATGCTTCGTTTTTAGAGATTCTTCGTACAGGTACAATTGGCCATGGATAAGGGTACGATGATGCTCGTGAGGTTGCCACGAGTTGATTGGTACCATTGTTGTGCATTTATCATGCTTGCATAAGATTTTGGAGAAACACAGGGTTGTACCTACGCCCATTTGTCCGTAGGTAAAAGTCAAGGAACCTTTAGCAACGGTGAGAGGAAGGAGATGATAATGTGGCGCCCAATGAATGGCATATTCAAATCTGCGTACGTTTTGATAATTTTTATTTTGTTTTTTCCATATATTGATTATTTGTCATTCTTTGTACAACTAAGCAAGCCAGCCCAGCTGGTAAGCGTGCAGTGAGATTATGCCAAAGGGCCTGGGTTCGATCCCCAGGTCCCCATATTTGTTCAATATTATTTTGCCTTGCATGATTAGGTACACAGGCATCCCACAAGACCACCATGCGCCATCAGCCTTCAACCATCAGATCCCCAGCAAGCCAAATCCAAGGCTTCTTACATGAGGGCCTATCATGGGCGTGAGTCAAGCTAACACACAGGATCTGAGAAGTCAAAGCAGGCCAAGTGTTGTTGGTCTTGATATTTTCAATTGGCACCCCCTTCTTGCTACAACACCAGGCCCATCTTTCTTTCTTTTTAGTTATTTTAATTCTTTTAATTTAATTAGTTTAATTTATTTTCTAACATAATTAATTCTTTTACAAAAAAAATCATAAAATCAATTTCACCAATTTAGAATTTAGGTTTTATTTTATTTTATCAAATTTAATTTTATATTAGGTTTAATTTATTTTTAGGGTAATTCTAACTTTTTTTTGTAAATAATTAAAATCAAATTAGAAAAATTAGGATTGGTTTTGATTTAATTTTTATTTCTTTTCTCAATAAAACAAAAAAATACAAAAAATATGTTAACTCAATTATTTTTCTTAATTTAAATTAATTAATAACCAGGTTTCTTCATTTATTCAATTAAATCTTATTTTCTTAAAAATAATCAAAAACAACAAAAAATGATTTTTCTCTTTTAAATCCCAATTAGGTTTAGACGGGGTCAAAACCCTAATTCTCTCGTTTCGATTCATCGCGCGTGTTTATTTATTTTTACCATATTAATATAACTGCTCATGGTATGTAATAGTTTAATTAGTATTTTCCTTTCTTTATCGTTTTACGGGTTTTTGGCTATGTAATTAATCCCCTACCCCAAAGCCTTGTAATAGCGTAGTTTTATTTCTCGCATTTTAATTCTCACGAATATTAACTGTTAGATGTATGATAATAGGATTGTATCACAAGATTACATGACAATTTAAAATGGCTAGCAAATCCTAAATGTTCAAAGATAATAATTGAAATCAAATCACTCGCACATGCACACTCCTAGGGTATACTCCCACTTCGTTTGCCTTTGTTAAACGATCATTAAGTATAGTGTATTTTAGTGGTCGCCTTTTTTGTCTAAACAAAGATCAAATGTCCCGTTCCGAAAGGTTGCCTCAGAAGTGTTGCCTCGGAAAGGTTGCCTCGGAAATGTTGCCTCAAACATGATCTTAAGACATTAGGATTATTACTAAGATGTCCTAATATTGATTTAGTGATTGTACATCCCTTTCGAATTGACCCTTACAACTCCAACAATGGTGCTACTTATTTCTCAATAGTAGGATAGCATTGTCTAAAGGAAACAAGAACATAAATAATCTTTTTTCAAGTAGGTAGATGCTAGTAGGTACTTGCTCAAAATCAAACTTTTTCACACTTACATTTCTTACAAACAAAGTTTTCAATAACACTTCATAACACTCTTGAGGACTGATATTAGGGTTAAAACGAAGTAAAACAAAACTTTTCAAAACAAACAAACACAAGCAATTTAGAAAGATGAGCAAGTACCTAAGAACCCGTGGAAAACCAAGGATAGAAAGGATGCTAATACCTTCCCTTTCTATAATCTACCCCCCGTACTCAAAATCTCGAAAAAGGAGTTTTTCTATGCTTTTTTCCTTTCCGGTTGGATAAAATAAAAGTCGGTGGTGACTCTTGCTTACCGCGACATTTTGCAAACACAAACGCAAACCAAGATTTTCTTAAAACAGTCCGGTTCTGCCACCGTATCACACACTGCATGTTAACAATACAAACATGTAAAAAGACAATATTACTTACAATGTTGTGGTGTCTCCCAAAGAGCGCTTTGTTTAACATCGTTAAAGCTCGACGGTCTACGGTGATTTCAGAAATCACCAAGATAGACCACACTTTTTTCTCGAATTACCTCGCCTTCAAGGTAGACTTTTAACAGTTGTCCATTGCAGTCCAAACTTCCTTTGAGATGGGATCCTCCAACACAATTGATAAATAACCTTTCACATCTTTGATCATGAACGGACCCGACCATTTGGCCAACTTTGAAGTCTTTGTGACGAATTTTCTTGACATGATAAAATATGACTTTTTCTTTATACAAATTGTTGGAGTGATATGTGTGATCAGTGGATCTGGAACTGACTGTTTAACGCTGGTTCGCGAAATGTCGCGGAAGCAAGAGTCGCCACCGTCTTTTATTTTCTCCAAATGTAAAGGACAAAAGCACAAAAAAATTCCTTAAAGAGATTGCTCTCGGTTCGGGAGGTAGGTTATAGAAAGGGAAGGTGTTAGCACCCTTTCTATCCATGGTTATCCATGGGCTCTTAGATACTTGCTCATTTGTGTTTTCAAAAAATGGTTTGTTTGCTTTTCAATTGTGGGTTTTAAAAAAGTTTCTTTGAAAATTCCAGTTCGACTCTTGTATCGGTCCTCAAGAGTGTTTGAAAAATTGCTTGCGAAAGCTTTTTGAAAAGGTGTCGGTGTGAAAAGTATTTTTTGATTGGTTTTGAAATTAGAGCAAGTATCTAGAGTCGTCTACCTACCCTAAGGAATTCGTCTGTGTAAATGTCCTTTAAAGTAGTGCCATCCCACCATTGAGAGGTAGGTAGCACCACCGTTGGAGGTGTTCGGGTCAATTCGAGGTTCGGGACATGGTGATCACCGGAGCAATGGGAAGACACCTTAGAAGCTACCCTCATGCCAGGTTCCCGGATCATGAGGACTTACTAAGACATCCTCTACTCGACGATCACCTTTCGAGGCAAGGCAACAGTGAGGCGTACCCTAGGGGTGGTGTGTGATTTGTGTGTCATGTTCAGTTATTTTATCTTGTTCATGTCAAAGTGATGTATGCGTTTGTTTTTATTTTTGTCATTCATTCTTGCATGCATTTATTAACAGTTAAAAAGATGCGGAAATTCAAAGTTCTAAACTATTACAAAGGCGCGGGTCCACATCGCCAAATTAAAATCCAGGACCCGATTTGACAGAAAGTAAATAAAGTGCGAGAAGTAAAATGTCCGAGTTTACAAGGCTTTGGGAGAGTTACATTCATATTATAAGAAATAAAATAAAATGCGCGAATTGAATTGAAATTGAAAGCGAGGGCGTTGGACCCTTTTTAACGAAATTAAATTATTATTTACAAATTAATTCAATTAAGGAAAAAGAAATTATTTTTTAGTTTTTTTTGTATTTATGGTTTTTATGTGAATTAAATGAAATTAACTAATTAACCCTAATTCTACAACTTTTATTTATTAAGAAAATATGAAAATTATCTACCATTAAACCTAATTTAATTAATGCAATTTGATTTATAAAAATAAATAATTAATTATGGTGAAAAGAAAAGAAAAAAGGATAAAAATTGATACAAACCCTAATTCTACAAGTTTTTCATTTATTAAGAAAAAGATACTAAAATTAAACCTAATTTAAAAAGCCAAATTAATTAAGGATATTTACTTACAAAAATATTAATTAAATAAATATATTTTAAATTTTTTTGTCTTTTCTGATTTTTCTATTGTTTTTATATTTTTATGAAAATAATTAAATTAAAGGAATTAATTAAAAAAAAGCAATAATTGAAATAAATAAAATAAATAAAAGAGAAGAAATACAATACCTTGGGGGGTTCTGTCCCCAATTGAGAGGTATAATTGTAGCATTTTAGGCCCAATGACCCTTTGGCCTTGCTGACTTCTCAGCTTGCATGCATAGGCGTTGACTCATGTCCATCATGTTCTTCAGATCTGGTCCCTTGGATTGATCTTGGTAGGCACGTGGAAGGCTTGATATGGTGGATGTATGATGCACCCTAGTATTGAACCTGCATGGGATTAGATTAAGAGAAAAAACATTGAAAGAGAGTGGGGGACCTGGGGATCGAACCCAGGTCCCAAAGGTTACCAATGTTACTTTTCACCATTCAAGCTAGCGCGTTCATTCTTTAACCTAATGGAAACTAAATAATATAATGAAAAAAATGGATTAGTGGACAGAATAAAAAAAACCGCGCTAATTATTTGAATCCTCCAATGGTATTCCTCCACGCATCATCTTCCCCACTAATTCCTTGCTTTTGCCTGCAAATATATATTAAATAGCGGGGGTTTTAACCCCCCACAATCTGAAATACAGAAAATAGCGAATAGAAATCAAGCCAAAATAAAAAGGGCGCGACTAGTGATTCTGGATCGTCCAAGCATGCCGAGTTCAGTGGTATAGGTCTCAAGTCTCAATTGTTCCTGAATAAGGAAGCCCCAATTCATGACCTCTGTAACCCTAAAAGACAACAATGGCAATTTCGCGTATGGTGCATGAAAATTCAATCAAGCTGTGTGGTTAGCTTCAGGAAGGTCTCATTAGTATAATTCAATCAAAAAAATGCAAGAATGATGCATGTAAATTGATGCACGAATACAAAAAATATGGTGAACAAGGTTGTTTCGTGTTACCAATTCTGGAGCTTAGAAGCTATGATTTTGATTCAGGAGCCTTCCTTGATGTCCCAAGAAGGTGATAGAATGGTTGTTTTGGCTTGAAAACCTTTGCAATCGTGATTTCAGTTTTAAAATTTTCTTGAAAAAATGCCAACTTGGTTATGGCTTTTGGGCGCAGCTTTTGTGGTCTCTTGGAATAGGGTTAGCTTTACACTTATGTATGGAATGATTAGGGTAAGAATTTAGAGCCAAAGGATCCTTGCATTGATGTGAAAAATATTTGATTTTCAAGCCATAATTTTTCAATCTTTTTCACATGTTTTTGGTGCCAATCATATCCAATTACATGGATTCTTTCAAAATCAGATCATGCACTAAATCTTGAGACTATTTCATGCACAAAAAGATTTAAAAAGTTAGGTTTAGTATTTTTCATGTATTTTAATAAATTAAATGAATTTCTAGCAATTAAAAATTCAAATAAATAAAATAAAAATGATGAAAAACTTCCCTTTGGGCCAAATGGTCGTGAACATGTTTTGGATAATGATTCTTTGAAGAAAAAGAGGCCCATTAGCATTTTTAAGACTTTTGAAGCAATGTTGACTTTTCAAAATACCCAAACATTTCCCAACTTCCACAAGGCATAACTTGCTCAATTGTTAAGCTTTGCTCATGTTCTTGGCCATTTTGGAAAGGTCGTTGAGTCCTCTAACCAATGTCTTTGTGCCATGTCATTTTGATTTACCAATCTCAAGTTATGGGCTTTGACTTAAAGTCCCTTTTTGTTGACTTTTGAAAATGACCTATAATGTTGAAATTGATAACTTTTTATGAGAGCATTTCTTG
Organism: Vicia faba; assembly: GCA_948472305.1. NCBI lineage: Eukaryota > Viridiplantae > Streptophyta > Magnoliopsida > Fabales > Fabaceae > Vicia > Vicia faba. The sequence continues at coordinate 161,297,660 of OX451741.1, read as the reverse complement.
GACTTTAAGTGTGAAGAGGAGTTGTAGGAAATGTCTTTATCTTCAAAATGAGCTTTGGATGGAATTTTGCTGATAATCCATGTGGAAGTTATGCCTTGGTCAAGTTACAGTTGACTTTTTCAACTATCCAAATATGGAAACTTTTGCATCTTGAGACTTTTTGAGCCAATCTTTGAGAATCATGATCAAGCATTGATCAAATGATGTTTGTGGCTTCAAAATGAGATTTTGCCCAAAAATTTGAACTTTTGACTGTCAAATGACCATTTTGCCCCTACAGTTGACTGTAGTGCAATTAGGGTTTTTGACTGTGCAACTTTGTGCTGTAAGTCTTGAAACTTGGTATGAGGATGCTTGACCATGTTTATAGGCATGTGGGACTTGATTGGACCCTTGGAAACCTCATTTTCTTTGTCAGAACCAAAACCCTAATTTTTGACTGTTAGGAGGCCCTTGAACCGTGCAACCCTTGGGGAGATTTTGAAGCATGACTTGGCAAATTTTGAAGAATATGGGAGGGAAAATTTTGGGGTGCAACAGTTGCCCCTGTTCAATCTTCTTAGACCTGAGGATGCAGATTGGCTGACGTGCCTTTCGTAATCCGAAGGTGGAAGATGATTGAACACTAGAGTGCCCAGAAATTTGCGCTCACATAGCAGTGTGATGGGGGAATGGGCTTACAGATGCCATTTGGAGATTGATGGATAGGATAATGGGCTTATAGATGCCATGCTAAGAGGTGATGGATAAGTGGATGGGCTTATAGATGCCATCTGGATGTTTATCGCGTAAGAGATTCCTTAGCAAGAACTTGCGTACTTGCAAAAAAGAGAAATGAGTACCTGGCCTGTTATAGGAGCTGGTCTTCAAACTCTTCGTATAGATGTGTCCTGATTGGTTACAGGAGCTGAATCTGGAGCTTCAAACGGTGATGAATGAACCAGGGATGGTTACTACCTCAACAGGAACGGTGAGAGAACCTTGGATGATTACTACCTCGACAGGAACGCTGAGAGAATCTTGAACGACTTCAACCTCAACAGCAATCATTGAGAGAATCTTGGGCGACTTCAACCTCAATAGCAATCATTGAGAGAATCTTGGGCGACTTCAACCTCAACAGCAATCATTGAGAGAATCTTGGGCGACTTCAACCTCAACAACAATCATTGAGAGAATCTTGGGATGATTACTACCTCCGCAGTATCGGGGAGAGAACCATAGGCGACTACAACCTCAACAACAATCATTGAGAGAATCTTGGGATGATTACTACCTCCGCAGTATCGGGGAGAGAACCATAGGCGACTACAACCTCAACAGTATCATTGAGAGAATCTTGGGCGACTTCAACTTCAACAGTAACGCTGAGCGAATCTGGGGATGATTACTACCTCCGCAGTATCGGGGAGAGAACCATAGGCGACTACAACCTCAACAGTAATCATTGAGGGAATCTTGGGCGACTTCGACTTCAACAGTAACGCTGAGCGAATCTGGGGATGATTACTACCTCCGCAGTAACGGGGAGAGAACCATAGGCGACTACAACCTCAACAGTAATCATTGAGAGAATCTTGGATAACTTCTTCTTCAACAGTAACGCTGAGAGAAACTTGGGGCGATTACTACCTCCGCAGTAATGGGGAGAGAACCACAGGCGACTACAACCTCAACAGTAATCATTGAGAGAATCTTGGATATCTTCTACTGAGTCTTTATCAGGAAAATCTGTTAGGGGTCGATTTTGCTGGACTAGAGAAGGCCTTGGACTGGATAAGAAACAGAGAAATCTTAGAGTCGATTTAACTGAACCGGTCTAGGTCTTGAAATGTCTTCAACTGGATAAGAAACAGGGAGATCTTAGGGTCGATCTGACTGAACCAGAGAAGGCCTTTGACTGGATAAGAAACAGAGAAATCTTAGGGTCGATTTAACTGAACCGGTCTAGGTCTTGAATGTCTTCAACTGGATAAGAAACAGGGAGGTCTTAGGGTCGATCTGACTGAACCAGAGAAGGCCTTGGACTGGATAAGAAACAGAAAAGTCTTAGGGTCGACTTAACTGAACCGGTCAAGGTCTTGAAATGTAGCTGAGAATTTAACTGGATCTTTCCTGAAAGGTAAAGGTCAGTCATATGCAATGCATGATATGGATCAAGCAATGGTGCTCTATAAATGAGATTTGTAAGATATGATGCGTATATGCATGCTATAATGTATGGAAGTGCGATGTTTATGAATGTATCTTTTGTCTTAGGAAAATAAATCCTTGACGGGTGCCAGGAAGTCACTCCTGGGCTGATGTTGAAGAATATATTTTGCTTCCTCTGGGGATGAGAGTTGCAAGAATACCGGTAGGAGAAGATAACTCCGTTGGGGAATAAACTTGACGAATGGATTACTCTGCGGGAGAAAAGTACTCTAGCACTCTTGCTGGGGAGCAATACTCTGTGGGGAGAGAGGTACCTTGTTGAGTTGTTGATAATAACTTGCTGGGGATACCCTTGTTGTGTTGGAAGTGTTAATAGACTTCGCTGTGGGTAAGAAGACTTCGTCGAGGACGCTATTTCCGTGGCTTTTGGCTGAGGATAACCCAGTTATATTCTGGTAAGGAAATAACTCTTTGAATAAAGTCGGGGGACGCGTTCGTGCTCTGCGAGTATAAGCTTCCAGAATCTACTGGGGATAAGCTTACTGCTTGGGGAAATGGATTCCAACTTTCCTGGGGAACTAGGTTGGACTCTCCTGGGGGAGTTTTGAACTGTAATTTTTGTAAGTTGAAAGAGGGAACCTATGTAGGGTTGCCTGATGATGAGCTCGTGTAAAACCACATCTTGGAAAGAAGGACACCTGTGTCGGGTTGACTGATGACGAGTCCGTGTAAAACTACGTCTGGAGCTTGAGAAGGGAACCTGTGTGGGGTTACTTTGACGATGAGCCCGTGTAAAACTGCATCCTGGAAGAGGTAAAACCTGGGTAGGATTTCTTTGGGATAAGTTCGTGTAAAACTTTGGCGGAACCGGGGTAAGGTTATCGCGAGGTAAGTTCGTGTAAAACTTCGGGAGGAACCGGGGTGAGGTTACTGCCGGATAAGTTCGTGTAAAACTTCTTGATAAACCGGAGTAAGGTCATCTTGAGATAAGCCCATGTAAGACTTCTGGAGGAACCGGGGTGAGGTTACTGCAGGATAAGTTCGTGTAAAACTTCTTGATTAACCGGGGTAAGGTCATCTTGAGATAAGCCCGTGTAAGACTTCTGGAGGAACCGGGGTGAGGTTACTGCAGGATAAGTTCGTGTAAAACTTGAGATAAATCCGTGTAAGACTTCAGGGGGAACCGGTGTAGGGTCATTTTGATGATAAGTCCGAGTAAGACTTCTGGAGGAACCGGGGTAAGGTTACTTGATGATGGGTCCGTGTAAGACTTTATTTGAGAAGGAAAGGAACCGGTGTAGGGTTACTTGTGGATGAGTCCGTGTAAGACTTTGCTTGAAAGTTGAGTAGGAACCGGTGTAGGGTTACTTGATGATGATCAAATGGATGATTGTCCTGTTTGGTTTCGGATGTTACCCACGATCTGGAATTTGTAAAGGTAGATGGTAATCATCTTTGTATCAACCTTTCGTTGGTACTTTGGTTGACAAAGCAATTGGATCGCCTGGCGACTTATTATTGCCCCTGTTTCTGAGGTGGGAGAGGAAGACCTGTGAGGTGCTGATAATTGTTGATGGACCAACCTTCTTCTGGTGGGCAGGTGACAAGGTGACAGGACATAGTCGTACGCTTTGATCCCTAACTTTTGCCTGGACCGCCCTTTCGGGTTTTCAGTCCGCTGGGATACCCATTTTTTCCCAAGCCGCCTTTTCAGGTTTTCGGCTTGCCGGGTGTACAAATTTTTTCATTTTCATCCCTTATTTTTGCCCGAACCCTTTTGGTTCGCCGGGAAGCCCTTATTTTTGCCTAGGCATGTCAACCTAGTGGGTCTTTGCGTAGTATTTTTTCCGACTATGTCCACACTCTCCGGATGTAGGGAGTTGCCCCTGTTAGAAATGTTTTGTCATACCCCAGAAGATGTTTGATCAGGCAAGATTCGTTGCTGGAATGCCCCAAGTGGCTCAGGAGGAGATTTGCCCCAGGCTGCTTGGCCTTTGAGAGATTCTCCGAATCTTGATTGGACTGCCCCAGATAATAGACCATGATCATCATATCATGCCCCTTGATTGGAAGTGCTTTTGTTCACCAGATATTTTTCGTGCGAATTTTCCTGCTGTTCAAATAAAAGTCATATGCAAACAATGTTATATCAAAATGCAAAGCTTATATCTGTCTTGAAGATTTTGGGAATGCATTCTTTTTCATAAAACAAATGAATGTTTGTAAAACGCAATGTCAACTCCGTATTTTACCGTAAGCCTTAAGGAGTCAGGATACCTTTCGTAACAGTATGCTTTCGAACTAACCCATACTTCAGCTAGGACTTTTAAGGGTTATAACGTGGCCTGGTTCACGTTTTAAGAAACAAAGGATAAAGGCTCAAATTATTTGTATCCACCCGCTCTTCGTGATGTTCTCCAAACCTTAACTCAGTTGATCATACGTTAGACCTTGTTTGAGTCTTTGCTTTGATGCTCCAGTGACGGTCCAGATATTGATGATTTATTCTGAATAGGCAGTCATTCCTTTTTTTGTTGAGGGTTTATAAGACCTCTTTCTTTTTGATTTTGCTATCCCTATTTTTTTGCCTGAACTGTTTCCTTTTGAATTTACAGTCAGCGGGATGCCCCAGTTTTGTAAGTCTCCTTCATGGGTTTTGACTTATTGGGTTTTGATTTTGAGAGTTAATGACTGCCTGTCTCTATGATTGTTCGGAACCATCACTGTCTTTCTTTTTTTGTAAGGATCCATTTGATGTCGTTCGTTGTGCACTTGGATCAACTGAGAGAACTACCCTGCCCCAGGTTATAATTAAGGGTTTTAAATGTCGAAAAGAAAAACTCCTACTTCTTTGGCTCAGATGGGTTGACGAGGGATTATCATCCTTATAACTCCAGTGTTTAGGGATTGAAACAATGCCTGTACCTCATCAGCGGGGTCTGTTCAAAAGCATACTGTAATGATCGCGGTATTGTTTTCGTCATCCTCCCTCAAGAGGCCTAGAATTTTTAATTGAGAGTCGATCATCACAAAAATATGAAAACGGTTTTAAGTATGATAAACATAATTAATTCAAGACAGACATGTGTAATGCATTCATGAAATAAAAGAGTTTAACATGACAATTGTTTGTTTGAACAAGAAAAGAGAAATACAACTTGAATTCAAATGAACAAAAATCTCTCCATCCTAGCCATGTTTTGGCAAGGGAGCAGTGGTCACATTGGGGGTCTCAGCAGGCTCGAATTCAATCTCCTTAGCATCGATCATATTCTGGATCTTATATTTCAGCGCCCAACAGTCCTCAGTGTCGTGCCCCGGGCTATTAGAATGATAAGCACACCTCGCCTCTGGGTTGTAGTTTGGAGAGGAGGTCTTGGGATTTGCAGGAGGGTTGATCACCGCAATCAGATTCATTTTCAACATGTGCTGCAATGCTTGTGACCACGACATGTTGATGTTGGTGAATTGTCTTTTAGGCTCGTCCGGCCTTCGCTGATTTCCCTTTTGTGGTTGTCGGCGTGGTGCAGATCCAGAGATCATGACTGCCCCTGCCTGTTGGTCATGACGACTCTTTTGACCGTATGCAGCATTAGACTCTTTCCTGCCCGTGTAAGGCTTTTTGTGAGTATCAGAAGATGTGGCCTCTTGAATTTTCCCACTCTTGATACCAGCTTCAATTCTTTCCCCAGTCAGAATGAGGTCGGTAAATCTTGCAGATGAATTACCAATGAGATGATTGAAGAACGGCCCGGACAGGGTCCCCAAGAACATATCAACGAGTTCCCGGTCACTTAATGGAGGCTGCACCCTGCCAGCCAGGTCCCTCCACTTCTGTGCGTACTCTTTAAAACCTTCACTTGAACCTAGCGACATACCCTGGAGTTGGGTACGCGTAGGGGCAAGGTCGGAATTATATTGATACTGCTTGTAAAAAGCAGTAGCCAACTCTTCCCAGTTACGAACTCTGGTCCCATCCAGCTGATAGAACCATTCGAGGTGAGTCCCTCAAAGACTCTCCTGGAAGAAGTGGATCCACAAGTTCTTGTCCACAGTGTATGGTTGAATCTTCCGCACGTAAGATTTGAGATGCAGCCTGGGACAGGATGCCCCATCATACTTAGCAAAAGAAGGAACCTTGAATTTGTGTGGGATCACCACACCAGAAGATTGACCCAGGTCTCCGAAATCCAACCCAGGAACTTGTTGAATTTCCATGGCATTCAGACGATCCTCTAGTTGTTTGTACCGGTCCTCAGCTGGAGGGTACTGCTCATCATTGAACTCCGTCTCGTTGTCGGAGGCCACTGGACTAGGCACCTCTCTCTCATGGGGACTGCCTTTCCCCACAGATGGAGTTGTCCTCTCAGCTTCATCCTGCAGTGTGTTCCCAGATCTGCGCCTAGGGCTGAACAAAACAATCCTCTTCTTCTTCTTCTGAATCAGAGTCTTCAGTTCCTTTTGACCCTGAGCTAGGTTCGCAATCAATTCCTGGAACTGGGCATTCTGGGCCTGGAGAGCCTTGATGGATTGCTCAGTAGACGATTCAGGATTCATGACGATCGGCTGAAATAAACAGCGAAGAAGGTAAGCAATCTGTCAAAAGGGTACCTGCAATGCAATGATATGTATGAGATGCATGCAATGTTTTCAAGGATCTCGCGGGGTAAACAAGAAAACCGTTAGAATTTGAATTCGGTGGCTTTAATTGAAGGAACTTCCTGTTGTTGAGAGTCCTTCTTCAAGAGTCAAGGCTCACCATATCGAGTGGGTCATAGCCCCTGACACTCATGGCTAGAGGAAAATAAATCCCCTTTGCCCCTTACTGGGATAGTTGATTCACCATGACCTGCATCACAAGCCCTTGAGATCCTTGAAATGGGTTAGGATGTATGCAATGGTACGATGTTATGGTATGCATGGGATAATGTGAGTAACCCTGTTATGAGTCCCGATTAAGGACTATAAACAAAACCTGCAAGAAACTCAGGTGTCAGATAACAAGCATGCAAATAGGCAAGTACGAAGGCACACAAGTCACACAAGAGAGCCCTTAGAGTTTAGGCCAGCATGAAGTTTGGGGTACTACCCTCTTGAAGTTGGTGGGCTCAAACCTGTCCTATCAGAAGTAACCGGGTTCTAAGGGTCCCAATATCATTGGATTGCTTTCATTGTTCATCGTTTCGATTTAGCCACTGAACTGGCGACCGAAATATTCCAGGAAAGCAACCCTCAATTGAGTGTAGTATCGAGTATCAACCAACCTCGGACTGCACCAAAGTCAGTTATCTCACTACCCTAAAGAGGCCAAGATAGTTCAATTAACGTTCCTAAGGTATGTTGATGCTTCATGACACCACGCGGAGGCCCCGTACTCTCCTTGACTGAACTCAAGGGTTACCGGTACACACCAAAGTGCCACATCAACGTAGCAGACTGTTTCAACCATGTCGGTATACCCCGCACAGTTCCCTCACAGCCTTGTTGCTACTTTCTAAGAAGGTATCCCTAGATCCGGGTTAGGATCTATAGAACTCCCAAGACAGTCCCACAATTTAAAGCAAGCAAATAAAGCAATTGAAAACACAGTTATGAACTATCCCTAAGGTACACCTCACTTTAAAAAATCATCCCCAGCAGAGTCGCCAGTTCTGTGATCGGTGGATCTGGAACTGACTGTTTAACGCTGGTTCGCGAAATGTCGCGGATGCAAGAGTCGCCACCGTCTTTTATTTTCTCCAAATGGAAAGGACAAAAGCACAGAAAAATTCCTTAAAGAGATTGCTCTCGGTTCGGGAGGTAGGTTATAGAAAGGGAAGGTGTTAGCACCCTTTCTATCCATGGTTATCCATGGGCTCTTAGATACTTGCTCATTTGTGTTTTCAAAAAATGGTTTGTTTGCTTTTCAACTGTGGGTTTTAAAAAAGTTTCTTTGAAAATTCCAGTTCGACTCTTGTATCGGTCCTCAAGAGTGTTTGAAAAATTGCTTTCGAAAGCTTTTTGAAAAGGTGTCGGTGTGAAAAGTATTTTTTGATTGGTTTTGAAATTAGAGAAAGTATCTAGAGTCGTCTACCTACCCTAAGGAATTCGTCTGTGTAAATGTCCTTTAAAGTAGTGCCATCCCACCATTGAGAGGTAGGTAGCACCACCGTTGGAGGTGTTCGGGTCAATTCGAGGTTCGGGACATGGTGATCACCGGAGCAATGGGAAGACACCTTAGAAGCTACCCTCATGCCAGGTTCCCGGATCATGAGGACTTACTAAGACATCCTCTACTCGACGATCACCTTTCGAGGCAAGGCAACAGTGAGGCGTACCCTAGGGGTGGTGTGTGATTTGTGTGTCATGTTCAGTTATTTTATCTTGTTCATGTCAAAGTGATGTATGCGTTTGTTTTTATTTTTGTCATTCATTCTTGCATGCATTTATTAACAGTTAAAAAGATGCGGAAATTCAAAGTTCTAAACTATTACAAAGGCGCGGGTCCACATCGCCAAATTAAAATCCAGGACCCGATTTGACAGAAAGTAAATAAAGTGCGAGAAATAAAATGTCCGAGTTTACAAGGCTTTGGGAGAGTTACATTCATATTATAAGAAATAAAATAAAATGCGCGAATTGAATTGAAATTGAAAGCGAGGGCGTTGGACCCTTTTTAACGAAATTAAATTATTATTTACAAATTAATTCAATTAAGGAAAAAGAAATTATTTTTTAGTTTTTTTTGTATTTATGGTTTTTATGTGAATTAAATGAAATTAACTAATTAACCCTAATTCTACAACTTTTATTTATTAAGAAAATATGAAAATTATCTACCATTAAACCTAATTTAATTAATGCAATTTAATTTATAAAAATAAATAATTAATTATGGTGAAAAGAAAAGAAAAAAGGATAAAAATTGATACAAACCCTAATTCTACAAGTTTTTGATTTATTAAGAAAAAGATACTAAAATTAAACCTAATTTAAAAAGCCAAATTAATTAAGGATATTTACTTACAAAAATATTAATTAAATAAATATATTTTAAATTTTTTTGTCTTTTCTGATTTTTCTATTGTTTTTATATTTTTATGAAAATAATTAAATTAAAGGAATTAATTAAAAAAAAGCAATAATTGAAATAAATAAAATAAATAAAAGAGAAGAAATACAATACCTTGGGGGGTTCTGTCCCCAATTGAGAGGTATAATTGTAGCATTTTAGGCCCAATGACCCTTTGGCCTTGCTGACTTCTCAGCTTGCATGCATAGGCGTTGACTCATGTCCATCATGTTCTTCAGATCTGGTCCCTTGGATTGATCTTGGTAGGCACGTGGAAGGCTTGATATGGTGGATGTATGATGCACCCTAGTATTGAACCTGCATGGGATTAGATTAAGAGAAAAAACATTGAAAGAGAGTGGGGGACCTGGGGATCGAACCCAGGTCCCAAAGGTTACCAATGTTACTTTTCACCATTCAAGCTAGCGCGTTCATTCTTTAACCTAATGGAAACTAAATAATATAATGAAAAAAATGGATTAGTGGACAGAATAAAAAAAACCGCGCTAATTATTTGAATCCTCCAATGGTATTCCTCCACGCATCATCTTCCCCACTGATTCCTTGCTTTTGCCTGCAAATATATATTAAATAGCGGGGGTTTTAAACCCCCACAATCTGAAATACAGAAAATAGCGAATAGAAATCAAGCCAAAATAAAAAGGGTGCGACTAGTGATTCTGGATCGTCCAAGCATGCCGAGTTCAGTGGTATAGGTCTCAAGTCTCAATTGTTCCTGAATAAGGAAGCCCCAATTCATGACCTCTGTAACCCTAAAAGACAACAATGGCAATTTCGCGTATGGTGCATGAAAATTCAATCAAGCTGTGTGGTTAGCTTCAGGAAGGTCTCATTAGTATAATTCAATCAAAAAAATGCAAGAATGATGCATGTAAATTGATGCACGAATACAAAAAATATGGTGAACAGGGTTGTTTCGTGTTACCAATTCTGGAGCTTAGAAGTTATGATTTTGATTCAGGAGCCTTCCTTGATGTCCCAGGAAGGTGATAGAATGGTTATTTTGGCTTGAAAACCTTTGCAATCGTGATTTCAGTTTTAAAATTTTCTTGAAAAAATGCCAACTTGGTTATGGCTTTTGGGCGCAGCTTTTGTGGTCTCTTGGAATAGGGTTAGCTTTGCACTTATGTATGGAATGATTAGGGTAAGAATTTAGAGCCAAAGGATCCTTGCATTGATGTGAAAAATATTTGATTTTCAAGCCATAATTTTTCAATCTTTTTCACATGTTTTTGGTGCCAATCATATCCAATTACATGGATTCTTTCTAAATCAGATCATGCACGAAATCTTGAGACTATTTCATGCACAAAAAGATTTAAAAAGTTAGGTTTAGTATTTTTCATGTATTTTAATAAATTAAATGAATTTCTATTAATTAAAAATTCAAATAAATAAAATAAAAATGATGAAAAACTTCCCTTTGGGCCAAATGGTCGTGAACATGTTTTGGATAATGATTCTTTGAAGAAAAAGAGACCCATTAGCATTTTTAAGACTTTTGAAGCAATGTTGACTTTTCAAAATACCCAAAAATTTCCCAACTTCCACAAGGCATAACTTGCTCAATTTTTAAGCTTTGCTCATGTTCTTGGCCATTTTGGAAAGGTCGTTGAGTCCTCTAACCAATGTATTTGGTCCCATGTCATTTTGATTTACCAATCTCAAGTTATGTCCTTTGACTTAAAGTCCCTTTTTGTTGACTTTTGAAAATGACCTATAATGTTGAAATTGATAACTTTTTATGAGAGAATTTCTTGGACTTGAAGTGTGAAGAGGAGTTGTAGTAAATTTCTTTATCTTCAAAATGAGCTTTGGATGGAATTTTTCTGATAATCCATGTGGAAGTTATGCCTTGGTCAAGTTACAATTGACTTTTTCAACTGTCCAAATATGGAAACTTTTGCATCTTGAGACTTTTTGAGCCAAGCTTTGAGAATCATGATCAAGCATTGATAAAATGATGTTTTTGGCTTCAAAATGAGATGTTGCCCAAAAATTTGAAATTTTGACTGTCAAATGACCATTTTGCCCCTGCAGTTGACTGTAGTGCAATTAGGGTTTTTGACTGTGCAACTTTGTGCTGTAAGTCTTGAAACTTGGTATGAGGATGCTTGACCATGTTTATAGGCATGTGGGACTTGATTGGACCCTTGGAAACTTCATTTTCTTTGTCAGAACCAAAACCCTAATTTTTGACTGTTAGGAGGCCCTTGAACTGTGCAACCCTTGGGGAGATTTTGAAGCATGACTTGGCAAATTTTGAAGAATATGGGAGGGCAAATTTTGGGGTGCAACAATATGCATCATTGCACAATTCATCAAGACCCTGCAATTGAATTTTTCTTTTTTCTCCGGCCTAGTTAGAATTAAAGTTTAAGAATTTTAATGCCCACAGAGTCTTGTGCTCAATTTCTACCAGAAGGTGGCAAGTTTTAACATACACCATTTGAAACAATGTCAAACCAATAGGAGCTTTGTAAGCGGTGCGATACACCCACAAATAATCATCAAGCTTAAGTGACCAATCCTTCTGTGAACTTGACACGGTCTTTTCCAAAATCCTCTTAACTTCTCTATTTGAAACATCGGCTTGTCCATTAGCTTGTGGATGGTATGGAGTCTCCACTTTATGCTTTACACCATAGTTTTCCAAAACTTTTTTAAGAGGTGTATTACAAAATTGTGATCTACCATCACTAACTAAAACGCGCGGAGTTCTAAAACGGGAAAAAATATTTTTCTTTAGAAACTTAATAACCGTTTTGTCGCCTGCCCTAGGACAAGCCATCACTTCTACCCACTTAGAAACGTAATCACCGCAACAAGGATAAGTTCATTCGAAAAATATGGGGGAAAGGTCATACAAAATCTATGCCCCAACAATCAAAAACCTTTATTTCCAACATATTATTCAAGGGCATTTCATCTCTTTTTCCAATTCCTCAAATCCTTTGGCATTTATCATAATTCTTAGCATGCAAGTGTGCATATTTGAACAAAGATGGCCAATAAAATCATGATTAAAGGATTTTCGTTGCCATACACAAAACCTTAAAATGAACTCCATATAGAGAATATGACAATGCCAAAGTATACTTTTTGATTCCTCCAATGCACACATCTCCTTAACAAATTATCACTTACAAGCCTAAAAATATAAGGCTCATCCCACACATAAAATTTCGCATCCGCCAAGAATTTCTGCTTTTGGTCCCAAGTTAGATCTTCCAGTATCAATCCGGATACCTTGTGATTCACAAAATCGGAAAACCACGGTCTAACTTGTACCATATAAATATTTTCATCCGGAAATTCTTCTCTAACCTCACTTTCTTGGTTAGTAACCTCTACATTTACCAAATGGGATAAGTGATTTGCTACCAAATTCTTGGAACCTTTCTTGTCGCAAATTTCAAGATCAAATTCTTGAAACAAAAGTATCCATAGAATAAGTCTTTGCTTAGAATCCTGTTTGGTAAGCAAATACCGTATTGCCGTATGGTCAGTGTAAACTACAACCTTTGACCCAATGAGGTAGGATCTAATTTTTTCCAATGCATACACTATAGCTAACAATTATTTTTCAGTTGTTGCATAGTTAATTTGTGCTTCATTAAGAACTTTTCTAGCATAATGTATAGGATGAAAATTTTTCCTTTTCTTTGACCAAGAACGGCACCAACGACATAATCGCTAGAATCACACATTAGTTCAAAATCCATTTTCCAATTTGGTGCTATGATTATGGGTGCGGTTGTCAAATTTTGTTTCAAATTATTAAAAGCTATAAAACAATCATCATCAAAAATAAAAGACTTATCTTTGTTGAGCAAGTTGCTCAATGTCCTTGCAATTTTGGAAAAGTCTTTGAAAAATCTTCGGTTGAAGTCTGCATGACCCAAAAAACTTTGGATTCCTTTCACGTTCAATGGTGGTATTAATTTCTCAATAACCTCCACTTTGGCCTTGTCAACTTTAAGCCCCTTGGATAAAACTTTGTGATCAAGAACAATGCCCTCGGTAACCATGAAGTTACATTTTTTCCAATTAAGCATTAAGTTAAAGTCCACACACCTCTTCAAAACGATATCCATATTTTTCAAACAAAGATCAAAAGTTTCCCCGAAAATGGAGAAGTCGTCCTTGAAAACTTTCATAGTGTTATCAATAAGATCAGACAATATGGCTTGCATACACCTTTGAAAATTTGTTGGTGCATTTCACAAACCAAAGGGTATCCTCATATATGCAAAAACTCCAAACCGATAAGTGAAAGCCATTTTCTCATGGTCTTCCAGATTTATCGAAATTTGGTTATACCTGGAATACCCATCCAAAAAACAATAGAACTCTTGACCCAGTAACCTTTCTAGCATTTGATCCATAAAAGGAAGAGGGAAGTGATCTTTCCTAGTTGCTTGATTAAGCCTCCAGTAATAAATACACATCTGCCATCCCGTTATGGTTCTTGTCGGAATCAATTCATTCTTTTCATTTCTTATTACGGTCAATCCACCTTTTTTGGAATAACATGTACCAGACTCACCCAAGTAATATCGGAAATAGGATAAATCATCTCGGCATCCAATAGTTTCACAACTTCCTTTCTCATGACCTCTTTCATTGTTGGATTCAAGTAGAGTTGAGGTTGAGCTACCGGCTTTAAATCCTCTTCCATAAAAATATTGTGCATACAATAAGCCAGGCTTATGCCTTTCAAATACGCTAAAACCCAACCTATTTCTCTTTGATTTTTTTTAAAGCTTGAACTAAACAATGCTCCTTCTTCGCCGATAAAGCATTACTAATGATTACCAGTTTGTTACCACCGTCATCAAGAAACACATAATTTAAGTGAGACTTCAACATCTTCAATTCAAGTTTGGATTCTTCTTCTTTAGCTTCCTTCTTAAAAATTTCAACTTCTTCCAACCAAGGTTGAACTTCTTCTAAAGTCCCAAGATCCTTTACACATTCTTCCAATTCCTTTTCTTCATGGAAATCAAGAACTTGAATCATATTAGTCAATGTTTTCTCAAGAGGTGTTGAAAGATGAACTTCACTAGAAACATCCCAAGTAGAATCTTCAATAGCATCAGCTCTAAAACAAGATCCTTTATCATTAGAATGTTTCATAGCCTCAAAGATATTAAAACTTACTTCTTCATCTTGAACTTGGACCTTCAGCAAACCATCGTCGATGTCGATCATCATTCTTGCAGTCTTCATGAATGGTTTGCCGAGAATCAAAGGTGCATCACGATCTTCCTCTATATCAGTCAGAACAAAATCAACTGGGAAGAAAAATTTATCCACTTTCACTATCACATCTTGAGCTACACCATAAGGACGGGTAATGGATTTGTTGGCTAGTTGAAGTGTCATCTTTGTTCACTTTATTTTGATGATCCCCAATCTTTTCACAATAGACAAAGGAATAAAATTAATGCTAGAATCCAAATTGATCAATCCCTTACTGACATAAACATCACCAATGGTAACCGGAAAAGTAACCCTTCCCGGATCACTTTCCTTCTTCGGTAGAGTTCGTTGAATGATAGCACTATAACTTGCATCAACCATGATAACTTCTTGATCCGTTGATCTTCTTTTTTTTTTGTAAGCATATCTTTTATGAACTTTTCATACATAGGCATTTGCTCCATAGCTTCGAAAAATGGAATATTTATTTGCAATTGCTTAAATATATCTATAAATCGAGCATATTGCCTAGCGTTATCTTTCTTGGAAGGAGCATAATGATACAACAAATTTTGAACTGTAATAGTATTAACTTTCCCCTTCCTGTTCCTCTTTATCATTTTTTCTTCTATATCTTTATTTTCTACTTCTTCCTTCTCCAATTTGTTCTTTTCAACTAATTCCTCCTCAACACTTTTTTCTACCACTTTCTCATCTTCTACTTCCTATTCTACCACAATCTCCTCATCAATAACCTCGTCACCCTTCTATTCATTTTATTCTCCACCAACTTCTCTTCCACTCCTTGTTACAATTACTTTGCAATGCTCCTTCGAATTTGCTTGAGTGTTTGCGGAAAAAGATGGCCTCGTTTGTTGTTTGGATAGTTTCTTTGCAACTTTCCCAACTTGGTTCTCAAGATTTTAGATTGCCGCTTCATTTGTCTTTTGGTTTTCCATCTAAATTTGCATAAATATAGTGAGAGTTTCTTCCATCTTTGAAGTACCACTTTGAGGTTGTGAAGTTTAAGCAGTATTTTGGTATGGATTTTATCGGTTTACATTTCCATCATCTTGCCTCCAACCTTGTTGATAACCTTGATTACCCCTTTGTTGGTAACCTTGGTTATTTTGATAATTTTGTTGTCTTGGCTGATAAGCTTGATTTTGGTTTTGATTTCCCATGTAATTCGGTTCTTCTCCCACAAGAGGACAAAATACGGTTTGATGATCACCTTGACATAAATCATAATAAGCTATTTGTTGTATTTGCTTGCTCGGAATTTCCTGCATCTCTTTGATTTTTTGAGGTAGTTTGGTCATTTACTTTGTGAGCTCCTCTACTTGTTGAGAAAGTAATTTGTTTTAAGCAAATGATAACATCATTTGTTCCTAATTCAAGAACTCCCAGCTTCCTTTTTGAGGTCCTCCAGTCATGTTGAACTTGATGATCATTTCTCTCTATCTTCTCAATGATTTCAATTGCTTCCTCCAAAGTTTTTGACATTAATGAACCACCCGTTGTAGCATCCAACAATAGTTTCGGTTGAGGTTGAAGATCATTATGGAAAATATGTAATTTCGTAGTCTCATCAAAACCATGGCTAGGACACTTTCTCAACATTGACTTGTACCTATCCTAAGCTTCATTGAGAGATTCATTACTACCTTGAGAAAACATAGAGATTTCGGTTTTGGCCTCCATAAACCTAGATTGAGGAAATAATCTTTCTAGAAATTTTTCTTCTAAAACATTCAATTTCTTCATAATTTAAGTGGGTTGGTCAAGATACCAATCTTTGGCTTTCCCCACTGAAGAATTAGGGAATGGTCTCTTGAAGACTTTCTCTTCTTAAGCTTTTACAGCTCCCACGGGACCAGAAATCTCATAGAATTTTGTGAGATGGTAGTACGGGTCTTAATGATCCAGGCCAGTGAAAGGATTCACATATGAAAGATGTAGTATACCCGTTTTCATCTATGAACTCCTCACATTGGCTTGGCAATGAAATTGAGCATTCCATCTAGGACTATTTGTGCATGGACCTCTAGGTGGAGGTGGTGTGTTCGCAATAACTTCTTCTAGATTTTGGATTGTTGAAAAAGTAGATGCTTACTCTCTTTATTTCCTTTCTTAAGCTAGCTTTCTCCTCCTTCGTGTCTTGCTATTAAGTCTTCTACATGTCCTTTCGATTTCAGGATAAAAAAGGAGTTGATCTTTAGAAACACTTCCTCGCATAAACAAAAGTCTGAAGATTCTAGCCAAACGAGTGAAAAAACAAGAGATATTAAAATATTATAATTTAACTTAAAACAATAGAACTATTCGAATGCTTGCAATATCAAACGCCAATCCCCGACAACGACGCCATTTTTTGTAGGTATTTTCAACATAACTATTTTTATTATCGTTTTCCTCAGGGATTAGTGTGATATTACTGTCGTTCTAAAGTTATAATCGTTTTAAGCTTAAGTTTCATAAAATGGTTTGGTTTTGGTTTTAGTAACGGAAAATTTCTATTTCATGCAAAATATAACGTTTAGGGAAAACAAAGTTTCGATTTTAAATGTTTGGTAAAAGCGTGTCAATATTAGGGCTCGATAATTTCTTTCAGACATATTTTCTCAGTCAAGTATGTGAACTCATTAGTCATAAATATAATCACATATCCTCTCAAGAAGTTTCATCTCTAAAACAAAATGTGAGTTTTATCAAATTGATCTTTAGATGATCTCTCTACCTAACTATCAATTTGATAACTTTAAAAGCTCAATATTAGTGAATATCAACTCATAAAACTATGTCTAGAAATTGGTCATTGATAAGTGAAAACTTAGGTCAAGAGATGAACATATTTCTCAATAATGATCAACTCAAATATAAACCATAAAACAAGAATTTCCACCATATATTTATCATCAACATGTTCATATACAAATTATCAAGCTAAATACATACAAAGAGAAATATTATCTACCTCTAATCTTGACACAAAGAAGGATTTAGCTACCCATCACCATGGTAGTTTGATCAACAAGTAAAGTGTGAAGCTTGATGAACATCAACTAGAAACTATCAAAGATTTAAGATAAAAATCTTTGATCTTGACTTACAAAATGATAAAATTGTTTCAGCCCTAAAAATATGACTTTTGAGTGTTGTACAAGAGTTGGTAGCTAAAACATCATAAAGGATGCTATTTTTACAAGTGCCCAGAAAAACATGTCATTCTGCCAAATGCGCAAAACAACAAAGCGCGATGCAACTTTCGCTTAGCGCGCTAGCCTGAGCAAAACTTCCATTTTTAATTGCTCCAACACACTTTTGGCTCTAGTTTGCCCAAAGCTCCAATGCTCTAATGCTCCAACATCAAAACCTACAAATGGAGCATAAAACTAAGTAAACAAAGTGATTTATCTCAAAAACTTTATAATTGCTTATTTACATCTGTTTACAAATTTAAACACTACTAATTATCAAAATAGAGTGCCAAGAACATAAATTGTCTACAAATATATCAACATTTTTGTCCTTAACAACTATACTTATCATCTCATCCATCTGACGATTTCAACCAACATGGATCTAACAAAGAGCCCAATTTCGCTTGGCATTTACTGAAAAGCACAATTCTCATTGACACGTCAAAATTAAAACATCCATGGGTACGTATGCAAGTCACACATTACATGCATTAGTCAATCATTACATACTATGCATTAATATTTGCATATGCATGCATACTTGACATATTATAAACCAGGACTTAGGACCTCCCGTAAAAATACAGAGTCATCTTCTAGTGGAGTCACTATTTCTAATCCAAGTACAATATCCAACATCTCTCTGACTATTCCTCTCAGTGAGTCTATCGTACAAACATTCTTCATCAAACTGAATCATAACTAGCGTTACGTACAACCATCCAAGACGCCCTATGTACAAACATCAAAGTTGTGAGCAGCCTCACACTTTCCAATCACCTGATCATCGTCTATCGACAACCTTACCAATGTTAGAAACCTTGTTATCTATTCATCCTTTCCAAGCTACCAATTTGATACTATTCCAGTAGCCCTACTGACATTGGTGTAAAGTTTAGTTCTTATCTGGCAGTGTTCCAATTTCCGTTTGGAAGTTAATCTTTATCACCAGTTCTCGGCTGGTAGCCTGCCTTAGGAACTAATTCAATAGTTCAAATAAAATGGGCATTACATTTATCAATCATCGCGTCATTTGAATTTATAATATTATCATATTAAGCATATATACCATGCATCACGCATACATCAAGCATAATCATATCAAACATGCATACATGCATTACATTCAATCATATATGCCCATAAAAACTGCGGAAAAATCTCAAGGCATGACTACTAGCTAAGGCAAACTCAAATTCAAGCTTAGCACTATCTGTTCATCTTATTATCACTATAGATACATCGGTTGAGAACGGACACAACCGTCAAATGTTTCGTTATCAAAATTTCACTATGTAGCTTACCTACGATTCATATCCAAGGCCTAGTCATCACCAGCCTCCGGACACTATACTTTCAATTATAAAATTTAAACTTTTCAAGTTCAAACTTCTTAAAACATTCAATTTCATTTGGTTATCATGTTGATCAAGCCTCGATTGAGACCAAACACAACCGACTTCTTTAGAAAAAATTGGGGGTTCATTTCTTCATGTTGGTAGTCTTGGTTGAGAACAGAGACAACCGACATCATCATTTAATTTGGGGTTCATTTCTTCATGTTGATAGTCTTAGTTGAGAATAGACACAACCGACATCATTAGTGAATTTGGGGTTCATTTATTCATGTTTATAGTCTTGGTTGAGAACAAACACAACCCACATCATCAGTGAATTTGGGGTTCAGTTTGTCAAGTTGATCGAGTCTTGGTTGAGAACAGACACAACCGACATCATCAGTGAAGCCTTAGGGCCCTTTGTAAAATTATCAAAGCAAGCAATTACCTTGGTTGAGAACAGATACAACCGGTAAAACTCCAATCTCATCTGTGATCTAGTTATCTAAGATTAGATCACCAAAACACTTTTCAATGATCAACCCCCTAGGTTGTGGTAGGTGTGCAAATTACCAGGTTCATATTATTCATTCTTTAGGTTGTAATGAATACGTGAATCTATCTTTGTGTCATTTATCCTCTAGCTCATGGTAAACACACAAATCCTTCAAATAATTATCCCCTAGGTTGCGATAGGTATCCAAATTTTCAGGGTTATACTATTCATCCCCTAGGTTGTGATGAATAATGTAAGCATATCCTTGTTGTCTATTACCCCCTAGGTCGTGATAAATTTACAGGTTCATCCTCGTACTGTTTACTACCTATGTTGTAGTAAACATAATGAAATTTGCGGTATGATTCATCGCATCAGTCTCCATGTAGCGATGCATTATCAAAACTTTGTTTTATTCATCCCCTAGGTTACGATGAATAGAAAAAATATGCATTATAAACTTACTATATTAGTTCGAAGCATTAGTATGTCAACTTTAAAAACTCATGTTATTTATCTCCTAGGTTATGGTAAATATATAAAAAACTTCGATCTTATTTAGCAAATACCTTAGTTGAGAACAAAAACAACTGGTATATCTATGATCTACATCTTTGGTTTAATTATCTAGGATTTGGTTATCAAACTCAAAATTCAAAATTCAAAATTCAAACCCGTAGTATCTATCCCTTGGGTTGTGATAGGTATGTGAATTTGTTATATAGTTCACTGAGTCAGTCTCTAAGTGGAAGTGAATTATCAAGTCTATGTACTTATCCTCTTGGACGTGATAAGTACACTAAGCAATGCCTTATTATGTTAGTCACTATAGTAAGATATTTTCAAGCTGTATCATTTACTCCCTAAGTTGTAGTAGATGTGCAAAATATGTGATACAACTCATTGCGTTAGTCTTGAAGCAGCAATAGGTTATTTGTCTCTCTATCATATAATTCATTGTATTAGTCTCCATGCGGTAATGTATTATAAACTCTATGTTATTCATCCCCTAGGTTGCGATGAATATACAAAATCTGCGTTAAGCTTAGTATTTTAGTCTTGAAGTGTTAGTAAGTCATATTTCGAACTGGTATTGTTTACTCTATAACTACGATGTAGCTTATTGCATCAGTCTTAATGCATCAATAAGTTATCAATCTTTCAACTTGTGTTGTTTACCTCCTAGGTTATGGTAAATATGTGAAATCTACAATCTCTTTCTCTAGGTATTTACGAGTTAGCCACGTCGTCATATCTAGGTCAATCTTACTCTTCATTTAAACTCTTTATTTAAGCTCTGTAGGATGATACATCAACATCTTTTCCTATCTACACTATTCAAACTCTGGTAAGATGATACATTATCATCTTTTCCTATTTCTTCGTTTTCAAACTCCGGTAGGATGATACATCATCATCTTTTCCTATTTCTCTGTGCTCTTGGGTATGCAATATCAGTGTATTCTTATTTAATAATGTTTCGACCAAATTTTGGAGTCTTCTATTATTTAATAATCCTATGATTCCAATGTGCGAGACCTGCATATTATTGCACAATTCAATCATAGAGTGATTAAATAGGGGCAGTTGTCATACCCCAAGTTTGCCTGCCTCATTTTTTAAATATTCAAATTATTCTTAAACTTGGTTTCATAATTTTTTTGCGGATTATTAACATTTTCAGTTTCATTTGTTTTCGAGTCTATTTTAAAATATAATAATTTATTTCAAATTATTTATATTTTTGAATAAACAAATACTTGCTCGTCTTCATATAATTTCAATTGGCTTTTTATTTTAAAAGAGTAACATATCACAATTGGTAAGGAATAAAGCTTGCAAGTATGAGGTCATGAGTTCAAATCTCATCGTCCCACGTCTTGGCATTTTATATTCTGTTGCTACTAACCTTAACTTCATTTTTATTTGTTTTAATTTAAAGATCACAAAAAAATGAGTTTTTAATACTTTTATTTTTAATTTTTTTATTCAAATTATTTTTTAACAATAATATTTTATTTTATTTTGTGCATGTTTTAGTCAAAAAGAGTCAAAAAATTATAAAAATATATAAAAGGATATTTTTTATTTAGCTTTGGGTCCAAGTCAATTAACATTAATATATTTTAGTAGATTTTCTCTACATCTAGAAGAAAATCAAAACAAATATTATTGATAACTAATATTTTCATTAATATTGATTTAACCTTAATTATTTTCCATTATTATCTTGACATAAAAGAACATTATAAACAGAGTTCAAATTTTGCACCTAAAGAGACCACTTCTCACATTTATTCTTACACTAAGAGGCCAATTCTATTATCAACAATTCTCACACAATTTTTTCAAACACTAATTTGTTACAAAAATATATTTTTGTTCTCACACGGTATATTCATAACCTGTACATATTTTAACACACTTTATTTCAATACCTCCAAAGCTTCACCAAACCGCAACCTCTATCGGCAACCTCTACCTCCACCATGTATGTTAATAAATGTTTTTATTTGATGAGTTTTGTTGTTTGTTTTTATATAGAAATAGGTTAAAGAAGATGAGAAACCAAGTGACACAACAACAATAATCTAACAGGGAATTCAACAACTAGTCACAAAACAAAACTTGAAAAATATATATTTGTTGTGCTTTTTGTCTTTGTTTGTTGTGTAGGAAAACAGAGAAATGGAAGGAAGAGTCAGAATTGATATCCTATTTGCTAAAGGTACCATCCCAAGCTCTTTCTATTTCACATTTTTCTTTTTTAATTATTAATTCAAGTTAAGATATAACTAGGGTATTAATTTGTCTTATGGGCTCTTGGGCCATAATCTCATCCTTACTTTCCATGCTCCCCTGATTTACTTAACCCAAATAAAATACACCCCCTGGGTTTTTTATTAAAATTATTTTATTTTTTATATTATTATTATAATCCTATAATTAATATATTTATAATTATGAAATCATTTTATTATTATAAAATTCAAACAATTATTTTTTCTACTAATTCATTCTTTAATTATTTTTAAAAAAATTGCATTAAAATTATTTTTTGTCATGCATTAAAAATGATTTTTTTTATATTTTAAAAAAATATCTAACCAACACCAAATATTTTTTATACTAATTATATCCAAGATAATTTTCAAAAAGGATTATGGAGAAACTTTAAATCGACTTTGAACTTTGTCTAACAACTCCGCTATTCATACACCCAAACTTGGTTCAAGGAGAATTCGAAATATCTTCGTAATCCATAAAAAAACAACCAACCACGAATTACGAAATAGAACTATGATTCCTCATAAGAGGATACGTAGCATACAACTAAAATTGGGGCGATTTCCCATAATTAAAATTAAAATTCTATTTCTTAAAGATCGCGCTTCTAAACCGTAGTATCCTTCTAAACTCTATTTCTACTTGTTTTTGTATTGCATGTGTTGACACATTTATTTTTCATATCGACACATGTAATTCAGTTTTTAAGCTTGTAAGCTTTTGTAAGTCAAAGGTTGACATGTACAACCTTAAGGTAGACACATACTAAAAGATATCTGAAATATTACAGAAATTCTTATTTTATGTGTCGACACATCCATATTTCAGGTCGACACATTTACTCACGTTTTAAAGTTTGTAGCTACTGACTTGCTCAGATCAACACATAGAGTTTTTCAGGTCGACACATGCAACCTTTTATGAAGTATGTGTCGACACATACAATTTTGAGATCGACACATAAATTCTATTTTTGTCAAATTTTCATTTTCTTTTATTCCGAATTCGTCCTTCTTGCTCTAAACTTTTCCAAACTATAAATACTCATTCATGCATCATTTCTAACTTGATCGACACATAAAATTAGCGGTATAAATGTTGAAACTAAGATATTGGATTGACTCGACTCACACATATAAAAATAAAAATTGCCACTGTGCTTTATTATTTCCAAATGAATGAGAAAAGAGAGAATAACCCAGAGAGAGGGGGAGATAATCTAAGTTCGAGGGTTGGTTATGCAAACGGAATGTATTAGAACCATAAACATTTATGGTACTCCGTAGGAACTTCTTTGTAAATCTGTGTATTTTGGCTATAAATGTTGTATACAAAAATAAATTGTGGGGATGAGAAAAGAAGTACTTTTTATGATTTTTGCACCCGCCGCGGTTGCGAACCTTTAGTGCCTACATACCACCTTCCGTGCAATAGGTGATCAGGGTACTCGTAGCTCACCTTTAAAAAAATTTAAAACACAAGTGTGTTGGTTAAAGTTTAAGACATGAGACATCATCGTCATTATCCAAGTGGAAAACATACTTACTACCCACAATTATGAGAAAGGAGAACTTGCATCATCTCAAAGTGGAGGATATGGCTTGGATTTTAAACTCAACAAAGTCTCACTCAACACCCAAGTGGAAAATATCTCACTTCACTATATATCGAGAAGTATAGTAGTTCACATCACTACAAGGATTGACAAGAGTCTAATATTTTGAGAAAATTTTAAAGTAAAAATCCAAAATGGAAAAAATGGTTTGAATGAGATTGATTGATTTTTAGTCTTCTCACAAAAATGTCAAAGTATTACTAAATTGATTAAATCTTGATTAAGAAAATGCTTTTAAAAATGCATGGACATAAATCCGAGTTTATTATGAAAGTGGCTCAAGTTTTAAAACAAGAAGAGTGTTCAAAAGGAAGGAGAAGATTTTTTAAATTAAAGAAGATATGAGGAGATGAAGGGGATATCCTAAAGCATAAGATAAAGGTTAGCCAAAAGAACCATCTCACCAACAAGAAGCCAACACTTGACACAATGAGTAAATGTAGAATTCCCATCCTTTGTATTTGAAATCAAACAAGCAAACATAATAAACCTCTTAAGAAAACCAAGCTTCAATTTTATTAAGTCTTCACAAAAATTGGGCAGAGTAACGGTTGTGTACATATGAATTCCCGATCACAGACAAAGCATGTAATCACAATAACCTACACAAGAAGAACACAAACAAACAACCCAATGTCTTAGTGTAAACCACAAGAACTCCAGACAAAATAACAATTGAGGTCACAAGGTCTCAAAGTAGGTCACAGCTTCTAATCCTAAGTCCAAGAAGTCCACAATCTCCATAATGCCAAGGATAGTAACCAAGTAGTCCAAGTAAATTAAAGTTTTTTATGGTTCTAGTATGATTATTAGGTATCTTCAAAAAGAAAATGAAAGCTCAAATGAGAAAAATAAAAATGACATAAAGTAAATGCTCAAATGATCAAAGATGAAAATAGAATGAAATGTAAATGCCAAAATAAATGTGCTTAAAGTAAAAGCATAAAATAAAAGTATAAAGTAAAGTTAATTGTTAATGAGTTAGAAATTAGAGGTTAGTTGAATGACCATCTTGAAACTTAAATTTTAAACTTCATTAGAAGATTGATAGAATCAAAGCCTCTCACCAACAAGTTTCATTTTCTTTTTGTCAAGTATATCATTCATTTCAAAATCTCAAGGTAACAATAAATTATCAACAATATTTAAGTGATCCAATTTGATCATAGTTGATGAAAATTCATTAGAGGATTGGTAAAACCAAAGCCTCCTAACAATGAATCTCAATGTTATTGGATCAAAGGGTTAAAATTAACATACTCAGGCTTACAAATATGGGTTTGGGCCATGAATAATCATTTTCTCAAATCGGGACAATATTTACGCTATGTTAAGCAATCGTAAGTGGACTTATAAAGAAGTCGCACCTATTTTGAGGTCGGTCAATAGCAGTCTATGTACCATATATTTTGAGAAATAATATGAAAATTATTCTCCAATAACATTTAGTACAATAAGAAGGGGACAAGATGAAGAGGGATGCAGTAATAATTAAACCATATTTGAACCAAAAATTTAATCAAACTATTATTAAGATCATTCATCCATTTTTTGTGGAGTCAAACTCAAAACCATGGATCCAATGCTGTTAATAAAGCTTGGGATCAAAATTTCAAAGTCCAAGATCATCCAGAATATAATACAAAATAAAATGGTATTTTAAAGTAAAGAAAATGATTTTTAAAATGATTTTCAAATGAAAATAAAGGGGGAAATAGAAATTATATTCAAAACATCCAAGAAAAATAAACTAAGACCATAGAAATATCAGTAATGATCTCAAATATTTATACAAAAATTTTGGTAATTTTTTAAAGTCAGAAACTATTTTTAAAATTAAAAGAAATAGGAAAAACAGACCAAAAATTATGAAAAATAGTAAAGTCATAAATAAAAATAAAATGAGGTCACCAATATTTGTCAAAAGGTCATTGGAATCTTCCATATTTTTTTCAGAATTTAAAAATTAAGAAAAATATTTTTAAACATTTAAAACAATTCAAATAAAGTGAAAAATTATAAAAAATATCAGAACACCAAATAAAATTATGAAAAAATAATAATCCAAAAGAGAAAAATCAAAAGTATTTTTCATACTTTTTTTCTTCTGATTTTTTGAAGTTAAAATGAATTTTCTATGATTTTATGAAGTTTAAAACAATTTAAATATAAAAATCAGAAAATAAAATAAAGTCAAAAAAATATGGACCAATGAATGAGAGTCAAAACACGTTAGTAAGCTAATCCAATGGATCATACGCATTGTGCATATCATGGTTTTTACTGAATAATGCATGGAATCAACAATTAAACCAAATTTTTGAAAAATGCGTGGCACGCCTTCATTGGTTGATAGATGACACGTTGGTCATCTTCAACCTCCAGCCAAAGAATCTACAGGTTCTAGAAACTATAAAATTAGGACATGAGACTGGTACCATTCGCTTCATCTCTTCAAAATGATTCCAATGGTAGCTTTTTGTCATACCCCAATTTTTGACCTAAGATCCCATTTTTATTTTTTGCCTCACCTTCGAGCATCGACTATGCAGAAATTGCCAAGTATTTTAAACATTCTTAGCCTATGTATCACTAACTTCTAATCAAGCATGAAGTGTGAGTTTTTCGTTTCTTTGATTTCATTTGCAGGAAACAGATCTGAATCAAGAGCATCTGACGTCACGCCTCGATTAGGGTTCAAAATCTCTCAAGCTAGAAGTACAGTTGATCGTTGATTCTTGAAGACTGATTCATTATGGGAATCGTATGTTTATTTCCACACCTTGTTCGACAAGTGGTCTCAAGCTTCTCCTCAACTTTCTCAAAGCACAAACAAGATTTCATCATCACTGGTTCACACATGCATCAGGATGCTTTGGAATGCGAAGAAAGATCAAGTTTGCTAGTCAATTCAAAGCACTTTGGCCAAAAGTCAATGCTTGCACATTCAAGTTCAAACGATCATAACTTCTTCATTATTCAATATTTTGAATGATTATTTTTGCGTATAGCTCTCCTTGATGTCATCTCCAACTCCTCTTTACCAGTCAAGACCTGATTATGTGCGGAGGATCATCAAAAGTATAAATACTTTAGAGGTCATTCTGTGAAATTTGACCTAATCTTAAAACTGTTGTGCCCAACTTCCAAGGATCATAATTTCTTCGATTCTGGTCATTCGGAGGCAATTCTTTTTGCACATTGTCATGAGTAATGTCGTCTACCAGTTCTCTTTAAGGATCGAGAATTAATTATGCATAAAAGATCATTAAAGCCATTGAATCGTTATGGGTAATTTCTTGACTTAGAATGTTCTAAACTCCTAGGTTCAATCCATGTCATAATTATTTTCTCAAGACCCTTGATTCTTATGCTGATGTAATTCATGAAACAAGAAGCTGAGTACAAAGATCCATTGATCGCTTATTATTCAAGAATTTGATTCAAGATTAATATTAGAAGATGATACGAGTGAATTACTTAGAAGCCAAGATACAAAGGTCAAGTTCATTCATGTGACTTATGTAATTTCAAATATCAATTTGTCATCGTTTATCCGTTTCAAATCCAAGTATGTTAATTCTCATCATCTATTGAGATTGATTCAAGAGAATTCATATAAGGTTTGTGTGAAATTCAAAGTGAACAATTGAAGTATCATTCAAGAATGACGTCGTAGTTTATTTCAAGAACACATCCAAGATTCATCCAAGTTCTATACAAGATCTTTCAATTCATTCATAAGATTTATTCATATCATTTTAAAGGAGCAAGTCTTATTCAAAGCTCTCTCAAGATATTCAAATTTTCAAATCCATACAAGTGAAAAAAGAGAGATTTAAGGTTACAAGGCAAACAACAAAGTTGCTAAGTCTATGCTAAGGTGTCCTAATAGTTGAGCTTTATCCATCTTGTAGCAAAACAGTCCCAAAACAAAGAAACAAAGCCTTGTTGACCACTGCTACAAAAACCTATAAAAAGCTTATGTCAAAACAGTCCAAAACCAGTTTGCACCATGTCAATCCAAACCCTGTCCAAAACAATCAAAAAAATAACATAAAAATAGCCATACAAATTTGCATTCAAAAAGCAATAAAACAGTTAATTACAATAGTTCAAATGCACCAACTTTTCCCACCAAATTTTGTCATTCTTTCTCTATAAAATGAAAACATCATTCAACAGAAAAAGGGGGGATTGAAATAGAGAGGACAAAATTTCACTGATAGAAAAACAAAGAAATACAACAAAACTGAGAGAAAAATTCAAAACCAACAACATACAATAAAAATCCCAAATTTCTCACAGACAAAAACCTGACTATTTGCTAACTTTTCAGATATACCTCAACACAGCTATCTCCTTATACGATAACCCAGCTTCATTCACCCCTTTCATCAACATCCTTTTCCAAACATAATAAAACAGAAACAACCTTCATCCACTCCAAATCTCCATCACCATAACCAAACACCACAGTATGTTCATCCTTTACAGAACGTCTGAAAACTAGTTTCAACCATACTCACCAAAACCTGCATTGATATAAACATTCAACAACAGTCATTTAATTTTTGTTCAACAACAACATTTCAAAACTGCAAACCTCACTATGATTTTGAAGAAGTCTCCAAAAGCTCACCATATTTTCTCTGCATCATCTTCATACTCCCCAAGCTTTAGCAATAAAGCACCATACCTGATTTAAAGAAAAATAACAATAACAACACAAATCAGTTCCATAGCTTTCATCATCATTGTTACAACAACATCATAGGGCAGTCGGTATAACATAAGGAATTTGCAAAAGATCTAATAAATCTCGAATCCATGCCTAGAACCTCCAACGACCATTCGATCCACCAATATTGCATCTTCCCTCTGTCACAAGAAAGAGAAGAAACTGACAAACATTTGTTCGCGCCGTCTCCAACCCACATCACTGGTGATGTACCAATTGTAACTCCATGGCTACTAATCATAAATACATGCCACCATCCAATGCCCCCGCTACTTTCACCGACACTCCAACCGCGCTACTTCGTCGCGTCACCACTCACCGATAATCACCGTCTTCTCTATGTTTTTTCTCCTGTTGTGTGTATAGCTATGTATGGTTTATAATTTATCTGTGTAAATTGTTGTTTGAATAAATGAGAGTGAATGGAGGATAGGATTGAGGAAATTGCTTGAAATAGAGGAAGAATATATGAAAAGGCAGAGGAAGTATCATGAATTTGGAACATAGAAGTTTTTTTTTGTGAAAATTTTATAGGGTGGAATAGAAAGTAAGCGGCTGGTCTTACTGCCTTTAGGGTTTTCTAACCCTTTTGTTTTGATAAGATGACTTGGCCCGACACTTTCTTTTTCTTTTAATTGTTTTAAAAAAAATTTATAACTCTGGGCTTGCTATCCTTTTAATTTAAATGAGCCCAACAATTTTGGCTATTTTATTTCTCTAATTTTGCTGCACACTTTCTTTTTTATTTATAATTAAATTAGTTTAATTTCTTTTAATAATTTCTATTAGATTTATTTAGATTAATTAGTTTATTAAATGGTCATCTTTTTTTTAACTAGATAATTTTCTTAAATAGTTTTTTAGTTTAGGCTTAATTTAGTAATTCTCATAATTTTAATTTAGTTTAGGATCAATTTAGTAATTTTTAAAATTTTAATTTGATTTAGTAAATTTAGAATTATAATTTTGATAAGCTTAGAATTTTAATTTAGTTTAGAGAAATTTTGTTACCTCTCCATTTTACATTTTATTCTCTTGGTCTCTTCCATCGATTTTCTTATCGTTTATTTGATTTGCTTGCTTATTCTCTTGTAATTTTCTTTGTTGGTGAATGTTATGTCTATGGTGTTTGTATTTAACTCCAAGGGAAAGAATTAAAATTGTTGACTTCATGTCATCTAATATATTTGTTATGATTGAGCGAACCCCTTCATTCATTTTTGTTTTACTATTTTTTCTAAACTTAAGTCGATTTTCCTAAAAGATTCAATTTTTAAAATCCACACCTTTTAAATCAAAACTTCGCCACTAGGATGTCGTATCTTCAAAATCCCGTCCATTCCCATTTTTAGCCAAACGAACCATTTTAATCAAACAAATAATTTAAACCAAAAGAACAGATATTTCAAAAGGTTCCTGGGGAGTACTGCAAATGCATTGGGTGCTAATACCTTCCCATTGCATAATCAACCCCCGAACTTTAGATCTCTTTTCAAAAACGCATTGTACTTTCATTACTTTTAAGTACTATTTTACATTGCATATTTAAGGGTTTTATTTTGCGCTTTTCCCTTTTCCCTTGGAAATAATAAAGCGCGGTGGCGACTCTTGCTTTGTGAGTCAAGTTAGTTAATAGCTCGATCTCTGATTTTCACCGCTACACTTTGCGATAAATTTATATAAATTGTAGCTCGGTCATTTTTGAAAAGAAGTTGTGAAAAGGGATTTGAAATTTCATGGCCAAAACGTAATTCTAGTTGAAAACAAGTGTTTCGACCAGAATCAGGATGATGAGAGCTTCATAATAGTATCAAAGTTTGAGAGAATTGGTGAAGGAATCTACCTATTGAAGTTAAGTTTCAGAGCTTTGAAACTGAACTTGGCTAGCATAATTTAGGAAGTCTTAGAGCTTAATTCTTCTTCTGTTAACTTCAGTGACGTTCAAGGAAGGTGAATTGAAAAAGAAAAATGATTGAGAAAGGTTGTAAGAGCAAATTCAAAGTTGCAGAAAATTGAGTTCAAGAGGAAGTTTGGCAGGGTGATTCTGGTTCTCTAAGTTTGAGAAAATGAATGAGGTATGATCCTCTATTTATAGGGAAGCTGGTTGAATGCTCAAGTGTGTGAAATAATGAAATTTGGAGGGAAATCGTGTGAAGTTGCAAACAAGAAAAGTGTGACTTCTAATTTGATCAAAACAAATCCAAACCTTGCGTTTTAATATGCTAATCACTTATGGAGGTTCACTAAACATGATTAGAAAAAAAAGCACGCAAAAAAATGTGTTTAGAAGCTAAATCAAGGATTTCAAATTCTGTCTTTTGTAGAAACTTCAGTTTCAAGTTACCAAGTTCAAATCAATGGCATTCTCAACTCAAGGAGTCTTAGGACATGATTCTTGAAGCTTTAGATTGATGAGATCACAAGCTTTACAGTGTGCAAAGAATGTAATCAAATGGATGCTTGAGCTAAAAATTGTGATGAGTCAAAGTTGAGAAAAAGAGGTTGACTTTTATACTTAGAAAAATTCTATGTTTTTTCTTCAAAAATGACTTTTATTGTCTTGCATCCAAACATGGTCTTCCATTTAAAATTTTCTCTTGACCAAAAAATATGGCATAAAGTAGATCTCTTGAATGATATTTTGAGGATTGAACCATTTAAAATATCCAAAAAATGAGAAAGTTATGACTTGTTGAAATTGGCAAAAATTCATAAAATGACCTATAATCTTTTGCATCCTTAGGGCATCTTCCATTCATTTTCACACTTTGCACTTAAAATAAGGGTTGAAGTTCACATACTTAAGATCAATGTGGAAAAATAATGGGCTCAAGGTGATAAAATTGACCAAGTTATGATCTTTTGAAGTCTTATACGGGAATTTGATGGTTTGTTTAGAGGACTTGTAATCTTTCTTCATTATTAGGTATCTTCCTCACAAAATTTCCTTGAAACTTTTGAAGTAATTTGTTGATATACCTTTGAATATAAGGATGTCTTTGGAATAATCCAAAAGTACCGAAAGATGAGCAAGCTATACCCTTTTGAAGTTCAAAACCCTAACTCCTAGAGTAACACAATGCCCTGGGAAAGCTTTGCAATTTTGATAAACTTTCTTGCACAAATACTTTTATCATGTAAATAGAAGTTGTTGGGGATGATAATGAGAAGAAATAGAAACCAAAACCACTTCAAATATTTAGAATTGATGGAGATATGCACTTGTGATCAATGAAACCAAAGACTTGTCCAACTAGGTCAAACTTCTTCAATCAACCCTTGTACCTTTGAACTATTTTTGACAACTTAAGGCATGATGAATCAAGATAGACTTTGTCTTGATAGTGTTTCAAAATATCTTCAATAATAAAGCTTGAATCTCAATGAAACTTTGTTGAAGAAGGCATGGAAATAAACTCATGAACTTATGGATCAACTTGATGGAATGTATCGTGCTTTCACCTATGATACCAACAATTAGAGAAAATATTCATTGTACTTATTAGTCAAAAGTTAATCAATAGAAAACATAGATGATCACAATATACAAGTCAAGGTGCTTGGTAATTCCCCATGAGAAAAGCTAAATATAAGAAGAAGAACAAAACCCTAGTGTGTGATCTTGTTGCATTGTGATGGTATGAGATGATAGATGAATCTTAGGGGGGAAATTAGGGTACAACAGCTGCCCTTATTTAAGTGTCTTCTATTTGGAAATGCGTCGGTTAAAAAAAAAATCTTCGTGTTGACGCGATTGAAGATACTTAAATATAAAACAAGCCATATTTTTGGCCCTAAGATTCCATGCAGTGCTTATGATTATGAATCCAAATGAACAAATACAAAAAATTACGCAAGACCTCACTAGGGATATAGTAAATAAAAATAGGGATCAAAATAAAAAACCATCCAGGAAAATAAATCACTGGTGAACAGGAGAACTGACCCTATTGAGGATTTATTTCGGGATCCATTCACCCCACCCTTCTAGATCCGGTGTCGTATTCTAACTGTGATTTCCTTATGAATCATGATTATAGATATTATATTCCATTTTATTTATTTTAGCCACGACCAAAAAAAGGGTTCCAACGTGTAATCATAAATTCTAAGTGGATCTCAACTAGTTTGAAGTATTTAAACCTGATAGGTTTTTAGAGTCACAATATTATCTTTATCGATTCACAATTGCTTTTGTGTTTTAGTCATCCTTCGAGGGTGCATTATGTAAGGCTTGGGTAATTTATTTTTTTTCTAGTGCGATATTCACACGAGGCTTTTTATTATTTTTTATGGTTGTTGTACTCCCCTTGCTATTCACTTATAGACCTATGCTTATATCTAGCCGATTTTAGTACCTCCTAGGTATGAATTATGCCTATGTAGGAGATATATCCCGCCCTAAATATGTTTAACCAGAAATATGTTTTACTTTTATCTTTGGTTCACTGAACTAAGAATGAGAGTTTTAAATGATAGCTCTTAGTTTAAGAGTTGTCTTTGTCAAGACGTACTCATAACATTTTGAAAAACCTTATTGCTTTGCTAATCACACTTTCCTCTTTCGATATCTATATTTTAAAAAGACTTTAGGATAAAGCCTTTTTTTTGTTGACAATTAATTATCTTAGACATGTATCCCCAAGTAATTTGATGTTCGTTTATCCCAAATTATGTGTCGATTGATTTTCAATTGCATAAGCTATAGACTATTAGAGCCCCTTGGGTTTTAATTAAGTACAAATTTTTGCTTGGTTCAAATATTCTGGGGTGTATATTAAGCCTCCCCCAATATTATTATGCATGTGACTTTCTGCCCTCTGGGTTTTGTAATGAACAACTTTTTGCCTTTTGTGGCTTTATGCTGATGTTGTTTGATTTTATTAATCTTCTTGTTTTTCTGCATTTAACCATATAAATTTTGAAAATAATCTTGCGCATATACCCAAGCCCGTCGGGCATGAAGTCTGTAGGATTTTAAGTGTCCGATCACGGAATACGAGGTATTATTTCTGGCTGTTTCACGTACTAGGTTTGAACCTTTGTATTATCTATGTTTTAAGATTTCATTATAGGCCACGGTTCTCAGATTTAAAGTGGCATACTCGGATTCGATGTACCCGAGAATCTATTTATTTTGGACTTCAGAGCCCTAAGCTGGTATATCTTCACAACGCTCAATTACCCAGTCCTTTGTTATACCAGGTTAATTATTGTTTAGTAAGCCCCAATCCATTGAGGTCGGGTTCATGTGCCATGGTGACCAGAATAGTTATTTCTTGTAATTGGTATTTCCCAGTAGTTAGATAAACTTTGGTTAATTACTCCGATGTTTGACATTATATAAGCCCTTAGAGGTGAAATTCTTTAAGTAAGACTTACTCCGACAATTCTTTTATTTGGTTAGTCTTTGGGCTTTGTATTGAACACTTTTCCCTTTGCGGCTTTTATAATTATCTTGCCTATTTTTTTTTATATTTTAGCTTTTAATGACACAATTTCAAAATAATCATGTGTATGTAATTAAGCCCCTCAGCCACAAAGTCTATGGGGCTTTATGTGTCCGATCATGTAATTCGGACATTATTTTAAGCCCCAGTGATCCTTTATTTGGATTTTTCTGAAAATTTTGCAACCCCGTGCCTTTTTGAGGTTGGGTGATCATTTACTTGTTTATTTTTCTGTCCAATAAGCCCCAAGAAAACTTGCCATGTATTTGGAATAACCTCAATGGGCTCTACTCGTCCTTTTTGATAAGGTAAGTTTTTTAACCTAAATCGTGAATAATATATGTCTTTAAATGAAGAGGTGGCGGACAAAGGCCCTAAGGCATAATCGATTTTAATGGTTTACAGCCCATTTTGCTAAATTTGATGTTGAATGAGTAGGGGAATATCCCCTTTATCGAAGGCGTGGTTGACCTCGTTTTGGTTCAGAGCCCCCTTTTATCAGAGACGAGGTTGACCGAGTAGGTGCAGAGCCTCTATGTCAAAGGCGAGGTTGACCTCGTTTATGGTTCAGAGCCCCTTTTATCAGAGACGAGGTTGACCTGAATAGATGCAGAGCCCCTTTATCAAAGGCGAGGTTGACCTTGTTTATGGTTCAAAGCCCCTTTTCCAGAGACGAGGTTGATCGAGTAGTTGCAGAGCCCCTTTGTCAATAGCGAGGTTGACCTCGTTATGGTTCAGAGCCCCTTTTTCCAAAGACGAGGTTGACCGAGTATGTGCAGAGCCCCTTTATCAAAGGCGAGGTTGACCTCGTTATGGTTCAGAGCCCCTTTTTATAGAGACGAGGTTGACCGAGTAGGTGTAGAGTCCATTTGTCAAATGCGAGGTTGACCACGTTATGGTTCATAGCCCCTTTTTCCAGAGACAATGTTGACCTGAATAGGTGCAGATCCCCTTTTTCAAAGGTGAGGTTGACCTCTTATTTATTCCATAGGCTTGAAGTTCACTTGGACTTGCCGATTGTGCCATAAGCTTTAAGTACGCTTGGCTTTTGACTTTGGGTTCAGAGCCTCTTGTAAGGTTGTTTAAGAGCCATAACGAGGTTGGCCGAGTCTGGTTAAGAGCCCCTTATAAGGTAGGAAAAGTAGGTTCAGATACTTAACAAGGTTGAACATCTTCCTACTATTTACAATGGTGTTATATTTAGTTTGAATTCCACCTAGTTTTGAGACCTAATAAGAATAGGGTGCCTCCCGCCCACACAGGGGAGAAGGACGACACCTTTTATTTTCTTTAGCAGATCTAAATGAGATATTTTACAAATGGAAGAGATATTAGCCTGCATTATACAACAATGCTAATTAGTTTAAAGTTTTCTTTATACCCTGTCTGACTTTGTGTCAGATTCTCTTTAAGAGGAGATGAGTTGACTTTATCTTCTATGATTTTTGTTCAGTGGTATCTTGGTTTCCTCTTAACATAGTGTGTGTCAGCTTCCTCTTGTTTTATGGTAAAGCATGAGTTCTTCCAACAACTAACATACATAATGTTTTACGAACTAGGAGAGGATGAGGTGCCTCCCACCCTCACATGGGAAAGGAGCGACACCCATTACTACTTAGTAAATTTAAATGATTTATTTACAATCGACATAAATATTTTCTCGTCTTATTACAACAATAATAATTAGTATATAATATAAACTATGTGTTTTCCTTGTCTATTGGTTTTGCCGACGTCGTCGCTGAATTTTCCTAGGTTTTACTAGTTTTTAACTGGGTTGTCTATATTTAAGGATGTCTATATAATCCCCCAAGCGTAAAGCTTTGTCGGAAAAAAATGAAACGCTTTAATCCAGAGAACCATCCCTACCAATTGATTATGATATGTGATACTGATGTGTGATAACCGGGTCAATTGATTCTTCTTGATTATACATCGAATGTTATTTACCTTTACACACCAATGATGATATGGATTAATAATAACTCTATACACATGTATACAAGCTTAAACCCGTACGGAACTGCCGCGTACTGAATTTCCCCCGGAAGCAAAAAAACCCCTCTCTATTCATAGTGTGAAACTGCCATATTTAAAGTGTAGACTATGGGTTGCACATACTTCAAGTTATTAAGGTTTAAAATATCACAGCCTAACGACTTTATCTACGTTTAATTAAAATTAATGCGCAATCCGTAACATTCGCAATAATCATAATGGTTCATTAATCATTCACCAAAGGTTATAACGGATTGTGTGATTTTTGTAACGGTCTGACAGATAATCACTGAAGCGGAGGTTCATGGCGACTTCCTGCCCTACCATGAAAACTTGAAAGTACGATTCAACCTACTCATACATGTATAAGATTAATTAATAAGAAATAAACATAACAACTTATCTTCTGTTGGCGGTGATGGCTTGTTTCAAAAGCTCTGTCGGTGGTAACTACCGTTGTCATGCATGCCGAAACATAACCGGTTCGAGACGTCATATAGATCCTACCTGAGAGAAGTTTTCATTTCTTGTCCTTAATATTGGAAGTAATTCATATTCAGAAGATGTTGTTATTCAAAAGTAGTAGATCATCTGAAGTTGTTAGCCAGAAGTTGTAAGCTTTTAAGACTGTTTAGTTAGGAGCAGTAGTTTGATGTAATAAAAAATTGTTATTAATCAAAAGCAAAAGCTTATGAGGTTATGCCTAGAAGTATGCTTAGCTTCTGGGATTCTGAAGCTAAGTTTGTTAGTGTGGCTGCTAAGTTTAGTATTTCCTAATTTGTACCTTTTAACTTAGTAATTAAATTTACTTTTATTAGGGCTTACGTGACAATTTACTTTGTGTATAAATAGACTAGTAGTAGCTGTCATTTGTAACAGTAACAATAACAGTAATCATTGTTCAATCATTCTTCCTTACACTTTTATGTAGCCGTCATTACAGTGTTATAATATCATTCTCTCTTACATTTCCTTCATTTATTAACCTTGTGCACTAACAATTGGTATCTAGAGCTCCGGTTGGAATCCACAGGGAAACACAGGAAAACACGAGTGAAATGTGAGCGTTTGTGTGATTGATTTTGGTTCTAGATTCGTGTTGAATCGTTGATTAAAATCTGAATAAAATCACTTTTTTCTGATTCTGTGGCGTTGGGAAACTCCGTGCTTATGAGATCTGAGTGAATTGTACAAGGTTAAAGATGAACGAAAACGGTAATCTGAGTACCAAAATTTCTGTTTTTGATGGAAAGAACTGGAATTGTTGGATAATTTAGATGTGTGTGTTGTTCGGCGCTCAAGATGTTCTTGAGCTTGTTATTGAAGATTATATACTAGTTGTAGAAAATGCAACTGAAGAGTAGAGAAAAACATAGAGAGACAAGAGGAAGAAAGATCAGAAGGAATTGTTCAACATGTATTAGTGTGTGGATGTGAATGTGTTTAAGATGGTTGCAGATTTGACAACGTCAAAGGATGCATGGGATATACTGGTCAAATGTTATAGTGGTGACGCATCAGCAAAGAAGGTGAAACTTCAGTCCCTACGAAAGCAATATGAGAATCTTAACATAATGGAGAACAAGAAGGTTTCTAAGTACATCTCTGGAGTGATTATGATCACTAATGAGATGAAAGATTATGGAGAAACCCTTTTTGAACAAGTAATCATTGAGAAGATATTGAGATCTCTTACTCCTCAATTTGATTACATTATTGTAGCAATTGAACATTCTAAAGATCTAGACACCATGAGAATATAAGAGTTACAAAGTAGTATAGAGGAAAAATAGTTGCGTCTGACTGAAAGAACTTTTAAGAGGGAAGTTGAGTAGGCTCTGAAAGCTTCTTTTGTCAAAAAGGACCAGAAGTAGAAAACATGGTAGGTCTCCGAAGTTAGAAGTCTTCTATTCTGATGAAAAGAAACATCAGAAGGGAAAGGGGAAGTATGACAAGAGAATGATTCAATGTTACTGTTGTAATAGGTTTAGCCACTTTACTAAAGATTGTTTGTCAAACAAAGAAGAAACAAAAATAGCCAGAGGAGATTCTAAGGATAAACTTGTGCTATTAATGGCTTATGAATCTGATGAGGAACTTATGAGATTGACATTTTCTGATTCTGAAGGGGAAGATGACTCTAAATATTATGAATCTGAAGGAGTGTTTGAATATGAGTCAAAATCAGAAGATGGCGTTAAATATTTTGAAGATGAGTTAGAACCCGAGGTTTCTGAAGATGAGTCAGAGTTAGAAGATGACTCTGAAGCTGAAGACTAGTCAGAATCCAAAGGTGATTCTGAGTCTGAAGAAGAATCAGAAGATGAGTCAGAATCAAAAGAAGATTCTGCTTCTGAAGATGAGCTTAAAAGATATGAAGAAGAACTAGAGTCAGAAGATGAATAATCATCTGGAGACTCTAAAGATGAGTCAAATGGTGAATCTGATTATGATCCAAATTTTGATGATGATCCAGAATCTGAAGGTGATCATGCTTCTAGAATGGAAAACTTTGAAGACGTAGGTTTTGGAGGAAAAGCTTCTGAAGATGATCATGTTTCTGGTGGAAAACATGTCTCTAAAGGTGGACCTTCAGAAGGAGGAGCTTCTGAAGGTAGTCCATCCTCTGATGGTGATCATGATTCTGAAAGTGGAGCTTATAAAGGTAGAGTTTATGAAGGTGGTATTTTTGAAGGTAGTGGTTTTGGACGTGGTCTAGAAGCTAACAAAGATGGAGCTTCTGGTGGTATTTAAACTTATGATGAAATTTCAAAAGGAGATATTGTTTCAGAATCAGGAGATTTTGAACAAGTCTAGAGGCCACAAAGAATCAGACAAATACCAAAGAGATTTGCAGAGTTTGACAAGCTGCAAGATACTGAAGGGACTCTGAGAGTTGACAAAATAAATACTTCTAAATATTTTTTTTTGTATTTGGAAAGTCCTATTTCTTGGTTCTCCAAGAAGAAAATGGTTGTTGCGTTGTCAACGTGTGAAGCTCTCAATAAGAAAGTGTGGCTGAAGGACATGAAAGAAGAGCTTGATGCTATTGAAAGAAACAAGACTTGAAAGATGACTAAGCTTCTAAAGGAGAAGAAAAACATCAGCGTCAGATGGGTTTCCAAGGTGAAATCTTTATTTTTAAATGGAGTATTAGAATTTGCACACTGTAGCAACCAGAAGCAACTTGCAAATATTCTAACGAAGTATGTCAAGACTGAACACTTTATCCGTTTAAGGGATGGAATTGGTGTTGAAGATTTTTGGTTAGCTGAATATGAATTAAGGTATGGTGTTGGAAGTAATTCATATTCAGAAGATGTTGTTATTCAGAAGAAGTAGAGCTTCTAAAGTTGTTAGCCAGAAGTTTAAGCATCTGAGACTTCTTAGTTAGAAGCAGTAGTTTGATGTAATCAAAAGTTGTTATTAATCAGAAGCAGAAGCTTCTAAGGTTACGCTCAGAAGTATTCTTAGCTTCTGGGGTTCTGGAGTTGAGTTTGTTAGCATAGATATTAAGTTTAATATATCCTAGCTTCTATCTTTTAACTTAGTCATTAAGTTTACTTTTATTAGAGCCTACATTGCAATTTACTTTGTGTATAAATAGACTAGTAGTAGCTGTCATTTGTAATAGTAACATTAACAACAATCAGTGTTAAATCATTCTTCCAGACAACTTTGTAGTTGTCATTCTCTTTGATCCCTTAAATATATTCCTTTGTTCATCATTGATTCTTATTCACTAACACTTAACCGACTATGTCGATGTAGCATCGTCACAATTATAACAAGTTAATATATACGGAGCCGAAGACCACTGAATCTGGAGACTTTGATGTAATAGAAGTTATAGAGTCGCTATATTTCTTAAAATGATATTGATCTACTATCTTGTCTAGGCTTCTCCGTATTTTTTAGAATCTGGACAAATAATCTGGGCATAAGCCCATTTGAATGACAAATATATTTCTCGTGTGTTCCAACGCTCCATCTTCCTCCAAAACTACCACGTCGCCCTTATCGATCGACATCTCCCTTATCGATTGACGTTCTATTTTTATTTTGTGGCCTCTCTCAAGCGGCAAGGACGAGAGAGGTTCTAACATTTCACAAGTTACTTTGATTTCAATTTCAGAAATTCTTTCATCGAGAGTGGTAGACATCACCACACGCGAAACTAGTGTGTACTACTCAAACACCCAGAGTATGTTCCCTGAGTCATCCAGAGTTGTAGATCTGGTATCATCGTTGTTTTTGTAATTCATATCTTTGATTACGGTGTTGTGATCTATGGAGAGATTGACAAACAGTGTCGATCTACCTGTCTAAATCAGTTGTTTATGTCCACCGAATTGATACAAGTAAAATCGTAGATGGACGATTTCTCTTTTTAAAGAGGTTTAGCGGGAATTTGGATCAGAGGAAAGTGAAGGTTATTGTAGTTCTCAGGGTTACATTGAGAATGGTCTAGTGGCAATTTGGTTGTTACTGTAACTTCCTCCCGAAAGTCCATCGGAAGCTAAATTACAAAAATGAAATGTGATAACATACCTGCTTGGAGGCAATATGGATTCTCGGGTGGCCCGAGAGAGTTTTACTGTTCCCCACGGTGGGCGCCAAATGTTTTTGCGTATGAACACTAAACAGTTAGTTTCCCTATAGGAATAGGGAGATCCTCAAAGGTAGATTTCTCTAAGTATGATTGGGGATTTGAGAACTACGCTAGCAGTGTGTATTGCCTCAAGAATATATGTCTTGCTTATCCCTCTGGCAGGAACCCCTTTATGTGTATGTATCAAGTTTAAGATCAGATCCCTTTTCCATTATCCAATTACTCCTTATATAGGCAAGTCATTGGTCTAATGACCATTAATCCGCTTTCATAACGTTTGTAACCGTCCATAAATACTATAACATTCGTAACCGCCCATAATTACTTGTAACGTTCGTAACTTCTATTTTCAACCCGACCAAGTCTTCAACCCGGCCAACAGAGTTATGCCAGGCATAACCCGGCCAGGAACAACTAGGCCAACACAGCAAGGCTAGCACAACTAGGTCAGAAAGATAGGCCACTGGCATACGACTAGGCTATAGTTTGTCAACTTATATTACCTTAGCATTGATCGACATAACTGATTGTACTTGGCCCGGAGAATTATGGGGTATATAACAGAGATAAAGATAGAAAATTTTCAAGGTTCATTAGAGGCTCATGAGATGAGATTGAAGAAAAGAAACTCAGAATGGGAGAAAGTGGCTGAATAGGAACTGCAAGCAAGATTCACCAAGAAGTCTGGAAAAGGAAAGGCAAAGCAGAGAAAGAATATTTCTAATGATGAGAGTTCGAGCAAGAATTCAAGGAATCATAATGATTCCACCAACAAAGACGTGATCAAGAAGTATGCAAGGAAGAAATTTTATATGAAGGAGGTGCAATGCTACAACTGTCAAGAATTGGGTTATTATACTCAAGACTATAGAAGAAAGAAGGAATCAAGAGAAAAAGATAATGAAGAAGCGAAATATGCACATGCTAGATAAAACACTGCTGATGATATGATACTCATGGCCAAAACATAGACAAATTATGAACAATCCAATATGTGGTATCTAGATTCAGATTCAGGATGCAGCAACCACATGAATGAGAATAAACATTGCCTCATCAAAATCAGTTAATAAAGTGATCACGTTTGCAAAAGGAAGGCATGTAACATCACGTGGAAAAGGAAACTTACTTGTTGTTAGAAAGGACAGTTAGAATTCCAATATCACTGATGTGGTATAGGAACCTACGATGACAAATAATTTGTAAAACATAGGTCAATTACTTGTAAAAGGGTACAACATGAAGATGGAAAAAAAATCAAATGAAGGTGTATGATGGTGAAGGAATGATGATCTTGAAATTACCTCTAGCAGACAACAAGACCTTGAAAGTAGAGATCAACACGGTTGAATATCAACGTCAAAATTCGATTGTCAATATAGAAAAAGATTGTTTGTCGCATCATCGGTATGGTCACTTAAATATAAGAATTCTAAGTATGCTCAATCCGAAGAAAAAGGTGTCTGGTTTAAGAACAAGATTCGGTTCAGCATCTGACCTTCAGTTTTGAGGATAACAATACATTATTTTCTAGAGAAAGATTTTGTACCCTAATGGTTTTGTGTAGTGTTTAGCTTTTTCTAATAGGTTTATACTATGATAGAATGATGTGTGATGTCATCAATTTCTAGAATCAAGGCACTAACTTTAGAGAGATACAAAATATGTGTTACAAAGAAATTGTCAAGTTCTGGAATGCTTCTAAACAATGGTTCTGAAGAACATCTGTCT
Organism: Vicia faba; assembly: GCA_948472305.1. Taxonomy (NCBI): domain Eukaryota; kingdom Viridiplantae; phylum Streptophyta; class Magnoliopsida; order Fabales; family Fabaceae; genus Vicia; species Vicia faba. The sequence continues at coordinate 161,255,259 of OX451741.1, read as the reverse complement.
AAAGCTTTTGAATGCGACTCTGATAAAAGAGACCTTGAAGACTTCTCAAGCTTTAATGATTTTGCACTTTCAAGTTCTGATGTTTTGAAGACAAAGTTATGAAGACTCTGGAGACAAGGTTTTGTTGAAAAGTTCTGAAGACTTTGAAGACAAAGTTCTAAAGACTCTCGTTCTGGTTTTGATCCTTCTAACCATGCTTCATTAACACATATTATGAAGCCTTAAAAGATTAAAATATAAGGTCAAAAATGTTTTACTAGAGTGAATAGTACATGGTAAAAGATCAAATATTCCTCCCACTACTCTAATTTTGAGGCATTGTTATACCCCAATTTTTCCCTAAGATCCCTCTATCATCTCATATCAACCCAATCATATTAAGATCACACACTAGGGTTTGGTTCTTCTCCCTATCTTTAGGTTTTCTCATGAGAGATCACTAAGCACTTTGATTTGTATATTATGACCATATATGCCTTGGGTTGATTAACTTCAAACTAACAAATATAATAAATGTTTTGTCTATAAATGATGATACTATAGGTGAGGGCACAACACATTTTGTCAAGTTGATTCATAGGTTCATGCGTTTATTTCCATGCCTTCTCTAATAAATCTTCATTGAAATTTAAGCTTCATCATTGAGAGTGGTTTAAAATAATATCATGACAAGGTCTACTATGATTCATCATGCTTAAATTTCCAAAGGAAGTCAAAAGATGTAAGAATTTATTAAAGAAGTTTGACCTAATTGGACAAGTTCTTGATTCCTTGATCACAAGTGTATAAATCTCTCAATTCTCAACATTTGGAAGTGGTTACTGTTTCTATAGGTTCTTATTATCATCTAAAACAATTTATCTTTACATAAAAAACATATTTGTACAATAAGGATTGTCAAAATTGAAAGGGGTTCCCAAGTAATTTTGATGCTCTAGGAGTTAGGGTTTTAGACTTCTAAGGGCTATATCTTGTCCATCTTTTGAGAATTTTGAGTGATTCCAAAGATATGCGTCTCTTTAAAGGGTTACCAACAAATCACTTCAAAGGCTTAAAACAAATTTTGTATGGAAGATCACTAATGATTGAGAAGGATTACAAGTCATCTAGATAGGCCATTAAATTTCCTTTTGTGACTTCAAAGGATCATAACTTGGTCAGTTTTTATCATCTTGAGTTCATTTTTTTTCACAATGATATTAAGGATTTTAAATTTAACTCTCTTTTTGGTTCTAAGCTTGTAAATGATCGAAAGAGGATTTTCGAGTTCAAATGATTATAGGTCACCTCATGGATTTTCATCAAATTCAAAAGATCATAACATGTTCAATATTTGGAATTTTTGAGTGATAAGTTTCACAATACTCTTTAAGGGATCCACTTCAAGCTAGTATTGATGATCAAAGTTTAATTTTGAAGGAATACCTTGTTTGGAATCAAAACATTATAGGTCATTTTTTAAGAAAAAACTTAGAATTTTTCTAAGTATATAAGTCAGCGTATTTTTTCTGATTTTGACCAAGCACAAATTCTAGATCAAGTATCCAAATGATCTCTTTCTTGGCACATTATAAAGAGTGTTACCTCATCTTTCCAATGTATCAAGAATCAAGTCTTAAGGTTCCGTAAATCGTGCACACCATGAGTTCAATGTCAGCTACTTGAAATTGAATTTTTCTTCCAAGTCAGAATTTGAAATCCATAATCCAGCTTCTAAACACCAAATTAGCACGCGTGTTTTATTTAAGCATGTTTAACAAAGTACCCAAAGTTTAATTAAGGATCCAAACACATGAATTGGCTGAGTTTTGATGCACATGGAGTCACACATTTTTCATTTTTCGGGCTCCATCCAATTTCCCTCTAAACTTCAATTTTCTTCCCAATTCTTTGTGTCATTCACTTCCTTATATATAGAGGACCTAACTCCTCTCATTTTCTCAAGCTTGGACAGCCAAAATCAACCTACCAAACTCTCTTAATAATTCACTTTTCTGAGTTTTAAATTCATCTTTTCTCCATTTTTCAATCCAATTTCTTTGCTGATTATTTATCCTTGAACTTCACTGAAGCTAACAGAAGAAGAACCAAGTCTTGAAGTGTCCTAAATCGTGCTAGCCAAGTCCAGTTTCAGAGCAATTTTCTGCTACTTCGTTCAGGTATAATTCTCAACCAAATTGAACCAAATAAATCCCTATTCTACTCTATTCATCCTTCTGATTCTCATACTTCTTATGGTTTTCATTTTCATTGAGAATTGAGAGAGATACTTGGAAATTTCGTGCTGGATACTTTTTATGATTTTTTCAAAATCCAGCCTTGCTCAGCTTATATAAATTTGGCGCGAGGGTACAATTAGAATCATTTTGAAGAGATGAATCTAATGGTACCGGTATGGTTATCTAATTTTACAGTTTGTGAAACTCCAATTTAAGGCGTCTGGAGGTTGAAGACGACCTACGTGTCGTGCTTCAACCAATGATAGCGCGACATACGATTTTTTGAATCTTATCCAATGAACTTGTTTACCATATGTGCATCTTTAGGACCCTTGGGTTTCATTACTTTCATTAGTCAGACATCATTCAACGCGCCAGATTTTAAGTTACTTTTAATTATTAAAAAATGATTTGGTATGATTTTCAAAAAAGACTATGATATGCACAGCGCGCCAGACCCATTGGATCTGTTTACCAACGCGTTTTGACTCTCATCCAATGATCCATATTTTTTTTATTTCTAATTTTATTTTCTGATTTTCATATTTATTTGTTTTAAACTTCATAAAAAAATTGATTTCTGACTTAAAAATTCTGAAAAAATTCTTAAAAATACTTTTGATTTTTCTATCTCTGATTTTTATTTTTTAATAATTTTATTTTTAGATTTGATATTTTTAATGATTTTTCACTTTAATTAATTTGTCTTAATTGATTAAAAATACTTTCCTTAATTCTTAAAATTCTGAAAAATTATGGAAGGATCCAATGACCTATTGACAAATATTGGTGACCTCATTTTATTTTTATTTATGATTTTTCTCTTTTTATTATTTTATGTTTATTTTGCATGTTTTTTTAAATTAAAAAAAAAATCCGACTTTAAAAATTTCCAAAAAATTGTCAACACTTATCAACTTATATTTGACTTCTGACTTTTTTTTTTAGATTTTTATTTGGTGTTTTAATATACTTTGTGTATTTTACCAATTATTTCTCTTTTATTAACCATTTAATTTTTTTTATTAAATATGATTTTATCATTTTTGTTTGGATTTTATTTTTGGGGATAAGTTCTCCAACCTCATTAGACCTTGGGTGTTTATAGGTTAAAAAATCAAATCCACTAAAATGGATGAATGATGTTGATGATACTTAAAACCCTAATTTCATCTAATATATTCCCTCCATATTCATGTCATCCTCTTCTTACATGTTGTTGCAACCCAAAATTTAACCTATTGATTTAGGCTTATGTTTCATCATAAACATCATATTCCATTGCATTCACACATTGTAATGGGATCAAAGTACTTTGGTTATCAAGTTTCCCACAAGCTTTGGAGGATGATGGTATTCATAATTAGTGCAAGGAGGGTCTCATTTTCTCAATATTTGGCTTTCTCAAGTCACAAGGGTCTCTCATATCTCAAGACATCTCATTCATCTCATTGGATCATCAGAAGATTGAAGATTGTGTTGATTGTAAAGTGAATCACGTTTCTGGGAATCATCAGTCAAAATCATTGGACGTTTGTATTCAAACTTTGTGCTCTTTATCTTTCTTTTGCTTTATTACTTTGAAAATAGCTACATGTTATTACACATACCCATACAATAAATTTCATATTCATATCCTCCCTAGATCCCATTAATAACAATTCTGCTATTTCCAATTATGACTTCGAAAATCTGATCAACCAAGCAGAGGATAAAGGTGAGGAAGGTTGTGAGTACCTGGAGAACTTGCTAGGTTGTTAATGCAGAAATAAAGAGACATACAACCACATGAAGATCCAGTCGAGGTTGTGAACTTGGGTACTGAAGAATACAGAAAAGAAGTCAAGATAAGTGCCAACCTAGAAGAAAGTGTCAAAAGGAGGCTAATTCAGATGTTACATGATTATGTTGAAATATTTTATTGGTTACATGAAGACATGCCAAGGCTCGATACTGATATTGTGGTTCACCTTCTACCAATGAAAGAAGGTTGTCAACCAGTAAAACAACAGGTTCGTCATATGAGTCCCGAGATGTCGAAGAAGATCAAAGTTGAGTTTATAAAGCAATTCAATTCAGGTTTCTTAGTTGTTACATCCTATCCTCAGTGGGTTGAAAATGTGGTTCCAGTACCTAAATAGGATGGAAAGGTGCGTATGTGCGTAGACTACAGGGATCTGAACATGGAAATCCCCAAAGATGACTTTCCTCTTCCACATATTGATGTTCTGGTTGATTACACCGCTCAACACTAAGTATTTTACTTCATGAAGGGATTCTCTGGGTATAATCAAATCAAGATGGAACCTGAAGACATGGAGAAGACTACTTTTGTTACACAGTGGGGAACTTTCTGTTACAAGGTTATGCCTTTCGGTTTAAAGAATGTCGACGCAACATATCAACGTGCTACAATAGCTTTGTTCCATGACATGATACATCATGAGATAGAGGTTTACGTCGACGACATGATAGCCATGTCTCAGACTGAAGAAGAACATCTCGACCACCTGCATGAGCTGTTTGAGAGGTTGAAGAAATACAAACTGAGGTTGAATCCAATCAAGTGCACCTTTGGGGTAAGATCCAGTAAACTCCTAGATTTCGTAGTCAGTGGTAAAGCTATTGAATTTTATCCTGCCAAGGTTAAATACATTCAAGAAATTCCTGCTCCCCATACTGAGAAGGAAGTCAGAGGTTTCCTGGGATGACTAAATTATATTTCCAGATTCATTTCCCATTTGTCTGATACTTGTGAGCCAATCTTCAATTTACTGAAGAAAGATCAAGTAGGGAAGTGGAACGACGACTGTCAGATAGCTTTTTACAAAATCAAGGAATACCTCAAAGAACCTCCGATACTAATGCCTCCAGTTCAAGGAAGACCTTTGATCATGTACCTAACAGTGTTAGAGAATTCAATGGGGTGTGTACTAGGGCAACATGACGAGTCTGGTCAAAAAGAGCATGCAATATACTACATTAGAAAATATTTTACCGACTGTGAAACAAGATACTCACTGCTAGAGAAAACTTTCTATGCTTTAGCATGAGCTACTCGCTGACTAAGACATTATATGTTGACTCATACTATTTTGTTGATCTCTCAAATGGATCCTATAAAATACATATTCGAGAAACCCGCTCTCTCCAGAAGAATAACAAGATGGAAAATGGCCTTGACAGAATACGACATTCAGTACACTACTCAGAAGCCGATCAAAGGAAGTGTGTTGGAAGATTATTTGGCTCATCATGCTGTAGACGACTACTAGACTATGAATTTTGAGTTCCCGAATGAGAGTATTATACTGATTACTGACTATGAAAAACCTCGACTGTATGAAAGACCCGAGCTAGGATCTCGATGGACTATGGTTTTTGATGGAGCTTATAACGTGCTTGGTAATGGATTTGGTGTTGTGATTATCTCTCCCAAGGGTTGTGCTAAGCCCTTCAATACCAGATTATGTTTTGATTGTACCAACAACATGGCAGAATATGAAGCGTGTATCATAGGTATCAAGGCTGCTATTGATATGAGAATCAGATTCTTTAATGTATATGGGGACTCACCCATAGTGATCATTCAGATTAAGGGAAAATGGGATATAAAGAATCTAAATCTCATTTCTTATCGAGAGCATGTGTTAACCTAAACTTCGTTCTTCGAAGAAATCACTTTTGAACATATTCCACGAGAAGAGAATCAATTGGAAGACGCATTAGCTACCATTTCATCTATGTTCAAAGCCAGGTGGGATAATGAAGCTCATCGAATTACTATTGGGAGACTAGACGAGCCGGCGCAATGCTACAAAGTTGATACCGATGGAGTAGAGGAAAATACTTGGTACCATGAAGTGAAAAGATACCTCAATGCTCAAGAATATCCTGAACAAGAATCTATCAACGATAAGAAATTCCTTCGATGGTTCTCTGCCAAATTCTTTCTGAGTAACAAAATTTTGTACAAGCACAATCATGATTCGACTTTGCTTCATTGTATGGACAAGAAAGAAGCTGAGAAGATCATGAAAGATATGCGCGAAGGTATCTTTAGTACTCACTCCAGTGGGAACACGATGGATGAGAAGATTCTGAGAGCGAGTTATTATTGGTCAACCATGAAAACTGATTTCCATCATCATTCCACAACTTGTCACAACAGCCAAATTTATGCTGACAAAGTACACGTGCCTCCGGATCCTCTAAACTTCTTGACTTCTCCTTGGCCGTTTGCAATGTGGGGCATTGTTATGATTTGAGAGATTAAGCCTACTACATCTAATGGGAACCGTTTCATCCTGGTCGCTATTGATTATTTTACAAAGTGGGTTGACGCAAGCTCGTTTTCCTCATTTACCAAGCATGTCGTGGCCTGGTTCATTAAGCATAACCTCATCTGTCGGTATGGCATACCCGAGAGGATCATCACGGAAAATGGTACCAATCTTAACAATACTATGATCATGCAACTATATGAACAGTTCAAGATTAAACATCATAATTCTTCTCTGTATCGATCGAAGATGAATGGCGCAGTGGAAGCCGCCAACAAGAACATCAAGAATATTTTATAGAAAATGACAATAACATATAAAGATTGGCATGAGATGTTACCATTCACTCTTCATAGTTATCGCACTTCAACACACACATCAACTAGGGTAACCCCATTCTCTCTCGTCTACGACATGGAGACTGTATCACCTATCGAAGTCCAGATTCCTTCTCTAAGGATTATGAAAGAAGCAAATTTAGAAGAAGACGAGTGGATTCAGACTAGGCTTGACCAGATAAATTTGGTTGACAAAAAAGGCTTGCGGCTGTTTGTCATAGTCAGATGTACCAAAAGCGTATGATCAAAGCCTTCAACAAGAAAGTTAAACATCAGGTATATCAGGATGGTGACTTGGTAATAAAGCATATCATCCTACCACAACGTGATCCAAGGGGAAAATGGAATCCCACATACGAAGGGCCATTTTTGATAAAAAAATATTTTATGGAGGTGCTATGATACTTACCACCATGTACGGTGAATATTTTCTGCACCCTGTGAATGCATACATAGTACAAAAATACTATGCGTAAAAAAAGACTTGCTAGGTTGGCTGACGAAGGCAAAAATAAGAGAAACCCGACGAACTAGAAGGGTTCGGGAAAAAATTAGGGATATATATATATATATATATATATATATATATATATATATATATATATATATATATATATATATATATATATATATATATATATATATATATATATAAATTGTACACCTGGAAAGTTGAAAATTTTAAAAGGTGTCTTGGGCAAAAAAGGGTATCCCGGTGGACTGAAAACCCGAATGGGCGGTCTAGGAAAAGTTAGGGATTAAAGCGTACGACTGTGTCCCATTGGATCATTCACTTACAGCAGCTTTGTTATCAATGTCAAGTTCAAATGGTACTGATCAATTCAATCAACTTCTTCCAACAACAAGGAATGAGATGCTTGAAGACATAAAGGCAATAGCAGAGCTGAAACTTGATGGGATCATTTCCACATAGTTGTTTTCTCCATTTTTATTTGTACTTTTTTATTTTTGCGACCATTTCCTCTTACTAAGATCTCTGTCTCTGTACAAAACTTCATGTTTATAGGAAAACTTTCAATACAAATATAATCCAAAATTCAAATTTACTTTCTCTGTTTTGTTTGCAAAAATGTCCAATGACCAAATTGAATGAACATATGCATTTGAACAAGATTACTGTTAGAAAATATATGCATAAAAGTAGGAATAAGCGTTTATTAAAGACTCCAGGAATTGGGATAAATTCTCAGTCATTCTCAAAATCTCCACAGAGAAATCCTCGTAGAGATACCTTCACTAGCTCATCTCCAACAAAGATATATTCCCCAGCAAGTCTAGTATGCCTCCAGACAGAAATTGGGGCATCTTCCAGCAGTTCACCTCAATATCCCGGAGGGATAGCTTTACATGATCATATTCCACAATAGGTCCCCTAGAATATAAGTAAGTTTGATCATTTCCCCATCATACGTGGAAACTTCCTCATCGCAGCCAATGAAATTCCAATCCCTATCATAAATTATTTCCTCAACACAGTTTACAGGAATTTGATTCTCTAGAAGAGTTTATTTCTCCAACACCATAAAATCCCTAGTAGAATTATCTTCTCCAGTAGAGTTTATTTCTCCAACACTGTAAGGTCCCCGACATGCTTCTTTTCTCCAGTAGGGTTTATTTCCCCAGTAGAGTTTATCTCTCCGATTAGTTCCCCGACAGGATTCTCTTCCCGGGGAAGATGTCATTCAACTTTGTCCTCCCTAGAAGAGTTGACATCCATATCTAAAACTTGGATTATCCATCTGTTTTATCCCCAGTCAGGGTATATAAGAATCGAATCATTCAAAAGAACGATGAATGACCAATTTCCCTAGAATTCTTCTACCTCTAAGCAGAAGTCAAGCATCCCAGTGGAGTATCCTCAAACAGAAGACATGAACCCCTAGCGAAGACATTCTAAATAATATTGAAGATTCATATTCTTCATCCTCAACAACAATCAGGTATTTATTTCCCCCAACAAAAGATGTTATACGAAGCTATCAATACACTCCTTCAACATATTGCATTCATACATCATTTACAAAATGTCATAGCTTATGCACATGAAACACATATAACACTCTCATTTACTTTGAGAACATCATTACGCAATGCATACACCATGACATTGCAAAAAACTAACTTTCGTGTTTTCAGATGAAATTCGCAAATAGACGAATATCATTAGCAATTTTCAAATAGGTCGCAGATGAATTCCTAAAACTGGGTGGGGCAATTATTTATACGACCGGGCGATATGAATTCCTGAAACAGGACGGGTTTACCAACAAAAAGCAGATCAGAGATTAATTCCTGAAATAGGATGGGGAAACTATCTATATGACCAGGCGGTATGAATTCCTGAAATAGGGGAGGTTTACTAACAAAAAACAAGGCAATGATTAATTCCCGAAACAGGACGGGACAACTATATATATGACCAATCAAAGATTAATTCCCAAAATAGGACGGGGAAACAATCTATATGACCAAGAAAAGATTAATTCCAGAAACAATATGGGGTAACTATCAACATGATCAGGTGGTATGAATTCTTGAAACTGGACGGGTCTACCAACAAAAAAATAGATTGTAGATCAATTCCCGAAACAGAGTGGGGAGACTATCTACTTGACCATATGACTTCCATTAGAGACTAAATCTAACAAAAATATCCTTCAGATAATTATTCTGAAAATCATTTTCATCAGATATTCATTATGAAAAGCATTCTTCTTCACAATTAGGCGTAGACTTACTCTGATACTCCTATCAATAGTTACTTTAGATGGCATATGTAAGCCCATCCCCAACGAAATTTTATTATCTATATGAATGGAATCTTTAAACATATTCAAGAAATACTATCCACCAACAATGTTACTTCATGCACCGACGAGTGCACATTTCTGGGCACTTAAGTGTTCATCCCCCTTCCACCTTTTGATCACGAATGTAGGACATGACAATATAACTCTTCAGGTTTAAGAAGATTGAGCAGGGAAACTATTGTACCCTAAAATTTCCCTCCCATTTCTTCAAGACACCTTCTCATGCTCCCAGGGTTATCAATTGCTGAAGAGTACTCAAGGTCTGATCAGACAAACTCCTCTCTTAAGTAGTTGACCTAGAACTAGGGTTTAACTTTTATCAATGAAAATTGAGCTTATAATGCCTAAAATGGATTTCATGGTTCCTCATATGTCTCAAGGAATGCTCATGCCAAATTTCATGCCTTGCATCACAAATTTTCTCAGTCAATTGCTCAGATGACTAAAAATCAATTGTAGTGGCTAAAAAGTCAACTATGATAAACATACAGTCAAAATTAAATATTTTTTGTCAATATTAACATTTTGAAGTAACATTCATCATTTGATCAAGTGTTGGTCATAACTTATCAAGAAGACTCTAGATTCATCAAAAGTCAAAAGTTGTTAAATTATGGTTTTCTTTAGGAGAAGTCAACTGAACTTTTACCAAGCATAACTTCCACATGCTTATTTATATTTTTCTCAAACAAAGATCATTTTGATGGAAATTCAATTATCTACAAATTTGTCTATGTAATCTCAAGTCCAAAAAATTCTTCATTTGAGATATATGGGCCAAAACATTACATGTCTTTCAAAAAGTCAACAAAAAGACACTTTTGGACAAAGAAATTTACATCAAGATAAAGTCTACAAATGAAAAAATGATCAATATAGAGATTTTAGAAGACATCTTGAGCTTTCCTAAAATTCCAAGATCACCTCCATATGATAAAAATTGAGAGATTTATGTATGCTGCAAGTTGGACAATTTTGAGAAAATGCATGAAACCTAAATTGATCAAACTTGAGTTTTTGGGCTGGCATACTTATGTTTCAAGGTCCAAACGTGTTTTCTAACCCATAATGAACTTCTGAAAGCATTCATACACCCCTTGGACTTTTATTCCATTTATTACTGATTTTATTTACTTAAATTCAAAATTAAATGAAACAAAAATCCAAGTGTTCATACAATGATCCAAGCCCAATCTTTTGACCTAATTTACGCTCTATATATTCTTCATTCAAACAACAAAGAGGACCATGAAAAAACCTTGAAAGATCACATTCCAAAATTCCAAAAATTATCAAAAACTAGGGCAAACAACAAACCCTAGTTACAACCTCTCTCAAAGCAAACCAACCCTTCCAATCGATCCTTGAAACATTGTAGGGTAAGAGTGGATCGATCTTGATGATCCAAAGCACTCGAAACTAGCATCCCATGCATCTCCATTTTCCATATATTTTGTAAATTCATAATTTTGTTTTCTTAGTGCTTTAATCGAAACTAACACCACTAACATGCTTCTGAGGTATCAATGTGCAGGATAGACCCATCGCATGACCCGCATGATGCCTAAATTGTGTGTTCCCATGTTTACAGCGTTTGAATTTGTTTGTTTCATATATATTTCTACATGGATATTTAACCTAAACCAAGGCCACCATTGGATTCATAAGGGTTGATTTAGGGGGGTAAGGTCCCTTTGGATTACTAGCGCTCTTTATTTTGCAGGTTTCAGATAACACCTTGTCGGAGAAGACGACCTGAGCTAGGGCTCCGGTGCTTCTCCAGTCACCCTATTTCAATTTATATTATATATATTTTGGTTTGAATAAATAAACGGATGTATATCCACCCCAGTGCTAGAAGCACGCGCGTTAAGGCATTACTACATTATGGCGTGCGTTCGATCCCTGCCTTTTGCAAAACTTCTTTGTTTCTCATATTTTTTTACAGGTTTCATATATTATCAAGCGAGTTGGTTATCTTAACACCAACATCAATGTGGCTTGGTGGTAGAGGAGGCACTTGTGAAGGCAAAGGACGTGGGTTCAACACCCACCCCTAGTATTTTTCATATTTTCCTTATTTCTAACCTTGTTTGTCATTTCTTCCTTAACCCTAATTCTTCTAACCTGATTTATTTTTTAACTAACCTAAAAAATAAACCTTTTTTTCTAAAACCCTAATTAATTAGATTTTTAGGTCTTCTTTAATTAACCCTTTAATTTAATTAATCCACCCTTTAATTTTTAATCTTAAAATTAATTAGATTTTTGGGTTTTATTTAATTAATTATCATCAAAACTATTTTTTTTAAAATTCTTTTTTCACATTCTTTTTCTACTTTTATTTTCCTTTTTCTTATTTTAATTTCATAGATCAACTGTATATGTTTCACAAATGTAATAGCCTAGATCTTTATTTCCCGCCATATTTTTTATCATGTTATTGCTTTTGGGATGTAATAGTTTTATGATTTCTTTTCCTCATCTCTATTATGTAACTGCAACAAAGCCGTGTAATAGATTTAGGTTTATATCTCTACCTTTATTTTATTCTATTATATTTGCCATATTATTGCTTAGTAATTAGGGTTTGCATGGCAAGTTAAAAACCAAACGATAGAAAACCTAATTGTAAGATAAATAGCTGAATAAAACACATTTGCATACTTGCACCTCTAGGGTAGCCTCTCTTGTTTCATTTGGAATAAACAGTCATGTCCCTCGAACGTAGGGATGCTTTAGCAAAAGACCCTCGATACAAAAGATCATAGTCCCTTAATGATCCTCCGACGCTACCTTTCAAAAAATGATCTATTCCCTTATGAAAGTGCTAAAGCATCCTTACAAGTTGCCTTCGATGAAGTATGTTGTACCCCAAAATTTTCCCTCTCATTTATCAAGAATTTTCTCACAAGATCTCCTTGGGCTCAAGGTTGTATTGGGTTTGATCAGCTCAAGACGCCTCCTTGTGCACTGATGAGCAAAATTAGGGTTTGAGATTGCACAAGGATTTTTGAGCTTCCAATGCCCCATATTATTTTCATGGATCATTATGGACCCCCAAGATTACTCATGTCAAGATTCAAGCCTTGGATCACATTTTTGCTCAGTCAATTGAGCAGTTGACCTAAAAATCAGTTGTATTGGGGAAAAAGTCAACTATGGCCAATTCACAGTAAAAATTCATAATTTTTGGTCCACATCAACATTTTAAACTCATGTGTATCATTTGATCAGGTTTAGACCACAACTCCTCAAGAAATTTAATCAAATCTCCAAAAGGGCAAAATGGTCAAAATTAGGGTTTTGAGTGGGAAAGGGCAATTTCTAATTTTTTACCTAGAAAATGGTTAATTGGTTTAAGGCATGATCTCAAGAGTCCAATTGCATCATTTTGACCTAATGAAATGGTTCAAAACATTGCAAGTCCATTAGATTGACAGATGAATTTTGTAGTTAACTGATCAAAAGTCAACTGTATACTGAAAAGTCAAACTTTGACTTTTCGGTCAAATTCAAGTGCCAAAGATCATAATTCATAAAAACATGTCAAAATATGAAACTTATTCATCAAAAAATCAAAAATCAAGATTTCATTTTGAAAAGTCAAAATTTCTAAACTTAGAAATTTTTCCAAGTGTTGGAAATTTCATATTTTTTCATAACTTTGAGCCAAATTTTCACCATGATGAAAGATGATTCAAGAAAAACTTCCAACATGAAAGTTGTAGATCTCCATGAGATCTACAACTTTTCTTTACACAACTCCTTCTAAAAATTCTTGTATCTCAAGTTATGATTTTATGAACATAGGGTCATGAAACTAAATACTTAGTGAAATTTTGCCCTAATTTGGACAGGATTTTGACCTAACTTCATGACACTTTTACACATATTTCCAAGGGAATCTTCAAAATAAATTCAAAGATGGGTTGTAGAGCATGTTACAATATTTCTAAAATGTCCAAGAACTCCTTGAGATCATTCTTGAGTAGGGAGAATCGAAGAGATGAAGTTACGGTTTTGTCACTTAATTTACAAGCCATTTTATGATGAACAAGAAGTCAATTTCAAACCTATGCTGCACAATCTTGTTTTGCAGGCCTCTAAATCTCAATATCTATCCATAATCAGAAGATTACACTTGCTTTTAATCCTTTATCCAAGTGTTCCAAGCATTGTCCAAGCCAATTTGCTATTTTAGGAAGAAAGCTACCATTCCATTCATGAAAAGTTGCTTTAATTACAAAGTCAACTTGTCTTGAGCTTCTAACTAGTTATTTCTGCACACACAACCCCTATAAACCAAAAGCAATGTGTCTAAGGTCTGAAGAAGCTCAGAACATGCTTGTAAAATACTTGAGATTTGTCACTTCACTTTTCTTCAAAAGTAAGTTATAGAGCCATAACCTTATAACTCAGAAACCTTGAGTGGTTTTGTGCTCTAATATTTTCCATACATATTAACAAGTCAATTGAAACATAACACACAAAGTCTAGCACCCTGAAAAACCTCCTGAGCACCTTGTTGCACAAAACTTCCCAATCTTGACAGTTTTGAGCAAAAACTCACCATCTTCATTTCCACTCGTGCGTTTTGAAAACTAACCATCGAAACATATTCCATACATCATATTAAAGTGATCCAGGCCCTCATTTCCTAACTGTAACTCTCCCATCATCATCCACCATTTTCCAAACTGAAGCTTGCAACTTGACTTGAGTTGGGAGTTTCAGCCATCCTCAAAGCAAGGTAGGAGTTGGAACACATTCAAGGAGATCTAGGAAAGCTACAGAAATCATCAGGCTATCACAAAGGTTTCTCAAACTCCATACACGACTCCAGCTGCAAGAGGTAAGTTTTCAAACTTCTATCTCTTCATACATGCATCATTTGAGTTTGGTTTTTGAAGATAAAATGTAGATACCATTGACACGAAGCTGTACATATCCATAGTTTACATTTATATGGCCTGAGCTTAGAGAATTTTAGGGTTGAAGCTTTCTGAAATTTTTAGGTTTTGAATTAGGGCTAGAAAAATTCTTATTCATCTTTGACTATTAGCTTAAATTATTTACATGGTTGGATTCGTGGGAAGAAATGCCACAACTTCCATGTTTGAACTTTTCATTTTTGTTGAGAGATGAAGAAGATACAAGTCCTTTGGTTGGAGGTTGAAGATAAAGTGCAATCAGGGTGCGTTTTGTGTTATGTATTTATCCTTTCACATAAGTTAACGGATGTACAGCCACCCCGGTGGTAAGGCAGTGCGCGTTATTGGTAGAGATCATGGGTTCGAACCTCAGCGCTGCCTTTTTGCATTTGTTTTACATTTTTTGTCATTTTTTTCTTTCTTTTTGCTTCAGCAAATAGGCGCTGGGCCTTTTGGGCTTAGTTTTTGTTTTGTTTTTTTGCTTACTAACCCCCTGCAGGTTTTTGACACCCCTGGCCCATTTATTTTATTTTCCATTTTATTTTCATTTTATTTTCTTAAATAAATTTTTTTTAATACTAAAAATCATGAAATACAAAAAAATGATATATTTATATTTTTGACTGAGTTTATTTTATTTTTCTTCAAATTTTTTTTTATTAATCATACTTTATTTATGTTTTACTTATTATCTTGTAAATATAAATAAAATTAAGTTATTAATTAATTTATTTCTTACTAATTTAAATACATTATTTTTGATATAAAAGAAAAAAAAGACTAAAAATATTTCATAATACTACAAATATTTTCAAGATAAAAAAAAAACCAAAGAATATATATTTTTATTAAACTTATTTTCTTTTGATTAATTAATAGAATTAGGGTTTTCTTTTAAAATATTTTCCTTAATAAATTAAAACTTAATTAACTATTTTCTTTATTTAATTTGGTTAAGACAAAATCTTTTTTCATGAAAACCAAACAAAATTCCTTTTCTTTACATTTTGCATCCTTGTACATTTATTCATTTTTATACTTTGTATTTATTTGTTTCCTTGTATATTCATACCAATTCAACATGGTTGTAATAGATTCATTAGGGTTTAAATTCTTGCAATCCCCATTCAACTTGTACACCCCTCCCCACAAATGTTGTAATAGCGTAGTAACTCTAAATTTCGCAATTTATCGCTTTTATATAACATGCTAGTAATTAGGGTTTGTATGGAAAGACTAAAACCAATGATTAGAAAACCCTAATTCAAGACAAAAACAAGCATGGAAATGATACACTTGCACACAAACACCCCTAGGGTTATTCCACTTGGTTTCCTTATACAAAATGGCCATATTACGCATGTAAGGTATCTTAGCCAAAACAAGCAAACACAAGATCATAGAACCTCGATGACGCTATCTTAGTTGCCTTACAAATAATCTTAGTCCCTCAAAAAGAATGATATGATACCTTGAAGCATTGCTAATCATGGTTATACGATGACCCACGCCCGTCCCGTTTACATCTAAAGATAGGGTTGCTTACCAAATCAATGGTAAGACAACAATGCCATAGGAAAAGAAAATGAACAAGAAAGACATTTGAGTAGGTAGATTGCTCCTAATTACTTGCTCCATTTCAAAACAAACATCCTTGCTATTTTCAAAACAAACACCTACACTTTCAAACATCTTACAAGATTGAAAATATTTTCAAAAGATCAAACATCATTGTATACATTCTTACAAATAAGAATCATTACAAAGATTTCCTAAACAATGGCCCTTTACAAAATACTTTAAAAAAACCACATCAAGCACAATTTCAAACAAAAAGCATATGATCTAGAAAGTAACTAAGAGCCCATGGAAAACCATGGATGAAGAGGGTGCTAATACCTTCCCTTTTCATAATCTACCCCCCGAACTCAAGAAACAATCTCAAAGGTCTTTCCTGTGCTTTTTCACCTTTCCTTTTGGATAAAATAAAAGTCGGTGGCGACTCTTGTTAACCGCAACATTTGCGATCAAACACAAAACCTTCAAGTCAGTTCTCCCACCGTATCACAATGTACAATGACCCTTCGCATGTCCCTTCATATCCAATAGATAGGGCTACCTGCCAACTAATGGTATGGATAGTACTATCTCCAAAGGAGAAGGAAAACACTAAGAAAGACTTTAATGAGTAAGAAAGTCCTAATTGCTTGCTCACAATTTTTCTCAGAAACATTTTTCACACATCACTTCCAAACAAATATTTTCAAAACACTTTGTATGTATTCTTGAGGACTGATACAAGAATCATTACAAAGTCAGCCTTTCATTGGCTTTTTAAAATATTTTCAAATAAATCACACACATACAAAGCAAGTTTCTTAAAGCGAGCTAAGCAATTAAGAACCTGTAGATAACTACAAATGAAAAGGGGGATAACACCTTCCCTTTTCATAACCTACCCCCTGAACTCAAAATCTTCAAGGTATTTCCTGTTCTTATCACCCTTTCCTTATTGGATAAAAGAAAATTCGATGGAGACTCTAGTTATCCGCAACATTTGTGATAAAACGCAAAAAAAGTCAGTTCTCCCACCGTATTACACACAACTTTGGGGCAGCTACATAATAAAGGTACGAAAGATAAACCTACAACTATTACATCCCGAGAGTAAGGTATATAATAATGAAAAATAAAGCGGGAAATCTAGGCTATTACAATTGAAGGTGCCCTATATACTTTATCTAAGAAAATAAAATAAGAGGAAAATAAGAAAGAAATATTTTTTGGTGATTTTTTATGAAAAGAACGATTTAATTAATTAAATCAACCTAAGAGTCTAATTAATTTCAATTAAAGAGAAAAAAGGTTAATTAATTAAACAAATTAAAAGGTTAATAAAATAAAAACCTAAACCTAATTTTTTTTTGGGTTTACAAAAAAAGTTTTTTCAGGTTTGTAAAAAAAAAAGATGATTAAGGTTAAAAAGGAATTAAATTTTCTAAAAAATGATTATGAAAGAAAACCATGACAAACAAGGTTTGAAAAGAATGAAAATGTAAAAATTTGCTAGGGGTGGTTGTTGAACCCACTCCCTTAGCCTCATACACTGCAAGGTTTACCAGTTCTCCAACCATGCTTTGATATTAGTAAGAATACTATGAAAATTGTAAAAAAAACAAAAAAAAAACACAAAAGGCAAGGATCGAGCCCACGGCCTGGTATACAAAAGCCTTAACATGCGCGCTTTCCACTGGGGTGGCTGTTTCATCTGGTATCTATATGGAATCAATTAAATATAATATAAACTCAAATGACTGGGTCAGAGAAGTGCCGGAGCCCTAGCTCCGGTCATCTTCTCCAGCGAGCTTTTTTTTATCCCTACAAAAATAAAGCACATCAGTGATTCAATGGTACCCTACACCCTAATTTGGGTCTTGCGATTTCAATGTAACCCTTAGTTTTGGCTAATCCCTGTTGTATAAGGAGATACAACATAAACAACATCAAACAGTGTAAACGTGGCCAAACACGATGGGTTTATCCTGCATATTGATACCTCAAGAGAACATCAGTAACGTTAGTATGCAGCAAAACACATTAAAAAGAAAAATATGAATTTTATGAAAGAGTGAAAATTGATGATGTTTAGAAATGCGTTTTAAGCCCATTGGATTATCAAGATTGATCCATTCTTACCCTACAATACTTCAGAGATCGATTAGAAGGGTTGGTTTGCTTTGAAAGTGATTGCAAATATGGTTTGTAATTTGCCCTAGTTCTGGGAGTTTTGGAAATTTTGGAATGGTTTCTTTTGCAAGGGTTTTTCGTTGTTGTCTTGTCTGAAATATGTGGGATATATAGAGAAGAATTAGGTTAAACAAGATTAGGCTTGGACCTTTGTATGAAATTTTTTTATTTTATTTCACTTATTTTGAATTTAAATAAATAAAAAAATGGAATTAAAATCCATGGAGTGTATGAAAAATTTCAGAGGTTCACATTGGGGCCTTATGCACGTTTGGACCTTCAAATATCAGCCCATTAGCCCAAAATTCCAAGTTTACTCACT
Source organism: Vicia faba (assembly GCA_948472305.1). Lineage (NCBI taxonomy): Eukaryota > Viridiplantae > Streptophyta > Magnoliopsida > Fabales > Fabaceae > Vicia > Vicia faba. The sequence goes on along the minus strand of OX451741.1, from coordinate 161,236,585 downwards.
TTGGGTTTCATGCATTTTCTTCAAATTGACCAACTCACACCAATCATAACTCTCTCAATTTCCATCATTTGAAGGTGATATAAGACTTTTTGGAAATATCAAGATGTCCCCTATAATATCTATGTTGGTCATTTTTCCATTTGAAGTCTTTATCTTGATGTAAATTGCTTTGACAAAAAGTGTCTTTTTGTTGACTTTTGAAATGACCTATAATGTTTTGGCCCATATCTCTCATATAAAGCATTTTTAGGACTTGATCTTAGAGAGTCAAAGTTGTAGAGAATTGAATTTTCTTCACAATGAGCTTTGGTTAAGGGAAATATGATGAAGCATGTGGAAGTTATGCTTGGTCAAAGTTCAGCTGACTTCTCCTTAAGAAAACCATTATTTAGCAACTTTTGACTTTTGATGCATTGAAAGTTTTCCTGATGAATCATGATCAACCCTTGATCAAATGATGAATGTGACTTCAAAATCTTGATGTTGACCAAAAAGCTTAAAGTGTGATTGTATGTTGACCACAATTGACTTTTTACCTAATATAGTTTATTTTTAGTCATTTGAGTAATTGACTGAGCAAACTTGTGATGCAAGGCTTGAAATTTGGAATGAGCATTACTTGAGACATATGAGGAACCATGAAATCCACTTGAGGCATTATAAGCTCAAATTTTCTTGAGAAAAGTGAAACCATAGTTGTAGGTCAACTACTTGGGAGGAGAATTTGTCTGATCAAACATTGAGCAGCCTTAAGCAATTGAAAACCCTAAGAGCATGAGGAGGTGTTTTGAAGAAAATGGGAGGGAAAATTTTGCTGATGATATTTTCCCCGTTCTGTTTCGGGAATTAATCTGCGACCTGTTTGAAAATTTGCTGATGATATTTGTCTGTTTGCGGACTTTACTTGAAAAGATGAAAGTTAGTTTTATGCAATGTCATGATGCATGCATTGCGTAATGACGTTCTCAAAATAATTGAGAGTGTTATATGTGTTTCATATGCATATGCTATGATATTTTGTAAATGATGTATGGATGTAAGATGTCACTGATGACAATAGTAGTTTCACATAACATCTTTGGCTGGAGAAAATAAATCCTTGATTGTTGATGAGGATGTAGAATATTAATATTTAATCTTGTTTAGAATGTATTCATCGGGGGTTCCTGCTTTCTGTTTGAGGATATCCCGCTTGGGATGTTCGATTTCTTATTGAGGATAGAAGAATTCCAGAATCATTGATCGTTCATCGCTCTTTTGAAGAATTTGATTCTTATATACCCTGAATAAGGATAAAGGAGATGGATAGTCCTTTGATGTGCTATCTAACCAAGCATCAGATATGGATTTCAACTTTCTAGCAAGGACAAAGTTGAATGACATCTTCCCTGAGAATAGTATCCTGTCGGGGAACTGTGATAATCAGAGAAATAAACTTTGTTGGGGGATGTAAGCCCTTATAGAGAAGAGAATTCTATCGGGACCCTTACGGTGTTGGAGAAATAAACTCCGCTGGAGAAGAGAATTCTACTGGGGATTGTACAGTTTTGGAGAAATAAACTCTGCTGGAGAATTAAATCATGTAAAATGTGTTGAGGAAATAAAATTTGATGGGAATTGGAATTTCATAGGTTGTGTTGAGGAACTTTTCACCATATGCTGGGGAAATGATAAAACTTCCTTGTCTTCTAAGGGACCTGTTGATGAAGATGATCATGTCAAGCTATCCCTCACAGATATGGAGATAAACTGTTGGAGGATTCCCCAATTACTGTCTAAAGGCATATTGGACTCGTTGGGGAATATATCTCTATCGGGGATGAGCTTGTGAAGGTAGCTCTGCTGGGATTTCTCTGTGGGGATTTGTGGATAATTTGAACACTATCCCAACTCCTAGAGTCTTTAGAAAATATTTCTTCCTGTTTTCATGCATATATTTGTAAGTGGTAATCATGTACAAATGCATATGTTCATTCAATATAATTATTGGAATTTTCTTGCAAACAAAATAGAGAAAGTAAAACGGATTTGAATTTTGAAGCATATTTGTATTGAGATTTTTCCTATAAACATGCAATTTTGTACAAAGAGTCAGAGATCCTAGTAAGAGGAAATCATTGTGAAAAGTAAAAGGTGTACAAAGAGAAATAAAGAAAAACAACTATGTGGAAATGATCCCATCGAGTTTCAACTCTGCTATTGCCTGTATGTCTTCGAGCATCTCATCCCTTGTTGTCGAAAGAAGTTGACTGGATTGATCTATACCATTTAAACTTGACGTCGGTAGTCATGCTGGCTGTTAGTAAACAGGTGAACAAACGGGACATAGTCAAATGCTTTAATCCCTAACTTTTGCCTAGACCACCCTTTCGGGTTTTCAGTCCACCAGGATACCCTTTTTTGCCCAAGCCACCTTTTTAGGTTTTCAAATTGCAGGGTGTATAATATATATATATATATATATATATATATATATATATCCCTAATTTTTGCCCGAACCTTTTTGGTTTGCCGAGATGCCCTTATTTTTGCCTAGGCCTGTCAACCTAGCGGGTCTCTTTTATGCGTAATATTTTTTGACTATGTTCGTGTTTACAGGGTGTGGAAGATCTTCACCGTCCATGGTGATAAGTATCATAGCGCTGCTAGAAAATATTTTTTTAATCACAAATGGCCCTTTGTACGTGGGAGTCCATTTTCCTCTAGGATCACCTTGTGGTAAGATGATGCGCTTTATTTCCAAACCACCAACCTGCTACACCTGAGGTTTGATCTTATTGTTAAAGGCCTTGATCATGCTCTTCTGATACATCTGACCATGACAAACAACCACAAGGCTTTTCTCATCAATCAAATTTATCTGGTCCAGCCTGGTCTGAATCCATTCATCTTCATCTAAACCTGTGTCTTTCATAATTCTCAGAGATGGGATATGGACTTCGACAGGTAAGACAACCTCCATACCATATACGAGAGAGAATTTGGTCACCCCAGTTGATGTACGTGCTGAAGTGCGATAACCATGAAGAGCGAATGGTAACATCTCATGCCAATATTTATATGTCACTGTCATTTTCTGCAAGATCCTCTTGATGTTTTTGTTAGCGGCTTCCACTGTGCCATTCATCTTTGTCCAATACAGATAGGAATTATGATGTTTAATCATGAACTGTGTATAGAGTTTCATGATCATAGTGTTGTTAATATTGGTACCATTATCAGTGATGATCCTCTCGGGTATGCCATACCGACAGATGAGGTTATGCTTAATGAACCGGGCCACGAAATTCTTGGTAATAAAGGCAAATGAGCTTGCTTCAAATCACTTTGTAAAATAATCAATAACGACCAGGATGAAACGGTGCCCATTAGATGGAGTAGGATTAATCTCTCAAATAATATCAATGCCCCACATTGCAAATAACCAAGGAGTAGTCAAGACATTCAGAGGAACTGGAGGCACGTGTACTTTGTCAGAATAAATCTGGCATTTGTGACAAGTTCTGGAATGATGATGGCAATCAGTTTCCATGGTCAACCAATAATAACCCTCTTACAGAAGTTTCTTAAACATTGTATTCCCACTGGAGTGAGTGCCAAAGACTCCTTCGTGCATATCTTCCATAATCTTCTCACTTCCTCTTTGTCTACACAACAAAGAAAAGTCAAATGTGGTTGCGCTTATATAGAATTCCATTACTCAGAAAGAACTTGGCATAGAACCTCCGTAGAAATATCTTGTCATTAATAGATGTTAGAACAATGTTTGAATCTAGTACCCTATATTTAAGTTTTGATGATAACAAAGTGAAAAGATATAGTAGTTAAATATTTCATGATTGAATTATATGCTGCCTAAAATTACTATGCTCTGATTTGCAGATATGCTGATTAAAATAAGCAAGATTACGTTCTCAGCATCAGAATATGTTCTCATACACCAGCATCAGAAGTTGCTGAATCAGAACGTCAAGATCAGATGATCAACGCTTGCACATGCTGAAGCTTGATGAACAGAACTGCGCGTAAAACACTCTGATACAGAATCAAATAGTTCATCAGCAGCGAAGCAGAATCAGAATGAGCCAAGCCAGATCGTGCATTGAAGAAGCAACGGTACTGTGCATTGAACGCTAATCAATTCCAACGGCCTCATTCCAGACAAGATCTGCTCAAAAAGGAAAGCTTGTTAATAGCATTGAATCAAGAATATTTGCATCAACGTTCATCTTCTCAAGTGCTATATAAACCAAGCTTCGAAGATTATCATGGCTAATGCTTCCAAACTCTTTACACGCAAAAAGCTGAACATAATCTTCATCCACCAGTTTGCTAAACCAACAAACTCTGATACTCCATTAGCGTTTAGCATTCTAAGTTTCTAAGCTTCATTTGTGTAAACATCACAGTTGTGATATAGTTTTTGTAGAAAACATTCACACACATTTGCTTATACCTTTGTAAGAAAGTGTTGCCTTGACAAACCGGATTGTGGTTTGAATCAAGAAGGTTTTAGCAGTTGCTAAAGCAGATTTGTATTCAGTTGAATATAGTGAATTAAGACCTTGTTGGAGAGAGGCAAAATCACCTTGACGGGTGGACTGGAGTAGTTTGAGATCAAACGAACCAGGATAAAAATACCTTGTCATTTGTTTTAAGATTCCAGTTTTACAATTCAACCCCCCCTTCTTGTGTTTTTCACCCCTTCAATTGGCATCAGAGCGCCTGGTTCTGAGCTAAAACACTTAACCGTGTCAGTACAAGATCCAGCGTCAGAAAAACACAATGGCAGGAAACAACTCTCATTTCAGCAATGACAACAATGAGGATAGAGACAGATTCAGCGGCAAACCTCCAGTCTTTGATGGAGAAAACTTTGACTACTGGAAAGACAGAATTGAAAGCTTCTTTCTAGCACATGATGCTGATCTGTGGGATATGGTGACAGATGGATACACGCACCCTGTGAATGCAACTGGTCAGAAGATTGAAAGAAAATCAATGACTGATCAATAAAAGCGTGATTTCAAGAATCACCATAAGGCCAGAACCATCCTTCTCAGTGCCATCTCATATACTGAGTATGAGAAGATCTCCAACAGAGACACAGCTAAGAACATCTTTGATTCTCTCAGAATGACGCATGAGGGCAACGTTCAAGTCAAAGAAACAAAAGCTCTGGCGCTCATTCAGAAGTATGAGGCGTTTAAAATGGAAGAATCTGAATCCATTGAAACTATGTTCTCTAGATTCCAGATTCTGGTAGCTGGTCTCAAAGTTCTGGATAAGGGATACTCTACTGCTGACCATGTCAAGAAGATAATCAGAAGTTTACCCAAGCAGTGGAGGCCTATGGTTACTGCTCTGAAGCTGGCGAAAGATCTCAACAAAATCACTCTGGAGGAACTTATAAGCTCCCTCAGAAGTCATGAGATAGAGCTAGAAGCTGATGAGCCTCAGAAGCAAGGTAAGCCTATAGCTTTAAAATCTAACAGAAAATCTGAATCTAAAGTTTTGCAGGCAGTTGAAGAAACATCTGATGGATCCTCATCAGAAGAAGACGAGCTTTCCCTTCTCTCCAGAAGAGTAAATCAACTGTGGAAGCAAAGACAAAGGAAGTTCAGGAATCCCAGAAGATCTGATCAGAACGAGTCTTCTTCAAGATACAGAAGGACAGATTCTTCCTCTGGATACAGAAGATCTGAAGGTTCCTCTGGTAGCAAGAAGCCAAATACAAAAGACATCATCTGCTACGAGTGCAATGAGCAAGGACACTACAAGAGTGACTGTCCAAAGCTTCAGAGGGAAAAGCCCAAAAAGAAGTTTGGAAGAGAGAAGAAGAAAAGTCTCATGGCCACATGGGATGACTCTGACTCGTCTGAAGCTGACTCAGAATCAGATGATGAAAGGGCGAACATAGCGCTCATGGCTAGCATTCCAGATGACAGTGAAGCTTCTGACTCAGACTCAGAATCAGACACAGAAGAGGTATTTCCTAACTTCGCTGTTAATTTTACAAAGGCTGAACTTGCTGAAAGCCTCAATGAAATTCTGGAACGTTATCAGCAGATTAGAGCTAAATTCAGAGACCTGAAAAGGACTCTTGAATCTGACTCTAATAAGTCTGAGAGTCTCAAATTGGAAAACTCTGAGCTGAGAGATAAAATTTTAAAATTAGAAAACTCTTTACAAAACTCTCAGAAGGTACCAATTTCTGAAACTCCCAGCAACGCTGATGAGATCATCAAGGAGTATGATCATAGCTTCCAGAAGTTCCTTGCTAAAAGCATAGATAGAAGCAGAATGGCTTCAATGATCTATGGAGTTAGCAGAAACGGCAGGAAAGGAATAGGATACCAAGGTAAGGTTCCTACACCTAAGAATGTCATGGATTTAGTTATTAAACACACTCCTCTAAATTCACACTTTGTGTATGGTCACACACATGACATCAAATATACTAGTAGTAATCACTTTGTGAAACCAAAATTCAACCAGAGTTTTGGTAAAACTAACAAATCAGGACCCAAGAAGATCTGGGTACCTAAGGATAAAATAATACATGTTGCAGATATCTTTAGCAGCAAGTCAGAAACACCAGTCATGGTACCTGGACTCTGGCTGCTCACGACACATGACGGGAAGAAGGCATATGTTCCAAAGCCTGGAACTTAAGCCTGGAGGCCACGTTGGCTTTGGAGGCAATCAGAGGGGAAAGATTATTGGCTCTGGAACTGTAGGTAACGGAAATCTTCCCTCTATTAATAATGTTCTGCTTGTAGATGGATTGATGCATAACCTGTTATCCATAAGTCAATTAAGTGATAACGGTTATGATATAATCTTTAATCAAAAATCATGTAAAGCTGTTAGTCAGAAAGATGGGACTATCCTATTTAATGGTAAGAGGAAAAACAACATTTACAAAATCAAACTTTCTGAACTAAAAAGTCAGAACGTAAAATGTCTTCTGTCTGTTAACAACGAGCAGTGGATCTGGCACAGAAGATTGGGGCATGTTAGTATGAGAAGAATATCTCAGATTAACAAACTCAATCTGGTCAGAGGACTTCCAAATTTGAAGTTCAATTCAGATGCTCTGTGTGAAGCATGTCAGAAAGGCAAATTTGCAAAACCTTCTTTTAAATCCAAAAATGTTGTTTCTACCTCTAAGCCATTAGAACTTCTGCACATTGACTTATTTGGACCAGTTAAGACTGCTTCTGTCAGTGGCAAGAAGTATGGGTTAGTAATCGTAGATGACTATAGCAGATGGACATGGGTAAAGTTCTTAAGACACAAGGACGAGTCACACTCTGTGTTTGTTACCTTCTGTAACCAAGTTCAGAATGAAAAAGATCTTAGAATCGTTAAAGTCAGAAGTGATCATGGTGGAGAATTTGAAAATAAAGATTTTGAGTCATTCTTTAATGACAAAGGCATTCTGCATGATTTCTCTTGTCCTAGAACTCCCCAACAAAATGGAGTTGTAGAACGAAAGAACAGAACATTGCAAGAAATGGCCAGAACCATGATCAACGAGACAAACGTTGCTAAGACTTTCTGGGCAGAGGCAATAAACACAGCGTGCTACATTCAGAATAGAATCTCAATAAGACCTATTCTGGAAAAGACTCCATATGAATTGTGGAAGAACAGAAAGCCCAACATTTCGTATTTTCATCCATTTGGATGTACTTGCTATATGTTAAACACTAAGAATTATTTGAACAAGTTTGATTCTAAGGCACAGAAGTGTATTATGTTAGGATACTCTGAACGCTCAAGAGGGTACAGAGTATACAATACAGAAACACAGATTGTGGAAGAATCAATCAGTGTTCGTTTTGATGACAAGCTTGACTCTGAAAAGTCAAAGCAGAATGAAAATCTTGCAGGTATAGAAATTGAATTTGCAGGTTCTGAAGACAAGTCATCAGAAGCTCTCAACACAGACATTCCTTCAACGTCTGAAAGAAGCAATGCTAGAAATCCTTCATCTGCTGCTGATCAACCTCAGAAGAGAGTACCCAGAAGCAGTTTGAATCATCCAGAAGAGACTATTCTAGGAAGAAAGGAAGATCCAATCAGAACAAGAGCAAGCTTCAGAAACTCTGAAGAAACCCTTATGGGACTTGTGTCTCTGATTGAACCTTCTTCTATTGATGAAGCACTTCTGGACAATGACTGGATTCTGGCAATGCAAGAAGAGCTGAATCAATTCACCAGAAACGACGTATGGGATCTTGTTCCAAGACCAAAAGGATTCAACGTCATTGGAACAAGATGGGTGTTCAGAAACAAGCTCAATGAACAAGGTGAAGTCGTCAGAAACAAGGCACGACTGGTTGCACAAGGTTATAGTCAGCAAGAGGGGATAGACTATACAGAAACCTTTGCCCCAGTCGCCAGGTTAGAATCTATCAGACTCTTAATCTCTTTTGCTGTTAATAGAGGCATCACTCTGTATCAGATGGATGTCAAAAGTGCATTCTTAAATGGTTATATAGAAGAAGAAGTTTATGTTCACCAACCCCCAGGTTTTGAAAATACAAAACATCCAGAACATGTTTTCAAACTGAAAAAGTCACTGTATGGTCTGAAACAAGCTCCTAGAGCTTGGTATGAAAGGCTAAGTAATTTTCTGCTTGAAAATGAATTCACCAGAGGGAAAGTGGACACTACTCTATTCTGTAAAACAGTTAAGAGTGACATTTTAGTCTGTCAAATTTATGTTGATGATATAATCTTTGGTTCTAATAATCCTTCTCTTGGAAGAAAATTTGCTAAGTGTATGCAGGCAGAATTTGAGATGAGCCTCATGGGGGAACTGAAATTCTTTCTAGGAATTCAGATTAATCAAACTCCAGAGGGAACTTACATTCATCAGAGCAAATACATCAGAGATCTTCTGAAGAAATTTGACCTCTCAGAATGTAAGCCATCAAAGATTCCAATGCATCCCACGTGCATTCTGGAAAGAGAAGAGGTAAGCAAAAGCGTAGAACAGAAAGTCTACAGAGGTATGATTGGTTCTCTCCTTTATCTGACTGCTTCAAGACCTGATATTTTATTCAGTGTATGTATTTGTGCTAGATTCCAATCAGATCCTAGAGAATCTCACTTAACAGCTGTTAAGCGAATTTTCAAGTATCTGAAAGGTACTACTAATCTGGGTTTGTTTTATAGAAAATCTAGTGATTACAGCTTAGTAGGCTACTGTGATGCTGATTTTGCTGGAGACAGAGTGGAACGCAAAAGTACTTCTGGAAGCTGCCAGTTTCTGGGAGAAAATCTGATCTCGTGGTCCAGCAAAAGGCAATCAACTATTGCTCTGTCAACAGCAGAAGCTGAGTACATAGCAGCAGCTGGATGCAGCACACAGATGCTCTGGATGAAAAGTCAGCTTGAAGACTTCCAGATTTTTGAGAGTAACATTCCTATTCTTTGTGATAATACTTCTGCTATTTGCTTAAGTAAGAATCCTATTTTACATTCTAGAGCTAAGCATATAGAAATAAAACATCATTTCATTAGGGACTATATTCAGAAAGGAATTTTAAACCTGAAATTTATAGATACAGACCATCAATGGGCTGATATCTTTACTAAACCCCTTTCAGAAGATAGGTTTAATTTCATTCTGAAACATCTCAGCATGAAAGTATGCCCAGAATGAAAATGTTTTAATTCCATATTTTTATCTTTCAGAATGTATTTATATTACTGTGAACTTCTGATCAATCTTCTTTCAGAAAGTTAGAACATGCAGATTGTATCAGAGGCAAGTCTAAAGATCTGAGAGTCTAATCTCAAAGACAGACGTGCTGATCACTACATCAAACAAGTGTCATCCAATCATCAGCAAATCCCTGAAGCAGAACGCGTGCACGCTTCTGAGAAAGGAAAGCGCTGATTGGGTGCATTGAGACACATGTCTGGTAACCGTTTTTAAGTATCTTTCTCAAATCCCCCAAAATCAGCAAGCATTAAATGCAAAAGTAATCACGCTTGTTAATGGCAATCATTATTTTTTTCTCTCTCTTAAAAACGTTTTATTTTTCAAAATAATTTTTGAAAATTCTATTTAAGCACATTACTCTTCACTCTTAATCTTTACGCTTTCTCATAATCTCTTAAGAATTTTTCTGCATACTTCTGAGTTTACCATCTTCAAACCTTTTTTTCTCAAATCACTCTCAAGCTTCAACGCTATGAAACCCCATCTCCTCATCATTCTGATCCCCACTCACCTCAACCTTCACCGCTGGCAATCCAGTTGCCATGTGGAACCACCATTGTCAGACCCCAGTTACCATCATCAGAGGAATCAACACCTCCAAAAACTCCAACCACTCCAATAGATATATCCTCTGACTCTGATAACCATCCACCAAAACAAACAGCACCTCAGCAAACCTCTGAAAACCAATCCTCTGAAAACCCCAGCAAAATCTTCATTGACTTAACAAGTCTTGAACGTCTTGCTGATTTAAGACACAAATTGGCCATTCCCAAACCAAAGCAATTAGATGTTGGCTCTGGTATTTTGGACTTTGAAACAGGTATGCTGCAGTGGATTGCTTCGTTGAAGCAAGTTTGTCCGGGGATGATCGACCCAGCTGCTTCTGATCAGCTCTGGTCACAGTTCAGAGTATGGGTACGTACTGAAGCACTCAAGCTGCAGGACGTCAACTACGAGCAGGCTCAATAGAACTTTAGCATGCTGCTGAAGGAAGTTGAGAGTCAGCTGCCTCAAGAAGTTGTGCTCCCTCTGGACAGTGAATCCTGGTCTGAGAAAGAGCAAGCTGCACAGGTGCAAGCATCAGAAGAAGACAAGACTCTTCAGGAAGAAAATCCAGCAGAAGATATAGCTGAAAGTTCTGAGAAACTTCCTCCTGCTGAAAGTTCTCAAGCTGCCTTGGACAGGCAGGCTCTGGAAGAACTAAGGCTGAATGACTTGCGTCTACAGCAGCGGATGGAAGAAAATGATCAGAAGATGGAAGCAAGAATGAATGTTCAGGACAGCAAAATTGATACTGTTGTCACCATGGTTCAGAAGCAGAATGAAACTTCTGAAAAGATTCAAGCAATGCTGGAAAACCTGTTCTCACGCATGCCCCCACAACCTTAAAAATTTTTTTTGTCATGCATAACCTTTTATGTTTTCTTCATTCTGATGTACTATTTTGACTATGTTTGTGTAATGTTCTTTTGCACTGAACTACCTTCAATATAATTTGTTTTTCTGATCTAAATTGTTTTAGCACATCACTATCACTTTTTGATTGCTGACAAAAAGGGGGAGAACAAGAATGATATTTAAAATCAATAACGGCTAACTAGACAGAAACTCTCAAACATTCTAACTCTATTACTTGAAATGTTTTTCTGTTTTGTTGTTAAGTCTACAGGCACAAGGAAGCTCCGAACACTATGAAGACTAAGAACTAGAAGCTCATGTTGCTCTGATCAAATATGAAGTTCTGATATATGAAGCTCTGATTGTCCTAACACTCTGATCCTAAGCAAAGCTCTGACAGGAAAAGCTCTGAAGCTCTGCTTTCTGATAAGTCAAAGACCTATAATCTGATGCTCAAAGATAGAAAAAGATCTGACTCTGAAGAACACGCATATCAAAGGGAAGTAACAAACTCAGGGGGAGTATCTCTTAAACTCTGAATTCTCCGTACTTCTTATTCTGATACATAACTCTGATAACCTTTCACGTTATTTCTCATTTAAAATATCCAGTTTTTGTCATCATCAAAAAGGGGGAGATTGTTAGAACAATGTTTGAATCTAGTACCCTATATTTAAGTTTTGATGATAACAAAGTGAAAAGATATAGTAGTTAAATATTTCATGATTGAATTATATGCTGCCTAAAATTACTATGCTCTGATTTGTAGATATGCTGATTAAAATAAGCAAGATTACGTTCTCAGCATCAGAATATGTTCTCATACACCAGCATCAGAAGTTGCTGAATCAGAACGTCAAGATCAGATGATCAACGCTTGCACATGCTGAAGCTTGATGAACAGAACTGCGCGTAAAACACTCTGATACAGAATCAAATAGTTCATCAGCAGCGAAGCAGAATCAGAATGAGCCAAGCCAGATCGTGCATTGAAGAAGCAACGGTACTATGCATTGAACGCTAATCAATTCCAACGGCCTCATTCCAGACAAGATCTGCTCAAAAAGGAAAGCTTGTTAATAGCATTGAATCAAGAATATTTGCATCAACGTTCATCTTCTCAAGTGCTATATAAACCAAGCTTCGAAGATTATCATGGCTAATGCTTCCAAACTCTTTACACACAAAAAGCTGAACATAATCTTCATCCACCAGTTTGCTAAACCAACAAACTCTGATACTCCATTAGCGTTTAGCATTCTAAGTTTCTAAGCTTCATTTGTGTAAACATCACAGTTGTTATATAGTTTTTGTAGAAAACATTCACACACATTTGCTTATACCTTTGTAAGAAAGTGTTGCCTTGACAAACCGGATTGTGGTTTGAATCAAGAAGGTTCTAGCAGTTGCTAAAGCAGATTTGTATTCAGTTGAATATAGTGAATTAAGACCTCGTTGGAGAGAGGCAAAATCACCTTGACGGGTGGACTGGAGTAGTTTGAGATCAAACGAACCAGGATAAAAATACCTTGTCATTTGTTTTAAGATTCCAGTTTTACAATTCAACCCCCCCTTCTTGTGTTTTTCACCCCTTCAATAGATGCCACTTCTGGATACTCCTAAGCATCGAGGAATCTTTTTACTTCGTAATACTATGGCTTTTCCTCTAATCCAACAGTGTTAACTTTGTAGGAATGCGCTGGTTCATCTAGCCTTTCAATAGTAATCTGAAGAGCTTCATTGTCCCATCTGACTTTGAACATAAATGAAATGGTAGCTAATGCGTCTGCCCGTTGATTCTCTTCTCGTGGAATATGTTCAATAGTGATTTCCTCAAAGTACAGAATTAAGGTTAACACATGATCTCAATAAGGAATGAGGTTTGGATGTTTCGTATCTCATTCTCCCTTAATTTGACTTATTATTAGGGTTGTGACACTGTATACATTCAAGATTTTGATTCTCATATCGATAGAAGCTTTGATACCCATGATACACGCTTCGTATTCGACCATGTTGTTGGTACAGTCAAAGCAAAGTCTAGCGGTTAATGGTGTATGACAAACTTTGGGAGAAACAATCATAACACCAATTCAATTACCAAGCGTGTTGTAAGCTCCATCAAAAACTATAGTCCATTAGGATCCCGATTCAGGTCCTTCATACGGTCCATGTTCTTCATAGTCTGTAACTAGCATATTATTCTCATTCGGGAACTCGAAATTCATAGATTGAAAGTCGTCTATGGATCGATGAGCCAAATGACCTACCAGTACACTTCCTTTGGTTACCTTTTGAGTGGTGTCCTTTCGGATAGAGAGGACTTCTCGAATATGTATTTTATAAGATCCATCTTAGAGATCAGCAAAGTGGTATGAGTCAACATATACTGTCTTATGTAAAATCAAGCTTCTCAAATGCAATTTTGTTTTTATGAAGACAAACCATGATTGACAAAGAAGGTAAAGATTATTGATCAAGCTAAAAGCATTTGTGGATAAAGTCATTAGTTCAAGCACTTAGCAAAATTTCAAGGTATAATGAAAATACTTACTTTGAACTTAAGACATAGATGCTCAATGGTCAAAAGAAATATTTTATATTGTCCAAATCCTTACTCAATTTTTGCTAAGCTAAAAATCATTTTTCACTTGAGTGTAATTTATTTGCATATTAGTGAAATCGATTGCATGCATCAATCTTTCAAAACATTTGCTATTGTTTCTAAGTGAAATCGATTTGCATGTTTGTGCAATCGATTACACTCAATCAATTTTTGCTACTGACTTCACATGCAATCGATTTACACTCGTGTGAAATCGATTGCACACTCAAAATATTTGAAATTATAGCTATTGAAACCCCGTGCAATCGATTTACACAAAGGGTGCAATCGATTGCATGCTGCACGATTTTGAAAAACAGCAGCTTAGCACATGCCTGTTCATAACACCATTTCACGGAAACCTTTCACTCAATCTTGTCAATTGTTCATGATTCATGTACAAAACTTTATGTTGTTTCAAAAAGGTGCTATGAACATATAAATAATCATTTTCAAAATCATTTCAACACTTCTTCCAATTATATTTTATGAGTTTTCAAAAATCAAACTCAAGCTGCTATACATTTTCATACTGATGTTTTCTGCACACTTTCACATATTTTTAACCAGAAAACTTTGAGCATTATATATTTTGAGTCATTGTATACGATTATCATTGGAAGAGAAGATCAATTCATTGATTAAATCACTCAAAGTGATCATTTCTACTCAAACTCACTCAAATCAAATATTGTTATATACTTTCTTATTTTTCAGGATTGTTGGAAATAAGTTTAAGTGGTTTTATAAATCTTGTCTTTCCAGGATTGTTGCATACAAGTGAAGTCACTTTGAGAGGATTGTTCTCATTGTCGACATAGTGAAATTCCAAGAGGATTGTTCTTGGTCCAAGAGGATTGTTCTTGGTTTTGGGTAGTTCTTGGTTTTGGGTAGTTCTTGGTTAAGTTTTCCATAATAAGGAAATCTCTTTCATGTTGAAAGGGGACTGAAGTACTCTCGGACTGCGAGGGGAACCATGATATATCACCATAATCCATAAAAATAATATCCATCATCACTAAAACCATAATTTTTTAAAGCACCTAATTCACCCTCCCTCTTAGGAGCACTTCGTACTTACAATTGGCATCAGAGCAGGTTATAGGTAACCTGTGTCTAAAAGATCCAGAATGGCTTCCGCAAATCAAAATCCCGTTTTCAGAGATGGTGGTAGTAACAACAAGCCTCATCTATTTTGTGGTGAATATTTTGACTTATGGAAAATACGCATGAAGGCACGTCTAGAAGCACAAGGAGAAGAAATATAGGATGTCGTCGAGAATGGTCCATTTATCCCTACAACGGTAATTAATGGTGCTGGCTCATCAAAGCCTAAAATTGCATGGGACAAAGATGATAAGAAGAAGGTTCTCTATGATAAAAAGGCAATAAACCTTCTTCAAGGTGCACTTAGCATGGATGAATTCTTCCGTGTCTCGACATGCAAAACAACGAAAGAAATATGGGATACCTTGGTACAAACTCATGAAGGAATTGTTGAAGTTAAAAGATCAAGACTAAATACCCTGAGTCAAGAATACAAATTATTTCGAATGTAGCCCGCAGAAACCATTCTTGACCTATAAAAGATATTCGTGAACTTGAAAAATCATC
This sequence comes from Vicia faba, assembly GCA_948472305.1. Taxonomy (NCBI): domain Eukaryota; kingdom Viridiplantae; phylum Streptophyta; class Magnoliopsida; order Fabales; family Fabaceae; genus Vicia; species Vicia faba. The sequence goes on along the minus strand of OX451741.1, from coordinate 161,221,223 downwards.
TAAGTGCTCTTGGTAAGACTTTGACGAATGATGAATTAACTCTGAAAGTACTTAGGTCCTTAACTAGGGAATGGCAACCAAAGGTAACAACAATTTCAGAAAATAAAAGTCTCTCCTCCATGACGTCTGCAACATTGTTTGGGAAACTTCAAGAATATGAAACGGAACTCGGAAGACTTGAAAAACATGAAAATCAAGAGAAGAAATCCAAGAATATTGCTTTAAAGATAGATTCCAAGGAAGTCGATAAGGAAGACAATCTGGAAGAAGATGAAAATTGCATGCTTCTTGTTAAAAGGCTTGGTAGGTTCTTTGGTAGAAATGACAAATCCTTTTCTCATTCAAAAGGAAATAAACAATTCAAGAAAAAGGAAGCTTCCACATCAACACAAGAAGTCATGTGTTATGAATGTGGTAAGAAAGGTCATATCAAGCCGGATTGTCTGAAACTCTCCAAGAAAGGTGGCTACAAAAGCAAAAAGGGATTCAAGAACAAAAAGGCATATGTTTCATGGGAGGATAATGAAATAAGTTCCTCATCCGATTCCGATAGTGATGAAAGTTCAAATCTAGCATTGATGGCCTCATACCATTCTGATGATGAAGACAATGAGGTTAATAATGAATTTTCTCTTTTTGATAGTGATGCACAAGGTGCTATAGATGAACTATTAAATGAATGCAAAATTCTGTATAAAACTATTTCATCTTAAAAGAAACAAATTTCATCTTTAGAAGAGAAATGTGAACCTATGGAAAAAGATTTCAAAGAAGAAAAACAAAAATTAAGTGATAAAAAAAAACAGAATTTTGTATGCAAAAACTGTGAATCACTCTCTTTCCAAATTGTCCAATTAAAAAAAGTCATTGAAAGATATGAAAAAGGCCAAATTGGATTGGAAGGTGTTCTTAGCCAACAAAGATACTCCAATGATAAAAGTGGACTTGGATATTCAATGTTTTCAAAACCAAGTTCTAATAAAACTATCTTTGTTAAGGCTAGTGGTCAATCATCCAAAGAGAAAGTGAACAAATCTAAAATAGTTCATCACTATCCTAAAAAGAAAAAATTTCCTAAGAAGAAATATTATCCTTCTTGATATAAAAGTAACTTTGAACCTACTTGTTTTTATTGTGGTATTAAAGGCCATACACCTAATGCTTTATATGTTAGAAACTTTAGTGTGGAAAGTGGGCATTATGTGTGGGTAAAGAAAGGAACTAATTATGAAGGAACCAAAGCGACTTGGGTACCTAACAAAGGCTAATTTGTTTTGCAGGTATGCTTGAAGACCACATGAAATCTTTGGTATCTTGATAGTGGTTGTTCAAAGCATGTGACGGGAGACATAAACCAATTTTCAAATCTAGTTCTAAAGGCCAAGAGTTTTGTCACTTATGGAGACAATAATAAGGGAAGAATTCTTTGCAAAGGAAAAGTTGGTACTCCACCTTTCACATCCATTGAAGATGTTCTTTATGTTGAAGGACTAAAACACAATCTTCTTAGTATTATCCAACTTTGTGAAAAAGGCTTCAAGATCAAGTTCACCAAGGATGAATGCTTGATAGAAGACGAAGTCACACATTAGGTTATACTTAAAGGTAAAATAATTAATAATATATTCATGATTTCCCTTGATTATCCATCTTTGAAGGTAAAATGTCTCATGGCGAACAACGATGATTCATGGTTGTGGCATAAAATAATTGCTCATATTCACATGGAACACTTGAATAAACTAATCAAGCATGATCTTGTCATTTGGTTTCCTAAGATAAATTTCGTCAAAGATAGACTTTGTGATGCTTGTCAAAAAGGGAAACAAACAAAATCAACTTTCAAATCTAAGAATGTGGTGTCTACTACAAAGCCACTACAATTGTTACATATGAACTTATTTGGTCCATCAAGAACAAGAAGTTTCAGAGGTAATGTATATGCTTTGGTTATTGTTGATGATTTCTCTAGATATACTTGGACATTCTTTTTAGTGCAGAAAAGTGATGCATTCAAGGCATTCAAGAAGTATGCTAAACAAATTCAAAATGAGAAGTCTCTAACAATTGCCTCCATAAGAAGTGATCATGGCAGAGAATTTCAAAATGCTCTATTTGAATAATTTTATGGAGAACATGGAATATCTCACAACTTCTCAGCACCAAGGACTCCTCAACAAAATGGAGTGGTAGAAAGAAAGAATAGGTCTCTTGTAGAACTTGCAAGAATGATGCTTAGCGATTCAAATCTTCCAAAATATTTTTGGGCGGATGCGGTGAGCACGACATGTTTTGTTAGCAATAGAGTTAACATAAGACCGATCTTGAAGAAAACTCCATATGAACTCTTCAAAGGGAGGAAACCAAACATTGCTTTCTTTCACGTTTTCGGATGCAAATGCTTTGTCTTAATCAACGACAAATATAACCTTGGTAAGTTTGATGAAAAATCCGATGAAGGTATTTTTCTTGGCTAATCTCTTTCTAGTAAGGCATGTAGAATATATAACAAAAGAACTTTAATAATTGAAGAATCAATGCATGTATCTTTTTATGAAACTAACCCCTCCGAGGAGAATAATATTGTTTGTGATGATTATGATGAAATACTAGATGGACCTTAAGAAAATACTTCCAAAGATCAACCAATTCAACACGAAGAATCATCCCAACAAGAATCAAATCTCAATGATCTACCAAAAGAATGGAGAACTCATAGAGATCAGCCTATCAATAATGTAATTGGTGATATAAGTCAAGGTGTGACAACAAGACTAAATCTCAAAGATGCTTTCCTAAACATGGCATTTGTCTCTCAAATTGAACTTTCCAAAGTTGATGAAGGCTTAGGCAATGACAAATGGATTATCACTATGAAAGAAGAATTAAATCAATTTGAAAGAAATCAAGTTTGGGAACTTGTCCCTAGGCCAAGCAACAAACACATTATTGGAACAAGATGGGTGTTTAAAACAAACTTGACAAAAATGGAATAATTGTTCAGAACAAAGTAAGGTTGGTAGCACAAGGCTACAATCAAGAAGAAGGAATAGTTTTTGAAGAAACTTTCGCTCCGGTTGCAAGGTTAGAAGCTATTCGTCTCTTACTTGCCTATGCTTGCTCATTCAATTTTCAGCTTTTCCAAATGGATGTCAAAAGTGCATTCTTGAATGGATATATCAATGAAGAAGTGTATGTTAAGAACCCCCCGGGGTTAGAAGATTTCAAGAATCCATCTCATGTATTTAAATTGAGAAAAGTTCTCTATGGTTTGAAACAAGCACCAAGGGCATGGTATGATTGGTTAAGCAACTTCTTATGCGAAAAAAGTTTTGAAAAGGGTAAAGTTGACAAGACTTTGTTTATCAAGAAAATCAAAGATGACACTTTGCTAGCTCAAGTCTATGTTGACGATATCATTTTCGGATCTTCAAACCAAGAAATGTGTGAAGAATTTTCAGCAATGATGCAAGGAGAACTCGAGATGTCCATGATGGGTAAAATGAATTATTTTCTTGGACTTCAAATCAAACAATTAAAAGATGGCATCTTCATCAACCAATTCAAGTATTGCAAGGAACTCTTGAAAAGATTTGACATGGATAACTGTAAGGCAATGTCTACACCAATGGGTTCCGGTACATATGTTAATCAAGATGAATCAGGTGTTTCCATCGACATTACAAAGTATCGAGGTATGATTGGCTCCTTATTATATTTGACGGGAAGCCGTCCTGACATAATGTTTAGTGTTTGTCTATGTGCTCTCTTTCAAGAAAATCCAAAGGAATCTCATCTCACGGCGGTGAAAAGGATCATGAAGTATCTCAAAGGGACAACAAATTTCGGATTATGGTATCCTAAAGGTAGTGTTTACAACTTAGTTGGTTATTCTGACGCGGATTATGCAGGTTGTAAAACTGATAGAAAAAGCATAAGTGGTACTTGTAACATCCTTGGAAATGCATTAGTATCATGGGCCTGCAAGAAACAAGCATGCGTTTCTCTTAGCACGGCCGAAGCAGAATATATTGCCGTGAGTAGTAGTTGTGCTCAAATTTTGTGGCTCAAACAACAACTTCGTGACTACGGACTCGATCTAGGATGCATTCCTCTACGGTGCGACAATACAAGTTCAATAAACATTACGAAGAATTCGGTCATGCATTCAAGAACCAAACACATAGATATACAACATCATTTCCTTCGTGATCATGTACTTCAAGGAGATGTCGAGGTGACATTTGTAGATACTCATAATCAACTTACCAATATCTTCACTAAACCTTTGGCAAGATAACCGTTTTACAAGATTCGACGAGAGCTTGGCATTCTTGATGAACATGACATGTAAGGTGCTTTCTATCCTTGTTATGATTTTATATATTTGTTTTAACCGTGCTATATGTGAATATATATGTTAAGTGGTGTTTAAGTTTAAGAAAAATATGTTTTTGGTCATTTTTGGTTGATGCAAATCGATTGCACAATAGTGTAAATTGATTGCTCACTGAGTGTTTTTAATTTTGACCTTTCTATTTTAGTGCAAATCGATTGCACCATAAGTTCAATTCAATTGCACTCTGTGCGTTTCAGTTTTATTTTTCTTCTTTTTTATGTGCAAATTGATTTCATCTGTATGCAAATCGATTGCACCCCCTGTAACATGATTTTATGACAAAAATATTTGTTGGTCAGAATTCCTCTCATATTCCCAAGCTCATCTCTATTATTGAAAAGCCAATTAAACTTCATTACGTATAATACAAACCACTCATTTCTATCTACTCACAAATGATATCCAAACTTCAGCTCATCAAACATCCTTCCCTCAAAAACCTAAAACCTTCAAAACCCAAAAAATACCTTACCCATGGCTTCAAGGCAAAAACAAAGGTGTCAGCTTCAGAGAAAGGGAAGAAAAAGGTTGGTTCATCCTCTGAGAATCCATTAATTTCATCTGTCACCGAAGAACAAGAAGCAAGATTCACAAAGGATTTTCAAAGAAAGATAGTGTCCAATCCTAAATATGGTATGCTATCATCCTTTCCCCAGGAATGTTTCTCTGTTCAAAATGATTTAACTGCTTATGAACTAGAACCATTAATTTCATCATTTGGTCCATATTATCATGATCTGGTAAGAGTATTTTTCAGCAATTTAACTCCTCACAAAGGCAATATGGTGTCATATATGTTGGGTACTCGAATCTCTCTAACCCCTGAGATTGTTGGTGAGATTCTACATATTCCCTACACGGGAAGCTCTTTGTACGACCCTGAAAATGAAGCATGTGATGACTACGGGAAAAAGGAATTTTATTACAGCATTGGGAGATTAAGTGAAGCTGAATTTCGTGCCAAAAGGATTTGTGGTCTAGGCGGAGTGATTCCCTCTAGAGACTCATGGAGTGCAAGTAACTTTTATATAGACGATCGACCATTTCATTATTTTATGGTCTATATTATGTTTCCACGGGCTGGAAACCACTGCACCGTGACGGACCTGGAAATGCAGTTGATTTATGTAAGAAAGAAAGGTATAAGTGTTAATTGGGCAAGGCTCATAATGGTTCATATGCTGAGAGTTGATGCAAAATCGAAATTTCTACCATATGCTTACTTTGTTACATTAATTATGGAAGAATTTGGATTTGATTTTGCTGGGTTTGAGAAAGTCAATATGGATCCAAATCTGCATAATATTTCAATCAAAAATGTTGACTCAATAATGGGTGTTCATTATAATCCGGAAACAAAAACTATAACTTACATTGGTGAAGATGTGGTCGGTGATGAAGGAAACGATCAAAGAAGTTGAAGGTGGTAAAGCTTTACCTCCTCCACCTACCGCTCCCTCTGGGCCAAGCAATCAAGATCTTATGGATTTCATGTCTCAACAATTTGCTTCCATGAACAACGACATCAACACCCAATGGAATGCTATCAACGATTCTACAACAACCCGGATTAATGACTTCCACACAGATATGAATCAACAATTTTCTTACCATTACTCTCATCTTCACATTCCACCATATGACCCAAATAATCCAGTTGCACCTCCATAACATTACACAAAACCTCCTCTACAACAACAATTTCCAAATCAAGGATCTTGGTTCTATAACAACCAGGACATGAATCAACCATTATGTTCTGTCCAACTTTATTATGTCTACTATCCAACTTTATTATCCAGTTATGCTAAGTTTTGTTTGTTGTTAAATTTATTTGTAATCGTTTTGTTACCTTGTCTATGACTATTTGTGATGCATGAATAATTAAGTTTTTCCTTTTTTTTCTTTTCAATATTGCTTTATTACTGTCCATTTTTTTGCATCTTTCCCTTCTTTTTGATAATGTCAAAAGGGGAGAAGGATGTGGTACTTTATGCTTGTATATTTCCCTGTCTTAATTTTTTAAGGCACTCTTCAACGAAGATGAACAAATTCAAAGGATTCCAACCTTCTCATACAAAGGGGGAGTTATGCATCTTAGGGCGAGAAGCTCTTTCTGGAAATTACAACTCATCAAGCAAGATGGTTTGTCATCATCAAAAAGGGGAAGAATGTAAAATCAAGCTTCTCAAATGCAATTTTGTTTTAATGAAGACAAATCATGATTGACAAAGAAGGCAAAGATTATTGATCAAGCTAAAATCATCTGTGGATAAAGTCATTGGTTCAAGCACTTAGCAAAATTTCAAGGTATAATGATAATACTTACTTTGAACTTAAGACATAGATGCTCAATGGTCAAAAGAAATATTTTATATTGTCCAAATCCTTACTCAAGTTTTTCTTAGATAAAAATCTTTTTTCACATGAGTGCAATCAATTTGCATATTAGTGCAATTGATTGCATGCTTCAATCTTTCAAAACATTTGCTACTGTTTCTAAGTGCAATCGATTTGCATGTTTGTGCAATCGATTGCACTCAATCAATTTTTGCTACTGACTTCACATGCAATCGGTTTACACTCGTGTGAAATCGATTTCACACTCAAAATATTTGAAATTATAGCTGTTGAAACCTCGTGCAATCAATTTACACAAAGGGTGCAACCGATTGCATGCTGCACGATTTTGAAAAATAGCAGCTTTGCACATGCATGTTCATAACACCATTTCATGGAAACCTTTCACTCAATCTTGGCAATTGTTCATGATTCATGTACAAAACTTTATGTTGTTTCAAAAAGGTACTATGAAAATATAAATACTCATTTTCAAAATCATTTCAACACCTCTTCCAATTATATTTTCTGAGTTTTCAAAAATCAAACTCAAGCTGCTATTTATTTTCATACACAAGTTTTCTACACACTTTCACATATTGTTAACCAGAAAACTTTGAGCATTATATATCTTGAGTCATTGTATACTATTATCATTGGAAAAGAAGATCAATTCATTGATTAAATCACTCAAAGTGATCATTTCTACTCAAAGTCACTCAAATCAAATATTGCTACATACTTGCTTATTTTTCAGAATTGTCTGAAATAAGTTTAAGTTGTTTTATAAATATTGTCTTTCCAGGATTGTTGGATACAAGTGAAGTCACTTTGAGAGGATTGTTCTCATTGTTGACATAGTGAAAATCCAAGAGGATTGTTCTTGGTCCAAGAGGATTGTTCTTGGTCCAAGAGGATTGTTCTTGGTTATTTCTTGTTTAAGTTTGCTACAATATGGAAATCTCTTTCATGTTGAAAGGGGACTAGAGTACTCTCGGACTGTAAGGGGAACCAGGATATATCGATTGTGTCTCTTTATTTGTCTTCACTTTACTCTTTCATAAACTCACCATAATCTAGAAAAATAATATCCATCATCACTAAAACCATAATTTTTTAAAGTACCTAATTCACCCCCTCTCTTAGGCGCATTTCGTACTTACATCTTAGTCGGTGAGTAGCCTGTGCCGAAGTGCATCAAGTTTTCTCAAGCAGTGAGTATCTTGTTTCACAGTCGGTAAACTGTTTTCTAAGGTAGTAGTTACATGCTCTTTTCGACCAGACTCGTCATGCTTCCCCAATACACACCCCATTGAATTCTCTAACACTATTATGTACATGATAAGAGGTATTCCTTCAACTGGAGGCATCAGAATCAGAGGTTCCTGGAGGTACTCCTTGATCATGTCAAAAATTTTCTGACAGTCGTTGTTCCACTTCACTAATTGATCTTTCTTCAGTAACTTGAAGATTGTCTCACAAGTAGCGGTCAAATGGGAAATAAATCTGGAAATGTAGTTCAATCGTCCTTGGAAACCTCTGACTTCCTTCTCAATATGGGGAGCTGACATTTCTTGGATGGATTTAACCTTGTCAGGATCAACTTCAATACCTTTACCAATAACGACAAAGCCTAGGAGTTTACAGGATCTTACCCCCAAGGTGCACTTGTTCGGATTCAGTCTCAACTTGTACTTCTTCAATCTCTCAAACAACTTGTGTAGTTGGTCAAGATGTTCTTCTTTAGTCTGAGACCAGGCTATCATGTCATCAACATAAACCTCTATCTCATGATGGATCATATCATGGAACAAAGCTACCATAGCACGCTAATATGTTGCGTTAGTGTTCTTTAAACCAAAAGGCATAACATTGTAACATAAAGTGCCCCACTGTGTGACAAAGGTAGTATTCTCCATGTCTTCAGGTTCCATCTTAATTTTATTATACCCAGAGAAACCATCCATTAAGGAAAATACTTTGTGTTAAGTGGTGTTATCAACCAGAACGTCAATATGTGGAAACGGAACGTCATCTTTGGGGCTTTCCCTGTTCAGATCCCTGTAGCCTACGCACATTACCTTGCAATGCTTTTTAGGTGTTGGCACCACATTTGCAACCCATTAAGGATAGGATGTAACAGCTAAGAAACCTTTGTTGAATTGCTTCATAACCTCAGCCTTGATCTTCTCCGACATCTCGGGACGCATATGACGAACCTTCTATTTTATTAGACGACAACCTTCTTTCATCGGTAGACAATGATCCAAAATATCAGTATCGAGCTCTGGCATGTCTTCGTATGACCAAGCAAAGATTTCAACATAATCATGCAACATCTGAATTAGCCTCTTTTTGACATTGTCTTCTAGGTTGGCACCTATCTTGACTTCTTTCCTGTCTTCTTCAATACCTAAGTTCACAACCTTGACTGGCTCTTCATGTGGTGGTATGGCTCTTTCTTCCTACATTAACAACCTAGCAAGCTCTCCAAGTACTTCACAACCTTCCTCACCTTTCTCCTCAACATGGTATATTGGATTTTTGAAGTCATAATTAACAATAGAAGAATTGTTATCAATGGGATCGAGGGTGGGTATCAATCTGTAATTTGTTGTGTGGGTATGTTTAAGAACACGTAGCTATTTTGAAAGTAATAAAGCAAAAGAAAGATAAAGAGCGCATAATTTGAATGCAAACATCCAATGATTTATTAAATGAAAATATGCTAATGAATAATGACAACCCTAACAAGTGGACCGTTGTACCCCGGGTAATGCACAAGGCTTAAAGTTATTGTTTTAAAATTACATAACCAAAACTTGAAAGCAAGAAAAAATAAAATAGTATTTACTCCTGACTAAAGGAGATTGGTATAACGTCTTTAGTATTCCAATTGTTGAGCCTGTTACCGGTGGTAGGAAAAATCCAACTGTTTAGGTCATAGTTACTATCAACATCTTCTACCACGTTGTCTCCATTGTTGCTGATGCGAAGTGGTGGTCTTCCAGCAAGAGCACGAAGAACAGCTCTCTGAGCCTCTACAGTTAAACCCAAACCAAATTTATCAAATTTGTAAGGAATGTCAGGAAGTTGACCCCAAGTAGTGCAACTACCTTCTTCTACCACAACTCTAGCGTCTTTAAGAGAAGACATTATGGGAAGAACCCTGGTAACCTTGGGAATATCATAAATGTCTTCAGTAACGGTAGTTGTTCGAGGAATAACTTGAAAAGTCTGGAAGGGAATTCCGATGAATTCGCCGTTCATCTCAACATATTCGAAAGAGTTCAAGTGACTCACCATGTACTCTTCTTCACAACATACTTTAACAATCTTTCCTTTAACGGGATATTTTAACTTTTGATGTAATATAGAAGTGACGGTGCATGCCCCATGAATCCAAGGGCGTCAAAGTAAACAAGAATAAGTCGGGAGAATGTCCATCACATAGAAGGTAGAGTCAAAGACTTGAGAACCTACTTTGATCAGAAGATCCACCTCTCTGCACCATCCTTTTTGAACAATCAAAGGCTCTGACCACAATGTCACTGGGTTTCAGTACAACCTGTTCACATTCGAGCCTGTCTAGAGCACCCTTAGACAAAACATTCAATGAAGAATTTGTGTCAACCAACACATGAGCTAAGGTAGTGCCCCTGAATTTAGTAGAGACTTACAGGGCCTTATTATGATTTCTTCCTTTAGGAGTCAAGTCGGAATTAGAAAATCCTAACTCGTTATCAGTCGCCAGGCTAGAAACATAATTTTCAAATTGATCAGCTGAGATTTCTTGCCGTACATGCGCATATTTCAAGAACATGACCAAAGCCTGAGCATGGGCTTCGGAGCACAACAACAGGGGTGACATGGATATCTTAGAGGGAGTCTTCCCCAACTGTTTAATAGTCTTATAGTCACTTTTCCATATAATTTTTAGAACCTCCTCTATCTCTTTCCTAGAGGTATCTTCAGTGGTAACTTCTTCAGGTGCCCTAGCCTGGGCAGACTCAATGATCTGTTCTTTTCCCCGAGTCTCAGTAGTTGACTCAGTAGCAGTAACACGAACTGGTGTAGCAACAGTCTTCAGAGAGATCTCTGGAGAGAAAATCCTTCCACTTCTAGTAACATTATTGGTCCCAACAATATTGTCAACATTAATATCAGTAACTTCATCATCTTCGCTTTTGACAACTAATGGTTCCTGCTTGACACCATGGTAGTAAACATCAGCTCCATAACTCTAAGGGATAACCTTGTCATAGGAATACGGAATTGGTCTGGTTGCAGTATAATCAGAGGAGAAACTATGTGTTCGGTCATAATCTTCACAAGCCCCTTGGAAGTGATCCTTACTGGAGTTCCAGAAATTATAAACATGTCTTCAAGCTCCAAGTCTTGAAACAAATTATCCATAGAAGAAATCTTCTCAACTAGAATTATATAGTTATCAGATGCTGAATACCTTTTTTCTACAGTTTGCAGCCATTGGGTTAGGCTCCGCAGCAGTAGCATCTTTCAATGCAACCTAGAAATAAACAAGCTTGCAACAAATTCTTCTTAATAGTTATCAGGGGAGTAATCACGTCACTTACAACGGAAACATAATAAACATATTCGATAGCACTAATGCCCTTGTCGTGCTTAGGAATGTGTGCAGTAATCACATTACGAGTCTCGGAAGGATCAAACATAATTTCCTTAGCGTTAATCATGTCTTGAACCTTATTTTTCAAAGCCCAACAATTATTTGTGTCGTGTCCGGGACTATTGGAATGATAGTCACATCTTACATTAGGATTGTACCGAGGAGAGGATGTGTTAGGATTCTGAGGAGGATCTCTCAATGTAATCAGCTCCGCCTTCAACAGATGTTGCAATTCCTGATACAATGACATGTTGATATTGGTGAATTGTCTCATGTGTGTGTCTGACATATGTTGATTTCTTTGTGGATGTTGCGTTGGTGCAGGATTAGAAATTAGAATTACCCCCAAAGATTGGTTGCAGTCACTTCTACCATGACCCTTCTGGCCATACATAACATTAGCTATTGTTTTCCTATTGAATGTCTTCTTTATAGTACTCAAAGATGCAGCCACCTGAAGTTTTCAACTTCTGATTCTACCTTCTATATATTCCCCTGTTGATATCAGCTCGGTGAATCTAGCTGAAGAGCATCTGATCAGATGATTAAAGAAAGGACCTGTCAAAGTTCCAATAAACATGTTAACCAACTCCCTATCAGATAAAGGAGGTTCAACTCTTCCTGCTAAATCTCTCTATTTCTAGGCCTACTCTTTAAATCCTTCGTTTGAGCCCATAGTCATACTCTGTAATTGTACACGAGTTGGTGCAACATCAACATTGTATTAGTATTTTTTGTAGAAAGCAACAACCAAATCTTCCCAAGTATGGATATTGGTTCTTTCGAGTTGATAGAACCATTCCAAATGTGTCCCAAATAGGATCTCTTGAAAGAAATGCACCCATAACTTCTTGTCGGCAGTGTGTGGTTGGATCTTCCGAACATAAGACCTCAAATGAAGCTTATGACAAGAAACACTATCATAGTTTTCAAAAGTTGGGACCTTGAATTTGTGAGGAATGACAACTCCTGAGACTAAACCCAGCTCTTCAAAATCCAACCCAGGCACTCTCTGGATCTCCATAGCATTTAAACGATCTTCTAAATGTTTGTATTTTTCATCAGTAGAAGGATACTGTTCATCTGAAAAGTATTTTACATCTTCATCAGAATATTGGCCAGAACCAAAGTTGCTTCCTTTCTCAGCCTTCACACTCTTACCATCTTCACCCTGGTTGTCACCTTTATTTGATGGAATATCACATTCTTGAGCTTTCTTGGGAGGACCTCTGAACCTTCTTCCTATGTTGAGAATTCTAATTGGTTTCCTTGTCTTTTTCTTCCTCTCTTTGGTGATTAGGGTCAGATCTTCCCACCCCTTGGCTAAGTTCAGGAACATTTGTTGGAATTGGGCATTCTGAGCTTGAAAATTTTGACTGTTTGTTCGAGAGCCGTCTTTTACTGAAATAAACAATAAGAAGATGAGATAACTTATCTAGAAAGTACCTGTTATGTAATGAAATACATGATATGTAGATGCAAATGCAATGTCTTCAAGGATCTTGCGGGGTAAAAGAGAGAATGAATCTTGGTTGCCTCTTTGACTTGTGGAACTTCGTGTCTTCATTTTTGGATGTCCCTCTATTAGAATCAACCTCACCATATCGAGTGGATCCTAGCCTCTGACTCAACAACGTACTTTGTTCTTTGACGAAATCTAGTTAGAGGAAAATAAATCCTCTTGCCCCCTTGCTAGGATTTTGGCTTGAAATATTCAACAAAGGTCCCTAAGATCCTTGAAATGGTTAGTAAATTCCATGTCAGATGTTATGATGTCATGATGTTATGTTTATGTTTAAACAGATAGTAAACACAAACAAATCACACCAGAGCCTTAGGTTTAAAGGCCTGCATGGAGTCCATAGATAAGTACCCTTTTCTAATGAAGTTAAGTTGGCTTAACCTGTCCTAAAATAGTAATCGGGTTCTAGGAATCTCATATCAAAGATGTTTCTCGAAGGTTTTATTTTAGTACAACAATTGATTTGCCACCAAAACATCCCGCAAGTCGAATCTCGATCAGTGTAGCATCGAGTATCAACAAACCTTGGACTGCACCTAAGTCGGCTATCTCACTACCTTCTAATGGCCAAGATGGGTCAATTAAGGTTCTAAAAGTCAGTTAGTGCTTATGACACCACACGGCAGCCCAATGTTATCTTCGATTAACTCAAGGAATATCGATACAAACCAAAGTGTCACACTAACGTAGCCATCACTTCAACCATATCGGTCTACACCGTACAGTTTCCATGATCTATTGCTACTTTCATAAGGTATCCCTAGATCCAGGTGTAGGACCTTTGCAAGAAATTAAACCCAAGCAACCCTCAATTTTAAAGAAAACAGAGCAAACCAGTAAAAGCAAGTAAATGATATCAAAGACTCTAAGGTAACCCCTCTTATTTAAGTATTCCCCAGCAGAGTCGCCAGTTCTCTAATACGGTGAGAGAACTGACTTGTTTTACATTCCATTGCAAATGTTGCAGATAGCTAGAGTCACCACCGACTTTTCTTTTATCCAATATTTAGGAAAGGGTGAAAAGAACAGGAAAAACTCAAATAGATTTTGAGTTCTGGGGGTAAGTTATGAAAAGGGAAGGTGTTAGAACCCTTTTCATCTGTAGTTATCTACGGGGTCTTAATTACTAGCTCACTTTTGAAAATCTTGCTTTGTGTGTGTGATTTGAAAATATTTTGAAAAAACCAATGTAAGGCTAACTTTGTATGATTCTTGTATCGGTCCTCAAGAATGCGTACAAAGTGTTTTGAAAATATTCGTTGTTTTGAAAGTGACGCGTGAAAAGTATTTGTGAGAAAATTTTGTGAGCAAGCAATTAAAAGTATCCTACCCACTCAAGGTCGTTCTTGTTATTTTCCTTCTCCTTTGAGATAGTGCTATCCATACCATTAATTGGTAGGTATCCCTATCTATTAGAAGTGAAGGGATAGGCGTAGGGTCATCGTACAATCATCGAAGGCAACTTATTAGGATTCTTTAGCAATTCCATAAGGGGCTAGATCATGTTATTCCTTGGAAACGTCCAAGGGTCATCGAGGGGCTTATGATCTTTTATTGGAGGATATTTTCTAAAGCATCCCTATGTTTGAGGGACATGACCGTTATTCCGAAAGGAAACAAAGGGAGACTACCCTAGAGGTGCAAGTGTGACAAGTGTGTTTGATTCAGTTACTTATCTTACAATTAGGTTTTTTATCGCTTGGTTTTCATCTTGCCATGAAAACCCTAATTACTAAGCAGTAATATAGCAGAAAATAAAGGAAGGGAAATAAACATAAACCTATTACACAACATTGGGGAAGTTACATAATAGAGGCGTGGAAGATAAACCTATAACTATTACATCCCTGGAGGCAGGTACATAATAATGAAAAAGAAAGCGGGAAATCTAGGCTATTACAATTGAATGCGCCCTATACACTTTATCTAGGAAAATAAAATAAGAAGGAAAATAAGAAAGAAAGAAATGTTTTTTGGTGAATTTTTTATGAAAAGAATGATTTAATTAATTAAATAAACCTAAGAGTCTGATTAATTTCAATTAAAGAGAAAAAAGGTTAATTAATTAATCAAAAGGTTAATAAAATAAAAATCTAAACCTAATTATTTTTAGGGTTTACAAAAAAAAGTTTATTTTTAGGTTTGTAAAAAAAAGATGATTAAGGTTAAAAAGGAATTAAGTTTGCCAAAAAATAATTAGGAAAGAAAAGCATGACAAATAAGGTTAGAAAAGAATGAAAATGTAAATATTTGCCAGGGGTGGGTGTTGAACCAATGCCCTTAGTCTCCTGCTCTGCAAGGTTTACCACTGCGCCAAACATGCTTTGGTGTTAGTAAGACGCGCGCTGCACAAAATATAAGAAAACTGTGAAAGTTATAAAAAATATTTAAAAAAAACAAAAGGCAGAGATCAAACCCATGCCCAGGTATACCAAAGCCTTAACATGCGCGCATTTCCACTGGGGTGGATGTTTCACCTGGTATAATTATGGAATCAATTAAATATAATATAAACTCAAATGATTGGGTTGGAGAAGCGTCGAAGCCCTAGCTCCAGTCGTGTTCTCCGGCGAGCTCTTTTTTATCCCTGCAAAAATAAAGCACATCAGTGATTCAATGGTACCCTACCCCCCCCCCCCCCCCCCCCCCCTATTTGGGCCTTGCGATTTCAATGAAACCCTTAGTTTTGGTTAATCCCTAAGGTACAAAAAGATACAAAGTAAATAACATCAAACGGTGCAAACATGACCAAATGCAATTCAACCATTATAGGGGTCATGCGATGGGTTTATCCTGTATATTGATACCTCAGGAGAACTTTAATAATGTTAGCATGCAGGAAAACACAATGAAAACAAAAATATGAATTTTATGAAAGAATGAAAATAAGTGATGTTTAGTAATGCGTTTCAAGCCTTTTGGATCATCAAGATTGATCCATTATTACCCTACAATACTCCAGAGATCGATTGGAAGGGTTGATTTGCTTTGAAAGTGGATGCAAATAGTGTTTGTAATTTTCCCTAGTTTTGAGAGTTTTTGAGATTTTGGAATGGTTTCTCTTGCAAGGGTTTTTTGTGGTTGTCTTGTTTGAAATATGTGGGATATATAGAGAAGAATTAGGTCAAACAAAAGTGGGCTTGGACCTTTGTATGAAAGCCTTTTATTTTATTTCATTTATTTTGAATTTAAATAAATAAAAAAAATAAATGGAATAAAAATCCAAGGAGTGTATAAATAAGTTTGGAGGTTCACATTGAGGCCTTATGCACGTTTGGACCTTGAAAGATCAAGCCATTAGCCCAAAATTCCATGTTTGCACACTTTGGGTTTCATGCATTTTCTCAAAATAAACCAACTCACACCAATCATAACTCTCTCCATTTTCATCATTTGAAGGTTATCTTTTACTTTTTGGAAATCTCAAGATATCACCTACAATCTCTATGTTGGTAACTTTTCCATTTGAAGATTTTATCTTGATGTAAATTGCTTTGACAAAAAGTGTCTTTTTGTTGACTTTTGAAATGACCTATAATGTTTTGGCCAATATCTCTCAAATGAAGCATTTTTTGGACTTAAGCTTAGAGAGACAAAGTTGTAGAGAATTTAATTTTCTTTTAAATGAGATTTGGTTGACGGAAATATGATGAAGCATGTGGATGTTATGCATGGTCGAATTTCAGTTGACTTCACCTTAAGAAAACCCTAATTTAGCAACTTTTGACTTTTGATGAATTGAAAGTTTTCTTGATGAATCATGATCAACCCTTGATCAAATGATGAATGTGATTTCAAAATCTTGATGTTGTTCAAAAATATTGAAGTTTGACTGTATGTTGACTACAATTGACCTTTTACCCAATATAGTTGATTTTTAGTCATCTCAGCAATTGACTGAGCAAACTTGTGATGCAAGCCTTGTAATTTGGCTTCAGCATTCTTTGAGACGTATGAGGAACCATGAAATCCACTTGAGGAATTATAAGCTCAAATTTCCTTGAGAAAAGTGAAACTCCTAGAGCATGAGGTGGTGTTTTGAAGAAAATGGGAGGGAAAATTTTGGGGTACAAAATTTTGGATAGAAAAAGTTTCAAATCTAGAAACCTAATTCAAACCCTCATTTATTGTGTTTCATTTACCTTCAATTGGCATCAGAGCTTCGCTTATAGTATTGATTGTTTATCAAATACATTCACCGTATCAGATAAAGATCCATATTTTTGTTGAAACACAATGGCGGGAATCCTTCCACCTATTGCACCATTTATGAATTAAAGAGATAACTATAATGCCAAACCTCCAGTCTTTGACGGAGAAAGGTTTGAATACCCAAAATAAATAATAAAAAGTTTATTTCTTGATCACAATTTCGATCTATGGGATATGGTAGTTGATAGAAACGAACATCCTATTTATGCTTGTGGTAATAAGATAGAAAGAAGTGTGATGACTGAGCAACAAAAGAAATATTAGAAGAATCATAAAAAAGCTAGAACCATTATGTTGAATGTTATTTCTTATAATGAGTATGAGAAGATAACAAATAGAGACACAATGAAATCTATATTTGATTCCTTGAAAATGACTCAAGAAGGAAATGCTCATGTGAAAGAAACCAAGGCACTTGCCTTGATCCAGAAGTATGAATCCTTCAATATGGAAGATGATGAAAATTTTCAGAACATGTTCTCAAGGTTTCAAACTGTTGTTGCATGAATGAAGGTTCTGAATAAAGGGTATTCTACTAAAGATCACATCATGAAAATTATCATAAGCATAATCAAGAAATGGAGACCTATCGAAACTGCACTGAAATTGGCCAAGAATGTAAACAACACTTCTCTTGAGGAACTAGCTAGTTCCTTGATAAGTCACAAGAAAGAGATTGAATAACATGAGCCTTAGAGAAAATAAAAATCAGTGGCTCTGAAATCTATAGGAAGACCATAAAAGACTGGAGCATTTCAAGCTGAAGAAGAAGAAGAATCTGAAGAAAAGATTCAGAAAAATAAGATGAATTGTCCATGCTCTCCAAAAGTGTAAAGAAACTCTGGAAAAAAAGACAAGGAAAAGGCAGAGAATTCAGAAGGACATGTGTTCACTTTGAATCAACTTCTTGATAAAGGAAGTTAGGTGAAAGTAAAGACATCACGTTCTTTGAATTCAATGAGGAATGTCTCTACAAGGATGAATGAGCCAAGCTTAGAAAAGACAAGCCAAAGAAAAAAGTATTCAAATGGAATAAGAAAGGGCCTATGGATATCATGGATGATTATGATTCTTCAGAAAATGATCCTGAGGAAGAGCAAGAAAACGTGTCATTGATGACAAGCATCAAAGCGTCTGATAAGAAGATTCACTTAGAGCTAGAATCAAAATTTAAATCAGATTCTAAAGAGGTATTTTCTAAACTCCCTCGTTCTGAACTAGAATTTTGTTAATGTGAGATTCTGGAAAATTATCAGGAGATTGAGAACAAATATAAGGATCTGAAACAATTCTATGTATATGAATATGAAGCATACATCAAGCTTAATAAAGAAATAAAAATCTGCCCTTAAAAGCAAGAGTTCTAAACTTGAGGAATCAATTCTTTCAGAAGCTTTTATGAGATCTGATGATGACATAAATAAGCATGACAAATCTATCCAGAAATTTCTTGCTAGAAGCCTAGATAGAAGCATAACAACTTCAATGATCTATGGTCTCAGAAAAATGGAACAAGAGGAATCAATTATGCTTTTGATGAAGAATCTACTTCTGAAAAAGATAATAAACCAAATACTCTTAAGTCTCACTTGGTACCTGTTAGTTTTTTGCCTAAATAAAAAATTATTTCAAAACCCAAGGCAAAACCAAAATGTACACCTTGTTGTTTTCACTATTCATATAGATATGATTATCCTGCTTATAAACCCAAGTTTGTTAAGAACTCGGGGAGTACTAACAAGAAAGGACCAAAAATAATGTGGATACCTAAGTGGCGCGGTGGGAAAATTTAGATTAAGCTATTGATTAACATAACTCATAAACAGTAGGAGTCACCACTGAAATTTATTGTTTCCAAATGAAAACGGGAAAAAGGTCGAAAAAAACACACAAAATGTTTTGAAAACCAAAATTAAAGAAAGATTTAGGTACTGGGGTTGGTTATGAAGGGGAAGGTATTAGCACCCGTCACACATATGGTACTCCATTGGAACCACTTGTATTTTTTTATGAAATATGCTTTTGATTGTTGATTAATTTTAGGTGAAAAAGAAATTTTTTCGTATTCGAGTGGAAAACTCAACTTACTACCCACAAGTATGAAGAAATGAGCATTTTCATAATCTTGATATGAAAATTTTTGCTTGGAATTACTCAAAAAGCATGTCTAAAAATTCAAGTGGAAAATGTTTATCATTTCCTCTGCATATTGTAGAAGTGTAGGAATTTAAATCACTTCGAGAATAGATTTATAACCTTTCTTTCAGAAAAAGGTCTATTTTTGCTAGAGATTAATTTTGCACCCTAATGGTTTTTTTCTAGTGTGTAACTTTTGCTAACAGGTTAAGACTATGATAAAATGGCGTGTGACATCATCAGTTTCTTGAATAAACCTTATCTAACTCTAGAGACATACAAAGTATATGTTACAAAGAAATTGTCAAGTTATGGAATTCTTCTAAAAATGGTTCTGAAGAACGTTAGTCTAAAGCTTCTCAGTGTCACTCAGATAGAAGAGCTCCTTAAGACTTCACAAACTCTGATGATTTTGTGCTTTCAAGTTCCGAGGTTCTAAAGACCAAATTATGAAGACTCTAAAGACAAGATTTTGTTGAACATGTTCTAAAGACTTTGAAGACAAAGTTCTGAAGACTCTCATTCTTGTTTTGATCCTTCTAAGCATGCTTCATCAACACATATTCTGAATCCTCTGAATATTAAAAGATATGATCAAAAACTTTTACGTGAGTTAATAGTACATGATATAAGATCAAATACTCCTCTCACTACTCTAGTTTTGTGGCACAAAGACTACTATGGTACGATGTTGTCTACAACTCTCATTTACCGTTATGAAGAATACAAGTGGAATTTGGAATTCTTATTCTATCCTCCAACAAATATTTATTTGGATATATAATGAAGACTTGGAAGAATGGTAAACAACTTTTCACGTGAACTCTCAAACGTAAATATTTAATCTTTGGGTAAAGAGTTGTAAAGTAATTGGTGGGTGGACTGGACTAGCTTCGTTAATAGTGAACCATGATAAAAATAATTGTGTTCATTTATTTTTGTTCTTGTTCCTCTTTGATTGTTTTTGATAGAAAAAGTTTCAAATCTAGAAACCCAATTCAAACCCCCATTTCTTGTGTTTCATGTACCTTGGCATCAGAGCTCCGATTCTAGTATTGATGTTTATGAAACACTTTCACCGTGTCACATAAAGATCTATATTTTATGTTGAAACACAATTGCGGGAGTCCTTCCACCTGCTGCACTCTTATGAATGAATGAGATAACTATAATGCCAAACCTCCAGTCTTTGAATACTGGAAAGACAAAATAAAATTTTTATTTCTTGGTCACGATTTAGATCTATGGGATATGGTAGTTAATGGAAATGCACATCTTGTTGATGCTAGTGGTAACAAGATAGAAAGATAATGGCTGAGCAACATAAGAAAGTTTACAATAATCATCACAAAGCTATAACCATTTTGATGAATGTTATTTCTTATAATGAATATGAGAGGATCAAAAATATAGACACAATGAAGTCTATATTTGATTCATTAAAAATTACTCAAGAAGGAAATGCTCAAGTGAAAGAAACCAAGGCACTTGCTGTAACACCCTTTTTCCCCAATAGTAATTTTAATAAAAAACAGAGTAAAATAAAACTCCAAAATAGGATGCCACGTCGTTCAATCATTTTGAATTTGCTCAATTAGGATAAATAGATACATAACACAAATTTCGGATGAACCGACAACATTTCAACATAGTCTTCAAATTTCAACTTTATTAATGCAGCGAAAAGAATTTCATAATCATTCCAAAATCTTTAACTCATCATAAAATCAACAAAATTAATCAATTAAAAAGAGAGTCTACAACACTCCCAAAATTCCTCAGAGAAAACATCAACTAAAATTAAACAATCGAGCGTTCATTCCCCCAGTGTTACGTATCAGAACAATGACAACCACTCAAAATAAGAAGAGCAACCTCTTATGGGCTCCGCAATTTCACACTACTCCTGGTTATCTGCACGTTACCGACTTGATGGGAACATTTAAACAAAAGGGGTGAGATATCAAAACAATATAATAGTTTATATAATTATAAATAAACAACAGGTATATCATGCGAGGTTTAAAGTTCGAGACACCACTCCAATAAGTCCATAATTCAAGAATTCCACAAATGTGATGAAACTTACTCTAATGCGGATGCATGTGGTACCATCAGGGCATAAGCCCTCTCCTAACAAATTTCCATATAGGCCAGGGCATAAGCCCTCAACAATTACCAATACAGGCTAGAGCATAAGCCTTTAACAAGTTACCCACACAGGCTAAAACATAACCCCTCAACGATGCATGAAATGCGACATGCTGCAACCACAATTATGCAATCCCAAGCATACCATCAACATCAAGGCAATTTTTCAGGCCAACACCACCTTCTTAGTACTGCAACATCACCTGTCAATTCTTTTTGACATCATGGGTACGAAAAAGACACATCCTATCATGACATTTAGTGTCATAACTCATCCAACATAGATATTCATCTTAATTGTTCCGATAAAATATTAAGCCACTGTTATAGAAGTTAATTTCATATTACAGAAAATATTTATAGATTTTCATAAGTTAGAACAACGCATCAAAGAGACACCCGAGTAAAAAGTTATGAGTTTTTAAAGTTTTTTAGAAAATTGACCATTTTGTCTCAGTGGTAATTGGTTACCCTCCAGTGGTAACCAGTTACTGCTAAAACAATAAATCTGTATAAAAAACTTCTCGCAGTAACCGGTTTCCCCCAGGTGGTAACTGGTTACTGCTATTTTTCAAAAACACCTATTCTGTCAAGGCTTTGGGTACCTGGTTACCCACTTATGGTAACGGGTTACCTCCTCAAAAATTTTCCCCAAGAATCTAATTTTTGCATGCGATAACCAATTATCCCTAGGTAGTAACCAGTTAGCACTTCTATATTTCCAAAAATTCTACAGTTTACAGACTGCGATTTTTACCTTTTCAAAACCCAAAACACAAATTTTAATCATGAAACATAAATAATCATTCCACTGAACATGCATAATTTAAATCAATCTATTTGGGATCATTTTATATCATCAAGATCAAGGTTTATCACACTAATTCACCATCATCAATCATCACACATACACATGACAATTCACACAAAGTAGATTATACAATTACATAACCTACCCTACCATAAGCCATCATCATACAACCCTTATAGTGTTAGAACCCCACCCTTACCTTAGGTTTTGAGTTCTCTTCCCTGCTCCAATGGAGTCTTCCCTTAGCCCTAGGTTCTTCTTCTTCTCTTCTTCTTCTCACTTCTATGATCAATTGGGAATAATGACTTCTATTCCTCTTGTTCTCACTTCTTATTTTCTAATAACTCAAATTGGACCTCTAAATCAATATTCCCACCTTGCCCTTATTATTTTAAATTATTTAATTAATCACTAATATTATAAATAAATATCTATTTATAATAATAGTAATAATAATAATAATAATAATAATTAAAACCAACATCAATTGAGTTCTCTATTCACCCCATATTTTCTACGCTTTTAGCCATACACCCCTAACTTCTTCAACTAACACTACTTCTAACCTTCGAACAATCTCATCAAAACGCATCATAAGATCATCAACACATATAAGTACATCATATCATTTATTTTATTTTCAATAAAATAATTCTAATTAAATCGGGGTATGTAGAAATCAATTTCAGCTTCGAACCTAATGCATCATGCAACCTCTTCCAAAAATCAAAAGTAAATCACAGATCTCTATCCGACACAACACTGGATGGAACTCTGTGTAGTTTACAATTACCCAAAGATAAATCTTTGCCAACTTTGGTATAGGAAAATTAATACCGACAGAAATGAAGTGGGTTGGTTTCGTTAATTTATCAACAAACACCCAAATTGCATTGTGCCCTCTTGGAGCACTTGACAGCCCCATCACAAAGTCCATAAATATACCATCCCATTTCCAATCCAGAATGTCTAAAGGTTCCAACAGTCCTGTAGATTTTTGATGTTCGACTTTCGACTTCTGACAAGTCAAACATGCATACACAAACTATGCCACATCTCGCTTCAACCCAGACCACCAAAATTACTTCTTTAAGTCGTGATACATCTTGGTAGCTCCCAGATGAATATTCAAACTTCTTCTATCGCTCTCTTCCAGAATCACCTTTCATATTTCAGCATCATTAGGAATACAAATCTTGTTTCGAAATCTCAACACACCTTCGACGTCTACTTTAAAGTCACTGTCTTTAGATTTGTTACTATCAACCATCAAATATACTAACTTCACATCTAACTTTTGAGCTTCTTTAATATTATCTAAGAAGTCATTGTTAATATTCAACATCACACTTTGGGGTGTCACTTCACAGGCCAAACTCATGTCTCTAAATTGTTCGATCAACTCTAGTTCTCTAACCACCATATCAGACATATGCAAAGTATTTCGACTCAAAGCATCAACTACAACATTAGATTTACCTAGATGATAATTCAATTCAAAGTCGTAGTCCTTTAATAATTCCAACCACCTCCTCTGTCCCGTGTTCAATTCCTTTTGTTGTAGCCCAAAATTTCCCCTCCCATTTTCATTCAAGATATTCTCCTGGGGACCTCAAATGCTCAAGGTTGTTCAAAAATTGATTAGATAGATTCTCCTCATAAGCAATAGGTCCACAAATAGGGTTTTATGTTTCTCAAAGAATATTGGATTTCCAAAGTCTCAATTGGCTTTGATGATTCCTAATATGTATTCAAGAATTCTCTTATTAAGTTTCATGCCTTGCATCACAAGTTTGCTCAGCCAATGACTCCGATGACTGAAAATCAACTATATTGGGTAAAAAGTCAATTATGGTCAATAACGGTCAAACCTCAAGATTTTTGGTCAACATCAAGATTTTGAAAACAAATTCATTTGGTCAAGGGTTGATCATAATTCCTCAAGAAAAGCCCTCAAATCATAAAAAGTCAAAAGTTGCCAAATTAGGGTGTCCTTAGGAGAAGTCAACTGAACTTTGACCAAGCTTAACTTTCACATGCTTCATCATCTTTTCCATAAACAAAGATCATTTTGAAGGAAATTCAATTCTCTACAACTTGGTCTACATTCAAGTCCAAAAAATTCATCATTTGAGAGATATAAGTCAATACATTACATGTCATTTCAATAGTCAACAAAAAGACACTTTTTGTCAAGGCAATTTACATCAAGATAATGTCTTCAAAAGAAAATATGATCAACATAGAGATTGTATACGACATTACGAACTTTCCAAAAATTCCAAGATCACCTTCAAAAGCTGAAAATTGAGAGACTTATAGCCAGTACAAGTTGAGTAATTTTTGAGAAATGCATGAAATCTCAATTGAGAAAATTTATGATTTTGGGCTATTGGACCTAACTTCTTAGGTTCAAACATGTTCATGATCCATTGTATGTAATGATCTTTTCAGGAACTCCGTAACAACAGATGATATTATGCTTGATAAAACGAGTCACCACTTTCTAGGTAACATTTGCATATGACGCAGCTTCGACCCACTTGGTGAAGTAGTCAATAGAAACAAGAATAAAACGATGATCATTGGACGCAGTCAGTTCGATCTTTCCAATTATATCGATGCCCCATATTTCAAACGGCCATGGTGAAGTCAAGACATTCAATGGTACTGGCGGTACATGCACTTTGTCAGCATACACCTGACACTTGTAGTAGATTCTGGCGTGGTTGTAACAATCATTTCCCATGGTAGACCAATAGTAGCCATCCCACAAGATTATCTTGGCAATAGTGTGTCCACTGGAATGCGTCTCGAAGGAACCTTTGTGTATTTCTTCAATGTTTTTCGCTGCTTCGTTCTTATCAACACATCTCAACAACAAACCATCCTGGTTTCTTCTATATAACACACCATTGCCGAGGAAGAACTTGGCAGAATACTTTCTCAAGAACTTCTTATCAGTGACTGATGCCTCTTCTGGATACTCCTGAGTTTCAAGATACCTCTTGACATTGTGGAACCATGGATTTCTATCTAGGTCCACCTCGACTTCATAACAAAATATCGATTCATCCAACCACATAATTATGATCGAAGGTGCGTCGTTATCCCACTTGACTTTGAACATGGATGCCAAAGTGGCTAAAGCATCATCCAGATTGTTCTCTTCTCTAGAGATGTGCTCAAATGTAATCTCATTGAAATAAGGAATCAACTTCATGACATGTTCTTGATACAGGATCAAATTCTGGTGTTGAGTTTCCCAATCTCCGTTAACCTGACTGATAACGAGATTAGAATCCCCGAAGACTTTCAAGGGCTTGATTCGCAAATCAATTGTAACTTCAATACCATATATGTAGGATTCGTATTTCGACATGTTGTTGGTACAATCAAAACAAATTTTGGCGGTGAATGGGATATAAAAACCTGTAAGAGAAGCAATAACAGCTTCGACACCATTCCCAAATGGCATTTGAGCCACCATCGAACACAAGCGTCCATTATGAACCTGGTTCGGGTCCTTCTTCTGGGCCATGAATGTTACAATCCCTGATATACATGATATCCTCGTCTAGAAATTCAAATATCATTGGTGGATAATCATCCATGGGTTGATGAGCAAGATAATTAGCCAAAACACTAACCTTGATGGCTTTCTGAGTAGTGTAGTGGATATAGTATTCAGTCAAAATCATTTTCCACCTAGCCACTAGGCTTGTAAGAGCTAGCTTTTCAAAAACATACATGATAGGATCCATTTTGGATATCAAGTAGGTGGTATGCATTAATATATATTTCCTGAAGCACTTAGCATTCCAAGCCAATGCATAATAAGTTTTCTCGAGCAACGTATACCTGGACTCACATTCAATGAACTTCTTGCTTAGGTAATAATTTGCTTGTTCTTTATTTCCGGTCGCATTATGATGACCGAGAACACAACCCATGGAACTTTCAAGCATTGTTAGATACATGATCAACGACTTCCCCTCTACTTGAGGCATGAGGATCAGAAGTTCCTGCAGATATTTTTTTATTTTATCAAATTCCACCTGGCAATTGATATTCCACCTGACCATTTGATCTTTCCTCAATAACTTGAAAATAGGGTCACATGTGGCTGTAAGATGAGAGATAAATCTAGAAATGTAGTTCAACCTCCCAAGATAGCCACAAACTTCTTTTTCAGTTCTTGGTTCAAGAATTTCTTGTATTTCTTTTACTTTGATAGGATCAATCTCAATACCTCTTTCACTTACAATAAAGCCTAGCAATTTTCCACACCTCACCCCGAAAGTGAATTTGTTGGGATTCTACATCAATCTGAATTTTCTTATTTTTAAAATAATTTATATAGGTGAACAAGATGTTCTTCGGCCGTTTGAGATTTTACGATCATGTCATCGACATACACCTTAATCTCCTTGTGAATCATATCATTGAAAAGAGTCACCATTGCATATTGATAGGTTTCCCCTGCATTCTTCAAACCAAAAGGCGTCACCTTATAACAGAAATTTCCCCACGAGGTAATGAACATGGTCTTTTCCATGTCCTTTGGCGCCATCTTAATCTGATTGTAACCAGAGAAACCATCCATGAACGAAAATACTTTGGCATGAGTTTCATTGTCAAAATCTATAATTGAGTCCTATTTGGCGCCAAATCAACATTGAATTGATATTGTTCGAGGAAATCTTCCATCAAATCTCTCCAGCGTCTTATACGAGAGCTTTCTAACTGCATATACCATTCCAAAGGTTCCATAGACAAGTTGTCTTAGAAGAAAGGCATCAACAACCTCTTATCTTCTGAATAGACATACATCTTCCTGTAGTAGGAATTGACATGTGTTTTTGGACAAGTGACACCAGTACACTTATCAAAAATCGGAACCTTAAACTTTGGGGGAACCCTCACCCATGCACCAAACCTAGATCATTGATATCCAGACCAGACATCTTTACTCCTTCAACAACCTTCAACCTTTCTTCGAGCTGATGAAACTTCTGATCATCACCTAAGAAATTAGCTTCACTACCATGCACAAACAACATGTCATCATGAAAACCTATATCAGGACTCTGTCCATGAGGATTACCATCAAGGAGATGTGGTGGAGGAATCAGGGGGAAATGGCCCTGATTTAACTCCATACCCTGGTCACGAGCATGGACATTAATATTCAATTTTAAAACCGATTAGGGACGCGGTTGAACCACTGAGAAGTCTACGAATTCCGAATGTTCCACTTCAACACGAGGTCTCTCAACAAGGGCCCTTAATTCTTGTTGTTCGCGGTTCGTGTTGATGATGACTTCCATGAACTGGGTCATCTGAGTGGCCATCTGAGCCTTGACTTCTGTAAGCTCCGCTTGTACAAGTTCCATCTGACGTGGAAATTTTCTTCTAGTAGAATATCAGTGAGAGACTGGATTTCGAATTTCTACTAAATAAAAGCGGAAACAAGATAAGAATTCTAGCCTGAAAGAAAAACTTGTAATGAATGATATGTTATTATATGCATTATTTGTTAATCATTTCCATGTATCTCAGAGCTTTGTCACCCATCAACAGATGAAAAACAACAAGACAAGAGAGAAAAGTAAAAGCAAACCAAGAATGTAATGATAGAAGTTGTCTTCATTCATAAAATATTATATCAAAATAGTTCGTACAAAATAAAATCAACATGTTTCATAAAAGTTAAAAGGCCCCATCCAACAAGACTCGTGGTGGTCATACATCAAAAGTCAAAGACATCATTCAAATAAAAGGTTTTCGACGAAGCAATCATCACTCCATAGCTCCTCTATCTTCCCCCGAACTTATCCATTGTCGCAACTAATCCTTAAGATACAAGCATTGCCCCAGGAATCTGTCACAACTTTTGCATTCTGGTGAGGGGAATGGCACCGTTGCACTTTCCATATCCTTTATCTTAGCTTTGAGTCTTTCATTTTCTTACATCACATGACCCATATGCTTTTCATGTCTTTTATCTTGTAATTTGACATCTTTGAGTTACTTTTCTAGTTCTTTAATCTTCTTGTATGACTCACTTTCAGCTCTGTTTCAGACATTCAGAAAATCTCAATTCTTTGTTTACTCTTCTACAACGCATTAGCATGATGATTAGATACGCCGGAATTCTCCATCCTCAACCTCTTTGACTGCTCAAGCAAAACTCAATTTTATAGTAAAAGATTTTTCACACGGATCTCCTGCAAAAGTCTTTTCTTTTCTTGCAAAGAAAAATAAAGTTCAATGTTTTTGTCCTCCAGATTTGCTTGTAACTTAATATTCTCAGATTTGGCATTCTTGAGGCACACTATAGACACAAACTTAGATATTTCTGGCATTAATTGCTTAG
Source organism: Vicia faba (assembly GCA_948472305.1). Lineage (NCBI taxonomy): Eukaryota > Viridiplantae > Streptophyta > Magnoliopsida > Fabales > Fabaceae > Vicia > Vicia faba. The sequence goes on along the minus strand of OX451741.1, from coordinate 161,192,625 downwards.
AAGATTACTTATTATGGAAAATATAATTAGTCATCCTTTCAGGAGATGAAGAATTATCGACCAACAGGTCATAAATGGGTTGAGGATACAAAGGCCCTCCCCTCTTATAAGGTAACAACAACATCTTTACCCGATTCTGAATACAACTTAAATAAGCATTAAGAGCCACACTTCCACTTTTATTAAAGGACTGCTTTCCTTTTTGATGGATATGTTTCCAAGTGAATTTCACCTTTTCGAGCGTAACAACATCTTCTCCTTTGCCGAAATAAATAATTTCTCTTACTTCCCACTTAGTAGTGAAGATGTGAAAAACACAAGAAGGGGGGTTGAATTGTTAAAACTTGAAATCAAATGCAGACAACACGTTATTTTTATCCTGGTTCGTTTGATCTCAAACTACTCCAGTCCACCCGTCAAGGTGATTTCGCCTCTCTCCAACGAGGTCTTAATCCACTATATTCAACTGAATACAAAACTGCTTTAACAACTGCTAAAGCCTTCTTGAGTCAAACCATAAACCGGTTTCTCAAGGAAATTCTCTTACAGATAAATGAACAATTAAGTGTGTTTGATGTTTTCTAGAAAAACTATATATCACAACTGTGATAATACACAATATGCAGCTTAGATAAAACTAGATTGCTAATGCTATAAAATAAGCGGTTGAGAGCTTTAGCAAACTGATTTAGTGAGGACGAAGGTGATTATTGACTTTAGGCGTGTATATGCGTGTAGAGTATTGTAGAGCATTAGCCATTTCACTTCTCACTGATTTGTTTAAATACTTCTTGGAATAGATACGTTGCAGTCCATAATTCCATTTCAATGCTCATAACATTCTTTCCATTTTGAGAGGATCTTTGTCTTGGAATAAAGCTGTTGGTAATTAATCTACCTTGAATGCAGTAACGTTAACACTTCAGAATGTTCTGCGTAATGAAGATCAAAGTGTTCTTGGCTTTAGCTTATTCTGGCGCTTCTGAGTGCTGATGACATGATTTAGGAACTTGATCAGAATCAGAGTATGTTGAGCGCAGTTCTTGTTCATCAGACTTCAGCGTAACACATGTTTTGATCTTCTGGTGCTGACATATATTCTGATGCTGATACTGATATTGATATTCTGATGTTGATTCCATTACAGTTTCCTGTAAATATACATCATAATTTTAAGTAGCATCTATGTCTTATATAAAACTCATAATTCATTTAATCTTGTATTTTGTTATCATCAAAACTCTCATTGAGGGTTGTAGAATCAAACTATGTTCTAACAATCTCCCCCTTTTTGATGATGACAAAAACTAGATTTTTTCAATTAAAATAAAATGATGAAAGTATTAGAGTTTAAGGATAAAGAGGAAACAATATCAGAGATAGTCAGATTTTGAGTAAAAGTATCAGAGCTAAGAGAGTAAGGAATAAAAAGTATTAGAGTAATGAAGAGAAAAACTCCCCCTGAGTTGATTATATCCCTTTGATTCCTTGAGACCTTGAGCATCAGAACTTTACTTGAACTTTCTTTGAGCATCAGAGTGTTACTTCATCAGAGTTCATCAGATTCTTGTACCTGTAAGCTTTTCAGAGCAGCAAGTATATAATGATGTTAGAATGTTTGAGACTTTTGTCTCAGTAAACCGTTATTGAAAAATATCATTCTTTCTCCCCCTTTTTGAGCTATCAAAAAGCTTAAATAATCAGAGTTTAAAAAGATTAGAGTAAAACATGTTTGTATTAAAACATAAGCAATGAGAGTTTAGAACAAGTAGAAATATTACAGACAAACATGTAAAGAAAAACAAGGAAAACACAAGAAAAAATCTAAGAAGAAGGAGGAAGTCGTGTGAACAGAGCTTCCAACATGCTCTTGATTTTCTCGCTGGTTTCCTGTTGTTTAGATACCATGTTTGCTATAGAATCAATCTTGATATCCTGCTTGTCCATCCTTTCATTCATCAGCATATCTGATCTCTTCAAATCCTCCAGAGCCTGCCTGTCAAGAGAGGAAGCTTGAGGATCTTCAGATACATACTGCTTCTCAGAGCTTTCTGTAGCTTCTTCTGCTTGACACAAATCTTCAGCTTGAATAACTTGTTCTTCTACAGCTTGAACTGTAGATGCTGGACGCTTTTCAGACCAAGGCTCAGTGTCCAAAGGGAGAGCTTCTTCCTTCAACAGCTTGCTCAGAACTGGGCCTTCCATTTCCTTCAGCAGATTGCTGAAGTTCTGTTGAGCCTGCCCATAGCTCTGGTCTTGCAGCTTGAAGGTTTCAGCACAAACCCATCTTCTGAACTGTGTCCAGAGGAAGTCTGAGACAGCAGGATCAACCACTTCCAGATTTGCTTGTTTCAAAGAAGTTATCCACTGCTGCATATCTGTTTCAAAATTCAAAATGCTGGAACCAACATCTGGTTGTTTTGGTTTGGGGATAGCAGTTTTCTGGTTTATTGCAGCAATTCATTCAAAGACTGTTAGATCAATGACTGTCTTACTGTGGTTTTCGGTATTTTTCTTAGGTGAAGAAGTAGGAGAATCAGAAATAACGATTGGACTGGATAGGGTATTAGGTGGAGTTGTTTCTGGTGAGGATGGTAGCTGAGACATATTCACGGTGGTACCACATGGCAATTGAATGGCCAAGGGTTGTGGTTCAGGGGACTCAGAGGTTTGAGCCTCAGATTTTTGAGTCTCAGGTTGTGGCGTTTGTGCATGTTGAGGAGACGGTGGATTAATATCTGGTTGAGGAGAGGATGGTTGTGGAATTTCTGGTTCTGGTGTTGGAGAGAGTGGAGTTTCAAGAATTGGTGAGATTGGAATGTCAGGTTGTGGTGAGATGGGAGTTTCAGAGTTTGGATTTGGATTTTCTGTTTGGGGAGCGGAAGTATGTTGGTCTATATCAAACAGAACTTGTGCAAGTTCTGGTTATGGTATGGTTGTTGTGTTTGGATTTAGTGGTTTGGAGCGGGATCTTCTGAGGGTTAATGACTCAGAAGGGTCAAAATCAATGTCAAAATCTTCAAAGGTTTGGGGTGTTGGGATATCAGCTGGAGTTGGAATGGGAGTAGGAATAGATGAGGAAACAACACTTGAACTTAAAACAGATACAGAAACAAGATTACCTCTTTTCTTTGGAGTTTGTTGTGATGGTCCTTCTGGAGCAACTTTTCTCTTCTTTGGCTTCTTCAGAACAACCTATGGTGCCTTCTGCTGAAGATCTTGGATATTCATATTAGGTGTTGTTCCATCAGCTTTGCACGCATCAAAATATCTCAGAATGATCTGAGGCTTGGAGTCAATCTCTGAGAACATAGGGAAGTCGTCCAGAGGGACTCTTCTGTTGGAGATTTCAGCAAAAGGAGTGATGCTGGGCTCCTTCTTAATGTTCTCTATCAGCTTCATCTTCTTAAGATTCTTGGCATTCAGCTGCTTGCCAACAGAGGGTTCCAGGGTGCTGATCTCTTGTGCCTCTGTCAAGTGTTCAATCAGCCTATTCTAAGTCAGCATATCTGATATCAATCTTCCCAAGGGTATCCAATCCCTTTTAGTCCGTTCCTCTTCCCTTGTCTCCTTGACGTTGGTTCTCAGATGGTTGAACAAAAGATGAGCTAGATTAATCTTTACCTTCTGATTGATAAAATAAATCAGAAACTGCTGATCTATGTTTATGTAATCAGGAGAGCTTGTAGGCTTCCTGTGATTGAAACAACCCAGAATAATCTTTTCCCAAATTTTGTGCTTATCTTTCAAGTCCCTTATCTTGCTGGAGGGAAGCCCCAGCGTGAAAATCTCCCTTGCAATTAGGGCAGCATCTTGACATCTTTCTGCCATGTCAATACAGCGTATACCACCTCCATTGTAGCCAATCAGACGAGCAATCAAATCTTCAGTAATCACAATCTTCTTCCCCATTATGTACGATGTGACTTGGTGATTTGAGGAAGAAGCGTGAATTCAAAATTCCTTAACCAAAATAGGAAAAGTTTGACCCACCAACCTGTCGAAGTAATTCTCCCACCCTTGAGCTTGAACCTCTTCTGATAAATCAAAGCCATTTTCCTTCAAACTATTGAAATCCACTATAATCTATGACAGAACTTCAAGGTTCTTGACTGGAGTCAGTAATGTTCTGAGAGGAACCTCATATTGCTCAGCTGATGCATCTTTCTGGGAACCTGATGAAAGATTGCTGCTAGAAGCCATGTTCACACGAGGATTTTTGAAAAGAGCTTGAAAAATTTTCTTGAGAGGGAAAGAACACAAAAAACAGAAATGCTTAGTGAAGACGAAAGTGAAGGTAAACGTGTGTGAGTGGTGTGAAGAGTGTTTAAATAGATTTCTGAAAAGTTTTTGAAAACATAAACACTTAAGAGAGAGAAATAAATCATGATTAATAGCATTTAATGTTAGCTGATTTTGGGGGATTTCAAAAAGATACTTAAACGGTTACCAGTGACATGTGTCTCAATGCATCCAATCAGCGCTTTGCCTTTTCAGAAGCACGAACGCGTGTTCAACCTCAGGAAACAGCTGATGACTGGATGACACTTGTTTGCTTGAGTGAACAACACATTTATCCTTGAACTGAAGCGCTCAGATCTTCATGGATAGATTCTGATACAATCTGCATTTCTAAAATTCTGAAAGAGGATTGATCAGAAGTTCACATAGAAAAATAATAATTCTGAAGGTTAATATATAAAATTAAAACAGTTTTATTCTGGACAGAGCTTCATGCTGAGATGATTCATAATGAAGTTGAACCTATCTTCAGAAAGTGGTTTTGTAAAGATATCAACCCATTGATGGTCTGTATCAATAAATTTTAAGTTTAAAATTCCTTTCTGAATATAGTCCCTAATAAAATGATGTTTTATTTCTATATGCTTAGCCCTAGAATGCAAAATTGGATTTTTACTTAAGCAAATGGCAGAAGTGTTATCACAGAGGATATGAATGTTACTCTCATATATCTGGAAGTCCTCAAGTTGACTTTTCATCCAGAGCATTTGTGTGCTGCATCCAGCTGCTGCTATATATTCAGCTTCTGCTGTTGATAGAGCAATGGTGGATTGTCTTTTGCTGGACCACGAGATCAGATTTTCTCCCAGAAATTGGCAGCTTCCAGAAGTGCTTTTGCGTTCAACTCTGTCTCCAGCAAAGTCAACATCACAGTAACCTACTAAACTGTAATCACCATATTTTCTATAAAACAAACCCAGATTAGTAGTACCTTTCAGATACTTGAAAATTTGCTTAACAACTGTTAAGTGAGATTCTCTAGGATCTGATTGGAATCTTGCACAAATGCATACACTGAATAAAATATCAGGCCTTGAGGCCGTCAGATAAAGAATAGAACCAATCATACCTCTGTAGACCTTCTATTCTACCTTTTTACTCACCTCTTCTCTTTCCAGAATGCACGTGGGATGCATTGGAATCTTTGATGGCTTACATTATGAGAGATCAAATTTCTTCAGAAGTTCTCTGACATATTTGCTCTGATGAATGTAAGTTCCTTCTGGGGTTTGATTGATCTGGATACCCAGAAAGAATTTCAGTTCCCCCATTAGGCTCATCTAAAATTCTTCCTGCATACACTTAGCAAATTTTCTTCCTAGAGAGGGATTAGTAGATCTGAATATTATATCATTAACATAAATCTGGCAGACTAAAATGTCATTCTTAACTGTCTTACAGAATAAGGTTGTGTACACCTTCCCTCTCGTGAATTCCTTTTCTAACAGGAAGTTACTTAGTCTTTCATACCAAGCTCTGGGAGCTTGTTTCAGACCATACAGTGACTTCTTCAGTTTGAAAACATATTCTGGATTTTTTGAACTTTCAAAACCATGGGGTTGGTGCACATATACCTCTTATTCTATATAGCCATTTAAGAATGCACTCTTAACATCCATCTGATACAGAGTGATGCCTTTATTAACATCAAAAGAAATTAAAAGTTTGATAGATTCTAACCTGGCGACTAGAGCAAAGGTTTATGTATAGTCTATCCCCTCTTGCTGACTATAACCTTGTGCTACCAATCGTGCCTTGTTTCTGATGACTTCACCTTGTTCATTCAGTTTGTTTCTGAACACCCATTTAGTTCCAATGACGTTGAATCCTTTTGGTTTAGGAACTAGATCCCATACGTCATTTCTTGTGAATTGATTCAGCTCCTCTTGCATTGCTAGAATCCAGTCATTGTCCAGAAGTGCTTCATCAATTGAGGATGGTTCAATCAGAGAAACAAGTCCCATGAGGGATTCTTCAGAGTTTCTGAAGCTGGCTCTTATTCTGATTGGATCTTCCTTTCTTCCTAAGATAGTTTCTTCAGGGTGATCCATGCTACTTCTGGATGGTCTTTTCTGAGGTGGATCAACAGAAGATGCTGGATTGCTTGCAGTGCCTCTTTCTGATGTTGAGGGAGTGTCTCTGTTAAGAGCTTCTGATGACTTGTCTTCAGTACCTGTGAATTTAACTTCCATACCTGCAAGTAATTCATTCTGCTTTGACTTTTGAGAGTCAAGCTTATCATCAAAACGAACACTGATTGATTCTTCCACAATTTGTGTTTCTGTATTGTATACTCTGTACCCTCTTGAGCGTTCAGAGTATCCTAACATAATACACTTATGTGCTTTAGAGTCAAACTTGTTCCAATAATTCTTAGTATTCAAAATAAAACAAGTACATCCAAATGGATGAAAATAAGAAATGTTGGGCTTTCTGTTCTTCCACAATTCATATGGAGTCTTTTCTAGAATAGGTCTTATAGAGATTCTATTCTGAATGTAGCACGTTGTGTTTATTGCCTCTGCCCAGAAGATCTTAGCAACATTAGTCTCGTTGATCATGGTTCTGGCCATTTCTTGCAATGTTCTGTTCTTTCGTTCTACAACTCCATTTTGCTGGGGAGTTCTAGGACAAGAGAAATCATGCAGAATGCCTTTGTCATTAAAAAATGATTCAAAATCTTTGTTTTCAAACTCTCCACCATGATCACTTCTGACTTTGACGATTCTAAGATCCTTTTCATTTTGAACTTGGTTACAGAAGGTAACAAACACAGAGTGTGACTCGTCCTTGTGTCTTAAGAACTTTACCCATGTCCATCTGCTATAGTCATCTACGATTACTAACCCATACTTCTTGCCACTGACTGAAGCAGTTTTAACTGGTCCAAATAAGTCAATGTGCAGAAGTTCTAATGGCTTAGAGGTGGAAACAACGTTTTTAGATTTGAAAGCAGGTTTTGCAAACTTGCCTTTCTGACATGCTTCACACAGAGCATCTGAATTGAACTTCAGGTTAGGAAGTCCTCTGACCAGATTGAGTTTGTTAATCTGAGATATTCTTCTCATACTAACATGCCCCAATCTTTTGTGCCAGATCCATTTCTCGTTGTTAACAGACAGAAGACACTTTACATTCTGACTTTTCAGTTCAGAAAGTTTTATTTTGTAAATGTTGTTTCTCCTCTTTCCATTAAATATGATAGTCCCTTCTTTCTGACTAACAGCTTTACATGAATTTTGATTAAAGATTATATCATAACCGTTATCACTTAATTGACTTATGGATAACAGGTTATGCATTAATCCATCTACTAATAAAACATTACTTATAGAGGGAAGATTTCCGTTACCTACTGTTCCAGAGCCAATGATCTTTCCCCTCTGATTGCCTCCAAAGCCTACGTGGCCTCCAGGCTTAAGTTCCAGGCTTTGGAACATATGCCTTCTTCCCGTCATGTGTCGCGAGCAGCCAGAGTCCAGGTACCATGACTGGTGTTTCTGCTTTGCTGCTAAAGAGATCTGCAACATGTATTATTTTATCCTTAGGTACCCATATTTTCTTGGGTCCTGATTTGTTAGTTTTACCAAAACTCTGGTTGAATTTTGGTTTGATAGAATATTTACTACTGGTATATTTGATGTCGTGTGTGTGTCCATATACAAAGTGTGAATTAAGAGGAGTTTGTTTAATAACTAAATCCATGGCATTCTTTGGTGTAGGTACCTTACGTTGGTATCCTATTCCCTTTCTGCCATTTCTGCTAACTCCATAGATCATTGAAGCCATCTTGCTTCTATCTATGCTTTTAGCTAGAAACTTCTGGAAGCTGTGATCATACTCCTTGATGACCTCATCAGCACTACTGGGAGTTTCAAGAATTGTTTCCTTCTGAGAGTTTTGTAACATATTTTCTAATTTTGAAACTTTATTTTTCAACTCAGAATTTTCCAATTTGAGACTCTCAGTTTTATCAGAGTCAGAAGCAAGATCCCTTTTCAGGTTTCTGAATTTGACTCTGATCTGCTGATATCTTTCCAGAATCTCATTAAGGCTTTCAGCTAGTTCAGCCTTAGTAAAATTAATAGCAAAGTCAGGAAATACCTTTTTTATGTCTGATTCAGAGTCTGATTCAGAAGCTTCATTCTCTTCTGCTATGTTCGCCATGAGAGCTATGTTTGCTCTTTCATCATCTGATTCTGAGCCAGCTTCAGATGTATCAGAATCATCCCATGTGGCCATGATACTTTTCTTCTTTTCCTTGCCAAACTTTCTTCCTGGCTTTTCCTTCTGAAGCTTTGGGAAATCACTCTTGTAGTGTCCTTGCTCGTTACATTCATAACAGATGATATCTTTGTTGTTTAGCTTTCTGCTTCCTGAAGAGCCTTCAGATCTTCTGTGTCCAGAGGAGGATTTTGACCTTATGTATCTGGAAGAAGATTCGTTCTGATTCTCAGATCTTCTGGGATTCCTGAACTTTCTTTGCCTCTGCTTCCATAGTTGGTTCACCCTTCTGGAGAGGATAGATAGTTCATCTTCTTCTGATGAGGACCCATCAGAGGTTTCTTCAATAGCCTGCAAAACATTGGAGTCAGATTTTCTATTAGATTTTAAAGCTAAAGGCTTACCTTGCTTTTGAGGTTCATCAGCTTCTAGCTCTATCTCGTGACTTCTGAGGGAGCTGACAAGTTCCTCCAGAGAGATTGTATTGAGATCCTTAGCTAGCTTCAGTGCTGTGACCATTGGCCTCCACTATTTTGGCAAGATTCTGATGATCTTCTTAACAAGATCAACAGTAGAATACCCTTTGTCCAGAACTTTGAGACCAGCAACCAGAATCTGAAATCTTGAGAACATTGTTTCAATAGATTCACTTTCTTCCATCTTGAATGCCTCATACTTCTGAATGAGCGCAAGAGCTTTAGTTTCTTTGACTTGAAGGTTGCCTTCATGCATCATTCTCAGAGAGTCAAATATGTTCTTTGCAGTGTCTCTGTTTGATATCTTTTCATATTCAGAGTAAGAGATGGCGCTGAGAAGAATAGTTCTTGCTTTGTGATGATTTATGAAGTCACGCTTTTGTTGATCAGACATTGCTTTCCTGTCAATCTTCTGACCACTTGCATTCACTGGGTGCGTGTATCCATCTGTCACCATGTCCCACAGATCAGCATCATGGGCTAGAAAGAAGCTTTCAATTCTGTCTTTCCAGTAATCAAAGTTCTCTCCATCAAAGACTGGAGGTTTTCCACTGAATCTGTCTCTTTCTTCATTGTTGTCATTGATGATGTTTTGATGTGTTCCTGCCATAGTGTTTTTCAATGCTGGATCTTGTACTGACACGGTTAAGTGTTATGAACTCAGAACCAGGCGCTCTGATGCCAATTGAAGATGTGAAAAACACAAGAAGGGGGGTTGAATGGTTAAAACTTGAAATCAAATGCAGACAACACGTTATTTTTATCCTGGTTCGTTTGATCTCAAACTACTCCAGTCCACCCGTCAAGGTGATTTCACCTCTCTCCAACGAGGTCTTAATCCACTATATTCAACTGAATACAAAACTGCTTTAACAACTGCTAAAGCCTTCTTGAGTCAAACCATAAACCGGTTTCTCAAGGAAATTCTCTTACAGATAAATGAACAATTAAGTGTGTTTGATGTTTTCTAGAAAAACTATATATCACAACTGTGATAATACACAATATGCATCTTAGATAAAACTAGATTGCTAATGCTATAGAATAAGCGGTTGAGAGCTTTAGCAAACTGATTTAGTAAGGACGAAGGTGATTATTGACTTTAGGCGTGTATATGCGTGTAGAGTATTGTAGAGCATTAGCCATTTCACTTCTCACTGATTTGTTTAAATACTTCTTGGAATAGATATGTTGCAGTCCATAATTCCATTTCAATGCTCATAACATTCTTTCCATTTTGAGAAGATCTTTGTCTTGGAATAAAGCCGTTGGTAATTAATATGCCTTGAATGCAGTAACGTTAACACTTCAGAATGTTCTGCGTAATGAAGATCAGAGCGTTCTTGGATTTAGCTTATTTTGGCGCTTCTGAGTGCTGATGACATGATTTAGGAACTTGATCAGAATCAGAGTATGTTGAGCGCAGATTTTGTTCATCATACTTCAGCGTAACACATGTTTTGATCTTCTGGTGCTGACATATATTCTGATGCTGATACTGATATTGATATTCTGATGCTGATTCCATCAGAGTTTCCTGTAAATACACAACATAATTTTAAGTAGCATCTATGTCTTATATAAAACTCATAATGCATTTAATCTTGTATTTTGTTATCATCAAAACTCTAACTGAGGGTTGTAGAATCAAACTATGTTCTAACAAGTAGGTTCATTCGTCATCACAAATCCGAATTGGCGACGTGCCAAAAGGGGATTGTAGTTAATACAACCTTTTGTTCCCATGAGTGGAACATTGGGAAATTCTCCATAACTAGTAATGAACTCGTTCAAATTTCCCATGATGGGCCAGACAATTTCGTAAGAAGTCAGTCCCATGATTCGCGGGACCCAGATAGATGACTCCATAATGTCAACAAATAGTATTCTTGTAGGCATATGTGTCATTAACCATTTGCAAAGCAAGGTTATGAAACAACCGTCCGAACAATCAACTGATAATGAAATCAATAAAGTCGCCATCGAATGTTTTTTATCCCACAAGAGGAGAAAGGTAAACATCAAGTACACCTGATAAGGGTGAAATCAAGGTCGACCGACCAAGAGATACGATTAAGGGAGTCTGTTACGTGAGGGGAAGGTATTAGCACCCCACACGCCCGTAGTACTCTACGGTATCAACTCTTGTCGTCTAATCTTATGGGTGTGTTTCAAATCTATATCTAAGTTGTACAGGGAATGCAAGCAAAATAAAGGAGAAAATAATGTAGGGAAAATAAAAGTTATGCTCGTTCGGGCCCTACCCCAATGCCTACGTATCCCTCTTAAGGAATCAGAGAAGCCGTAGTTCGGCTCACATGTTTTGTTGGTTTGTATTTTTTAATGAACACTATTAATTTCACCTTCTGCCACAACTCGACCTTTGGAGATTTACGCGTCAGCACATAAGTGAATTAACATGTTCTTTCTGAAAATTTTGAAAGAAAAGTTCGATGGCACAAAAGAGTTTGCATTGGTTGATAGTTTTTACCTTAGAAAAGGATTTGAAAGTTGCTAGATGTTTTATATTTTTTTAAGAAAAGAGTTTTTGTTTTAAATGCAATTAAGCCAAAAATGGGAAGAAAACATCTAAGGGGGACTAACCTATCTCTATCCCCAACGTTATCATACAATGGCGGTCCTATGGTTGAGTTTTGAAGAGAAATCTTTAACCTATGTTGACATGCTTGGATAACAATCCTAATGTCTACCTCAAATCATCATCTATAGATGAATCAAGAGGTCCTAAAGGAGCATATAAAGGGTCTATCACCTAAAACTATGTCTCTCTCAAATCATCATATATAGTTGAATCGAGAGCTGCTAAGGGAACATGCCGAGGGTATATCATCTCGAAACATGCACACAAAGATGAAATCAAACAACCAAGCCAATAAGCTCAAGAGAGCTAGCTCAATAGATCACAACTAGAGAGATCCTATCTAGACTAGCATACCAACGAAAGTCTAACGAAACTATCCTACGGGGAACATGCAATTAGAGCAAAGTCGTGATCTCGATTTCTAAATTGAGTGACTCATCGATAAACTAGAAATAAAGGAAAGCGATAAAATCCTATAGGGAGCATGGACTGAGAGAGAAGTCGTGATCTCAATTCCTAAATTGAGTGACTCATCGATCAACAACCAAGGAAACAAACACAAGCACAACACATATAGCAAATGAAGTGTGGAATGCATGCTAAAGGTCTTTAAACAGCGACTTCGAGCGCACACTCTTTATTTCCTACTTCTCATGATATCTATAAAGCAATAAAGTGTGAAATGAGATAAAAACAAGAGAAAATACCAAATGTATATCAATCCATAGTGAAGCATTTAAAAAAAAGAAACTCAGCGATCTTAATGAAAGCTTCACCAATCCAAGAAAAGAGTCAAAAGTCAAACGCTCGGAATAAGTGTCGAAGCATCATCGATGTGAAAATAAATCACAATTAAAATCTCAAGCGCATCCGCATATCGCACGATAAACCTGCATTAGACTCAAATCTCAACAAGCCAAGGTGAATCACAAATTTTGAATAATCGGATAACCATGAATTAATTCTTTACAAAAACAAGTAAAAATCTAACAAATTTTTATATTTGATATTATTATTATTTTTATCATGTAAAGAAACCCAAATAGAACAATTATAAAAAATAGCTAAACAAAAATGCAAATAAAAAAAAAAAGTGCAATATATATACAATGCTGCTACATAACAATCCAAATTCTGGTGCTAAGCCCAGTCCATGAAGATTTTTTGTTGCAAGCCATCAGGCTACCAAAAAAACAGTGGTTGTGGGCTTCAGGGGGGTACAGTCTGGAATCCTGGGGCATGTTGAAGAAAGTCTTCTGGAGTAAAGTCAGGGTGCTAGGCCCAGTCCACATGAGTCTAAGAAGTCCATTGTTTGTTGACATTAAATCAGGCTTCTCTAAAAAATAGTAGCGGGCTTAGCGGAAAAAAAATCTCGGCCCAGGACAAACTCATTGCAATATCACCATCAAAAATAATCTAGCACTTATCCATTTACTATTTTTGAATTAAGTAAAAAAAAGAATATGATAAAATCAAAAGGTACCATATACAAAACCACACGTTTGGAAATTAGGTTAAGATTGTGACCTTTGAGCTTTCATCGTGAAAGAAACTCTATTCTTCCTCAACACAGCAGCTCCGATTTCCGATCAACATGACAAAACCTCCTTCCGATTTGTCTCAGATCAAGCTTCTTTGTCTCTCTTCCCTCACGGTCGCACTTCTTCTCATCACTGATCTATGGCAAATTCAACGCTACTGCCACCGCTATTTTAACCTTTGATTCAAAATCGATGATATGCTCCTTCTACAAAGCCTCGACGTCTCCAAATCAAACTTCTATGAGTTTTGTCTCATCACCATCGATTCTCCTTAATCGCGACTCTACTCCATATCAGATGATTTTCTTCATCGACTTAGACCTTCATCGATGTTCTTATCCTTCTCTTCGGATAGAACTTCTAATTACTACTGGAGCACACTCTGACGGTTCTTCATGTTGGAGATGATGAGAATACCGGAAGAAAATCACAGGTACATATCTTCTTAATCTATTTATCTTCTTCTACCTTTCTTGAATTTTTCTTTTGAAATATTGTCGATTCTTAAGCATGTTTCTGAGTTGTTATGGTGTTGATGACGAAGAGAAGGTATATATTGAAGTTCGGTTACAGAAAGGGCGAAGTTCCCATGCTGTGGTGATGATGATGAAAAATTGAAGGTGATGTGTGCAGGTTAAGGATTTTGTGTTTTTATGAGATTTGCAGAAGAAAGCTGATGAAGATCATGCGAGAGCAGAAAGAGTATTCTTCAGATTTTGGTGGTGATTCTCTAGAACGTGTGAAGAAGAATGAAGATGAACTAGAGAGAATTTGATGGTTTTTTCTGCAATTCTTTTGAGAATTGAAGAATCCCCATGATAAATCTGGTGAGTTTTGTGATATAGTTGGTTAGAGATTAGAAAGTTAGTCAGAGGTTGAATTGATCTGAACTGTTGATTTGAGTTTCTGTTAGAGATCTGGATGGCTTGGATTTATTCTTTTATGAGATTACACCTCCTATATGTTTTTCTGATTAAACCGTGAATCATTTTTTTAGTTATTGAGATGTACAAATTGGTTATAACCTTCTTTGGAGTGTCATGATATTTATTATACAACTTGCTTTTGATGTGCAGCTTGGTATTTGGCAACCGACTTGGTTTTCGCAGTCGGCTTGGGCTTGGAAGCAGTAAACTTCTTATTTCTGATTTTCTGTTTTCACAAATATACTAGTATTTCTTCTGACATTCCTGATCTTTTTCTTGTATTGTTAAGCTGAGATAATAAGAAATTCTGTTATAGGCTGAGCTGGAAATTCAGTTTCAATTTCCTGATTTTTTCTGTTCTCTTTTATCTGATCAGTCTGATTTTCTGATACTTCTACTGATAAAAACTGATGCAGGGTAGTTATTGTTTTTTTAATTTTCTGAACTGGATAATGCACGTGTAGGGCCATGGTTGACAGGCTTGTTTTGATGACTACAGGGTTTTTGGTTCATTTTGGAGTAAAGCTGATTGACTGGCTCCATGCTAAGAGGAACAGTTTTTTGTGTGAAATGACCTCCTGTATTCATCTAATACTTTCAAGCAATTTCCAGTTTCTCAACCAATGATTTTTTTTACTAAGTGGTCACCAAGTGAAGAGGCAAGCACTTTCCCGTCTTGACTAAATTCTTCTACAATAGTAGACTGTGGAGGAGGCAATAAGTTCACTCTGTTTTTATCTCTCATCAGATGAAAGCTTTTATGCTTCAAGACATTTGTTTAAATCCCTCATGATGGAAAAACTAGTTATAAAACTACAACTATTCAGATGTAAACACTTTAATTTTTCTTTGATAGAACCTGTTTTACTCAATATATACTCCTAAAGGTCCTCAATTTGCTCGAGTTTGCCCAAGAGTTGACCAAACAAACTCTCTCCTAAGGCAGTGTGTCTCAAATTAGGGTTTCCACTTTCATCAAGATGTGTAGATCACAAAGGCCCCAAATTCTTTCCAATGTACTAATATGTTCCCAAGATTCTCCATGTCAAATTTCAAGCCTTGCACAAGAAGTTTGATCAATCAACTGCTCAGATGCTTGAGAATCAACTAAACTAGGTCAAAAGTCAACTGTGGCCCACATACAGTCAAACTTCAAGTCTTTTGGTTAACATAAAAAATTTGAAGTGATATCCATCATTTTATCAAGGGTTGATCATGATTCCTCAAGAAATGCTCCTAACTCATCAAAACCCAAAAGTTGCTAAATTAGGGTTTCTCAAGAAAAGTCAACCAAATTTTGACCAAGCATAACTTCTTCATACTATATCAGAAATTTTCCATCCAAGGCTCATATTGAATAGGATCAAACTCCCTACAACTCATCTTCATCCCACAAGTTCAAAATATGCACTCATAAAAAGATATGAATTTCTACATTATAGGTCCTTTTGAAAAGTCAACAAAAATACCTTTTGGGTCAAAGCTTCATACATGAACATGGAAGATCCAATTGAGATGAAACCAAAAGGGTTGCTTAGGGGACATCCTAATCTTCCTAAAAAGTCCAAGAACACCCTCCTAGGGTAAAAATTGAGAGAGATATGCATTGTCAAAGTTGGCAATTTTTAGAAAATTGTCAAAAGTCAACATTGATCAAATTTGCATTTTTTCCAAATGGGCCCATGTTTCTTGCTGGATCGTTTTTGCATTTAGAGATCAATTTAGACCATTACAACGCCGCTAATCGATTCTTGGACCTTCCCAGAAGCCAATTGGATCATTTGCAAGGCTTGAAACACCCAGAAACCCATGTAATTGCTCTTAAGGTTTGCCCTTAAACTCAAAATTGATTATTGTATTCCTAGCATCTTTAGCATGTTAAAGTCATATATTTGTAATCCTCATCATGTTTGCAAGCTAACTGTATTATTTAATTGCGTTTTTGAAGCCTATACATGTTGTTTCCATTGTAAGGGTTTACGTTTTCAATTTAGGGCTTTCTTACACAGGTAAAATTAGCCAAAAAGAAGGATACCAGGGTGTTCACGAGATCACCACGAATGGAGCTATGTATTTAGATATCATTTATCGTGCATTTTGTGCATTTTTGAAATTTGAAGGGGCTATAGCTATAAATTTATGTCTGTAGGTGAAAGTCTTTTCCCTAATACGACTGTTGCAGTGAAGGAGATGATATGTGGCAGCCCACCATTGGTTCATTTGAATTTCGCGCGCCTTTCTGAATCCATCGCTTTGTTTTATTTATTACATTTTTTATTCATTATGTGTACAAGTTAACAAGTTAGCGCAATCGGTTGAGGAGCGTGCCTTTGATGTACACATCCTGGGTTCGATCCCAGGCGTGTGCATTTTATTATTTTCTTCATGCTTCTCTGCAGATCCCATGCAATGCTCCCTCACATGCCTTCCATGCAACCTCAACGCCCAACCACTGGATGCACTGCTAGCCAGATCTAACGCTTCCTGCCTGAATGTCCTTGGTACACCTCAAGTCAACGCTTGCATAGGATCCAGCGTGGTTGACTTGGCTCAGCTTAATAGGCTTGGAAATTCAGATTCTCAACCCCCAGAATTGCTAACAACACAGACCCATATTCTCTTTTCTATATTTATTTCTTTTATTTTAATTGTTTTGTTTAATTATTTTTCACTAAATTAATTACTCTTTCTTTTTAATCATAAAATCAATAAATCACAAAAATACCAAAAAAGCATTTTTTTAATAAAACATTTCTTTTTAATTTAATTAGAAATATAGGTTATTTTAATTTCTTTTTTTCCCAAAATTAAAAGCAATTAGAAATTAGGGTTTTAATTAATGTGCAATTAAATTTCTTTTCTCAAATAAAAAACCAAAAAATACACAAAATCTTTTTTGTACAAAATATTTTATTTTCTTTAAATTATTTAATTTAGCTAGATTAGGTTAATTTCAATTTCTTTTTCATAATTAAAATAATTAAAATTAGGTTTTCGGTCGTATATAATCTAACCAATTTTTTTTCTCAAAAATAGCTTAATTATTTTTTTTCAATTAGATTTTTGGGTTTTTCAATTTCTCCTCATATTTAATTTGTCGCGCGCTTGTTAATTATTTGTCCATTATTTTGTAACTGTTCAGGGTTTGTAATAGTTAACCTAGGGTTTTTATTTACTGTTTAAATCCCCGATTTTTGGTCATGTAATTAATCCCCCTCCCCGAAGCCTTGTAGCTAGGTTTATTTTTCGCACTTTAAATTCCCACAATCTTTAACTGTCTAGATGTATGGATAATAGGGTTGTATGAAAAGAATGCTTGAAATTTAAAACGGTAGATCACCTAATGTGCGAAGACTACATAACTGAAAAAGTTCACATGCAAATGTTCACTCCTAGGGTTTGCCTCACTCCGGTTGCCTTCGGTAAACAGTCATTAAGCATAGGAAATTCTAGTGGTCGCCCTCCAGTCTAAAAGATCAAAATGTCCCATTCGAGTGTTGCCTCGAAAATGTTTCCTCAAAAAGATCTTAAGACTCTAGGGTTACTACTAAAGTTTTCTAACCATTTCTTTGGTGATTGTACTTGTCCGTTCCGAATGTCCCTTACAACTCCAACGACAGTGCTACCTACTCCTTAATAGTATCATAACATTGTCTAAAGGAAATAAAACGAACAATCTTTTTTCTAGTAGGTAGAATCTTAAGTACTTTCTCAATGAAAATTTTTCACACAAACACCTTTCAAAACAAATTTTCAAAAACAACCTTCGTCACACCTTTGAGGACTGATACAAGGGTTATCATGAAGTAAAACATTTTCAAGACAAACACACACAAGAAATTTGAAAAAGGAGCAAGTACCTAAGAGCCCATAGATAACTACTAATAGAAAGGGTGCTAATACCTTCCCTTTCTATAATCTACCCCCCGTACTCAAAATATCTCGAAAAAAGGTTTTTTCTGTTCTCTTTCCTTTTTCATGATTGGATGAAATAAAAGTCGGTGGCGACTCTTGCTTATTGCGATATTTTGCAAACAAAAAAATGCAAAACGTAAACCAGTATTAACAGTCGGTTCTGCCACCATATCACAGAACTGGAAACTCTACTAGGGAAAATAAAGTCGGGTATACTTTAGGATCTAGGTCATTTCAAAATTGCTTTCTTGTTTGTTTGCTTTATTCTTAAAGGGTTTTGCTTGGGTTACTATAGATCCTACACCCGGATCTGAGGGCACTCATTAGGTAAACAACAATAGATCGTGGAGACTGTACGGCATATACCGATATGGTTTAAGCGATGGCTGTGTTGGTGTGGCACTTTGGTTGGTACCAGTATCCTTCATGGGGAAACGAGGACAATACGGGGATGCCGCGTGGTGTCGTGAAGCACTGACGGACCTTAGAACCTTAGTTGAACAAACGTGGCCATTAGAAAGTAGTGAGATAGTTGGCCTCGGTGTAGAGCTAAGAACTGGTTGATACTCGATGCTACACTCATTAAGACCAGACTTTCGGGATATTTTAGCCGCAAGAAAAGATTAATTGATCTGAAACAATGCCCGATAAAGGATGGTCAGTGATATTGAGATCCTCTAGAACCCGGTTACTTTTTAAGACATATCTGAAACCAACTAAACTTCAGGAGGGTATTACCTTTAACCTCATGCAAGCCTTAAACCTAAGGACTTGGTGTGATTTGACTGTGTTTTCTATACATGTGTTTGCTATACCTGTGGTTTCTCATGACATCATGCATCATAACATGGCATCCATTCTTATTGCACTAACCATTTCAAAGACCAAGGGAATTTATCTTTATTCTGTTTTCCAAATCATGGCTTTCGTTCGTAGAAACACTACCCGAATCAGCTTTATGAAGATACCTTCCCAACTCAAAGAACTAGTATCAAGGGTTTCTGAAACTTCTGTGTTCACTAAGAGACATGGTCAACTTCTCAACCTAGTTACTTAAAACTTTGATGAAAATATGATGAGTGTACTCTTTCAGGTTTTTGATCCCAAGCACCACTGCTTCACCTTTCCAGACTATCAGTTGGTGCCTACCTTGGATGAATTCTCTCAGCTATTGGATATACCCTTTATTGAACAGGTACCCTTCACAGGTCTAGAAGAAGTTCCTAAGCCAGAAGTCATTTCCTCAGCTTTGCACCTGAAACGGGCCAACATGGTATCCAATTGGGAAACAAGAAGCGGAGTCAAGGGTTTTCTAGCTAAGTTTATGATAGACAAAGCCCAACTGTTTTGGGACGATATGGATTTTCAGGCTTTTGAGGAGGTCTTGGCTCTTCTTATCTATGGTTTAGTTCTCTTCCCTAATCTGGACTCATTCGTAGATGTGAATGCTATCAAGATCTTTCTCTCCCGCAACCCGGTCCCTACCTTGCTCGGAGATATTTTGCACACTCTCCATACTCGCACCATGAAGAGAAGAGGGATCCTTATGTGCTGCATGACATTGCTGTCGAGGTGGTTTATTTCTCACCTCCCTAAGTCCATACTGAAGAATGAAGAAGGTTTGGTTTGTTCGCAAAGGATAATGTCGCTCGCTCATACGGATATTCTTTGGTGTTCTCGAGCTATGGAAAACACCGCTATTATTGACCGTTGTGGGGAGTACCCTAATGTCCCATTGCTTGGCATCAGAGGGGGTATAACCTACAACCCTTGTTTAGCTCTGCGACAATTTGGTCACGCTCGAAGGGATGTCCCCCATGAGTTACTTATCGAGGGCATTGTATTCAATTATGAGGATGATGTTAAAGAATATCGCCGGAGGTTCATACGAGCTTGGGGGAATGGTAAACAGATCTGGCGTCAAGGCTTTGGGGCCAAAGACTTCCATTCCTATGGAACCTTACCTACAATGGGTATGAGCTCGTGCCCAACAGCCTATGATGCCCTATGTGGCTGTTTTGCAAGTGATTGTGGAACCCACTATAGAAGAGGGTATGCCTTACACAATTCTCTATCCTTATATGCCCACTGATCTTGTGGAATTACAAAGGTCTTGGATTCAGTTGATGAAGGAGAGGGATACTTACAGGGATCAGTTCCATGCTCAGAAGAGGAAGGTTTTAGAGCTCACCAAGCAGTTGCATGAAGAAAGAGGACTCAATGATTATCTCGGCACAAAGAGGAAGCATCCATGGGAATTTTGATGTCTTTATAGTTTCAAATTTATTTTTAATTGTAACGCCTAAAAGGCATTTTGAACTTCAAATTCAGCTAATAAAATCTTTGTTTATTTTGGTTTGCAAATTTAAATTTCCCGAAGTCATTGAAATCATTGCATGCGCATACCATTATCATACACATCATTACAGGTACCATTACAGGATTCTCATCTCCTTCGCTGTTTATTTCAGTAGAAATGTCTTCCAAACAAAGCATTAAGGACCTGTAGGCGCAGAATGGCCAATTCCAACAAATGTTCATCAGTCTAGCAAAGGGGCGGGAGGATCTGAATGCCCTCATTCTGAAAGAGAAGAAGCAAACGAAGAAGGCTGCTGGTATTCTGAATATGGGCAGAAGGTTTAGAGAGAGGTTAAAGCGACAGGTCGATCTGACCTCTTCATATAAGGAAGGGGAGAATCAGGAAGAAGAGAAGGATCCAATTCCTGCAGTTTCTGACAATGACACCGATTATAATGATGAGCAATATACTCCTGCTGAGGATAGATACAAACAATTGGAAGATCGTCTGAGTGCCATGGAAGTTCATAGGATACCTGGATTGGATTTCGAAGAATTGGGTTTGGCATCGGGAGTGGTCATCCCGCAGAAATTCAAAGCTCCAGTTTTTGCCAAGTATGATGGAGTATCCCTGCCCAAAGCTCCATATCCTCTCTTATGTCCGAATGATCCAGCCCCACACCGCTGATAGAAATTTGTGGGTGCATTTCTTTTAAGATAGTCTGTCAGGGACTCAGCTTGAATGGTTCTACCAGCTGGAGGGAGCCAATGTCGGAAATTGGGAAGATCTGGCTGCTGCTTTCTACAAGCAGTATCAATATAATGCCGACCTTGCTCATACTCGTACTCAACTCCAGAGTATGTCCATGGGTGCAAGTGAAGGCTTTAAAGATTATGCACAAAAATGGAAAGACTTGGCTGGAAGAGTTCAACCCCCATTATCTGATAGGGAGTTGGTTGATATGTTTTTGGGGACGCTATCTGGTCCATTTTTCAATCACTTGATCAGAAGTTCATCAGCTGGTTTCACCAAGCTAATTCTAATTGGAGAAAGAGTAGAATATGGGATTCGAAGCGGAAAAATACAGAAGGATGCCTCTTCAAGTTCAGTAAAGAAGCCTTTTGCTGGTAAGAAAGAACCAATGCCATCTAGAGCCTGAGGGGGCAGAACAGGGTTGAACAACGTCATAAAGTAAGTGTCGTGATGATACCTAGACCTGCAGCTACTCCACAATGCAACAATCAACAAAGGGTGGAAAGACCGCAACGACAGTTTACCCGCATCAACATGAAATTGGCTGAAGTTCTACCTCATCTGCTGAGATCCAACTTGGCAACCTTGAGAGAGGCTCATAAGAATCCAAATTCTACATCTCCCCGATATAATCTGAATGCCCGGTGTGCTTATCATTCTAAAAGTCCTGGCCAGAATAAAAATGACTGCTGGGCTCTGAGGAACAAAATACAAGACTTGATTGAAGCAAAGGAAATAGGTTTTGATGCTCCAGAGAAGCCCAACGTCATAACTTCTCCCATGCCTAAACACAGTCGTGGAGTTAATGTTATTGACACTGATTTGTTTGTTACCTCTGTTGATGAAGTTTCTACTCCTCTCATGACTGTCAAGAAGAATTTTCTATTGGCGGGTTTATTTACGGTTTGTGGTGAAGGTTGCCACATGTGTTTCTTTTTACATTCTGGTTGTCGTTTGCTGAAGTTAGGTATTCAGCGCCTGATGGATAGCAAAGAAATTTTGTTCGAGAAAACTATGATTCCTGTTGTTCCAATTAAAGACGTCTCCATTATAAACATTTTCGCCAATCCTTCCAAGGTTTCCTCGAGAAGACCTGTTAGGATTACACCTGCTCTAAGAATTGCTCCGCTTATAATCATTGTTCTCGGTCCTGTCTCGTATGTCTTGGAAAAAGCTGTCCCATGGCATTATGGTGTCGATGTATACTATCATGGAATCAAACAAGATCTGAAAGATGAAGAGGTTGATCTTGATATTGATAACATTGTAGGAACCAACAAAATTACCCGAAGTGGAAGGGTCTTCTCTCCCGAGATTTCCCCTAAGACTGTCAACAAAGCCTATTGTCATCCCATCTGCTTTTCCTGTCGGTACATCAACTACAATTCCTGTTCTTACTCCAGTTATTACCCCTGTCGGCGAATCGTCTAATACCTGTGGCAAAGAGGTTGTAGGTGAGCTTGCCCGGGAGGAGGCGCCTAAGAAAATTGTTGTGGAAGCCTCTAAGCAAGAAATAGAGGAAATACTGAAAATCATTAAGAAGAGTGACTACAATGTGGTTGAGCAGTTGGGGCAGACCCCATCAAAGATATCCATGTTGTCTCTGCTATTGTGTTCCGAAGTCCATGCGAAGGCTTTGATTGCATTTCTCAAGACTACGCATGTGCCGCATGAGACTTCACCTGATCAATTCAAAGATTGTGTGGCCAACCTGACTCATGATAATGGGCTGGGTTTTTCAGATGTAGACTTAACACTGAAGGGAAAGAAGCATAATGATGCTCTGCATGTCTCGATTGAATGCAGGGGTACCACTATGGCTCATGTGTTGGTAGATACCGGGTCGTCACTGAATGTTCTGCCGAAGAAGGTGTTGGACCGTTTGGATTGCGAGGGTCTAATTCTAAAGCCTAGTAACATCGTGGTAAGGGATTTTGAGGGATCGAAGAGAATGGTGCACGGGAAGGTGGATATCCCTGTCAAAGTGGGTTCTCATACTTTCGGGTCCACTTTCTATGTGATGGATATCAGGTTGTCGTATTATTGCTTGTTGGGTCATCATTGGATTCACGAGGCAGGGGAAGTCACTTCCATACTCCACCAGATTCGGAAGTATCTGATAAAAGGAAAGATTGTCACAGTGCGAGGTGAAGAAGAGTATATGGTGATCCACCTCAATTCCTTTCGATATATAGAGATGGATGAGGAATTCATAGAAACTCCTTGTCAGAATTTCTAAGAGGTTCCTCAGATCTTGGCATTGACTGAAACTACTACCAACAAACCTCCTTTGAAGATGGCTTCCCTCAAGGACGCCAGGGTCGTGGTTGAAGAAGGTTGGTGTGCCAATTAGGGTCGGCTCCCAGATTTCACCCGGAAAACTGATAAATTTTGTTTAGGCTTTACTACAGGGGCTCAAAGGTTTGTTATACGCGCTCGGGCCGAAGGACCTCCCCTACGCATCAGCAATCGTGGGATTAACGCCATTGAAAACAATGAAGAGGAAATCAGATATTGACAGCTGGACCTACCCAACTACCAACTGTGGACCGAGTAACTGGACAGCTAGGGACTTCATACCTGTTTATTTTATTCTGTAGTGATTAACTTATTTGTTTTAAGAGTTGTAATAAACAATTTGAAACTTTACGGCCCGGTGCCTTGCCCGAGGAACCTTTCCTTTGCTTGTGAGGGCTATTATTTGTCATTTCATAATCATCAATAAAGCATTGGACATTTCTTGCATACAAATTTTGCGCTCTCTGTTTTTCTTTCCTGCTTTCACTTTATCAAAACAACCTTTTCTCTTACACACACCCACGTATCATAATTCAGATCTATATCCACTCTAGATCCCACTGATAATAGCTCTGCTATTTCCAGTTATGACTTCAAAAATCCGATCAACCAAGCCGAGGACGAAGGTGAGGATGATTGTGAGGTGCCTGGAGAACTTTCTAGACTATTACAGCAGGAAGAGAGGGCCATACAGCCTCATGAAGAGCCGGTTGAGACAGTGAATTTGGGTACTGAGGAAGACAAAAAAGAGGTTAAAATAGGTGTAAATCTGGAGCTTAGTGTCAAACAAAGGTTGATACAGATGCTGCACGACTACGTTGAGATCTTTGCATGGTCGTATGAAGACGTGCTTGGTTTGGACACTGATATTGTGGTACATCGCCTACCGACCAAAGAAGACTGTCTTCCAGTTAAGAAGAAGGTCCGCCGTATGCGTCCTGAAATGTCAGAGAAAATCAAGGCAGAGGTCATGAAGCAGTTCAATGCAGGATTCTTAGTTGTCCCTTCGTATCCACAGTGGGTTGCTAATGTTGTTCCGGTACCTAAGAAGGACGGTAAGGTACGGATGTGTGTGGATCACGGAGAAATGAACAGGGCAAGCCCCAAGGATGACTTTCCACTTCCTCACATCGATGTTCTGGTCAACAACACCGCTCAGCACAAGATCTTCTCCTTCATGGAAGGTTTCTCTGGCTACAACCAGATCAAGATGGCTCCTGAAGACATGGAGAAGACAACCTTTGTTACACAGTGGGGCACCTTCTACTACAAGGTGATGCCTTTTGGGTTGAAGAACGCTGGGGAAACCTATCAGCGCGCCATGGTCGCTTTGTTCCACGATATGATTCACCACGAGATCGAGGTCTATGTTGATGACATGATAGCCAGGTCTCAGACTGAGGAAGAGCACCTTGATCATCTTCAAAAGTTGTTCGACAGGTTGAAGACATACAAGCTGAGGTTGAATCCGAACAAGTGTACCTTCAGGGTAATGTCTGGTGAGCGTTTGGGTTTTGTCGTCAGTGACAAGGGTATTCAGGTAGACCTTGCGAAGGTAAAGGCCATCCAAGAGATGCCGGATCCCCGCAAAGAGAAAGAAGTTAGAGGTTTCTTGGGACGTCTGAATTATATCGCCAGGTTCATTTCACATCTGACTGCTACTTGTGAGCAAATCTTCAAGCTTCTGAAGAAAGATCAAGTGGTAAAGTGGAATGACGAATGCCATACCGCCTTCGAAAGAATCAAGGAATACCTTCAAGAACCTCCAATTCTGATGCCTCCAGTTGAAGGAAGACCTTTGATATTATAGTTGACAGTGCTAGACAATTCAATGGGGTGTGTGCTGGGGCAGCATGACGAGTCTGGCCGGAAAGAGCACGCCATTTACTACCTTAGCAAAAGGTTTACCGACTGTGAAACCCGATACTCATTGCTCGAGAAAACTTGCTGCACTTTGGCATGGGATGCTCGCTAGCTGAGACAGTATATGCTGACTCACACTACCTTGTTGATATCAAGGATGGATCCGATCAAGTATATTTTCGAGAAGCCTTCTCTCTCCATAAGGATAGCAAGGTGGAAAATGATCTTAACTGAGTACGACATACAATATACAACCCAAAAAGCAATCAAAGGGAGTGTATTGGCCGATCATTTGGCTCATCAGGCCGTGGATGACTACCAGTCCATGAATTTTGAGTTCCCGGATGAGATTATCATGTTAGTGACTGACTGCGAAGAACCTGGACCAAATGAAGGACCTGAGGAAGGATCCCTATGGAACCTCAAATGGACTGGGTAACGACATTGGTGCTGTAATCATATCTACCAAGGTCTGCCATACCTCGTTCACTACCCGATTATGTTTCAACTGCACCAACAACATGGCAGAGTATGAAGCATGTATTATGGGACTTCGAGCTGCTATTGACCTAAGGATAAAGTTCTTGAGTGTATTCGGAGATTCCGCTCTGGTGATAAGTCAGATCAAAGGCGAGCAGGATACGAAGCACCTGAATCTCATTCCTTACAAAGAGTATGTACAACGTTGCTCCCACACTTTGAGGAGGTAACCTTTGAACATTTCCCACGAAAGGAGAACCAGTTAGCGGACGCGCTAGCTACCATGTCTTCTATGTTCAAGGTTAGGTGGGACAATGAAGCTCCCCATATTACCATTGAGAGGTTTGATGAACCAGCACACTGCTGTGAGATCAATACCGAAGAAGTGGCAGACAAACCCTGGTTTCATGAAGTTAAAAGGTATCTCAAAGCTTAGGAGTATCCCGAAGGGGCATCTGTCAATGATAAGAAGTTTCTAAGAAGGTTCACTACAAAGTTCTTCCTCGGTAATGGGATCCTCTATAAACGCAACCATGACTCCACACTATTATGTTGTGTAGACAAGAGCAAAGCAGAGAGGATCATGACAGATCTACATGAAGGCACCTTCGGAACCCATTCTAGTGGACATACCATGGCTAAGAAGATCCTACGGGAAGGATATTACTGGTCCGTTATGGAAGCCAATTTCTATCAGCACTCTCGAACTTGTCATAACTGCAAATTTATGCTGATAAGGTGCACATGCCTTCGGTTCCTCTGAGTGTCTTGACGGCTCCGTGGCCCTTTGCAACGTGGGGAATCGACATGATCGGCGAGATCAGACCCACCGCTTCCAATGGACATCGCTTCATCTTAGTGGCTATTGATTACTTCACGAAGTGGGTTGAAGAAGCTTCCTTTTCTACAATAACCAAGAATGTCGTGGCGCCGTTTATCCGACACAATATGATCTGTCGATATGGTGTACTAGAGAGAATTATTACTGACAATGGTACGAATCTCAATAAAACAATGATCACCGAACTCTGTAAATAGTTCAAGATACAACATCATAATTCTTCTCCCTACCGGCCGAAGATGAATGGCGTTGTTGAAGCAGCTAACAAGAACATCAAGAAGATTGTATAGAAGTTGACGGTGACATGCAAAGACTGGCATGAGATGTTACCATTTGATCTTCATGGGTACCGTACCTCAGCACGGACGTCGACAAGTGTAGCACCCTACTCTCTGGTATATGGCATGGAGGCAGTCCTACCCATAGAAGTCCAGATACCTTCTCTCAAGATTATGAAGGATGCGGGTTTGAACAAAGATGACTGGATCTAAACCTGACTTGATCAGTTAAACTTAATCGATGAGAAGAGACTTACTGCTATCTTCCATGGTCATACGTATCAAAAGTGAATGATCAAGGCTTTTAACAATAAAGTCAGGCGTTAAGAATATCAAGTCGGGGATCTGGTGATTAAACGCATCATACTGTTGCAAGGTGATCCCAGGGGAAAATGGACTCCCATGTACGAAGGCCATTTGTGGTTAAGAACATTTTCTCAGGAGGAGCTATGATTCTAACCACCATGGATGGTGACGACCTTCCTCACCCTGTCAATGCAGACATAGTGAAAAGATACTACACGTGATCAAAGACCCGCTAGGTCGACTGGCCTAGGTAAAAATAAGGGCTTCCCGGCGAACCAAAAGGGTTCGGGAAAAAGTAAGGGATGAAAATGATAAATCTGTACACCCGGCAAGTCGAAAACCCGAAAGGGAGGCTTGGGTAAAAAAAGGGTATCCCGGTGGGCTGAAAACCCAAAATGGAGGTCCAGGCAAAAGTTAGGGATTAAAGCGTAACATTATGTCTCATTGAATCATCTTGCGACCAAACTTCGGTATGGACTATCAAGCTCAGATGACGCCAATCAATCTGATCAACCTTCGGCCAAGTAGCAAAGTGATGAGACGCTTGAAGATATAAAGGCAATAGCAGAGTTGGAACCCAACGGGGTCATTTCACATAGCTGTTTTTTTTTCCGTTCATTTAGACAAATTGTATAATTTCTATCTTTCAGTGGCGTTCTCTTACTAGGACGTCAGCCTCCTTGTACAAAACGCCTATTACAGGCTAATTTCAAAATCAATACAAGTCATTTTCACAAAAAACTTCAATTTGTTTGTCTTTTTCTATTTTGTATTACAACAACGTCCAATGATTTGTTTTTAAAATATGCATTTGAACATGATTACCGCTCATAAATATTTACATAAGAAACAAAGGCAATTACTCGTAATTCCAGAAACAGGGAAAAAACAAGAAGTGCCAAACCCGACGGTTACTCTGCCCAGCAGGTACCGGGATAGAGCCAGCTTGGGAAGGTAATTATTGGTATATACACTCCCCAAAGTGTAAAAGTATCCAAAGGAATAAATATCAGCTTTCCCAAAATAGGACATAATTATCCCTAGCCGAGGCTCGTAAGCGCAGGCGAGTCAATAAATCTTATCCCCAAGTGGGGTTTATTTCTACAGATACAGAAGCTCAATCTCCAACAGAGCTCATCACTTCCAGCAATGGAATTTCATCCCCATCCAATTTTGTTCCTCCAGATCAGCAGGTCTACCAACAGAGTATCTCTTCCCCCCTAAGTTTGGTCCCTGCAGAGTTATTCTCCAGCATCTTTGCCCAAAAGAATATTTGCAAATCTCTGGCGGCAGTCGGGGGTTTATTTTCCCAGACACAAGCATACCCCGATAGCATTTCATGAACATACATCATGACATACGCATACATATCATATGCATTATAATCTCATTTATTTTGAGAACATCATCTCACCCTGCATTTCATGCATCGCATATAACTAATCCTGACATCTTTTCGAGAAAAAAGGATTAGCTTCAACAAATTCGGCAGTTATACAAATCATATCTACAGACGACTAATGGAAAATCAGTTCCCAAAATCAAACGGGTCACCTAATCTACATTATCGCTTCGAAGTAACCCTACCATCAAGGTTCCTTCTCACAGCCCTACTATCCAGGCTGTCATATCTCAAAGTAACCTTACCCTGGTTCCTCCTAAAGTTTTACACGAACTTATCTCAAAGTAACCTTACCCAGGTTCCTCCTAAAGTTTTACACCAACTTATCTCAAAGTAACCTTACCCAGGTTCCTCCTAAATTTTTACACGAACTTATCTAAAAGTAACCTTACCCCGATTCCTCTTAAATTTTTACACGAACTTATCTCAAAGTAACCTTACCCCAGTTCCTCCTGAAGTTTTACACAAACTTATAACCTTACCCCGGTTCATCCAGAAGTTTTACACGAACTTATCTCAAAGTAACCTTACCCCGGTTCCTCCTAAAGTTTTACACAAACTTATCTCGAAGAAACCTTACCCCGGTTCATTCTAAAGTTTTATGAAAACTTATAACCTTACCCCAGTTCATCCTGAAGTTTTACACGAACTTATCACAAAGTAACCTTACCCCGATTCCTCCTAAAGTTTTACACAAACTTATTGAAATTCTGGCAACAGA
Organism: Vicia faba; assembly: GCA_948472305.1. Taxonomy (NCBI): domain Eukaryota; kingdom Viridiplantae; phylum Streptophyta; class Magnoliopsida; order Fabales; family Fabaceae; genus Vicia; species Vicia faba. The sequence continues at coordinate 161,163,398 of OX451741.1, read as the reverse complement.
TACTTAATGTCACAATGAATGCTATGACACCGTATCTGACAAATTGTACACAAACCAAACAGTAATTTAAAAGACAGTAAAGAACAAAATCAATTGTTAACCCAGTTCAATGTATAACAACACCTACATCTGGGGGCTACCAAGCCAGGGAGGAAATACACTATAAGAGGTATTAATTTAGGAATAAACCAACCAGTTTATCTCCTTCACTTAGTACCTACCGAATGCAACTTCAATCTAAGTCCTACCTAAACCTGAGTTCCTACTCACTCCCCCTCAATCACAACAGTGATACTAATCTACTGATTAATAAGATTATGAAGACATTCTTCAATACACACGCTTGATTTTGCTTCAAAGCTTTAATCAAGAGACACAACACTCGTGCTTCAAAGCTTTGAGTGATAAACAACCCTTACAACCAAATACTACTCCAAGTCATTTATCAAGTGATAATTGCTTGGCTCACAGTAATTACTAAAACTATCACAACTACAAAATACCTTATTTATCTTCTCTAAAAAGCACTGCACACCATTAGGATTCGTGAGAAATATATATGTAGTATATTCTTCATTTTGGGCTTCCATAAAAATAGCTAGGGTTAACCAAAGTTAACCTAAAGACTTGGTCTTGGGCTTTCATCATAACAGATTAGGGTTAAGCAAGGTTAACCTAATATCCACGTGAGCATCTGATCTAGTCAATATACTTAAACTCAGAATAGCACACCAGATTCCTGAAAATTCTCAAGAACAATAAATCTGCACAACAACTTGATCAGTACAGGATGTCTTAACATTGGTTATGACATCATGTATCCTGCTCACTGATTTTGGTAGAATTCAGTACATATGATCATAGCTTAATCATCATGATATTCACTCATACTGAGTTGTTCCTGTAGAACATTCCTTCTGCAGAATTTGTCTTTATCCCAGATTTTTTTGACATCAGTTATGACATTCGCAAATCTGGTTTTACAAAAAATTAATGCCAACAAGCAAACACTTACACTTATCTCGAAGCAACCTTACCCCGGTTCATTCTGATGTTTTACACAAACTTATGACCTTACCCCGGTTCATTCTGAAGTTTTACACGAACTCATCCCAAAGCAACCTTACCCAGGTTCCTTCTTACAGCCCTACTATCCAAGCTTTCATATCGAAGTAACCCTACTATCCAGGTTCCTTCTCACAGCCCTACTATCTAGGATTTCATATCGAAGTAACCCTACTAACCAGGTTCCTTCTCACAACCCTACTATCCAGGCTTTCATATCGAAGTAACCCTACGATCCAGGTTCCTTCTCACAGCCCTACTATCTAGGCTTTCATATCGAAGTAACCCTACTATCCAGGTTCCTTCTCACAACCCTACTATCCAGGATTTCATATCAAAGTAACCCTAATATTTAGGTTCCTTCTCACAGCCCTACTATCCAAGATTTCATATTGAAGTAACCCTAATATCCAGGTTCCTTCTCACAGTCCTGCTATCCGGGCTTTCATTTCGAAGCAACCCTACTATCCAGGTTCCTCCTCATAACCTTACTATCCAGGTTCCTTCCCTCTTATCTCCAGACGACAGTCCAAAAAACTGTAAGACCCAAATCTAATCAAACACGATTGGTTTTGCATTTCCCCAGTAGAATAACGGACAACTGAAGCTCCTAAAATTCTATTTCTCCCAAGATAGGTACCAACATTCTTCAACAGATTCCTCCTTAACGATAGGAGCATGGATTCTCATCAAAGGAATATCTCAGGAAATCAACATCCTCTGGATGGCATCTTTAAGCCCATCTCCGACGGTACTCCATCACGTCTTGGATGGAATCTATAAGCCCATCTTCGACAATTCTCTAGCAACTTCCAAATGGCATCTATAAGCCCATTCCCGATATCACAAATCAAGTATCACTTCATGCGAGTGCAAATTTCTGGGCACTCTAGTGTTCAATCATCTTCCACCTACAGATCACGAAAGGCAGACGAGCCAATATACATCCTCAGGTTTAAGAAGATTTAACAGGGGCAGCTTTTGTACCCCAAAATTTTCCCTCTCATTTTACTCAATATATACTCCTAAAGGTCCTCAATTTGGTCAAGTTTGCCCAAGAGTTAACCAGACAAACTCTCTCCTAAGGCAGTGTGTCTCAAATTAGGGTTTCCACTTTCATCAAGATGTTTGGATCACAAAGGCCCAAAATGCTTTCCAAGGTCCTAATATGTCCCCAATATTCTACATGTCAAATTTCAAGCCTTGCACAAGAAGTTTGCTCAGTCAACTACTCAGATGCTTGAGAATCAACTGAACTAGGTCAAAAGTCAACTGTGGCCCACATACAGTCAAACTTTAAGATTTTTGGTAAACATCAACATATTGAAGTGATATACATCATTTGATCAAGTGTTGATCATGATTCCTCAAGAAATGGTCCTAACTCATCAAAACCCAAAAGTTGCTAAATTAGGGTTTCTCAAGAAAAGTCAACCAAACTTTGACCAAGCATAACTTTTTCATACTTTATCATCAATTTTCCATCCAAGGCTCATTTTTAAGAGGATACAATTCCCTACAACTCATATTTATCCCACACGTTCAAAATTTGTACTCATAAAGAGATATGAATTTCTACATTATAGGTCCTTTTGAAAAGTCAACAAAAACACCTTTTAGGTCAAAGCTTCATACATGAACATGGAAGATCCAATTGAGATGAAACCAAAAGGGTTGGTTAGGGGACATCCTAAGCTTCCTAAAAAGTCCAAGAACACCCTCCTAGGGTCAAAATGGAGAGATATATGGATTGTCATAGTTGGCAATTTTTGGAAAATTGTCAAAAGTCAACATTGATCAAATTTGCATTTTTTCCAAAGGGGCCCATGTTTTCTTGCTTGAAACATGTTTCTAATAGGACTCACGACCCCTGAGCTTTTCCACCTATTATTTTATTACTTTTATCATTTATTTTGATTTTTTATTCATTTAAATCAAAATAAATCAAATTAAATGGTAAAATAATGAAATCAAATCAAATCTTGGGATTTTTGTGCATATTTTGAGTCCATGTACAACTAACATTCCAGCCAATTCGTGCAAGGTGGATTTGGATGTGAAAAAGATTGGATTGAAGCTTGTTTTAGAAATATATCATATAAGAGAAAATCAAATCCAATTTCCATAATTTCTCAAGATTCATGCCAATTTTATTGACCTAATTCAGTCTACTATAAGTGCATAACAATTGCAGATCAAAGAACAAGGGTTAGCAGTCGTGAAAACACAAAACAAAGTTCCAAAAAATTAACAAAAAGTGATGGATCGTTTTTGCATTTAGAGATCAATTAAGACCATTCCAATGCTGCTAATCGATTCTTGGACCTTCCCAGAAGCCAATTGGATCATTTGCAAGGCCTGAAACACCCAGAAACGCGCGTAATTACTCTTACGGTTTTCCCTTAAACTCAAAATCGAATACTGTTTTTCGTGGCATCTTTAGCATGTTAAAGTCATATATTTGTAATCCTCATCATGTTTGCAAGATAACTATATTGTTTAATTGTGTTTTTGAAGCCTATACATGTAATTGCCATTGTTAGGGTTTACGTTTGCAATTTAGAGCTTTCTTACACAGGTGAAATTAGCCAAAAAGAAGGATACCAAGGTGTTCACGAGATCACCACGAATGGAGCTATGTATTTAGATATCATTTATCGTTCGTTTTGTGCATTTTTGAAATTTGCAGGGGCTATAGCTAAAGATTTATGTCTGTAGGTGAAAGTATTTTCCCTAATACGATGGTTGTAGCGAAGGAGATAATATGTGGCAGCCCACCATTGGTTCATTTGAATTTTGTATGCCTCTTTGAATCCTTTGCTTTCTTTTATTTATTACGTTTTTTAATCATTATATGTACAAGTTAACAAGTTAGCGTAGACGGTTGAGGAGCGTGCCTTTGATGTACACGTCCTGGGTTCGATCCCAGGCGTGTGCATTTTATTATTTTCTTCATGCTTCTCTGCAGATCCCATGCAATGCTCCCTCACATGCCTTCCATGCAACCTTAACGCCTAACCACTGGATGCACTGCTAGCCATATCTAACGCTTTTTGTCTGAATGTGCTTGGTACCCCTCAAGTCAACGCTTGCATAGGATCCAGCGTGGTTGACTAGGCTTAGCTTAATGGGCTTGGAAATTCAGATTCTCACCCCCCAGAATTGCTAACAACACAGGCTCATATTCTCTTTTCTCTATTTATTTCTTTTATTTTAATTGTTTTGTTTAATTATTTTTCACTAAATTAATTACTCTTTCTTTTTAATCATAAAATCAATAAATCACAAAAATACCAAAAAAAACATTTTTTTAATAAAACATTTATTTTTAATTTAATTAGAAATATAGGTTAATTTAATTTCTTTTTTTTCCCATAATTAAAAGCAATTAGAAATTAGGGTTTTAATTAAAGTGAAATTAAATTTCTTTTCTCAAATAAAAAACCAAAAAATACACAAAATCTTTTTTGTACAAAATATTTTATTTTCTTGAAATTATTTAATTTATCTAGATTAGGTTAATTTCAATTTCTTTTTCATAATTAAAATAATTAGAATTAGGTTTTCAGTCGTACATAATTTAATCAATTTTTTTCAATTAGATTTTTGGGTTTTTCAATTTCTCCTCACATTTAATTTGCCGCGCGCTTGTTAATTATTTGTCCATTATTTTGTAACTGTTCAGGGTTTGTAATAGTTAACCTAGGGTTTTTATTTACTGTTTAAATCCCCGATTTTTGGTCATGTAATTAATCCCCCTCCCCGAAGCCTTGTAATAGCTAGGTTTATTTTTAACACTTTAAATTCCCGCAATCTTTAACTGTCTCGATGTATGGCTAATAGGATTGTATAAAAAGAATGCTTGAAATTTAAAACGGTAGATCACCTAATGTCCAAAGACTACATAACTGAAAAAGTTCACATGCACATGTCCACTCCTAGGGTTTTCCTCACTCCGGTTGCCTTCGGTAAACAATCATTAAGCATAGGAAATTTTAGTGGTCGCCTTCCAGTCTAAAAGATCTTAAGACTCTAGGGTTACTACTAAAGTTTTCTAACCATTGCTTTGGTGACTGTACTTGTTCCTTTCGAATGTCCCTTCCAACTCCAACTATGGTGCTACCTACTCCTTAATAGTAGGACAGCGCTGTCTAAAGGAAATAAAACGAACAATCTTTTTTCGAGTAGGTAGAATCTTAAGTACTTGCTCAATGAAAACTTTTCACACAAAAACCTTTCAAAACAAATTTTCAAAAACAAGCTTCGTCACACCCTTGAGGACTGATACAAGGGTTATTATAAAGTAAAACATTTTCAAGACAAACACACACAAGCAATTTGAAAAATGACCAAGTACCTAAGAGCCCGTAGATAGCTACGGATAGAAAGGGTGCTAACACCTTCCCTTTCTATAATCTACCCCCCGTACTCAGAATATCTCGAAAAAAGTTTTTTTCTGTTCTTTTTACTTTTCCATGATTGGATGAAATATAATTCAGTGGCGACTCTTTCTTACCGCGACATTTTGCGGAAAAAAAATGCAAAACGCAAACTAGTATTAACAGTTGGTTCTTCCACCATATCACAGAACCATACTGAAATTGAATGCCTTAATGAGTTTTCGTATGCGTGATTTTTGTATTGAATATGCCTTGGTTTGAGCTGTATATAGTAATGGTTTTCTCTTGCAGGTAATATGTAATAGTGCTTATTCTAAACTTGACTTGTCCAGATTCTATGTTGATGTTTGTTTTATCCTTGTTTGTGCAAATTGATAACATGGTAGCAACTGGTAGGAAAGTATGCATGAAGTATGGCTAGAGGGGGATTAGTGTCTAGTTGAATGTTGAAGGAGTTGGATCTCTTGGAGGGATAATGAAAACATAGAGTAAATTGGAGTAGAGTTTGATTATGAAGATAGCTTGAGAATTGAATAAAGAAATGGAAAGCAGATTTTAGCGTGATGACCTTTGGAGCCTTTGTCATGGTGATTAGGATTAGAGCCTGCATGAATCAATTCTTGACACCATGATCACAACAAAGTTTAAGAACCTTGATGCCATTTAACTAACTTGAGCACATTAAAGGCTTGAACGAATACTTCCAAGTAATGAGTCCAATTCAATTCTCACTTCTCAAGGAAACCACAATCTCAAATCTTATATCCATGTTAACTTGCATTACAAGCACCAACCGATTAAAAGAATAATGACGTTGTTTAGAATCCACAAATCGTACCTTATAACACAAAGACTATGCCTTGAAGATTCCTTAGAAGATGAATATGGAACTTGAGACATGGGAGGAATAACTACAAAGATAGCCTTAACATGTAAATCCAATGAACCCCAGTTGATGAGTTAACACGCTTAATTTCCACGCATAAGAACTACAATTTTCTTTACATGCATTGTGATGAAAATGGTTTAGTCTCTTACCTTGAGAAAGATATCCTTGTAGCTTGATAAGGAAGAGATCCACAATAACCATGAATCAAAACACTAAATTCACAATTCAATGTATAAAGAAGAACCAGCAGAATCAGTCTTGTTTGATAAACACCTCGAACCAAAAGAAAACCCCTAGCTTCACAACCATTGATCATTTGAACCATGATTTAACAAAACCTGAATTGGTTAATTGAAGAGTGGATGAATGCCATGTCATAGTCATTAAGCCTGATCAAATGATAAGCACACTTATATGAGGAGACGTCTTGATTCAAAGAATATGTATGCTAGGTCCCTCCCTTGAATTCTTGACAAGAAGAACCTGCAACCAGTTGTTCATCATAAGATAATAGCCTTGTAGTTTGATGGAGAAGAAGTCCAAAAATGAGCATGAACCAAAATCCTAATTCCACAGTCTTGTACACTAAGAAGAGCCAGAATAATAAACATATACCCCTCCAATTAGTTGTAAACCTTAGCTTTATAACTACTGATCTTTTGAACCTCAATTGTTCTTTTTTTTTAATGAAAAGGCATGCTATACACATGACCTATTGGAATGATGCAGATGAATGCAAAGTTTAAGCCAGAATAAGATAAATTAGGAGGGAAAAACTTGGGGTGCAACAAGTTACACCACACATGACTTCTCCCTTCTTACCATGCCGAGAATGGATGGTATAATAAGTATCAGCAATTGGCACCAGATTACCATTCATAAAGACACATATTACCGCTAAATCCACCAATCTTTCTGCTACCGAAAAAAGAATCAAGCCATAAATCACCACAACCAACAATGCATTAAATGCGATCCAGTTCTCTTCACCTGCAAACTTTCAATCTTTATTCACCAAATAATTCAAAGGAATGCCCTGATTGCCACACTTGTGTATCCAATTATTTTTCACCTCACTAAGGCTCAAATGAAGAGCCCTTAAGATAGCTACATAATTTGGAGTCTCTGGTACTTGAACAAAAGGAATATCATCAGTGACCTTAATATCAAGCAAATAAGAATACTCTTTCAAAGTTGGTGCTAACCGATAGTCTTGAAAGGTAAAACAATGACACTACAGATCGTAAAACTGAAGAAGTACTTTCACAACCCATTCTTCAAAACCATCACTCACTAGTGGCAACAAATTATCATATTGTTTCGTGAAAGCTGCCTCATTCGGACCACTCACAATATTTACAAGCTTTTGAAAATGATCCCCAAAGAATGTGAGCTGATAGATGGTCTTCTTTCTGAGAGGCTTTGTGCTTGTCCCTGTGTTGTTATCCATCCTTGATGTTGATGACAAGCTTCAACGTATCCTGGAAATGACATGCATATACAGGTTAGAAAAACATACATTTTTTTGAATAGGTAAATATTCCATGATGCAATGAAAACACATGGGATCAAATCTTCCAACAACGGTGCCTGATGTGCCGTTACTGACCAAGTTAAGAAAACCAAATAGGAAGGTCTAGAACATAACCAAATATCATCTTGAATATCGGATCCAGAAAGTCAGAAAATAAATCTGAGACCCACATAGTCATCAACAAAACATAATGGTCACCATCTGTACCTGTAAAATATATTCCCTCCCCTTTCACGCCTCAAATCTAGGTCAGGGAAAGGAAATGGTAACTCAGAATCATGGGTCTTCCTGAGGCCACTATCGTCGAAACACCTACGTGAAATGATAACACCTAATTTGTACCTCAATTGAGCATGGACGACATAACCGCACTAGCCAATCAAGATCAACTAGAAGTCATGTTCCACTCTATTACTAGGGTTACTATGGTCGTCACTTGGCCTGGGTATTAGGCCTTTTATCTCTTGTAACACCCACTCATCATGAATAGAACTTGCACAGCAGTCCCACCAGCATATAGAAAGCGATAAAATGCAATGTACATATATGCTCACATAGACAGGTATGAATAAACAAATTGTAAATCATAAAAAATAAACACCCAACGGATAAACCAAACAATATCTAGGATCAACTCTGAGATGGACCAGCAATAGGTCAATCTTTCCCTAGTGAAGTCGCCAGCTGAAACAACTCGCTGAATTGCCAACTGTTAATAAAATCAATGAAGTCGCCATCGAACATTTTTATCCCACGGGAAGGGAAAGGAAAACATCGAGTATACCTGAGAAGGGAGATATCACAGTAAAATGACTGAGAGATACGAGTAAGGGGGTCTGTGACGCGAGGGGAAGGTATTAGCACCCTACATGCCCGTAGTACTCTATAATATCCACTCTTGTTGTTCTAATCAAAGGGGTGTGGTCAAAGTCTATGCCTAAAGTTTAAAGAAAAATAAAGAGGGAATGCATGCAAAAGAAAACAAAAAGAAAGTATCGGGAAAAGAAAGAGATTTTTACAAAGATATACTTGATTAGGCCCCACAAAAAGCCTTCGCTTACGTATCCTTTTTAAGGAATCTGAGTAGTCGTAGTTCGGCTCACATATTTTGGTTGGTTTTCTGTTTTTAATGGAACAACATTAATTTCACATTCTAGGTGTAGCTTGACCTTTAGAGACTCACACATCCGGAGAAGAACGAAATTGATGTGCCCAAAAAGTGCCTGGAGGGGAAAAATGCTAAAGTCGTGACTCGTAGCAAGTAGAAATGGTGCAACCCGACCTTTGGGGAATTATGCATTGTATTGCGTAGAGAGGGAAAATAACACATCCAGTTTGAAAGTTTCGAAGGCCGAAAAAGTTTGTATTGGTTGATATCGTTTACCTTTAAGAAGGATTTAAGAGTTTGTTAGATGTTTTATGAATTTTTTCAAGAAAGAGAGTTTTAATCTTAATGCAAGGATGCAAAAGAAAGAAAAACATCTAAGGCAGACTATCCTAAATCTATCCCTAATGTTATCATACAATGATGACCCTATGTGAAGAATAAATGGGAAATATCTACCTATTTTTAGCATGCATGGATTACCTATCTTAAGGTCTAACTCGAATCGGGAAAGAAACAAGCATGTCCTAAGGGAGCATGGCATATACAAACAAGTGCTTGGGCAAAAGCACACAATCAGGGTATATTGACTCATGGGATGGGGGTATGAAGAGAAAATGCTTTCGCTAAGGGGAGCGGATCACCCGAAGTAAACAAGATGGAGACTGAGATGAAATAAAAAAGAAAAGCATTACTTTAGCTAAGGGGAGCGGATCACTTGAAGGAAACAAGCGGGTAGCGAAGTGTCAGTAATGGAAATTGCAAACTCCTGACAAATGTGAAAGTTTGATTGCGAATCCCTTTTCCACTTGACCGACTCGATACATATGATCTGCACAACCCAAAGTATCGACATATAACATGAGCTAAGGATGACACGGACGAAATGCGGGGGTCGATTGCGAACCTTTTCCACTTGTCTCCTTTTGAGAACTTATTGGGGTGGGGGAATATGCGAGGACAAATTTAAACACACGTGCAGAATACCTACTTCAAAGATATGGTTTTAAATAAACACAAATAGAAAACAAATTACATATGCGGAATTTCCTTAAACAGGTCTTTAAATAATCCAGAGGGATTCCTGACATATATCAGCAATGGAAATCCTCGTCATACATCTCCATTCCTACTTGACATGGCAATGAAAGAGGTAAAATCGCTACTTCTCATGATCTCTAGAAAATAATAAAATTCGGAGAGAAAATAGAAAAAAGGTTTACCAAACGAATAACAATCCGTAGATGCTAAGCAATAATAAAGAAACCCCGAAAACTTTGCGAACTGCTAGCACCAATAAATAAAATACCATCAGCATATGCGTCAACGTATCAACAATCAAAAATCGGAATGTGTAACGAACACACCCGAATACCAAAATACACATGCAGCAGATATCGATCCAAACACAAGTATAATAACACGGTGCAAAACAAATGTGAGTACATGGCACATAATATGTATCAGACATTCCCACACCATTAACAAAGTACCTGCACGAATTACAATCCATACAAGATAAAAAATAACAATTACATTGCAGAATGTGTAGCTGACACATCCGTGTGATATCCTGGTACCTGCACGAAAACATGATTTATGCAAGAACGATATCATTTGCATATCATACACAAACTTTGGCTTAACAAGTGATTGCATAAGGTGTCCTTTCAACCAATAATCATGCGCTAATTAAAGGTTGAAAGGCCTAACAATGTAACTTGCAAAGCATTCACAAAAGAAGTTAGAAGTAACAAGGCAAAGTTGCCAACATGCAATAAAAACAAAGCAAAAATTGACATTTTCGTCTAGGTAATCGATTACCATAACTTGGTAACCAGTTACCAAAAATTTTAAAATTTTGGAAATTTGCTACTGACTTGGGGTAATCAGTTACTGTAATTGCAAGCTTCTCAAGTCATGTTTAAAGCATTGGTTTTGATGAAGACAACATGGATATAAACATTCAAAGGATGTGCAAAAAGTTTATCAATATCATATAAAACCTTGTTACAAGTCTTGAAGATTAGAAGAAGACTTATTAAAGAAACAACAAATGTCAAAAGGTATAAATAATTCTTAAACTTGAATATAGATGTTCACAAATATGCATTCATAATCATATATATATCCCACATTTTTAACAATAAGAAAAACTATGTTTGAAATCTTTTTCAAAAGGATTTTTTGAAAATAAACTTTCGGAACCGGTTCCTACCTAACAGGGAACCGGGTTCCAAACTTGTTCAAAAATCACTTCCCTGGAATTTGTACCAGGAACCGGGTTGTACCTATAGGGGAACTGGTTCCTGCGTGTTATTTTTGAATTCTGGGTTATAACGTTCACTAGGAACCGGGTTCTGCCTGGGTCGGAACCGGTTCCCAGCGAACCAGTACAGATTTTCTTTTTTTTTTGAACATAATTCAAATGGTATTCTTTCATGATTGCATTGTATCTTTTCATATCAAATGGCATGAATGAAGAGGTATTTGTGACATTATAAATTGTGCAATTTTTCAAATTCAAATTACCTTCTTCAATTAACAATTTTCATCATTCAAATTTGCATATTCTTACAAACTTTCAAGTATTCTTACAAATCATAAATTTTGTGAAACTTGCCATATACATTTTCATTAAGAAATCATTACAAGTTTCATACATTCATTGTGAACATTTATAATAATTGCTTGAGAATTGTTTCTTTCTTGAAGAAGAAGATCAATCAAAGATTGATAGTGCTCTCCATCTCTTTCAAATAAATCATTGTATTACAAAAAGAAAGTATTCCCTTACTATCCAGGATTGTTGGAAGTAAGTGTTGTGATTTTAATAGGATTGTTCTTCATTCACATTAGTGTTTGTTTGACCTTAAAGGTGTTAAGAACCTTTGGTCACCCTATAGGTTAGATAGTAAGCATAGGTTGTACAATCATTCTAAACTATAGTGAAATCTCTTTCGTGTTGGAAAGGGGACTGGAGTACTCTCGGATTGTGAGGGGAACCAGGATATATCACCGTGTTTTTTACTTTTCCGCTTTTATCGTTTTCATCACCATAATCAAGAAAAGATAAGATATAGTCAAAAACCTTCAAACACTTAACCACAAATTACTACAAGTATTCTCATAAAACCGAATAAATTTTTATGTACCTAATTCACCCCCCATCTTTGGCACTCTTAGACTTACAATTGGTATCAGAGCAAGTTATAGGTAACTTGTTCCTAAAGATCCAGAATGGCTTCTGCAAATCAAAATCCGGTTTTCAAAGATGGTGGTAGTAACAACAAGCCTCCATTGTTTTGTGGTGAATACTTTGACTTTTGGAAAATTCGCATGAAGGCTCATCTTGAAGCGCAAGGAAAAGAAATATGGAATGCTGTTGAGAATGGTCCATTTACTCCGGTGTGTGTTGTCAATGGTGTTGGGTCATCAAAGCCTAAAGCATCATGGGATGACGATGACAAGAAAAAAGTTCTCTTTGACAAAAAGGCAATCAATATTCTCCAAAGTGCTCTTAGTATGGATGAATTTTTCCGAGTATCGGCATGTACAACGGCAAAGGAAATTTGGGATACTCTTGTAGAAACTCATGAAGGAACCGCCGAAGTCAAAAGGTCTAGATTGAACACTTTGAGTCAAGAATATGAATTATTCAAAATGCTGCCCAGAGAATCCATCCTTGACTTGCAACAGAGATTCGTTCACTTGACAAACCATTTGAAGGCACTCGGTAAGACTTTAACTAACGATGAATTAAATCGTAAAGTGCTTAGGTCTTTAACTAGGGAATGGCAACCAAAAGTGACGGCAATATCCGAAAAGAAAAGCCTAGCAACTATGACTTCCGCAACACTTTTCGAAAAGCTTCAAGAATATGAGACGGAACTTGGAAGGCTTGAAAAACATGAGAATCATGAGAAGAAATCCAAATTCATTGCTTTGAAAGTTTATTCAAAAGAAAGTCAAGATAAAGATGCATCGGAGGAAGATGAAAACTTCTTGCTTATTGTAAAAAGGTTAGGAAAATATTTTGGTCATAAAAATAATCTTCATAATGCTAACTTTGTCAAAAGAAAGAAATTTTATAAGCATAAAGATAAAGAAGCCTCCACATCAACACAAGATGTCACATGCTATGAATGTGGAAAGCAAGGTCAAATAAAGCCGGATTGTCCAAAACTCTCCAAGAAAAATGGATTCAAAGGCAAAAAGGAGTTCAAGAACAAAAGGGCTTATGTTGCATGGGAAGATAATGATATGAGCAGTTCAGCAGAATCGGAAAGCGACGAATGTGAAAACTTAGCCTTAATGGCATCGCATCACTCCGACGATGAAGAAGAGGTTAGTAATGAATTTAATCTTTTTGATGATGATGTTCAAGGTGCAATTGATGAACTCTTGAAAGAATGCAAAAGTTTATACAAAAAGGTGTCAAAACAAGAAAAAGAACTTCTAATTTGTCTAGAAAAAATTGACACCATGACTAAAGATTTTGATCTTCAAAAACAGAATTTTATTAAAGAAAAGGAAAACTTTGCATGCTCCAAGTGTGAATCAAATGTCTTTCAAATTGTTCAATTGAAAAGAGTCATTGAACGATATGAAAAAGGACAAATAGGATTGGAAGGATTACTAAGCCAACAACGTTATCCAAATGATAAAAGAGGTCTTGGTTATGTGAATACTAAGAAACCAAGTAACAATCCCACTGTTTTTGTAAAGGCTAGTAATAGTTCCAATCCCAAGAAAGTAGAAAAGAAGCAAGTTGTTCATAATCATCAAAAGAAAAAGGCTAATGTATCTAAAAGAAAACAAATTCCTAGATACAAGAGCAAATTTGTTCCAAACTGTTTTTACTGTGGTATTATTGGACACACACCCAATGCATGCTATATTAGAAATTTCAGTATGGCTAGTGGACATTATGCATGGGTGAAAAAGGGAACTAACTATGAAGGACCCAAGGCAAATTGGGTACCTAACAAGAAATAATTTTTTTTTGTAGGTATGCTTGAAATCCACATCAAATGTTTGGTATCTTGATAGTGGATGTTCAAAGCATATGACAGGAGATGTACACCAATTTTCATATCTAGTACATAAAGCCAAAGGGTATGTCACCTATGGAGACAACACCAAAGGAAAGATACTTGGCGTTGGAATAGTTGGCACACCTCCATCCATTCAAATTGAGGATGTTGTCTATGTTGAAGGATTAAAGCACAACCTTCTTAGCATAAGTCAACTTTGCGATAGAGGGTTCAAGATCAAATTCAACAAAGAAGAATGCCTTATTATGGATGAGGCAACCAATGAGGTAAAACTCAAAGGTATAAGATCTAACAATATTTTTATGATTACTTTAGATGATTTGTCTATGAAGGTACAATGTCTCATGGCAAACAATGATGATTCATGGCTTTGGCACAAAAGGATTGCTCATATTCATATGGAACACTTGAATTAACTAATCAAGCGTGATCTTGTCATTGGTTTGCCTAAGAGAAAATTTGTCAAAGATAGACTTTGTGATGCTTGTCAAAAAGGGAAACAAACAAAATCATCTTTCAAATCTAAGAATGTGGTGTCTACTACAAGGCCACTACAATTGCTACACATGGATCTCTTTTTTCCATCAAGAACAAAAAGCTTCGGAAGTAATGTATACGCTTTGGTTATTGTTGATGATTTTTCTAGATATTCTTGGACTTTGTTTCTTGTGCAGAAAAGTGATGCCTTTAAAGCTTTTAAGAAGTATGCTAAGCAAATCCAAAATGAAAAATCACTAAAGATTGTATCCATAAGAAGTGATCATGGTGGAGAATTCCAAAATGCACAATTTGAAGAATTTTGTGAAGAACATGGTATCTCTCATAATTTTTCAGCACCTAGAACTCCACAACAAAATGGAGTAGTTGAAATAAAGAATAGGTTTCTAGTGGAACTTGCAAGACAATGCTTAGTGATGCAAATCTTCCTAAATATTTTTGGGTGGATGCGGTTAGTACGACATGTTATGTTGGAAGTGGTAGTGAAAATGGAAGTGAAGATGATGGTGATGAGATGAATGAGGATGAAGACTAAAGACTTACTTTTAATTTCTATGTCATTTTTTTCATTTTCGTGTTTTACTTTGTTATGTCTAGAAAATGTTCCATCTTATGTTTCGTGATGTTTAGGTTTCTTATGTTTCGTTGTTATATGTTGTATCGTACAATTCGTTATGTTCGTGTTTTAGTGTGTGGTTGTGTTTAAAATTGTTTGTGTTTTTTAAATGAATTTGTTTCACTCTTTTTCCCCATCCTTTTTTATGTTAACAAAGGGAGAGAAGAATATGCATATGTGTTGTTTTGTTTCAAAGAAATTGCAAGCCAAAATAACTATCATAAAACTCACTCCAAAATTCAAAGAATCATGGACTTAGAGGGAGCATACAATTTAGGGGGAGCCTTGCATTTGCTTAACATTTTTGCTACACAAAACAACATAAACATTTCAAGAATTGTTTTCAAGACTTGGTTGTCATCATCAAAAAGGGGGAGAATGTAATTGCAAGCTTCTCAAGTCATGTTTAAAGCATTGGTTTTGATGAAGACAACATGGATATCAACATTCAAAGGATGTGCAAAAAGTTTATCAATATCATATAAAACCTTGTTACAAGTCTTGAAGATTAGAAGAAGACTTATTAAAGAAACAACAAATGTCAAAAGGTATAAATAATTCTTAAACTTGAATATAGATGTTCACAAATATGCATTCATAATCATATACATATCCCACATTTTTAACAATAAGAAAAACTATGTTTGAAATCTTTTTCAAAAGGTTTTTTTGAAAATAAACTTTCGGAACCGGTTCCTACCTAAAACAGGGAACCGGGTTCCAAACTTGTTCAAAAATCACTTCCCTGGAATTTGTACCAGGAACCGGGTTGTACCTATAGGGGAACCGGTTCCTGCGTGTTATTTTTGAATTTTGGGTTATAACGTTCACTAAGAACCGGGTTCTGCCTGGGTCGGAACCGGTTCCCAGCGAACCAGTACAGATTTTCTTTTGTTTTTTGAACATAATTCAAATGGTATTCTTTCATGATTGCATTGCATCTTTTCATATCAAATGGCATGAATGAAGAGGTATTTGTGACATTATAAATTGTACAGTTTTTCAAATTCAAATTACCTTCTTCAATTAACAATTTTCATCATTCAAATTTGCATATTCTTACAAACTTTCAAGTTTTCTTACAAATCATAAATTTTGTGAAACTTGCCATATACATTTTCATTAAGAAATCATTACAAGTTTCATACATTCATTGTGAACATTTAGAATCATTGCTTGAGAATTGTTTCTTTCTTGAAGAAGAAGATCAATCAAAGATTGATAGTGCTCTCCATCTCTTTCAAATAAATCATTGTATTACAAAAAGAAAGTATTCCCTTACTATCCAGGATTGTTGGAAGTAAGTGTTGTGATTTGAAGAGGATTGTTCTTCATTCACATTAGTGTTTGTTTGACCTTAAAGGTGTTAAGAACCTTTGGTCACCCTATAGGTTAGATAGTAAGCATAGGCTGTACAATCATTCTAAACTATAATGAAATCTCTTTCGTTTTGGAAAGGGGACTGGAGTACTTTCGGATTGTGAGGGGAACCGGGATATATCGTCGTGTTCTTTACTTTTCCGCTTTTATCGTTTTCATCACCATAATCAAGAAAAGATAAGATATAGTCAAAAAACTTCAAACACTTAACCACAAATTACTACAAGTATTCTCATAAAACCGAATAAATTTTTATATTCCTAATTCACCCCCCTCTTAGGCACTCTTAGACTTACAGTTACCGTAACTGGGTAACTGGTTACCTCGTGACAGTAATGAAATTTCTTGTAAGCGAATGAATGGTAACCGGTTACCATATCTGGCTAACCGATTACCCTTATTGTAGAGGCAGATTTAACATATTCTTGAGTGTTTCCAATGGTTTAGGAAATTGATCAAACACAAGATTCTCTCATATCAAACACATGATTTTGCATAATTCAAAGTCT
This sequence comes from Vicia faba, assembly GCA_948472305.1. Classification (NCBI taxonomy): domain Eukaryota; kingdom Viridiplantae; phylum Streptophyta; class Magnoliopsida; order Fabales; family Fabaceae; genus Vicia; species Vicia faba. The sequence goes on along the minus strand of OX451741.1, from coordinate 161,146,345 downwards.
ATATTCACACTATACATGACGAATTAAGGATCAACAATTAAGCTTCATGCAACATCATCAATTTGTTTCAATAATTAAGCACTTTCATGTAAATCAACTTAATTCAACAAGCACTTAATTCAACTATCCAATTTCGGATTTACCCATAATCACCAAATTAATTCACAATTCTAGGCCTAGATCTATATTCTCGATTCAAAATTCAACCTAGATTCAATTCATGTTCGATAAAAAAGTACTTCTCAAATAATCACTTATTTCAATAAGTGCTTAATTCAAGAAAACTCACCGATAAAAGTGAAAAGGAGGCTTATGTATATAGATTGCAACGAACGGATCAACAAGCGGAGAAGAATTTCTATTGATCTTGATTTTTGGATCTTGATGCAATTAATGATGTGTTCTTGATGAAAAAGTAGAGAAGACCTTGATTTGATCTTTGAGAGAATTGAGAGAAAAGATTAGAGTGTTTGTAAGAGTTTGTGAATTATGAGAGCCTCTCCTTGAATATTGGAGTCTAAAGGAATATATAATGTGGAATTACGTGAGTGGATTTGATTAATGGACCTCAACTAACCACAAACCAAAAATGCAGATTTTCAATTCATCAGAGTGTGACACGTTCTGGGAATATTTGCATGAACCTCGGTGCGATTTTTGAAGTTGAAATGTAAAAACAAAATGTATCCTAGGCCGAGAATGACGTTGTGGAAAAAGATGGGCTCAATCAGATAAACGACGAGAAAGTTATAAATTTTTGAAGTTTCATCTCAGATGAAAGTATTTCTCGGTTCAAGATTTTCAATACGTCGCGCATGGTTAGGACCGAAAATGAGAATCTTCAGATCACCATTTCTCTTTAGCATTTAAAGATAAGTTTAATTAGACAATACTTTAAAATTAACGCCACCGGAGCCAGCTCGATACGATAAAAATCAACTGAGTTATGATTTTTGAATGTGATGCAGATAAACATTTCCCACAATTTCCCCGTGCGAACACACGTGATAAATCCACAATTTTGGAGACCTTCTAAGAAGAATTAGCTTACGGTTGTGAGGGATGAAATGTAGAGAATATCGAGACAGAATTTCGACCACTGGAACTGTAACACCCCAGTTTCAATTATTTGATTTATTTAATTGGGAAATTATTTTATTAGAATTAATAAAATAAAAAGAAATTATTTATTTTGGAATATTTGAAGAAAATAAAAGAAATGAGAAATATTGGGTTTTTAAGTTATTGGGCTTGGATGTTGTTAGTAAAGAGTGGGGGTGCAAAAAGGAATAAGGATACATTTGGGACTCAAGTTATTTTTCTCATTATTCACGTTAACACAGAATTGGGAAATTGGGAAGCAGAGCTCTGAAGGTACGAAGAACGAAGAACATCGCTCAAAAAGTTCAAAGCTGCAAATTGATAAGGTAAGGGGGGCTACTACTCAATTTATATTTGCTTATGGGTTTAGGTACGGTTGATTTGGGATAATCGTAGGGAGAACCCCAATTGTTAGATGTTCTTAGGGATCAGTACCCTTAGGATTGAACCTTGTTAGAGAAGGTTTAGGTTCCCAATTTTATGAAATCAATTAACGATTTTAGGTTCCTAATGGTGGATTGGGAGGATACCTGTATGATCGTGAATTTACCTTAGAGGTTCTAGGGATAACCTCAATGTTATCAGATTTCCCCAAAAGGACGGATAATCACTTTTAAGGTCACTGTGATAATTGTTGGTAATTAGGGAATTGATGTGTTGTTTTGAGTTATACAAAATCGATGTCGTTAGGTACCGAAATGCGTGTTTTGGCTGGCATTTTTCGCGTTTGGCTGCTGTTCTGAGCTGCTGCAGGTTCAGGAAAAATCTGACCCGCGCTCATCAACACGGGCCGTGTTGTTTAACACGGGCACCCGTGTTGATTCACTGTGTTGCCAAAAAATGTGTTTTCCAGACACATTTCAACACGGGCCGTGTTGATTTACACGGGCACCCGTGTTGATCCCCTGTAATGAGAAAAAAATGTGTTTTCTGGGCACATTTCAACACGGGCAGTGTTGATTTACACGGGCACCCTTGTTGATGCTGCTGTGTTGATTTTCTGAATTTTGTTTTCTGTGCTTTATTGTGGATTTTATTGTCATGCTTTTGGATAATGTTATCAAGCATGAATTATGATATAACTTGATATGATTGGTGTTTAAATAGTATGCTGAGTGATTACATGTTATCCATATCCTGTTATGATTGATGTTGTTGATGTTGCATGATATGTCGATTGATGTTAATAGTATGCTGAGTGTTACATACTTTACATATCATGTTGCATTTGTTAATTCCCATTGTGTGGAATTAACATGGTGGCCAATATACGTGTCCGCGATTTAATGGAACGTTGAGGTGGTAGCCGTGTCCGCGATATAATGGAACGGTGAGTTATCCGTGACCCGAGATTTAATGGGGCGGTAAAGTGGTACCACATGCATGTGTGTGTTGCATTACATTGAATATGACATGAATGGATGATTTTCCAATGTTGTATTTAATTGTTTGTATGCATGTATGGTTGCTAAATTGTCGACGATGTTTGATGTTAATTACAAATATGAAAAGTAATATATTATGAGTATATGAATTGTAAAGGTTTTAATAAACTATGAAACATGCTAACTGTTGGGTGATGCTTATGGTTTTCTGAATTGATTGTTATGAACGTATAATCAAATGTGTAATTGAGATGCTCACCCTTACTGTTGAATATTTCAGATTGAGGAGCTTCGTTCAGGTGCTCGGCGAAGGCTTGTGTTTCTAGTTTATTTCCGTTTAAGTATTGTCCGGGTCATGCTCTGGTAGTTGTAACTCCGGGAACGTTTGTTTGTCGAGCTGTTTTAGTCAGACTCGTTTATTTCTTTATGTTTGTTATAATATGATGTTGATATTTTCCAGGTGTTAATCCCTGATGATTTTAAAATATTATAACATTGGTTTTGTTAATTAAATTATTCCGCTGTGTAAACATGTATGAGTTGCTTCTATGTTATGCATGAAAGGAACTTGTTTTTATAAAAAAAAAAGGAGAAAGGAATTGTGACATCCTCGTTAATACATGTACTCTGTAAATATGATTTTAATTAATTGCGAAATTTTATTCGGGGTTTTAGAGGGTGTTACAATAGTGGTATCAGAGCATAGTCGGTCGTTGCGACCAGAGTCTTGAGTCAGTCATTCCTTTTGTATGCGACTAGTGCAAGGTAACACTGTCGATACTGTATTCTGATGAAGAGTATGTTTTGATTCTCAGGAATATGGCTGGAAGAGGTAACGGACGAAATGATGCTGCACTAGCTGAGGCTTTGGGGATGTTAGCTGGTGTACTTGCTGGAAACCCAACTGGAGGCGTGATTGGTGCTGATAGGCAATTGGGGAACTTCCAAAGGAACAATCCTCCGTTATTCAAAGGTACACATGACCCTGAAGGTGCTCAGAAGTGGCTGAAGGAAATCGAAAGGATTTTCCGTGTGATTGATTGTGCTGAAGATCTGAAAGTCAGATATGGTACGCATATGTTGGCAGAAGAGGCCGACGACTGGTGGGTTGCAACAAGGACTGAAATGGTTCAGGATGGAGAGGCACTGACTTGGGCTAACTTCAGAAGGGCTTTTCTGAGGAGGTACTTTCCTGAAGATGTTCGGGGAAGAAAGGAAATTGAGTTTTTGGAGCTTAAGCAGGGCAATCTGACTGTTAGTGAGTATGCTACTAAGTTCACTGAGCTGGCAAAGTATTATGCACACTACAACAGTGATGAGGCCGGAGAATTCTCCAAATGTATCAAATTTGAGAATGGTCTCCGAGATGAGATTAAGCAGGGAATCAGGTACCAGCGTATTCGTAGATTTTCTGATCTGGTGGATTGTAGCAGAATCTTGGAAGAAGATATTACCAAGACTAGGCCGTCTCACTCTCGTGGGGCTGTTGATAAAAGAGGAAAGCAACATATGGACCGTGGCAAGCCATATAGTAGAGATAACCAGAAATCATGTGGTTGGAAAAGGCCTGGTGGGGGAGATTCTAAGGCTCCTATCAGATGCTACAGGTGTGGTGAGATGGTCATCACATTCGAGATTGCAAGAGTGATGAGAAGAAGTGCTATAAATGTGGAAAGGTTGGTCATTTGTCTATTGATTGCAAAGGGAAGTCTGTTACTTGTTACAATTATGGCGAAGAAGGTCACATTCGTTCGCAGTGTCCTAAGCCTAGGAAGGATCAGTCAGGTGGAAAAGTGTTCGCTTTGTCTGGATCTGAGACTACTCCAGAGGATCGATTGATTAAAGGTACGTGTTTTATTCATGGCACACCTTTAGTTGCAATTATTGATACTGGTGCAACTCATTCTTTCATTTCTTTGGATTGTGCTGAGAGGTTGAAACTGGACATATCTGGTATGCAAGGTAGCATGGTTGTTGATACTCCTGCATCGGGTTCAGTGACAACTTCACTTGTATGTAGGAATTGTCCTATTGAGATTTTTGGTAGAGGTTTCGGTATGGATTTAGTGTGCCTACCGCTTGAACAAATTGATATTATCCTTGGGATGAACTGGTTGGAATTCAACCGGGTTCATCTGAACTGTTTTGCTAAGACGGTGATTTTCCCAGAGGCAATTGGCGTCGAGAATTTGACTATGACTGCTAGGCAGGTACAAGAAGCAGTGGAAGACGGTGCTAAGGTGTTTATGTTACTTGCTTCATTAGATGCAACAGGAAAGGTCAGGAGTGGCGAATTGCCAGTGGTGTGTGATTTTCCAGAAGTTTTTCCTGATGATGTTGGTGAGTTACCTCCTGAGAGAGAAGTGGAATTTTCTATAGATTTGATTCCTGGTACGAGACCGGTGTCGATGGCGCCATATCGTATGTCTGCGTCTGAGTTGGCTGAATTGAAGAGTCAGTTGGAAGATTTACTGGAGAAGAAGTTTATTCGTCCAAGTGTTTCGCCTTGGGGTGCTCCGGTATTGTTGGTTAAGAAGAAAGAAGGTTCTATGAGACTGTGTGTTGATTACAGGCAATTGAACAAAGTAACCATTAAAAATCGGTATCCTTTACCGAGGATTGATGATTTAATGGATCAGCTAATTGGAGCCAGTGTATTCAGTAAGATTGACTTGAGATCTGGATATCATCAGATTCGTGTGAAAGCGGAAGATATTCAAAAGACTGCTTTTCGAATGAGGTATGGGCATTATGAATATTCTGTTATGTCGTTCGGAGTTACTAATGCACCTGGTGTTTTCATGGAATATATGAACAGGATTTTTCATCCGTATCTGGATAAGTTTGTTGTGGTTTTTATTGATGACATTCTGATTTATTCCAAGAATGACGAAGAGCATGCGGAACATCTCAGAATTGTGTTAGAGTTGTTGAAAGATAAGAAGTTGTATGCAAAGTTGTCCAAATGTGAGTTCTGGCTGAATGAAGTTAGTTTTCTTGGACATGTGATTTCTAATAATGGTATTGCAGTGGATCCTACAAAAGTAGAAGCAGTATCTCAGTGGGAAGCGCCGAAGACTGTTTCTGAAATCAGAAGTTTTCTTGGTCTTGCAGGTTATTACAGAAAGTTTATCGAAGGATTCTCAAAGTTAGCATTGCCATTGACGAAATTGACTCGAAAAGGACAAGCGTTTATTTGGGATTCTAATTGTGAGAAAGGTTTCCAAGAATTGAAGCGGAGATTAACTAGTGCTCCTATTCTGATTTTTCCGAATCCGGTGGAATCTTTTGTGGTCTATTGTGATGCATCTCTGTTGGGTTTAGGTGGTGTTTTAATGCAGAATCAACAGGTAGTTGCGTATGCTTCGAGACAGTTGAAGGTTCATGAAAGGAACTATCCTACTCATGACTTAGAGTTGGCAGCAGTTGTGTTTGTCTTGAAATTGTGGAGACATTATCTGTATGGTTCGAGATTTGAAGTGTATAGTGATCATAAGAGTTTGAAGTATCTTTTCGATCAGAAAGAGCTCAATATGAGGCAAAGAAGGTGGTTGGAATTTCTCAAAGATTATGATTTTGGTTTGAATTACCATCCTGGTAAAGCAAATGTGGTTGCAGATGCTTTGAGCAGGAAATCCTTGCATATGTCTATGATGATGGTTCGTGAATTGGATTTAATTGAACAATTCCGAGATTTGAGTTTAATTTGTGAAAGTACTCCGAAGTGTGTTCGTCTGGGTATGTTGAAACTTACCAGTGGTATTCTAGAAGAGATCAGGATCGGGCAGAAATCCGATGTTAATTTAGTTGATAAATTGACATTGATCAACCAAGATCAAGGTGGTGAGTTTAGAATTGATGAGAATGATGTTATGAGATTTGGCGATAGAGTTTGTGTTCCTGATGTCGCAGAAATCAAGAAAAGTATATTAGAGGAAGGACATCGCAGTGGGATGAGTATTCATCCGGGTGCCACGAAAATGTATCATGATTTGAAGAAATTGTTTTGGTGGCCGGGAATGAAAAAGGAAATAGCTGAATTTGTGTATGCCTGTTTAATCTGTCAGAAATCGAAGGTTGAGCATCAGAAGCCGTCTGGAGTTATGCAACCGATGTTTATTCCAGAATGGAAGTGGGATAGTATTTCTATGGATTTCGTATCCGGGTTGCCAAGGACTCCTAAGAATTGTGAAGCGATATGGGTTGTGGTGGATAGATTGACTAAGTCTGCCCATTTTATACCGGTGCGAATGGATTACTCAATGGAGAGATTGGCACAGTTATATATTGAGAAAATAGTGAGTTTGCATGGAGTTCCTTCTAGTATTGTGTCAGATAGAGATCCGAGGTTCACTTCGAAATTTTGGGAAGGATTGCAGAAGGCTTTGGGTACTAAATTGAGGTTGAGTTCAGCTTATCATCCTCAGACTGATGGACAGACGGAGAGGACGATTCAATCGTTAGAAGATTTATTGCGTGCTTGTGTTTTAGAGAAGGGTGGAGCTTGGGATAACTATTTGCCATTGATTGAATTTACTTATAACAATAGTTACCATTCGAGTATTGGTATGGCTCCGTTTGAGGCATTGTATGGTAGACGGTGTAGAACGCCTTTGTGTTGGTATGAATCTGGAGAGAGTTCAATAATTGGGCCAGAGATTGTTCAGCAGACTACTGAAAAGATCAAATTTATTCAAGAGAAGATGAGAGCTTCTCAGAGTCGTCAGAAAATTTATCATGATAAGAGGAGAAAGAATTTAGAATTCAGTGTTGGAGATCATGTGTTTATGAGAGTTACTCCGATGACGGGTATTGGTCGAGCGTTGAAATCTAAGAAGTTGGCTCCGCGTTTTATTGGTCCGTTTCAGATTACGGAAAGAGTTGGAGAAGTTGCTTATCGTATTGCTTTACCTCCGAGACTTGCGAATTTGCACGATGTTTTTCATGTTTCTCAGTTGAGGAGATACATTCCAGACCCATCTCATGTAATCCAGATAGATGATGTACAGGTGAGAGATAACCTGACAGTAGAAACATTGCCTATGAGGATAGAAGATCGGGAAGTGAAACAGTTAAGGGGTAAAGAGAAAGCATTAGTGAAGGTTGCTTGGGGAGGTCCAGCAGATGGAAATATCACTTGGGAACTGGAGAGCCAGATGAAAGAGGCTTATCCGGAACTGTTCGTCTAAGGTATGTTTTCGAGGACGAAAATTCTTTTAGTGGGGGAGAGTTGTAACACCCCAGTTTCAATTATTTGATTTATTTAATTGGGAAATTATTTTATTAGAATTAATAAAATAAAAAGAAATTATTTATTTTGGAATATTTGAAGAAAATAAAAGAAATGAGAAATATTGGGTTTTTAAGTTATTGGGCTTGGATGTTGTTAGTAAAGAGTGGGGGTGCAAAAAGGAATAAGGATACATTTGGGACTCAAGTTATTTTTCTCATTATTCACGTTAACACAGAATTGGGAAATTGGGAAGCAGAGCTCTGAAGGTACGAAGAACGAAGAACATCGCTCAAAAAGTTCAAAGCTGCAAATTGATAAGGTAAGGGGGGCTACTACTCAATTTATATTTGCTTATGGGTTTAGGTACGGTTGATTTGGGATAATCGTAGGGAGAACCCCAATTGTTAGATGTTCTTAGGGATCGGTACCCTTAGGATTCAACCTTGTTAGAGAAGGTTTAGGTTCCCAATTTTATGAAATCAATTAACGATTTTAGGTTCCTAATGGTGGATTGGGAGGATACCTGTATGATCGTGAATTTACCTTAGAGGTTCTAGGGATAACCTCAATGTTATCAGATTCCCCAAAAGGACGGATAATCACTTTTAAGGTCACTATGATAATTGTTGGTAATTAGGGAATTGATGTGTTGTTTTGAGTTATACAAAATCGATGTCGTTAGGTACCGAAATGCGCGTTTTGGCTGGCATTTTTCGCGTTTGGCTGCTGTTCTGAGCTGCTGCAGGTTCAGGAAAAATCTGACCCGCGCTCATCAACACGGGCCGTGTTGTTTAACACGGGCACCCGTGTTGATTCACTGTGTTGCCAAAAAATGTGTTTTCCAGACACATTTCAACACGGGCCGTGTTGATTTACACGGGCACCCGTGTTGATCCCCTGTAATGAGAAAAAAATGTGTTTTCTGGGCACATTTCAACACGGGCAGTGTTGATTTACACGGGCACCCGTGTTGATGCTGCTGTGTTGATTTTCTGAATTTTGTTTTCTGTGCTTTATTGTGGATTTTATTGTCATGCTTTTGGATAATGTTATCAAGCATGAATTATGATATAACTTGATATGATTGGTATTTAAATAGTATGCTGAGTGATTACATGCTATCCATATCCTGTTATGATTGATGTTGTTGATGTTGCATGATATGTCGATTGATGTTAATAGTATGCTGAGTGTTACATACTTTACATATCATGTTGCATTTGTTAATTCCCATTGTGTGGAATTAACATGGTGGCCAATATACGTGTCCGCGATTTAATGGAACGTTGAGGTGGTAGCCGTGTCCGCGATATAATGGAACGGTGAGTTATCCGTGACCCGAGATTTAATGGGGCGGTAAAGTGGTACCACATGCATGGGTGTGTTGCATTACATTGAATATGACATGAATGGATGATTTTCCAATGTTGTATTTAATTGTTTGTATGCATGTATGGTTGCTAAATTGTCGACGATGTTTGATGTTAATTACAAATATGAAAAGTAATATATTATGAGTATATGAATTGTAAAGGTTTTAATAAACTATGAAACATGCTAACTGTTGGGTGATGCTTATGGTTTTCTGAATTGATTGTTATGAACGTATAATCAAATGTGTAATTGAGATGCTCACCCTTACTGTTGAATATTTCAGATTGAGGAGCTTCGTTCAGGTGCTCGGCGAAGGCTTGTGTTTCTAGTTTATTTCCGTTTAAGTATTTTCCGGGTCATGCTCTGGTAGTTGTAACTCCGGGAATGTTTGTTTGTCGAGCTGTTTTAGTCAGACTCGTTTATTTCTTTATGTTTGTTATAATATGATGTTGATATTTTCCAGGTGTTAATCCCTGATGATTTTAAAATATTATAACATTGGTTTTGTTAATTAAATTATTCCGCTGTGTAAACATGTATGAGTTGCTTCTATGTTATGCATGACAGGAACTTGTTTTTATAAAAAAAAAAAGGAGAAAGGAATTGTGACATCCTCGTTAATACATGTACTCTGTAAATATGATTTTAATTAATTGCGAAATTTTATTCGGGGTTTTAGAGGGTGTTACAATAGTGGTATCAGAGCATAGTCGGTCGTTGCGACCAGAGTCTTGAGTCAGTCATTCCTTTTGTATGCGACTAGTGCAAGGTAACACTGTCGATACTGTATTCTGATGAAGAGTATATTTTGATTCTCAGGAATATGGCTGGAAGAGGTAACGGACGAAATGATGCTGCACTAGCTGAGGCTTTGGGGATGTTAGCTGGTGTACTTGCTGGAAACCCAACTGGAGGCGTGATTGGTGCTGATAGGCAATTGGGGAACTTCCAAAGGAACAATCCTCCGTTATTCAAAGGTACACATGACCCTGAAGGTGCTCAGAAGTGGCTGAAGGAAATCGAAAGGATTTTCCGTGTGATTGATTGTGCTGAAGATCTGAAAGTCAGATATGGTACGCATATGTTGGCAGAAGAGGCCGACGACTGGTGGGTTGCAACAAGGACTGAAATGGTTCAGGATGGAGAGGCACTGACTTGGGCTAACTTCAGAAGGGCTTTTCTGAGGAGGTACTTTCCTGAAGATGTTCGGGGAAGAAAGGAAATTGAGTTTTTGGAGCTTAAGCAGGGCAATCTGACTGTTAGTGAGTATGCTACTAAGTTCACTGAGCTGGCAAAGTATTATGCACACTACAACAGTGATGAGGCCGGAGAATTCTCCAAATGTATCAAATTTGAGAATGGTCTCCGAGATGAGATTAAGCAGGGAATCAGGTACCAGCGTATTCGAAGATTTTCTGATCTGGTGGATTGTAGCAGAATCTTGGAAGAAGATATTACCAAGACTAGGCCGTCTCACTCTCGTGGGGCTGTTGATAAAAGAGGAAAGAAACATATGGACCGTGGCAAGCCATATAGTAGAGATAACCAGAAATCAGGTGGTTGGAAAAGGCCTAGTGGGGGAGATTCTAAGGCTCCTATCAGATGCTACAGGTGTGGTGAGTCTGGTCATCACATTCGAGATTGCAAGAGTGATGAGAAGAAGTGCTATAAATGTGGAAAGGCTGGTCATTTGTCTATTGATTGCAAAGGGAAGTCTGTTACTTGTTACAATTGTGGCGAAGAAGGTCACATTCGTCCGCAGTGTCCTAAGCCTAGGAAGGATCAGTCAGGTGGAAAAGTGTTCGCTTTGTCTGGATCTGAGACTACTCTAGAGGATCGATTGATTAAAGGTACGTGTTTTATTCATGGCACACCTTTAGTTGCAATTATTGATACTGGTGCAACTCATTCTTTCATTTCTTTGGATTGTGCTGAGAGGTTGAAACTGGACATATCTAGTATGCAAGGTAGCATGGTTGTTGATACTCCTGCATCGGGTTCAGTGACAATTTCACTTGTATGTAGGAATTGTCCTATTGAGATTTTTGGTAGAGGTTTCGGTATGGATTTAGTGTGCCTACCGCTTGAACAAATTGATATTATCCTTGGGATGAACTGGTTGGAATTCAACCGGGTTCATCTAAACTGTTTTGCTAAGACGGTGATTTTCCCAGAGGCAGTTGGCGTCGAGAATTTGACTATGACTGCTAGGCAGGTACAAGAAGCAGTGGAAGACGGTGCTAAGGTGTTTATGTTACTTGCTTCATTAGATGCAACAGGAAAGGTCAGGAGTGGCGAATTGCCAGTGGTGTGTGATTTTCCAGAAGTTTTTCCTGATGATGTTGGTGAGTTACCTCCTGAGAGAGAAGTGGAATTTTCTATAGATTTGATTCCTGGTACGAGACCGGTGTCGATGGCGCCATATCGTATGTCTGCGTCTGAGTTGGCTGAATTGAAGACTCAGTTGGAAGATTTACTGGAGAAGAAGTTTATTCGTCCAAGTGTTTCGCCTTGGGGTGCTCCGGTATTGTTGGTTAAGAAGAAAGAAGGTTCTATGAGACTGTGTGTTGATTACAGGCAATTGAACAAAGTAACCATTAAAAATCGGTATCCTTTACCGAGGATTGATGATTTAATGGATCAGCTAATTGGAGCCAGTGTATTCAGTAAGATTGACTTGAGATCTGGATATCATCAGATTCGTGTGAAAGCGGAAGATATTCAAAAGACTGCTTTTCGAACGAGGTATGGGCATTATGAATATTCTGTTATGCTGTTCAGAGTTACTAATGCACCTGGTGTTTTCATGGAATATATGAACAGGATTTTTCATCCGTATCTGGATAAGTTTGTTGTGGTTTTTATTGATGACATTCTGATTTATTCCAAGAATGACAAAGAGCATGCGGAACATCTCAGAATTGTGTTAGAGTTGTTGAAAGATAAGAAGTTGTATGCAAAGTTGTCCAAATGTGAGTTCTGGCTGAATGAAGTTAGTTTTCTTGGACATGTGATTTCCAAGAATGGTATTGCAGTGGATCCTACAAAAGTAGAAGCAGTATCTCAGTGGGAAGCGCCGAAGACTGTTTCTGAAATCAGAAGTTTTCTTGGTCTTGCAGGTTATTATAGAAAGTTTATCGAAGGATTCTCAAAGTTAGCATTGCCATTGACGAAATTGACTCGAAAAGGACAAGCGTTTATTTGGGATTCTGATTGTGAGAAAGGTTTCCAAGAATTGAAGCGGAGATTGACTAGTGCTCCTATTCTGATTTTGCCGAATCCGGTGGAATCTTTTGTGGTCTATTGTGATGCATCTCTGTTGGGTTTAGGTGGTGTTTTAATGCAGAATCAACAGGTAGTTGCGTATGCTTCGAGACAGTTGAAGGTTCATGAAAGGAACTATCCTACTCATGACTTAGAGTTGGCAGCAGTTGTGTTTGTCTTGAAATTGTGGAGACATTATCTATATGGTTCGAGATTTGAAGTGTATAGTGATCATAAGAGTTTGAAGTATCTTTTCGATCAGAAAGAGCTCAATATGAGGCAAAGAAGGTGGTTGGAATTTCTCAAAGATTATGATTTTGGTTTGAATTACCATCCTGGTAAAGCAAATGTGGTTGCAGATGCTTTGAGCAGGAAATCCTTGCATATGTCTATGATGATGGTTCGTGAATTGGATTTAATTGAACAATTCCGAGATTTGAGTTTAATTTGTGAAAGTACTCCGAAGTGTGTTCGTCTGGGTATGTTGAAACTTACCAGTGGTATTCTAGAAGAGATCAGGATCGGGCAGAAATCCGATGTTAATTTAGTTGATAAATTGACATTGATCAACCAAGATCAAGGTGGTGAGTTTAGAATTGATGAGAATGATGTTATGAGATTTGGCGATAGAGTTTGTGTTCCTGATGTCGCAGAAATCAAGAAAAGTATATTAGAGGAAGGACATCGCAGTGGGATGAGTATTCATCCGGGTGCCACGAAAATGTATCATGATTTGAAGAAATTGTTTTGGTGGCCGGGAATGAAAAAGGAAATAGCTGAATTTGTGTATGCATGTTTAATCTGTCAGAAATCGAAGGTTGAGCATCAGAAGCCGTCTGGAGTTATGCAACCGATGTTTATTCCAGAATGGAAGTGGGATAGTATTTCTATGGATTTCGTATCCGGGTTGCCAAGGACTCCTAAGAATTGTGAAGCGATATGGGTTGTGGTGGATAGATTGACTAAGTCTGCCCATTTTATACCGGTGCGAATGGATTACTCAATGGAGAGATTGGCACAGTTATATATTGAGAAAATAGTGAGTTTGCATGGAGTTCCTTCTAGTATTGTGTCAGATAGAGATCCGAGGTTCACTTCGAAATTTTGGGAAGGATTGCAGAAGGCTTTGGGTACTAAATTGAGGTTGAGTTCAGCTTATCATCCTCAGACTGATGGACAGACGGAGAGGACGATTCAATCGTTAGAAGATTTATTGCGTGCTTGTGTTTTAGAGAAGGGTGGAGCTTGGGATAGCTATTTGCCATTGATTGAATTTACTTATAACAATAGTTACCATTCGAGTATTGGTATGGCTCCGTTTGAGGCATTGTATGGTAGACGGTGTAGAACGCCTTTGTGTTGGTATGAATCTGGAGAGAGTTCATTAATTGGGCCAGAGATTATTCAGCAGACTACTGAAAAGATCAAATTGATTCAAGAGAAGATGAGAGCTTCTCAGAGTCGTCAGAAAATTTATCATGATAAGAGGAGAAAGAATTTAGAATTTAGTGCTGGAGATCATGTGTTTATGAGAGTTACTCCGATGACGGGTATTGGTCGAGCGTTGAAATCTAAGAAGTTGGCTCCGCGTTTTATTGGTCCGTTTCAGATTACGGAAAGAGTTGGAGAAGTTGCTTATCGTATTGCTTTACCTCCGAGACTTGCGAATTTGCACGATGTTTTTCATGTTTCTCAGTTGAGGAGATACATTTCAGACCCATCTCATGTAATCCAAATAGATGATGTACAGGTGAGAGATAACCTGACAGTAGAAACATTGACTATGAGGATAGAAGATCGGGAAGTGAAACAGTTAAGGGGTAAAGAGAAAGCATTAGTGAAGGTTGCTTGGGGAGGTCCAGAAGATGGAAATATCACTTGGGAACTGGAGAGCCAGATGAAAGAGGCTTATCCGGAACTGTTCGTTTAAGGTATGTTTTCGAGGACGAAAATTCTTTTAGTGGGGGAGAGTTGTAACACCCCAGTTTCAATTATTTGATTTATTTAATTGGGAAATTATTTTATTAGAATTAATAAAATAAAAAGAAATTATTTATTTTGGAATATTTGAAGAAAATAAAAGAAATGAGAAATATTGGGTTTTTAAGTTATTGGGCTTGGATGTTGTTAGTAAAGAGTGGGGGTGCAAAAAGGAATAAGGATACATTTGGGACTCAAGTTATTTTTCTCATTATTCACGTTAACACAGAATTGGGAAATTTGGAAGCAGAGCTCTATAGGTACGAAGAACGAAGAACATCGCTCAAAAAGTTCAAAGCTACAAATTGATAAGGTAAGGGGGGCTACTACTCAATTTATATTTGCTTATGGGTTTAGGTACGGTTGATTTGGGATAATCGTAGGGAGAACCCCAATTTTTAGATGTTCTTAGGGATCAGTACCCTTAGGATTCAACCTTGTTAGAGAAGGTTTAGGTTCCCAATTTTATGAAATCAATTAACGATTTTAGGTTCCTAATGGTGGATTGGGAGGATACCTGTATGATCGTGAATTTACCTTAGAGGTTCTAGGGATAACCTCAATGTTATCAGATTCCCCAAAAGGACGGATAATCACTTTTAAGGTCACTATGATAATTGTTGGTAATTAGGGAATTGATGTGTTGTTTTGAGTTATACAAAATCGATGTCGTTAGGTACCGAAATGCGCGTTTTGGCTGGCATTTTTCGCGTTTGGTTGCTGTTCTGAGCTGCTGCAGGTTCAGGAAAAATCTGACCCGCGCTCATCAACACGGGCCGTGTTGTTTAACACGGGCACCCGTGTTGATTCACTGTGTTGCCAAAAAATGTGTTTTCCAGACACATTTCAACACGGGCCGTGTTGATTTACACGGCCACCCGTGTTGATCCCCTGTAATGAGAAAAAAATGTGTTTTCTGGGCACATTTCAACACGGGCAGTGTTGATTTACACGGGCACCCGTGTTGATGCTGTTGTGTTGATTTTCTGAATTTTGTTTTCTGTGCTTTATTGTGGATTTTATTGTCATGCTTTTGGATAATGTTATCAAGCATGAATTATGATATAACTTGATATGATTGGTGTTTAAATAGTATGCTGAGTGATTACATGCTATCCATATCCTGTTATGATTGATGTTGTTGATGTTGCATGATATGTCGATTGATGTTAATAGTATGCTGAGTGTTACATACTTTACATATCATGTTGCATTTGTTAATTCCCATTGTGTGGAATTAACATGGTGGCCAATATACGTGTCCGCGATTTAATGGAACGTTTAGGTGGTAGCCGTGTCCGCGATATAATGGAACAGTGAGTTATCCGTGACCCGAGATTTAATGGGGCGGTAAAGTGGTACCACATGCATGGGTGTGTTGCATTACATTGAATATGACATGAATGGATGATTTTCCAATGTTGTGTTTAATTGTTTGTATGCATGTATGGTTGCTAAATTGTCGACGATGTTTGATGTTAATTACAAATATGAAAAGTAATATATTATGAGTATATGAATTGTAAAGGTTTTAATAAACTATGAAACATGCTAACTGTTGGGTGATGCTTATGGTTTTCTGAATTGATTGTTATGAACGTATAATCAAATGTGTAATTTAGATGCTCACCCTTACTGTTGAATATTTCAGATTGAGGAGCTTCGTTCAAGTGCTCGGCGAAGGCTTGTGTTTCTAGTTTATTTCCGTTTAAGTATTGTCCGGGTCATGCTCTGGTAGTTGTAACTCCGGGAACGTTTGTTTGTCGAGCTGTTTTAGTCAGACTCGTTTATTTCTTTATGTTTGTTATAATATGATGTTGATATTTTCCAGGTGTTAATCCCTGATGATTTTAAAATATTATAACATTGGTTTTGTTAATTAAATTATTCCGCTGTGTAAACATGTATGAGTTGCTTCTATGTTATGCATGACAGGAACTTGTTTTTATAAAAAAAAAAAAAAAGGAGAAAGGAATTGTGACATCCTCGTTAATACATGTACTCTGTAAATATGATTTTAATTAATTGCGAAATTTTATTCGGGGTTTTAGAGGGTGTTACAGGAACAAGTTCAAAACGATTCGCGGGCTCTGAGTTAGGAATTTTTTAGTGTCAAAAAATTGCACTTCCAACACACTTTTCAGCTGTATTTCTTTGAAACAACTCGCACATTCTAAGCTCTTCTTCAAATAATTGGCTCTCGAGCCACACATGAATTTGAGAATACGTCACCAAAAATATCTTGGCGAAAAAACACCTGAATATGATGAACCAAATTTTCCCTGTGAATTTTTTACTACTTGAACTGTTGCAAAATGGCAGGCCGACTATTAACATAAAAAAAGTCCTGAGAGCGTCTATTGACAAGATAAACATCTCTTGGAATTTACCGAGGTTCATCTGAAATACCTTGATCCCATAACCATAGATCCAATAATATGTATGCATATGATGATGCAATATAAGCCAAATTAACGTCGAAATGAAGAGGGTAAATTTTGGGGTATAACAACCATCACCTGAAATAACATGACCAAGAAAACTGACTTTTGTCAACCATAACTCACATTTCAACAACTTCACATATAACTTATTCTCTTTCAACACTTGAAGTACAATTTGCATATGTTAGGAATGCTCTTCTTCAGATTCAGAATAAATTAAGATGTCATCGATAAATACCACAACAAACCGATCCAGATAAGTGTTATTGATACAGTTCATATATTCCATAAACACCCCCGATGCATTGGTTACACCAAAAGGCATCACTGAATACTCGTAATGTCCATACCGAGTTCTGAAAATTGTCTTCTAAATATCTTCATCCTTTACTTGAATTTGGTAATAACCCGATCTTAAGTTAATCTTGCTAAACACTCGTGCACCCACCAATTGATCCATCAAGTTTTCTATTCTCAGAAGGGGATACCTGTTTTTTATTGTCAATTTATTCAACTGTCGGTAATTGGCACACAGTCTCATACTCCCATCTTTCTTATTCACTAGTAACACCAGAGCTCCCCAAGGCGACACACTTGGTCTCACAAACGTCTTTTCAAGCAACTCTTCTAATTGCTTCTTTATCTCTGATAGTTCAGATGCTAACATCCTGTATGGTTCTATATAAATAGTCTTGGTACTAGGTGTAATGGTAGAAATGTTGAGACCAAGCCATTGGGTTGACATGACTCGCACAGATCAAAATAAAAAAAGAGGGGCAGAAAATCTATGTTCGGGGGTTGGTTATGCAAAGGAAGGTATTAGAACCCTAAACATCTACGATACTCCGCAGGAACGTCTTTGAAAATTAGTGTATTTTGGCTATAATTTTTGCATACAAAAACAGATGGTGGATATGAGAAAATATATATTTTTTATAATTTTTGCACCCGCGACGTTTGCGAATCTTTAGTGCCTACATACCACCTTTCGTGCAATAGGGTATTAGGGTACTCGTAGTTTACCTTTTTGAAAATTTTGAAACACAAATGTGTTGGTTAATTTTAAGATATGGGATATCATCGTCATCTCAAAGTGGAGAACATACTTACTACCCACAATTAGAAGAAGGGAAAATTTGTGTCATCTTAAAGTGGAGGATATAGCTTAGATTTTAAAATCAACAAAGAACCACTCAACACCCAAGTGGAAAATTTCTTAATTTACTACATATTGTAGAAGTATAGTAGTTCACATCACTACAAGAATTGGCAAGAGTCTAATCATTTGAGAAAATTTTAAAGTAAAAAGCCAAAGTGGCAAAATGGTTTGAATGAGATTGATTGACTTTTAGTATTCTCACAAAAATGTCAAGGTATGATTAACTTGGTTAAAGTTTGATTAAGAAAAGATTTTGAAAATACATGGACCTAAGTACAAGTTTATTGTGAAAGAGGTTCAAGTTAGAAAACAAGAATAATTTTGAAAAGGAGGTATAAGATTTTTTAAATTAAAGAAGATGGGAGGATATGAAGGGACTATCCTAAATCATAAGGTAAAAACTAGGGAAAAGAACTGTCTAACCAATAAGAAGCCAACATTTGTCATAATGAGTCAATGTAGGATTCTCATCCTTTGGATCTGGAACCAAGAATGCACAAATATTAAACCTCTTAAGAATACCAAACTTCAAATGCATTAAGTCTTCATAAAAATTGGGCAGAATAACAATTGTATACAGATGAATTCCCAATCACAGACAAAGCATATAATCAGAATAACCTGCACACAAAGAAAACCAACAACCAAATGTCTCTGGGTAAACCCCAAAAACTCCAGAGAAAATAACAATATAAGTCACAAGGTCTCAAGGTATTCAAGGTCTCTAATCCTAAGTTCAAGAAGTCCATAACTTCATCATGCCAATGATAGTAACCAAATAGTCCAAGTAGCCTTAAAGCTCTTTATTGTTCAAGTTGGTTATTAGGTATCTTCAAAAAGAAAATGAAAACTCAAGTGAACAAAATAAAAATGACATAAAGATAAATGCTCAAGTGAGCAAAGATGAAAATAGCATGAAATGTAAGTGCTAAAATAAATGGTACATAAAAGTAAAGGCATAAAGTAAAAGCATAAAAGTAAAAGTCAATTGTTAATGGGTCAGAAATTAGAGTTTAGTTGAATGACCATCTTGAAACTTGCATTTGAAAAATCATTAGAAGATTGATAAAATTAAAGCATCTCAATGACAAGTTTCATTTTCTTTTTGTCAAGTATATGATTCATTTCAATTCTCGAGGTGACAATAAATGATCAACGATGTTTAAATGATTTACTTAGTCCAAAATTTATGAAGATTCTTTAGAGGATTGATAATACCAAAGCCTCCTAACAATGAACCTCAAGTTTATTGGATCAAAGGTTTCAAATTAAACATACTTGGGCTTACAAACATAGGATTGGGCCACGAATGATCATTTCTCGAATATGGACAATATTTAGCGCTATGTTAAGAAATCATAAATGGACTTATGTAGAAGTCACACCTATTTTGAGGTCGGTCAATAACAATCTATGTGTCATATGTTTGGAGAGATGATATCTAAATCATCCTCTAACAACATGTAACACAAATAAGAAAGGGATAAGATGAAGAGGGAGGAGATGCATTGTATGAAATTAGCGTTTCAAATATCATTAACATCATTCATCAATTTTGGTGGATTTGGTTTCTCAACCTATCAACACCCAGGATCCAAATAGGTTGAGGAATTTGTTACCAAATGAAGTCTAACTCAGAACCAAGTAAAAAATAATAAAATAATATTTAGTAAAACAATATTTAAATGGTTAATAAAAAGGAAAATAATTGGTAAAATACTCAAAGTTTATTAAAATATCAAATAAAAATCCTAAAAAATAATCAAATGTCAAACATGATTCAATAAATGTTGATAAATATTTTTAGAATTTTTTAAAGTCAGAAACTAATTTTAGAAATAAAAGAAATAAGTAAAACAAACCAAAAAATGGTAAAAAATAGTAAAATCATAAATAAAAATAAAACAAAGTTATAAAAAATTTCCAAAAGACCAAAGGACCTTTCCATAATTTTTTCAGAATTTAAAAATCAAGGAAAATAATTTTAATCAATTAAAACAAGTTAATTAAAGTGAAAAGTTATAAAAAATATCAAATCATAAAATAAAATTGTGAAAAAATAAAAATCAAAAAGAGAAAAATCCAAAATATTATTAAGATTTTTTTAGATTTTTTGAGTCAAATGAATTTTTTTATGAATTTTTGAAGTTTAAATCAATTAAAATATAAAATCAGAAAATAAAAATAAAACCAAAAAACATTTAGACCATTGGGTCAATGTTAGAACACATTAGTAATCAAATCCAAGGGATCTGGCGTACTGTGCATATCATGGTCATTAGTGAATAAACAACTGGATCAAATATTTAAATCAGATTTTTTATAAAAATAAGTGGCACCTTATCATTGGTTGAGAGATGACACGTTGGTCATCTTCAACCTCCAGCCACGCGAATTGTAGGTCTCACAAACTGTAAAATTCGGAGCTCATACCTATGCCATTCGCTTCAAGACGAAGACAACCTTACCCTCGAGAAAAATTTATTTAAAATGTAGCTCAGTCGATTTGCAAAAAACCAGAAGAAAAAAGGTTAATACGGATTTAAAAATTCATACAAAAACTTGCTTCTAGTTGAAAAAAATTGATGCGACGAGTATCAGGATGATGAGAGCTTCATTGTAGTAGTAAATTCTGAGAGAATTGATGAAGGAATATACCTATTGAAGTTCAAATTCAGAGCTCTGAAACTTGACTTGGATAACACGATTTAGGATGTTTCAAGGCTTGGTTCTTCTTCTGTTAGCTTCAAGGAAGTTCAAGGACGGAGAATCAGCAAAGAAAATGGATTGAAGAAGACTGTAAAATCAAATTCGAAGTTGAAGAATTGTGAGTTATGGAGAGAGTTTGGCAGGGTGATTTTGGTTGTTCAAGCTTGCGAAAATGAGTGGAATAGAGATTGTATTTATAGGATAAGTGAATGGAATCAAGAGGAGGGGTGAATGATGTAATTTAAATTGAATTTGTGCACACCTATGATCATGAAGAAAGTGTGACCACATGTGCATCAAAACTCATCCAAATGTTGCGTTTTGACACTCTAAATGATTCAAACATATTTTCTAATCATGTTTAAGTGGAAAACGCGTGGTAATTTGGTGATTAGAAGCCATATTATGAAAATTGAAATCTGACTTGAAGTGAAACTTCAGTTTCTGGTACCAACTTTGAATCAATGGAATTCACAACTCAAGTGGTCTTAAGGTATAATTCTTGATGCATTTGAAAGATAATGTCACAATATTTATAATTTTAAAAGAGTGAAATCATTTAGATGCTTGAGCTAAAAGTTATGATGAGTCAAAGTTGAGAAAAAGATGTTGACTTTCTGTACTTGGAAAAATTCTAAGTTTTTTCTTCAAAAGAGACCTATAATGTTTTGATTCCAAACAAGGCCTTCCTACAATATCTTGCTTTGATCAATGATTCTAGCTTAAAGTGGTCTTCCCATAGAGAATTTTGAAAGTTGAATCACTCAAAAATACCAAAAATTGAAAAAGTTATGGCCTTGTGAAATTGGTGAAAGTCCATGGAGTGACCTATAATCTTTTGATTTCTTGAGGCATCTTCCAACTGTTTAAAAGATTTGAACATGAAAGTGCTGTTGAAGTTTACATACTTAAGATCATTGTGGAAAAAGAATGGGCTCAAGGAGATAAAAATTGATCAAGTTATGACTTTTTGAAGTCACATAAGGGAATTTGATGGCCTATCTAGAGGACTTGTAATCTTTCTCAATCATTAGGAATCCTCCACACAAAATTTGCTTGAAACTTTTGAAGTGGTTGGTTGATAACCCTTTAAAAACAAGCATATATTTGGAATAACTCAAAAATCTCAAAAGATGAACAAGATATAGGCCTTGGAAGTTCAAATTCCTAGCTCTTAGAGTACCAAAATGAATTGGAAACCCCTTTCAATTTTGACAATCTTTCTTGCAAAATCACTTTTTCAATGTGAATAGAAGTTGTTGTGGGTGATAATAAGAAACCATAGAAACAATAATCACTTCAAAATATTAAGAATAGAGAGAGTTATACACTTGTGATCAAGGAATCAAGAACTTGTCCAATTAGGTCAAACTTCTTCAATCAAATTCTTGCATCTTTTGTCTTCCTTTTGACAAATTAAGACATGATGAATCACAGTAGATCTTTTCATGATATTACTTTAAAGCATCCTTAATGATGAAGCTTGAATCTCAATAAAGCTTTGTTGAAGAAGACATGGTGTGATCGGTGGGAATGAGAACTGACTGTTTTTGAAATGCCGGTTCGCGTTTGCGTTTGTTTTTGCAAAGTGTCGCGGTAAGCAAGAGTCGCCACCGTCTTTTATTTTATCCAACAAGGAAAGGACAAAAGCACAGAAAAATTCCTTTTCGAGATGTTTCTCGGGTTCGGGAGGTAGATTATAGAAAGGGAAGGTGTTAGCACCCTTTCTATCCGTGGTTATCCACGGGCTCTTAGGTACATGCTCACTATGTTTTCAAAAGTTTGCTTTTCTTTGTGTTTGTGGGTTTTGAAAAGAGTTTTGTTTTTTGAAGAAAGTGTAAGTGCGAAAAGTTTTGTTTTGTTTTTTAAAGGAGCAAGTACTTAAGAACCTCTACCTACTAAAAAAGGAATTAAATTGTGCTAATGTCCTTTAGACAATGCTATCCCAACATTGAGGAGTAGGTAGCATCGTCGTTGGAGTTTTCGGGTCAATTCGATTTAAGGGACGTGTGGTCACTAAAGCAATGTTAGGATGCTTTAGCGGTAACCCTAATGTCTTAGATCATTTTTATCGAGGCAACCGTTTCGAGGCAACTTTCATCTTTGGACAGGAGGGCGACCTCTAAAACATCCTATACTCAATGACCACGTTTGAGGCAACCAAGTGAGGTGTACCCTAAGAGTGGCATGTGCAAGTGTGTCAATTTTCAGTCATATTATCTTTGCATGTCATGGTGAGCTACTGTTGATTTTAAGTTAAGATAGATCTTGTCATGCAATCCTAGTTAGCATACATCTAAACAGTTAATATATGTACATGAATTTAAAGTGCGGGAATTGTAAATCCCACGCTATTACAAAGCTTCGGGGAGGGGGATTATTTACATGTCCAAAAATTTGGGGGAATAAAAAGCAGTAAAAGGTCTTAGCTAAGCTATTACAAACCAGTAAGCAGTTACAATAAAATAAATGCGTGTGAATCTGAAAAATCCTAAGAATAAGAACTTTTGTTGTTTTATTTTATTTTTGGGAAAATGATAAATGTTCAATTAAGTCAAATTTAATTAATTAAAAATACTGATTAAAATTAACTCTAAAACATACCTAATATTTTTTGCATTTTTTGTTTATGAAAAGGATTGAATTTAAATAAATCCTAAGTCTGTTGATTTTAAAATTGAAGAAAATAAGTTAAAATAATTAACTAAATTAAATCCTAATTCTAAGTTATTTATTTTTATGATTTTTATGTTGATTAAAAAAACAAACTAAAAGAAATAAACAAAAACAAAGTAAACAAAGTACAAATGGGCCAGGCAGCAAATCAAGAAAAAATATAATTTTGGAGGCCTGGGTCGAAAGAGGTGCAGGCTGCCTTTCGACCCAGTGAAGAGTCTTGATCGAAGGTGCATGAGGGTGTTCGATCTGGATATGTCATCCTTCAATCTGGAAATCCTGGATCCAGTTTGAAGCTAAGTTGCTAAGCTTCGAAACTCTGAACAGGATCCTGAGAATAATATATTTCCTACAAGAAACGAAACACATGTTAAAGGTCCAGGGGGGATTTTACCCCCCTGATTCGAATCTCCGCCTTATTCGCACCTGCTGAATATGGGTATGGGTTTGTTTTATCCTGGGATTCAAAGGAGAAACTCAGATTGTGCCCAAGCAATGGCACAATCTCATCTTTGCGCTGTAGCTTATATGTAGCACATTAAATCATTCACAAACAGCAGTAATAACATGAATATGCAATCAGAGATCGAAATGAGTTTGAGATTAGATTTCTTTACCAAACAGAGGTGCTTTGATATGTAGTTCTAAGGGTGGAGGTGTTCGCTGGGTGGCAGCTTTGGCTTGTGCAAGGATTGGGTATGGCTTCCTGGAAGTGCTGATGACTTTTGGCAGCGTATCTCCAAGTTCTCCCTGCTTCTTTTCTCTATTTTTTCTGTATATTTTTCGTCTCCTTTTTGCAACACTTGTGATCTCTTTATATAGAGGGGGTGGAGGGGACAGGAAGACAAAGGTTTAAATGACCTTGATTATGTGTTTGACAGCCATGAATGAGAATTTGTAACGTTGATTATGTGTTTGAAAGCCATGAATAAGAGTTTGTAACGTTGGCTAAACACATGGGATCTTGTCCCTTTTTGAATTTTGAATGACATGTAACTGGCCTTCGAATGCTCCCTTTCGAATGGGCTGATGGCCTCCTTCGAATGCTCCCTTTCGAATGGGCTGATGGCCTCCTTAGAATGCTTTTCGAAAGCTTCTTCGAATGGACCCTTTGAATGCCTCTTCGAATGGACCTTTTGGAATTCCAATCGAAGGACACTGTTATAATGCCAATCGAAGTACTTGTCCATAATGCCAATCGAATGTCTCCTTTAGAACACTAATCGAAGGGTCTTTCAGAATTCCAATCGAAGTGCTTGTCAATAATGCCAATCGAAAGGCTCCTTCCGAACACCAATCGAAGGGTCTTTCAGAATGCCAATCGAAGTGCTTGTCCATGATGCCAATCGAAAGGCTCCTTCAGAATACCAATCGAAGGGTTTTTCAGAATGCCAATCGAAGTGCTTGTCCAAAATGCCAATCGAAAGACTCCTTCAGAATACCAATCGAAGGGTCTTTCAGAATGCCAATCGAAATGTACTTAAAGCACCACTAAAAAATTTTCCTTTTCCTTAGGCAAGGGTTTCTGGTCAACCATGTAGGGGAAGACTTTGGAAAACATGAGAGGGAAAATTTTGGGGTACAACAGTTGCCCTTGTTCAATCTTCTTAAACCTGAGGATGTAGATTGGCTTGCGTGCCTTTCGTGATCCGAAGGTGGAAGATGATTGAACACTAGAGTGCCCAGAAATTTGCACTCGCATGGTATAATATCAACATTGTGATGTCAGGAAAGGGCTTACAGATGCCATTTGGAGATTGTTGGTAGGAGGATGGGCTTATAGATGCCATCTGCAGGAGTGTCGATCGCATAAGAGATTCCTTAGCGAGAACTTGCATACCTATTGTTGTAGAAGATTTCGCTGGGGAAGTCTAACTTAGTTGAGATTTAGGAACCTGCCTGTTACTTCAATTGAGAGAATGCTTCAGCTGAGTTTTAAGAACCTGTTCATAATTCAATTGGGGGGAAACATCTTCATCAAGATCTAGGAACTGTCTCGTGCCCACCGGGAGTATACCGTTGAGGTTATAGAACTTGTCCACACTATGACGGAGGAGACCATCAAGATCTAGGAATTGACTCATGCTCAATGGAGTATACCGTTGAGGTTATAGTACTTGTCCATACTATGACGTAGGGAAACATCTTCATCAAGATCTAGGAACTGTCTCGTGCCCACCGGGAGTATACCGCTGAGGTTATAGAACTTGTCCACACTATGATGGAGGAAACTGTCGAGATTGAGAACCTTATATGAAATTCAACTGATGATAATTCAATTGAGATGTAAGAACTGGTCAGATCTTCGACGTAAGCTGAGAACTTAACTGCATTTTTCCTGAAAGGTAAAGGTCAGTCATATGCAATGCATGATATGTATCAGGCAATGATGTTCTCAAAATAAATGAGATTGTATTCGTATGATGTGTATATGCATGTATCATAATGTATGGGGCTGTGATGTTTTAGCTGGGGAAAATGAATCCCGGAGCTGCTGGAGAATAGAGTTGAGTCTGGATGATTGTCAGAATTGTGTCTGCATCTGGAGCGTATCTTAAATGTATTTGGATGAGTGACAGAATGACATCCGAATCTGGATCATATCTGGACCGTAATTTGAATGAGTGATATAATGATATCCGAATATGGATCGTATCTGGACTTTATTTTGAATGAGTGACATAATGATATTCGAATCTGGATCGTATCTGAACTGTAATTTGAATGAGTGACAGAATGATATTCGAATCTGGATCGTATCTGGACTAATTTGAATGAATCGGGAATGAGTATCAGCATGTCAGCCATATCTGGATCGCATCTGAACTGTCTCTAGAAGGAGTCTGGAATAAGTATCAGAATGTCATCCATATCTGGATCGCATCTGAACTGTCTCTAGAAGGAGTCTGGAATAAGTATCAGAATGTCAGCCATATCTGGATCGCATCTGAACTGTCTCTAGAAGGAGTCTGGAATAAGTATCAGAATGTCAGCCGTATCTAGATCGCATCTGAACTGTCTCTATAAGGAGTCTGGAATAAGTATCAGAATGTCAGCCATATTTGGGCCGCATCTGAACCGTCTCTAGAAGGAATCTGGAATAAGTATCATAATGTCAGCCATATCTGGATCGCATCAGAACTGTCTCTATAAGGAATCTAGAATAAGTATCAAAATGTCAGCCATATCTGGGTCGCATCTGAACCGTCTTTAGAAGGAATCTAGAATAAGTATCAGAATGTCAGCCATATCTGGATCACATATGAACTGTCTCTAGAAGGAATCTGGAATAAGTATCAGAATGTCAGCCATATCTGGGTCGCATCTGAACTATTTCTAGAAGGAGTCTGGAATAAGTATCAGAATGTCAGCCATATCTAGGTCGCATCTGAACTATCTCTAGAAGGAGTCTGGAATAAGTATCAGAATGTCAGCCATATTTGGGTCGCATCTGAACCGACTCTAGAAGGAATCTGGAATAAGTATCAGAATGTCAGCCATATCTGGATCGCATCTGAACTGTCTCTAGAAGGAATCTGGAATAAATATCAGAATGTCAGCCATATCTGGATCGCATCTGAACTGTCTCTAGAAGGAATCTGGAATAAGTATCATAATGTCAGCCATATTTGGGTCGCATCTGAACTGTTTCTAGAAGGAGTCTGGAATAAGTATCACAATGTCAGCCACATATGGGTCGCATCTGAACTATCTCTAGAAGGAGTATGGAATAAGTATCAGAATGTCAGCCATATCTGGGTCGCATCTGAACTATCTCTAGAAGGAGTCTGGAATAAGTATCAGAATGTCAGCCATATCTGGGTCACATCTGAACTATCTCTAGAAGGAGTCTGGATTAAGTATCATAATGTCATCCATATCTGGGTCGCATCTGAACTATCTCTAGAAGGAGTCTGGAATAAGTATCAGAATGTCAGCCATATCTGGATCGCATGTGAACTGTATCTCGAAGGAATCTCAGAAGATGATGATCTTTTCCTGTTGATTGATCTTTCCTGAAAAGGTAAAGCGTTAGTTGTATGCAATGTCATGATGTATGCATTGTCATGATGTATGCATTGTGTAATGATGTTCTCAAAATAAAATAAGATTTGCGTCATATGTATTTTGTATGCATATGTTATGAATGTTATTGAAATGTAATTTTTTCTTGGAGAATAAATTCTTGACAAGTATTGGGGAGTTATTAAACCCTGGACTGCTGTTGAAGAGCAGGTACGTCTTCAAACTTTGCTTAGAATGTTTCCACTGAGGATCCTTGTTTTGTTGAGGAGAACTCCGTTGGGGAAAGTTGTGAACTCTATGGAGAGTATGTTTATTTCTGCTTGGGAACAAGTTCAGGAGTCTCAGTTGTCCGTTGCTCTACTAGGGAGTCAAAGTTAAACTGACATCTGGTCGGGTCCAGGTTTCACAGTAACTTGCTGGAGATTGTAGAGTAGTCTACTGGGGAAGAGGAATCGTGGTCCTTTTATTTGTAGTAGTCGGAGAGGCAAACTCAAGCTGGGGAATCCTGGTGTTGTTGGGGAAACAAACCCTGTCGTCAGTCCGCTAGAGAGGTGACATCTTCGTTGGGGGAAGTCCTCGAGGATTCTTGAGGTTGATTCAGCTGGGGAAGGGTTTCCAGAGATTAAACCCTTGCTGGGATGTCATCCTATGAGAAGGATTTTGGGGAGATATGTCATTGCCCCTAGTAGCAAGTGTTTGTGACATTGCCAGAAAATGTTTAATTGTACGTAACCCTTCACTGAGATTGATGTTCAATGCCCCCAGTGACGGAGATGGAGATTTACCCCTGGCTACTCTGCATTTCTTCAGAGATTTCTTGCAATCTTGACTGGACTTCCCCAGGTGTGCTGGATAGTGACATGTCATGTCCCCTTGTTGATAGGAGATTTGTCAATGGAAGTGTCATCTTTTTTGAAGTGATTTTGTTCACTGAGAGGGCTTTCGTTCACCGGATATTCGTTGTGTGAATTTCTCCGCTGTCAAACAAATAGCCAAATGCAAACAGTGATATTCAAGTAACGCAAAGTTTATGCTTGTCTTGAAGTTTTGAAAAATGCGTTTTTTAGCAGAAAACTTTTTATAAGACAAATTCAACACAAGATTTAGGACAAAGCCTTACAGGAGTCAGGATACCTTTTGTAACAGTATGCTTTCGAACTAACCCATGCTTCAGTTAGGACTTTTGAAGGGTTGTAACGTGGCTTGGTTCACGGTTTAAGAAACAAACGATAAAGGCTCAAAGTATATTTGTACCCACCCGCTCTTCGTGATGTTCTTCAATCCTAAACTCAGTTAATTGTGCATTTGAACTCCAAATGAGTCTGGAACGACGTTTTTGGTGATGGTTCACACAAGTTGAATTTGTTGGAAGGCAGTCATCATTTTTTTTCAACATTTTTCATGTTGTTGAGTATTTGTAATGACCTCGTTCT
Source organism: Vicia faba (assembly GCA_948472305.1). Classification (NCBI taxonomy): domain Eukaryota; kingdom Viridiplantae; phylum Streptophyta; class Magnoliopsida; order Fabales; family Fabaceae; genus Vicia; species Vicia faba. The sequence goes on along the minus strand of OX451741.1, from coordinate 161,117,561 downwards.
TTTGATTTATTATCCCTAATTTTTTCCTGATTATTCCTATTTTCGAGATTACAGTCAGCGGGATGCCCCAGCTTTCTTAAGCCTCCTTTATAGATTTTGGCTCAGTGGGCTTTTTCTTTTGAGAGATTGATTGCCTATGAGATAAGGAACCACCACTGTCTTTTGATTCCAGAGGAATGCTTTTGATGTCGTTCGTTGTATTATGAACTGAGAGTTTTGCGACTTAAATGTGCATCTTTTGAATTAACTGAGAGACTACCCTGCCCCAGGTTTAAATTAAAGGATTCAATTTGTGTTAAAACATAAAACTCCTACTTCTTTGGCTCGAAGGGGTTGACTAGGGATTATCTTCCTTATAACTCCAGTGTTTAGGATTTGAAAGAAATGCATGTACATCGTCAGCAAGGTCTGTCCAAAAGCATACTGTATGAGATTATGGCATTGTTTCGTCATCCTCCCTCTAAAGGCTTGTAACTTTTAGCAAGAGTTGAATGTCATAAAGTGAGTAAAAAGCATAGTTTAAATGTAGTGAAAGGATGAATTCAAGACAAACATATGCAATGCATTAGTGAAACAGAGTTTGACATTAATAGATAAATGTTTGAATAGTAAAGAGATTACAACTTGAAAATTCAAATGAAACAAAGACACTCTCAATGATTTGGCATAGGAGCAGTGATTATGTTTGGAGTCTCCGGAGGGTCAAACTTGATCTCCTTGGCATCAATCATGTCTTGGACCTTGTTCTTCAGAGCCCAACAGTTGTTCGTGTCATGTCCCGAACTGTCAGAGTGGTATGCACACCTTTTATTGGGATGGTAGGTAGGAGCAGAAGTATTTGGGTTCCGGAGAGGAGCCTTTAACGTAATCAGCTTTGCTTCCAACAGGCGTTGTAGCACTTGAGTCAGTGACATGTTGATCTTAGTGAATTGTCTTTTAGGCGCGACCTCCTTACGCTGATGCCCCTGTCTTTGTTGAGCAGGCGTAGGATTAGAGATCAAGATTTCTCCTACGTGTTGGTCATGACGACTCTTTTGACCATACACAACATTGGACTCTTTCTTCCCATTGTAGGGCTTTTTATGAGCATCAGAAGGTGTAGCTTCTTGAATCTTCCCACTTTTGATGCCAGCTTCGACCCTTTCGCCGGTCAGTATTAGCTCGGTGAACCCGGCTGAAGAGCTTCTGATCAAGTGGTTAAAGAATGGACCAGACAGGGTCCCCAAAAACATATCAACAAGTTCAAGATCAGTTAAAGGTGGTTGCACCCTTCCAGCAAGGTCTCTCCATTTTTGAGCATACTCTTTAAATCCTTCACCCGTCCCTATTGACATACCCTAGAGTTGGGTACGCGTAGGATCGAGGTCGGAGTTATACTGATACTGCCTATAGAACGCAGTAGCCAAATCCTCTGAGCTGCGGATACTGGCTCCGTCCAACTGATAGAACCACTCAAGCTGAGTCCCTGAGAGACTATCTTTAACGAAATGGATCCATGAGTTCTTATCAGCAGTGTAAGGCTGGATCCTCCTCACATATGACCGGAGGTGCAACTTTGGACAGGAAGCTCCGTCATACTTGGAAAAGGCAGGTGCCTTGAATTTATGGGGAATCACCACCCCAGACGATAGACCTAGATCTCCGAAGTCCAGACCGGGCACCTTCTGTATCTCCATAGTGCTCAAACGGTCTTCCAGTTGTTTGTACTTATCCTCAGCAGGAGGATACTGTTCTTCATCATAGTTTGTCTCGTTGTCGGAGACCATAGGGCTATGAGCCCTCCTTTCCTGTGGACTTTCTTTCCCTCCAGATGGGGTGGTCAGATCAATTTCATTCTACAGCCCGTTTCCAAACCTGCGTCCAGTGTTGAACAGGATGGTCCTCTTCTTCTTCTTCTTCCTCTCTTTCAGAATCAGGGTCTTCAAGTCCTGCTGACCCTTAGCTAGGCTCATGACCAACTCTTGAAATTGGGCATTCTGGGCCTGGAGGGCCTTGATAGCTTGCTCAGTGGAAGGTTCAGTAGACATGTTGATTGCTGAAATAAACAGCGAAGAAGATGAGAAACCTGTAATGGTACCTGTTATGCAATGATATGTATGATATATGTATGCAATGTTTTCAAGGATCTCGCGGGGTAAACAAGAAACTGTTAGAATTTGAATCTGGTAGCTTGATTGAAGGAACTTCATGTTGTTGAGAGTCCTTCTTTAAGAGTCAAGCTCACCATATCGAGTGGGTCATAGCCCCTGACTCAAGTTATCATGTTTTGATCTCTAGACGGCATTGGCTAGAGGAAAATAAACCCCATTTGCCCCTTGCTGGACATTTGATTTACCATAACCTGCATCACAGACCCTTGAGATCCTTGAAATGGTTAAAGAAATGTTAAGGCATGATGTTATGATGTGTATGATATGAGTTTAAGCAAAAAGTGTGAGGTGATGTGAGTAAGCCCTGCAATAAATCCAGATTATTGGATAAGGACTGTAAACAAAACCTGCAAGGAACTCATGTTGTCAGATAACAAGAATGTGCAAGTAGTTCAAGTTTGAAGGCACACAAGTCACACAAAAGAGCCCTTATATTTTAGGCTTGCATGAGGTTTCATAGGTAAGTATCCTCTTGAGTTTAGTTGGCTCAAAACCTATCCTATAAATAGTAATCGGGTTCTAAGGAGCTCAATATCATTGGATTGTTTTCTATGTTCATCATTTTGGTTTAGCCACTGAACTAGCAACCAAAATATTCCAAGAAAACAATCCTCAATGAGTGTAGTATCGAGTATCTACCAACTTCGGACTGCACCAAAGCCGATCATTTCACTACCCCTAAAAAAGGCCAAGATGGTCAAGTAAGGTTCTAGGTCATTAGTGCTTAGTGACATCACTCAGCGGCCCCGTATTCTCTTTGATTGACTCAAAGGCTACCGGTACTCACAAATATGTCGCACTAATATAGTTATTGCTTCAACTGTATCGGTATACCCCCCACAGTTTCCATAACGTATTGCTATCTATGAATGTTTCCCCAAATCCGGGTGGAGGCTTTATAGAACTCCGATACAAGCCCACAAAATTAAAATCATACAAAGCAATACAATTGAAAACACAAGTGATCTAATCCTAAGGTATACCTCACTTATAAATTACTCCCCAGCAGAGTCGCCAGTTCTGTGATCGGTGGGAATGAGAACTGACTGTTTTTGGAATGCTGGTTCACGTTTGCGTTTGTTTTTGCAAAGTGTCGCGGTAAGCAAGAGTCGCCACCGTCTTTTATTTTATCCAACAAGGAAAGGACAAAAGCACAGAAAAATTCCTTTTTGAGATGTTTCTCGGGTTCGGGAGGTAGATTATAGAAAGGGAAGGTGTTAGCACCCTTTCTATCCGTGGTTATCCATGGGCTCTTAGGTACTTGCTCACTATGTTTTCAAAAGTTTGCTTTTCTTTGTGTTTGTGGGTTTTGAAAAGAGTTTTGTTTTTTGAAGAAAGTGTAAGTGCGAAAAGTTTTGTTTTGTTTTTTAAAGGAGCAAGTACTTAAGAACCTCTACCTACTCAAAAAGGAATTAAATTGTGCTAATGTCCTTTAGACAATGCTATCCCACCATTGAGGAGTAGGTAGCATCATCGTTGGAGTTTTCGGGTCAATTCGATTTAAGGGACGTGTGGTCACTAAAGCAATTTTAGGATGCTTTAGCGGTAACCCTAATGTCTTAGATCATTTTTATCGAGGCAACCGTTTCGAGGCAACTTTCATCTTTGGACAGGAGGGCGACCTCTAAAATATCCTATACTCAATGACCACGTTTGAGGCAACCAAGTGAGGTGTACCCTAAGAGTGGCATGTGCAAGTGTGTCAATTTTCAGTCATATTATCTTTGCATGTCATGGTGAGCTACTATTGATTTTAAGTTAAGATAGATCTTATCATGCAATCCTAGTTAGCATACATCTAAACAGTTAATATATGTACAGGAATTTAAAGTGCGGGAATTGTAAATCCTACGCTATTACAAAGCTTCGGGGAGGGGGATTATTTACATGTCCAAATATTTGGGGGAATAAAAAGCAGTAAAAGGTCTTAGCTAAGCTATTACAAACCAGTAAATAGTTACAATAAAATAAACGCGCGTGAATCTGAAAAATTCTAAGAATAAGAACTTTTGTTGTTTTATTTTATTTTTGGGAAAATGCTAAATGTTCAATTAAGTCAAATTTAATTAATTAAAAATACTGATTAAAATTAACTCTAAAACATACCTAATATTTTTTGCATTTTTTGTTTATGAAAAGGATTGAATTCAAATAAATCCTAAGTCTATTGATTTTAAAATTGAAGAAAATCCTAATTCTAAGTTATTTATTTTTATGATTTTTATGTTGATTAAAAAAACAAACTAAAAGAAATAAACAAAAACAAAGTAAACAAAGTACAAATGGGCCAGACAGCAAATCAAGAAAAAATATAATTCTGGAGGCCTGGGTCGAAAGAGGTGCAGGTTGTCTTTCGACCTAGTGAAGAGTCTTGATCGAAGGTGCATGAGGGTGTTCGATCTGGATATGTCATCCTTCGATCTGGAAATCCATGATCCAGTTCGAAGCTAAGTTGCTAAGCTTTGAAACTCTGAACAGGATCCTGAGAATAATATATTTCCTGCAAGAAACGAAACACATGTTAAAGGTCCAGGGGGGATTTTACCCCCTGATTCGAATCTCCTCCTTATTCGCACCTGCTGAATCTGGGTCTGGGTTTGTTTTATCCTGGGATTCGAAGGAGAAACTCAGATTGTGCCCAAGCAATGGCACAATCTCTGAAGTGGTGAAAAACACAAGAAGGGGGGGTTGAATTGTAAAACTGAAATCTAATGCAATGAACAAGATATTTTTATCCTGGTTCGTTTGATCTCAAACTACTCCAGTCCACCCGTCAAGGTGATTTCGCCTCTCTCCAACGAGGTCTTAATCCACTATATTCAACTGAATATTACAGACTGCTTTAACAACTGCTAAAGCCTTCTTGATCCAAACCACAACCCGGTTTGTCAAGGTAACACTTTCTTACAAAGAGATAAAACTAAGTGTGTGGATGTTTTCTACAAAACTGTATCACAACTGTGATGTATAGACAAATTTAAGCTTAGAAACTAGATTGCTAAACAATGATAGAATATCAGAATGTGTGGTTTAGCAAAACTGAGAGAAAGAAGATTATGATTAGCTTTTGTGTGTGTAGAGATTTGGAGAGCATTAGCCATTTCAATCTTCAAAGTCTTGTTTATATAGCACTGAGATGATGAACGTTGGATGCAATATTCTTGATTCAATGCTAATAACAAACTTTCCTTATTGAGCAGATCTTGTCTGGAATGAGGCCGTTGGAATTAATTTGCTTTCAATGCACAGTATCGTTGCTTACTTAATGCAAGTTCTGGCTTGGCTCATTCTGACTCTGCTTCGCTGCTGATGAACTGTTGTGTTTCTTTATCAGAGTGTTGAGCGCAGTCTTGTTCATCAGGCTTCAACATGTACGTGAGTTGATCATCTGATTCTGACATTCTGATATGGTAACTTCTGATGCTGGTGTCTGAAATCAAATTCTGATGCTGAATAGATGTGATCTTGCTTATATCAATTAGAGTATCTGCAAGTTAGAACATAATAATTTTAGGCAGCAGATAGTTCATACATGAAACTTATAAATACTATATCTTTTCACTTTGTTATCATCAAAACTTAAATATAGGGTAGTAGATTCAAACTTTGTTCTAACAATCTCCCCCTTTTTGATGATGACAAAAACTAGATATTTTTAAATGAAAATAACGTGAAAAGGTATATGAGATATGTATCAGAGTAAGAAGTAAAAGGATAAGGAGTAAAGAGATATCAGAGTTGAGAGATACTTCCCCTGAGTTTATTACTTCCCTTTGATTACACGTGTTCTTCAGGATCAGATCTTTTTGCCTTTCTTTGAACATCAGAGTATCAGAGTCTTTGACTTATCAGAAGCTTTATGTCAGAGCAGAGCTTCAGAGCTTTTCTTGTCAGAGCTTTTCTTTGGATCAGAAAATCAGAGCGGATCAGAACTTCATAGTGATCAGAGCTTCAGAACTTCAAGTCTTCAGAGTGTCCAGGAGCTTCCTTGTACCTGTAGACTTTAAGCAAAACAGAAAAAACATTTTCAAGTAATAGAGTTAGAATGTTTGAGAATTTCTGTCTAGTTAGCCGTTATTGATTAAAATATCATTCTTGTTCTCCCCCTTTTTGTCAGCAATCAAAAAGTGTAGGTGATGTGCTAAAACAATTAAGATCAGAAAAACTAATCATATTAAGAGAGTTCAGAATCAAAAGAAGAAAATAATACAAAACATATTCAAACAGTACATCAGAATATCAAGGAAAACATGAAAAAGGACATGAATGAAAAAAGAGACTAAGGTTGAGGAGGCAAGCGTGTGAACAGGTTCTCCAGCATGGCTTGGATCTTTTCAGCAGTCTCATTCTGCTTGTGCACCATGCTGACAACAGTGTCAATCTTGCTATCCTGCACATCCATTCTCTCTTTCATCTTCTGATCGCTTTCATCCATCCGCTGCTACAGACGCATGTCATTCAGCCTTAGTTCTTCCAGAGTCTGCCTGTCCAAGGCAGCTTGAGAAGCATCAGAAGCAGGAAGCTTCTGAGAGCTTTCAGCAACATCTTCTGCTTGACTTTCTTCAGCTTGAATGGTCTTGTCTTCTTCTGATTGCACCTTTGCAGCTTGCTGTTTCTCAGACCAAGGTTTACTATCCAGAGGGAGCACGTCTTCTTTCAGAAGCTGACTTCCAACTTCATTCAGAAGCTTGCTGAAATTTTGTTGTGCCTGCTCATAGTTGATATCCTGCAACTTGAGGGCTTCAGCACGTACCCAAAGTCTGAATTGTGACCAGAGCTGATCAGAAGCAGCTGGGTCAATCATTCCAGGACAGACTTGCTTCAAAGAAGCAATCCATTGCAGCACACCTATTTCAAAATTCATAATACCAGAGCCAACATCTGGTTGTTTTGGTTTTGGGATGGCAATTTTGTGTTTCAGATCAGCAAGACGGTCAAGACTGGTTAAGTCTATGAAAGTCCTGCTGGGGTTTTCAGAGGTTTTCTGAGCAGCTGTTTGTTTTGGAGATGGAGTATCAGAATCAGAGATTATGATTGGACTGGGTGGTGTTTTGGGAGTATTTGGTGGTGTAGATTCTGATGAGAATGGCAATTGTGCTAAGGTGATAGTTGTTCCACCTGGCAGCTAGATTGCCAAAGGTGATGGTTGAGGTGAATGAGGTTCAGATGGTTGAGGAGAAGGAGTTTCAGAGTGATGAAACTCTGTTTGAGGTGATGGTGGATTAATTTCTGGTTGGGGAGAGGGAGACGGAATTTCTGATTGTTCAGGGATAAGGGGTTCTTTCTGGAATTTGTGAGAGTGGTTGTTGTTGTTCTGGTTCTTCAGCAGATTGCTGTTGTTCTGGTTGTGGAGGAGGAACAGTTTGTGGTTCAGAGATTGGTTGATCAGAGGTGTGTTGATCAATGTCAGACAGCACTTGGTCAATTGCTGATGTTGTTGAGATTGTTGGTTGTTTGGGATGTTTGGTTCTGGGTCTTCTGAGTTTTAATGCCTCAGAAGGGTCCTCTTCTGATACAGTTTCATCTATGGTAGGGATGGGGATTGAGATTCTATGAGAGGTTTGAGGAGGAATAGATGCTGGAATAGTAGAAGAATTTAAAACAGAAGCAGCAGATGAATTACCTCTTTTCCTGGGTGTCTGCTGGGATGATCCTTCTGATGGTGCCTTCCTCTTCTTCGTCTTCTTTAGATTCACTTCTTGCTGAGGTTGATGCAGAGCTTTGATAATCAGATTTGGATCTGAACCATCTGCCTTGCATGCATCCAAGTACCTGAGAACCACCTCTGGTTTGGATTCAATTTCAGAAAATAACGGAAAGTCACTCAGAGGCACTCTTCTGCTGGTGATATCAGCAATAGGAGTAGCTCTGGGTTCCTTCTGAATATTCTCTATCAGCTTCATCTTCTTCAAGTTCTTTGCATTCAGAGGTTTCCCAACTGTTGGTTCAATAGTGCTTAGCTCTTGAGCTTCTATCAGATGCTCAATCAGCCTATTCTCTGTCAGAATATCTAATCTCAACCTTCCAAAAGGTATCCAATTCGTCTTGGTTCTTTCTTCTTCCCTGGTTTCCTTCACACTTGTTCTGAGGTGGTTGAACAGGAAGTGAGCCAGATTGATCTTTACCTTCTGATCAATAAAGTAGATCAGAAATTGCTGATCCACATTTATGTAATCAGGAGAATTGGTTGGTCTCCTGTGGTTGAAGCACCCCAGAATTATCTTAACCCACACTCTGTAATGATCCTTCAGATCTTTAATCTTGCTGCTGGGCACCCCATGAGTGAAAATCCTTGCAGCTATCACACCTACATCAGCACATCTTTCAGCCATGTCCACACAACGGACGCCACCGCCACTGTAACCGATTAGCCTTGCAATGTGATCCTCAGTGATCACAATCTTCTTCCCCATAACAAAGGAGGTGACTAGATGTGTTGAAGCCTTGGCGTGAATCCAGAATTCCTTGACTAGCATTGGGAATGTTGGTCCAACCAACCTGTCAAAATACCTTTCCCACTTCTGAGCCCTAACTTCTTCAGTTAGGTCAAATCCGTTCTCCTTCAAGCTTCCAAAATCAATAATTAATTCAGAAAGCACTTCAAGATTCTTCACAGGAGTGAGGAGAGTTCTGAATGGCACTTGATATTGCTCAGATGATGCTTTCTTCTGAGGACCTGCAGAAGCACTGCTGGAGGTTGCCATGTTCACACTAAAAGGGTTTTGAGAATAAACTGAGGAAAATAGGTTGCAAGAGATGAACACAGAAATATGCAGAAGATGCTTGAGTATCAGTGAGAAAACATAAAGAATGAGAATGAGAGATTAATGTGCTTAAATAGAGTTTTCAAAACTATTTTGAAAAGATAAACGTTTTTTAAGAGAGAGAAAAATCATGATTGCATTTTAAAAGCATGATTACTTTTCATTAAATGCTTGCTGATTTTGGGGGATTTGAGAAAGATACTTAAAAACGGTTACCAGACATGTGTCTCAATGAACCCAATCAGCGCTTTGCCTTCTCAGAAGCGTGCGCGCGTTCTGCTTCAGAGATATGTTGATGATTGGATGACACTTGTTTGATGTAGTGATCAGCACATCTGTCTTTGAGCTTAGACTCTCAGATCTTTAGACTTGCATCTGATACAATCTGCATGTTCTATCTTTCTGAAAGGAGATTGATCAGAAGTTCACAGTAAAACAATTACATTCTGAAGGTAAATATATGGAATTAAAACATTTTCACTCTGGACACACTTTCATGCTGAGATGTTTCAGAATGAAATTAAACCTATCTTCTGAAAGGGGTTTAGTAAAGATATCAGCCCATTTATGGTCTGTATCTATAAATTTTAAGTTCAAAATACCTTTCTGAATATAGTCCCTAATGAAGTGATGTTTTATTTCTATATGCTTAGCTCTAGAATGTAAAATGGGATTCTTACTTAAGCAAATAGCAGAAGTATTATCACAAAGTATAGGAATGTTACTCTCAAAAATCTTGAAGTCTTCAAGCTGACTTTTCATCTAGAGCATTTGTGTGCTACATCCTGCTGCTGCTATGTACTCAGCTTCTGCTGTTGATAGAGCAATTGTTGATTGCCTTTTGCTGGACCAAGAGATCAGATTTTCTCCCAGAAACTGGCAGCTTCCTGAAGTACTTTTACATTCCACTCTGTCTCTAGCAAAATCAGCATCACAGTAGCCTACTAAGCTGTAATCACTAGATTTTCTATAAAACAAACCCAGATTAGTAGTACCTTTCAGATACTTGAAAATTCGCTTAACAGCTGTTAAGTGAGATTCTCTAGGATCTGATTGGAATCTAGCATAGATACAAACACTGAATAATATGTCAGGTCTTGAAGCAGTCAGATAGAGGAGAGAACCAATCATACCTCTGTAGACTTTCTGTTCTACATTTTTGCTTACCTCTTCTCTTTCCAGAATGCACGTGGGATGCATTGGAATCTTTGATGGCTTACATTCTGAGAGGTCAAATTTCTTCAGAAGATCTCTGATGTATTTGCTCTGATGAATGTAAGTTCCTTCTGGAGTTTGATTGATCTGAATTCCTAGAAAGAATTTCAGTTCCCCCATGAGGCTCATCTCAAATTCTGCCTGCATACACTTAGCAAATTTTCTTCCAAGAGAAGGATTAGTAGAACCAAAAATAATATCATCAACATAAATTTGACAGACTAAGATGTCACTCTTAACTGATTTACAGAATAGAGTAGTGTCCACTTTCCCTCTGGTGAATTCATTTTCTAGCAGAAAGTTACTTAGCCTTTCATACCAAGCTCTGGGAGCTTGTTTCAGACCATACAGTGACTTCTTTAGTTTGAAAACATGTTCTGGATGTTTTGTATTTTCAAAACCTGGGGGTTGGTGTACATAAACTTCTTCTTCTATATAACCATTTAAGAATGCACTTTTGACATCCATCTGATACAGAGTGATGCCTCTATTAACAGCAAATGAAATTAATAGTCTGATAGATTCTAACCTGGCGACTGGGGCAAAGGTTTCTGTATAGTCTATCCCCTCTTGCTGACTATAACCTTGTGCAACCAGTCGTGCCTTGTTTCTGATGACTTCACCTTGTTCATTTAGCTTGTTTCTGAACACCCATCTTGTTCCAATGATGTTGAATCCTTTTGGTCTGGGAACGAGATCCCATACGTCGTTTCTGGTGAATTGATTCAGCTCTTCTTGCATTTCCAGAATCCAGTCATTATCCAGAAGTGCTTCATCAATAGAAGAAGGTTCAATCAGACACACAAGTCCCATAAGTGTTTCTTCAGAGTTTCTGAAGCTTGCTCTTGTTCTGATTGGATCTTCCTTTCTTCCTAGGATAGTCTCTTCTGGGTGATCCAAGCTGCTTCTGGGTAATATCTTCTGAGGTTGATCAGCAGCTGTTGTAGGATTTCTAGCAATGCTCCTTTCAGACGTTGAAGGAATGTCTGTGTTGAGAGCTTCTGATGACTTGTCTTCAGAACCTGCAGATTCAATTTCTATACCTGCAAAAACTTCATTCTGCTTTGACTTTTCAGAGTCAAGCTTATCATCAAAACGAACACTGATTGATTCTTCCACAATCTGTGTTTCTGTATTGTATACTCTATACCCTCTTGAGCGTTCAGAGTATCCTAACATAATACACTTCTGTGCTTTAGAGTCAAACTTGTTCAAATAATTCTTTGTATTTAATATAAAGCAAGTACATCCAAATGGATGAAAATATGAAATGTTGGGCTTTCTGTTCTTCCACAATTCATATGGAGTCTTTTCCAGAATAGGTCTTATTGAGATTCTATTCTGAATGTAGCACGTTGTGTTTATTGCCTCTGCCCAGAAGGTCTTAGCAACGTTTGTCTCATTGATCATGGTTCTGGCCATTTCTTGCAATGTTCTGTTCTTTCGTTCTACAACTCCATTTTGTTGGGGAGTTCTAGGACAAGAGAAATCATGCAGAATGCCTCTGTCATTAAAGAATGACTCAAAATCTTTGTTTTCAAATTCTCCACCATGATCACTTCTGACTTTAATGATTCTAAGATCCTTTTCATTCTGAGCTTGGTTACAGAAGGTAACAAACACAGAGTGTGACTCGTCCTTGTGTCTTAAGAACTTTACCCATGTCCATCTGCTATAGTCATCTACGATTACTAACCCATACTTCTTACCACTGACTGAAGCAGTTTTAACTGGTCCAAATAAGTCAATATGCAGAAGTTCTAATGGCTTAGAGGTAGAAACAACATTTTTGGATTTAAAAGAAGGTTTTGCAAATTTGCCTTTCTGACATGCTTCACACAGAGCATCTGAATTGAACTTCAAATTAGGAAGTCCTCTGACCAGATTGAGTTTGTTAATCTTAGATATTCTTCTCATACTAACATGCCCCAATCTTCTGTGCCAGATCCACTGCTCGTTGTTAACAGACAGAAGACATTTTACATTCTGACTCTTTAGTTCAGAAAGTTTGATTTTGTAAATGTTGTTTTTCCTCTTACCATTAAACAGGATAGTCCCATCTTTCTGACTAACAGCTTTACATGATTTTTGATTAAAGATTATATCATAACCGTTATCACTTAATTGACTTATGGATAACAGATTATGCATCAATCCATCTACTAGTAGAACATTATTAATAGAGGGAAGATTTCCATTACCTACAGTTCCAGAGCCAATTATCTTTCTACTCTGATTGCCTCCAAAACCAACGTGGCCTCCAGGCTTAAGTTCCAGGCTTTGGAACATATGCCTTCTTCCCGTCATGTGTCGTGAGCAGCCAGAGTCCAGGTACCATGACTGGTGTTTCTGACTTGCTGCTAAAGATATCTGCAACATGTATTATTTTATCCTTAGGTACCCAGATTTTCTTGGGTTCTGATTTGTTAGTTTTACCAAAACTCTGGTTGAATTTTGGTTTCACAGAGTGCTTACTGCTAGTGTATTTGATATCATGTGTGTGACCATATACAAAATGTGAATTCAGAGGAGTGTGTTTAATGGTTAAGTCCATGACATTCTTTGGTGTAGGAACCTTACCTTTGTATCCTATTCCTTCCTGCCGTTTCTGCTAACTCCATAGATCATTGAAGCCATTCTGCTTCTATATATGCTTTTAGCTAGGAACTTTTGGAAACTGTGATCATACTCCTTGATGATCTCATCAGCGTTGCTGGGAGTTTCAGAAATTGGTTCCTTCTGAGAGTTTTGTAAAGTGTTTTCTAATTTTGAAATCTTATTTCTCAGCTCAGAATTTTCCAATTTGAGACTCACAGTCTTATTAGAGTCAGATTCAAGATTCCTTTTCAGGTCTCTGAATTTAGCTCTAATTTGCTGATAACGTTCCAGAATCTCATTAAGGCTTTCAGCAAGTTCAGCCTTTGTAAAGTTAACAGCAAAGTTAGGAAATACCTCTTCAGTGTCTGATTCTGAGTCTGATTCAGAAGCTTCACTATCTTCTGAAATGTTAGCCATGAGAGCTATGTTTGCCCTTTCATCATCTGATTCTGAGTCAGCTTCAGACGAGTCAGAGTCATCCCATGTAGCCATGAGACTTTTCTTCTTCTCTCTTCCAAACTTCTTTTTGGGCTTTTCCCTCTAAAGCTTTGGGCAGTCACTCTTATAGTGTCCTTGCTCATTGCACTCATAGCAGATGATGTCTTTGGTGTTTGGCTTTTTGCTACTGGAGGAGCCTTCAGATCTTCTATATCCAGAGGAAGAATCTGTCCTTCTGTATCTGGAAGAAGACTCGTTCTGATCAGATCTTCTGGGATTCCTGAACTTCCTTTGTCTTTGCTTCCACAGTTGATTTACTCTTCTGGAGAGAAGAGAGAGTTCGTCTTCTTCTGATGAGGATCCATCAGATGTTTCTTCAACTGCCTGCAAAACTTTAGACTCAAATTTTCTGTTAGATTTTAATGCTAAAGGCTTACCTTGCTTCTGAGGCTCATCAACTTCTAGCTCTATCTCATGACTTCTGAGGGAGCTGATAAGTTCCTCCAGAGTGATTTTGTTGAGATCTTTAGCTAGCTTCAGAGCTGTAACCATAGGTCTCCACTGCTTGGGTAAACTTCTGATGATTTTCTTGACATGGTCAGCAGTAGAGTATCCTTTGTCCAGAACTTTGAGACCAGCTACCAGAATCTGGAATCTAGAGAACATGGTTTCAATGGATTCAGATTCTTCCATTTTGAACGCCTCATACTTCTGAATGAGGGCCAGAGCTTTTGTTTCTTTGACCTGAACGTTGCCCTCATGCGTCATTCTGAGTGAGTCAAAAATATTCTTTGCTGTGTCTCTGTTGGAGATCTTTTCATACTCAGTATAGGAGATGGCACTGAGGAGGATGGTTCTGGCCTTGTGGTGATTCTTGAAGTCACGCTTTTGTTGATCAGACATTGTTTTTCTATCAATCTTCTGACCACTTGCATTCACAGGGTGCGTGTATCCATCTGTCACCATATCCCACAGATCAGCATCATGTGCCAGAAAGAAGCTTTCAATTCTGTCTTTCCAGTAATCAAAGTTTTCTCCATCAAAGACTGGAGGTTTGCCACTGAATCTGTCTCTGTCCTCATTGTTGTCATTGCTGATGTGAGAATTGTTTCCTGCCATTGTGTTTTTCTGACGCTGGATCTTGTACTGACACGGTTAAGTGTTTTAGCTCAGAACCAGGCGCTCTGATGCCAATTGAAGTGGTGAAAAACACAAGAAGGGGGGGGGGGGGTTGAATTGTAAAACTGAAATCTAATGCAATGAACAAGATATTTTTATCCTGGTTCGTTTGATCTCAAACTACTCCAGTCCACCCGTCAAGGTGATTTCGCCTCTCTCCAACGAGGTCTTAATCCACTATATTCAACTGAATATTACAGACTGCTTTAACAACTGCTAAAGCCTTCTTGATCCAAACCACAACCCGGTTTGTCAAGGTAACACTTTCTTACAAAGAGATAAAACTAAGTGTGTGGATGTTTTCTACAAAACTGTATCACAACTGTGATGTATACACAAATTTAAGCTTAGAAACTAGATTGCTAAACAATGATAGAATATCAGAATGTGTGGTTTAGCAAAACTGAGAGAAAGAAGATTATGATTAGCTTTTGTGCGTGTAGAGATTTGGAGAGCATTAGCCATTTCAATCTTCAAAGTCTTGTTTATATAGCACTGAGATGATGAACGTTGGATGCAATATTCTTGATTCAATGCTAATAACAAACTTTCCTTATTGAGAAGATCTTGTCTGGAATGAGGCCGTTGGAATTAATTTGCTTTCAATGCACAGTACCGTTGCTTACTTAATGCAAGTTCTGGCTTGGCTCATTCTGACTCTGCTTCGCTGCTGATGAACTGTTGTGTTTCTTTATCAGAGTGTTGAGCGCAGTCTTGTTCATCAGGCTTCAGCATGTACGTGAGTTGATTATCTGATTCTGACATTCTGATTCTGACATTCTGATATGGCAACTTCTGATGCTGGTGTCTGAAATCAAATTCTGATGCTGAATAGATGTGATCTTGCTTATATCAATTAGAGTATCTGCAAGTCAGAACATAATAATTTTAGGCAGCAGATAGTTCATACATGAAACTTATAAATACTATATCTTTTCACTTTGTTATCATCAAAACTTAAATATAGGGTAGTAGATTCAAACTTTGTTCTAACAATCTCATCTCTGCGCTGTAGCTTATATGTGGCATATTAAATCATTCACAAACAGAAGTAATAACATGAATATGCAATCAGAGATCGAAATGAGTTTGAGATTAGATTTCTTTACCAAACAGAGGTGCTTTGATCTGTAGTTATGAGGGTGGAGGTGTTCGCTGGGTGGCATCTTTGGCTTGTGCAAGGATTGGGTATGGCTTCCTGGAAGTGCTGATGACTTTTGGCAGCGTATCTCCAAGTTCTCCCTACTTCTTTTCTCTATTTTTTTCTGTATATTTTTCGTCTCCTTTTTGCAACACTTGTGATCTCTTTATATAGAGGGGGTGAAGGGGACAGGAAGACAAAGGTTTAAATGACCTTGATTATGTGTTTGACAGCCATGAATGAGAATTTTAACGTTGATTATGTGTTTGAAAGCCATGAATGAGAGTTCGTAACGTTGGCTAAACACATGGGATATTGTCCCTTTTTGAATTTTGAATGACATGTAACTGGCCTTCGAATGCTCCCTTTCGAATGGGCTGATGGCCTCCTTCGAATGCTCCCTTTTGAATGGGCTGATGGCCTCCTTTGAATGCTTTTCGAAAGCTTCTTCAAATGGACCCTTTGAATGCCTCTTCGAATGGACCTTTTGGAATTCCAATCGAAGGACACTGTTATAATGCCAATCGAAGTACTTGTCCATAATGCCAATCGAAAGGCTCCTTCAGAACACCAATCGAAGGGTCTTTCAGAATGCCAATCGAAGTGCTTGTCCATAATGTCAATCGAAAGGATCCTTCCGAACACCAATCGAAGGGTCTTTCAGAATGCCAATCGAAGTGCTTGTCCATGATGCCAATCGAAAGGCTCCTTCAGAATACCAATCGAAGGGTTTTTCAGAATGCCAATCGAAGTGTTTGTCCAAAATGCCAATCGAAAGACTCCTTCAGAATACCAATCGAAGGGTCTTTCAGAATGCCAATCGAAATGTACTTAAAGCACCACTAAAAAATTTTCCTTTTCCTTAGGCAAGGGTTTCTGGTCAACCATGTAGGGGAAGACTTTGGAAAACATGAGAGGGCAAATTTTGGGGTACAACACATGAAAATAAACTGATGAACTTATGAATCCACCTGATGAAATGTATTATGCCCTCACCTATATTATCATCAATTAGAGCAAACATTCATTGTATTTGTTAGTTAAAAGTTAATCACCACAAGACATATGTCATTACAATATACAAATCAAAGTGCTTGTTGATTCCCCATGAGAAAACCTAGAGATATGGAGAAAAACAAAGCCCTAGTGTGATCTTGATATGATTGAGTTGATATGAGATGTTAGAGAAATCTTAGGGGAAAAAATTAGGGTACAACAACTACCCTTATTTAAGTGTCTTCTATCTGCAGATACGAAGGTTAAAATCTTCCTGTCGACGCAATTGAAGATACTTAAATATAAAACAAACCCTATTTTTGGCCTTAAGACGCCATGCAATGCTTATGATTATGCATGCAAACAAATGAATCCAAAGGTGACACAGGACACCACTGGGGAAACAAAAAATAAAACAAAGGATCAAAAGGGAAATCCAAATAAGAAAATAAATCAGTGGTGACCAAAAGACTCAGCTCTATTGGGGTAAATCCTAAGGAGGAGTTAAAGCATCATCAACTCAAATATTGAGGATCAAAGTAATGATGACAATGATCGATGAATAACTGCAAACTATCCACTCACTGAGAAGATACCAAAAAAGGTAACATCGACTCACAGGAGAAAAATTGGTAGGATAATACTAGTAAATACCAATATTAGGTTAGGTCACAAATGATTAGCATCAGTACTTATGACTAGAAATAAATGAATTCATTTAGAGCAAAGTTAACCTCAACGACAAACTATCTCCCATAATTACGAGACTACTATTCATCAGAGTATAAATCTCAACAACAAACTATCTCCCATATTGACGAGTCTACCATTCATCGGAGTACAAATCTCAATAACAAACTATCTCCCATAATGAAGAGACTACCATTCGTCGGAGTACAAATCTCAACAACATACTATCTCCCATAATGACGAGACAACCATTCATCGGAGTACAAATATCAACAACAAACTATCTCCCATAATGAAGGGACTACCATTCATTGGAGTAGAAATCTCAATAATGAATTATCTCCCATAATGACGAGACTACCATTCATCGGAGTATAAATCTCAATATGAACTATCTCCCATAATGACGAGACTACCATCCATTAGAGTAAACAAATATAAAAAATGAACTCTCTCCCATAATGACAAGACTACCATTCATCGGAGTACAAATCTCAACAACAAACTATCTCCCACAATGACTACACTACCATCCATTTGAGTACAAATCTCAACAATGAACTATCTCCCATAATGACGATACTACCATCCATTGGAATACAAATATCAACAATGAAATATCTTACATAATGATGAGACTACCATTCATCTCAGTATAAATATCAGCAATGAACTATATCCCATAATTACGAGACTACCATTCATCGGAGTACAAATAACAACAATGAACTATCTTCCATAATGACGAGACTACCATTCATCGGAGTAAAATCTCAACAACGAACTATCTCCCATAATGACGAGAATACCATCCAATTGGAGTAAACAAATCTCAACAAGGAACTATCTCCTATAACGAATGGACTACCATTCATTGGAGTATACATCTCAATAACGAATTATCTCCCGTAATGACGAGACTACCATTCATCGGAGTAAAAATCTTAACAACAAACTATCTCCCATAATAACGAGACTACCATTCATCGGAGTACAAATCTCAATAATGAACTATCTCCCATAACAAGAAACTACCATATCCCATAACAAGAGACTACCATCCATTGGAGTAAACAAAAATGAATCCTCTCGGGAAACTAACAGACTTACTTGGGAAGTACATGTTGCTCAAATAAAGAGACATGTCTCTTGCGGTCATAAGAAACTCTTTGGGAAAATAAATATGACTTCTATGGGGAAGTGCCAATATATTCATGCTAAGGAGATAAAGTCTTCTTGTGAAAAATAAATGCACACCTTCAATCTGGGGTTCAGAGCCTACAGAAATCATAATAGTAATGTTGCCAGGAGCCACATATCCAAACCAGAATAAACTAGAGTGAAACAGTCATCCAAGATAGGACCTTAATGAGAAATATACTCAAAGGGAAATAGAGACCTAACCAGACAATGAGCTGAATAAGAAGGTTGAAGAAAAATTCTTCCACGAGGGATAACTCAGTAGGGGAATTGAAAGGATATACACCTTATGCATAAGGTTGACACTCTATTGGAGATAGGGTAACATAGCTCTGCAAAATTGAGTAATATGGCAATAAAAAAAATTTATGAATGTAGATGAGCAATGAATTTTAAATTCAGCTATGCATGATGTATGTATGAATGTATGATATGCTGACAAAATAGGCATACAACACTTGGAATAACCAGAAAAAACCAACTTGAGTAAAGTAAACTCTCGGATAAATTACATCCAGGATGAAAATTTCATAAGAAAGTAAGCACCAACTGAGGAAACCAATTCCTATTTCACGGCTTAACTCCTCTAGGAAGAAATATAATCCGAAAATAATTAAGTCAAATAGTGAATCAAAACAGATACAAGGATATAATTGTTGTACCCAAATTTCCCCCCCTAAGATTCCTCTATCATCTCATACCATCACAATGCAACAAAGAACAAATATTAGGGTTTTGAGTACTCCTCCTACTTCATCCTATACGTAGGTTTGTCTATGAGGGATCATCAAGAACCTTGAATTGTGTATCTTGTACATATATCCTTTTGAATAACATTAAAGTATGTGTATATGTCTCTTTGAATGTCATCTTGCAGGTAATGGCACAATTTCATGTATCTTTCCATCTCAATCACAACAAGATCAGACTAGGGTGAAAGCATAACACATTCTATCAACTTGATTTATAGGTTCATGAGTTTATTCCCACACCTTCTTTAACAAAGCTTCATTTAGATTCAAGCTTCATCATTGAAGATGTTTTTAAGTAATATCATGACAAAGTCTATTATGACCATCATGCCTAAAGTTGTCAAAGATAGTCCAAATATGCAAGGGTTGATTGGACAAGTTTGACCTAATTGGACAAGTCTTTGATTTCTTTATCACAAGTGCATATCTCCCTCAATTATCAATATTTGGAAGTGGTTATGGTTGCCATGGTTTATCATTATCATCCTCAATAACTTCTATTTACATGACAAAAGTATTTGTGCAATAAGGTTTGTAAAAATTGAAAAGGTTTTCCAAGGCATTTTGTTGCTCTAGGAGCTATGGTTTTTAACTTCTAAAGGCTATATCTTGCTCATCTTTTGGTATTTTTCAGTGATTCCAAAAACATGCTTCTCTTAAAAGGGTTATCAATAAATCACTTCAAAAGTTTCAAGAAAATTTTGTATGGAGGATACCTAATGATGAAGAAAGATTACAAGTCCTCTAGACATGCCATCAAAATCCCTTACGTGACTTCAAAAGATCATAACATGGTCAATTTTTATCTCCTTAAGCCCACTTTATTTCCACAATGATCTTAAATATGTGAACTTCAACTCTTAGTTTATGTTCAAAGCTTAAAAATGGATGTAAGATTCCCTAAGGTTGCAAAAGATTATAGGTTATCTCATGAATTTTCACCAACTTCACAAAGTCACAACTTTCTCAATTTTTGGAGATTTTAAATGGTTCAAGTCTCAAAATGTCATTCAAGAGATACACTTCATGCCATCTTTTTTGGTCAAGTGTAAATTTTAAATGGAAGACCATGTTTGGATACAAAACATTATAGGTCATTTTGAAGAAAAAACATAGAATTTTTCTAAGTACAAAAAGTTAACATCTTTTTCTCAACTTTGACTCATCACAACTTTCAGCTCAAGCATCGATTTGATTTCACTCTTTGCACACTGTAAAGTTTGTGATCTCATCTTTCCAATGCATCAAGAACCAAGTCCTAAGGTTCCCTAAATCGTGCATACCATTGATTCAAATATAGTACCTTAAAACTGATGTTTTCTCCAAAGTCAGAATTTGAAGTCCTTGATTTGGCCTCTAAACACAAAATTTCTGCACATTTTTACTTCTAATCATGTTTAATGAACTTCCAGAAATTATTAGCGCATTGAAACGCAAGCTTTGGTTGAGTTTTGAGCAAAATAGAAGACACACTTTTCATGTTTGCAACTTCACACGATTTCCCTTAAAACTTCATCATTTCACAAGCTTAAGAATTCCATTAGTTTCCCTATAAATAGAGGGTCATACCTCATTCCTTTTCTCAAGCTTGAATAGCCAAAATCACCCTGCCAAACTCTCTACATAACTCACTTTTCTGATTTTTTGAATTCCTATTTCCCTACTTTTCAGTCTAATTTCTCCATTGATCCTTAATCCTTATACTTCCTTGAATATAACAGAAGAAGAATCAAGCCTTGAGGTGTCCTAAATCGTTCTAACCATGTCCAGTTTCAGATCAATTTTCAGCTACTTCGTTCATGTAAAATTCTCTATTAAATTGAACCAAATAAAGTCCTATTCTAATCTATTCATCCTTCTGATTCTCACACTTCTTACGGTTTGCATTTTCATTGAGAATTTAGGTAGATACTTGCCATTTTCGTGCTCACTATTTTTTCTACTTTTCTTCAAATTTAGCCTTGCACAATTTATATAAATTTGGCGCAAGGGTACCATTAGAATCGTCTTGGAGAGACGAAGCTAATGGTATCGGCCTGGACCTCTAATTTTACATTTTGAAGAATCCCAATCTAGGGAGTCTGGAGGTTGATGACGACCTACGTGTCGTGCTTCGACCAATGAAAGTGTGCCATGGGATTTTTTGAATTCTATCTAATACATCTATTTTATCGTGCGCGTGTCTCAGGAGCCTTTGTATTTGATTACTTTAGTGAGTAAGACTCCATCCAACATGCTGCATTTTAATTCTTTTTTATTTAATAAAGATGGATTCAATGTGAAATTCAATAAAGTCCATGACATGCACAGCACGCCAGATCCATTGGATCTGTTTACTAACGCGCTTTGACAATGATCAGATGACCCATATTTTTTTGGTTTGATATTTTTGTTTTCTGATTTTTATTTTAATTGATTTAAACTTCAAAAATTCATGAAAATACTTTTGATTTTTCTCTTTCTGATTATTATTTTTTCATAATTTTATTTTGTGTTTTAAAATTTTTATATTTTTTTCACTTTATTTGAATTGTTTTAAATATTTAAAAATACTTTTCTTAATTTTTAAATTCTGAAAAAAATATGGAAGGATACAATGACCTCTTGACAAATATTGGTGACCTCATTTTATTTTTATTTTGGACTTTACTATTTTTCACAATTTTTGGTTTATTTAGCCTATTTCTTTTAATTTTAAAAATAGTTTATGATTTTAAAATATTACCAAAATTTTTATAAAAATACTTGACCTCATTTCTGATTTTTCTATAATCTCATTGAACTTTTGTTGATTGTTTTGAATATAGTTTCTATTTTTCCCTTTTATTTTCATTTAAAACCATTTTTAAAAAAATATTTTCTTTATTTTCAAATACAATTTTATTGTTGTATATATTCTGGTTGATCTTGAAGTATGAGATTTTGATCATGAGCTTTAATAACATCATTGGATCTTAGGTGTTGAGTTTAACTCCACCAAAATGGATGGATGATTTTAATCATGGCTTGATTAAATTTTTGGTCCAAATGTGGTTTAATTCTTATCCCATCCCTATTTATCTTAACCTCTTCTCACTTGTGCTACAAGTTGTTGGAAAATAATCTACATATTATTTCTCCAAACATATGGTACATAGATTGCTATTGACCTTCCTCAAAATAGGTGCGACTTCTATATAATTCCATTTACGATTGCTTAACATAGCGTTAAATTTTGTCCTGATTCGAGAAATGATAATTCTTGGCCCAAACTCATGTTTGTAAGCCCAAGTATGTTAATTTGAATGTTTTGATCCAATAACCTTGAGATTAATTGTTAGGAGGCTTTGGTTTTATCAATCTTCTAATGAATCTACATAAGCTTTGGTCAAAGTGAATCACTTAAACATCATTGATCATTTATGGTTGCCTTGAGAATTTTAAATGAATGATATACTTTATAAAAAGCAAATGAAACTTGTTGTTGAGAGACTTTGGTTTTATCAATCCACTAATGAGTTTCAAATGCAAGTTTCAATATGGTCATTCAACTAACCTCTGATTTCTAACAATTGACTTTATTTTATGCCTTTACTTTATGCTCTTTACTTTAAGCACATTTATTTTAGCTTTACATTTCATGCTATTTTCATCTTTGCTCATTTGAGCATTTATCTTTATGTCATTTTGTTTTACTCACTCGAGCTTTTCATTTACTTTTTGAAGATACCTAATAATTAACTTGAATCATAAAAAACTCTAATGCGACTTGGACTATTTAGTTACTATCCTTGGCATTATAGAGTGATGGACTTCTTGGACTTAGGATTAGCGACCTTGACCTACCTTGAGACCTTGTGACCTCCAGTATTTTTTTTTCGTCTGGAGCTATGGGGGTTTACCCCAAGATGTTGCGTTGTTTGTTTTCTTTGTGTGTAGGTTGTTGTGATTACATGCTTTGTCTGTGATCAAAAATTCATCTGTATACAGTTGTTACTCTGCCCAATTTTTGTGAAGACTTAATGCAATTGATGTTTAGTTTTCTTAAGAGGTTTATTATCTTTTCTTGTTTGGTTTCAAATCCAAAGGATGGGAATTCTACATTTACTCATTGTGTCAAGTGTTGGCTTCTTGTTGGTTAGACGGTTCTTTTCCCTAGCTTTTAACTTTATCCTTTAGGACAATCCCTTCATCTCCTCCCATCTTCTTTAATTTCTAAAATCTTCTCCCTCCTTTTGAAAACTCTTCTTGTTTTTAAACTTGAATCGCTTTCGTAATAAACTTGGATTTAGGTCCAAGAATTTTCAAAAATGTTTTCTTAAACAAACTTTAAACAATTTAACAATACTTTGACATTTTTGTGAGAAGACTAAAAGTCAATCAATCTCATTCAAACTATTTTTCCACTTTGGATTTTTACCTTAAAACTTTCCCTAAAATATTATAATCTTGTCAATCCTTGTAGTGATGTGAGCTACTATACTTCTACGATATGTAGTGAAGTAAGATATTCTCTACTTTGGTGTTGAGTGAGGATTTGTTGATTTTAAAATACAAGCTATATCCTTCACTTCGAGCTGATGCAAATTCTCCTTTCTTATGATCGTGGGTAGTAAGTATGTTCTTCCACTCGGATAAGACGATGATGTCTTGTCTCTTAAAATTAACCAACACACTTGGGTTTTAAAATTTTTAAAGCTGAGCTACGAGTACCATGTTCCCCTATTGCAAGGAAGGTGGTAATGATCGACTGGATATGGTAGTCTAAATGATCTGGACTACAAGTGAATAGTCTTATCGCGTAGTTTTAAATATTATCGAACCCAAAGGACCAAAAGTAAAACGTATCGTTATCTAGTGTTGCAGTGTAAATCTAAGGCTAAAAATATTTGGTTTAGATTAGGGGAACTAAAAGTAAGTTTGACTCTAGTTAAATAATTAGAGGGTGTAAACAACCAGTATGTAATGATCGGGCTTCGGGAATTAGTAACCTATTTGGTAACTTGCATTTTCTAACAATTCTCAATAGAAATTTATCAGTTTAAAAACCCTCGTCTCACACTGTAGTGGTTGTTGATTTAGGTTATGCAATTTAAGTCCTAACGTATGCTCTCACTATCCCGTCGGAGTTAGAAACATTCTTTTGAAAACAAATAAACTCTAATTCGCTTTAAAGCGCTCTCGCTGTTTTTAAAGCCAATGCCTAGTTACTACGTCCAGTTAAAGATCTTCAAGCTCTCGCTTTATTGAACCTAATTTCTATTCGTTTTTTACTCTCATAACAAAACGGTTCATCATTAAAAACAAAGTAATCTAGTCCATAAAATAGTTCAACAAATAAATAACCAATAGTATTACCAAATTCCCTCAGTTTTATGATCTTACATACCGGTATAGAAATCTAGCTTAGCATATTATAAAACTCAATCACGAAATAATAAAAGCCAGACAATGAAGTAAACATGGTTATCGAATTAAAGGCAAATAATAATTTATTAAAATAAAAACCTGGAAATAAATTGATTGGAGACTGATAAAAATTCGTCCAGCTCTAAAGAAAGCACTCCTCCACAGGTTGGAAGGTTTTGATTTGATACGAAACAAGAACAATTGCGAAAATAAAATAATAAACTTAAATAACAATTATGGAGGTCTTGAAATATACTACTGGGAAATAGATCTCCGGTGTAGAAATCTATTGCTTAAAATGGGTTTGGAAAATAAATCTGCTAAGGAAAATAATAGCTGAGGAAAAATAATTTTGGAAAGTAGTAGCTCTGAAATATACGAAGAACAAAAGGGCAGTAACCGCGTGACCCTCTTTCAGTGCATGAGGTCTGCTATTTATATACATCTCAAGTAATTTTTCCTGAGGATTTGTTGGCGAGATTATAGGGCTATTGAATCTCTGTGTATCTGACTTGGTGGAAACAGTTAACACACATTCGTTGCGAGCTTTTAGGGACGTGGCAAAAGAATAGGGGATGTGACGTTCGTCAAAAGGATTAGTGACGTTCGTCACTTACTTGGTCAATGCATGTCGTTCGTCAAGATAGCCTTTCCAGTCATCATGCTTGTTGACTTGCGCTCTTTGGGCTTGGGCTTGTTGTTGACTTTTATTGTAGCCTTTTTTCTTATTTTTCTTCTTTTTCTTCCTTTTTCTTCTTTCTCTTATAATTAATTTGATACCTGCAAAATAGAAAAATACCGGCATAATACCAACTACAAAGTGATTTAATTTAGAATAAAAATGGAAAATAATTTAGTTAAATCAAGCTAAATATGCAATATATTTATGTGTTATCAGGTACGTAGGCACTAATGGTTCGCAACCGCGGAGGGTGCAAAGAATGTAAAAGCTATTTCTTTTCTCATCTCTACAATCTAATTTTTTATACAACATTTATAGCTAAATACACATATTTTCAAAGAGGTTCTTGTGGAGTACCATAGATGTATAGGGTTCTAATACTTTCCCTTTGCATAACCAACTCCCAAACTTAGATCCTCTCCCCCTCTTTTTGGGTTATTCACTCTTTTCCCATTCCTTTAGAAACATAAAAGCGCGATGGCGATATTTCTATATGATCTGTGTGAGTCAAGTTAATCCAATGGCTTAGTCTCAACATTTCTACCGCTATAAAAAAATGGCGACTTCACTGGGGAAAGATTAACCTATTGATGGTCCATCCCTAAGTGGGTTGAGCCTATGCTTGATATTTGTGTATGTGCTATTATATGTTGTATATTATAAGCTGTAGTTTCTTGGTTTTCAGGGTGCTTGGTGATTTTTCATAAAGTCCTCTACCTAGACTTGGGCAAACTTAAGATAGGACGAGCGGTATAGTCATGTTAAATTTGAGGGAGTAATCCCAAAAAAGGAGACATGAGATCCCCCACTCAATAGAATCCCCTTTGAATCTAGTGTCGTTTACCGAGTAATCAGGAAGATGTGCTACTTTCGACCTGGGAGCGTGTAAAAACTGAGAACCGTACAACCTTTAACCCATCTTGGCCTTTTAGGTGTAGTATGGAAGCTATGATGGAGTAATCCGGAAATGGTTGTCAAGCGATACTATGCTCGGACGAGTTTTTCCTGAGAATATTTCTAATTGTTGAGTCAATCGGGAAGTTGTTCGACAAGTGATAAACTTTTAGACCATACCTTATGGGTAGTACCTGTGACCTCATGATCATGATGTCAAACCTATAAATCCTATATTTGTGATCTTGTGTGTGATTGTTGAATCATGTATTCATGCACCCATGAGCATCCTTCAAATCATTTTGTTTCAAGGGACTTAAAAGTGGACTCTTTGCGAATATCTCAGGTACTTTATGACTATGGATTCTGGAAAATGAAAGACTAAGAAGTACAGTTTCAAAGATCCCAAGATAGATGAGTTGATGAGTCTGATTCCCGAGGTTAAGAGTTCTACAGATTTTCAGAGAAAGTATGGGTCCATCATTTCTCTTATGAAGCTCAGGATGAGGGAGGGTATTCTCTTGACTTTGGTCTAATTCTATGATCTGATGTATCAATACTTTACTTTCTCTGATTATCAATTGATGCCTACATTGGATGAATATTCTTATCTATTGTGTTTACCTATTACCAATCGTGTTCCTTTTACCGGTTTGGTGGGGGACCCAAAATCCCATGAGATTGCTGCTTTGATCCATTTGGGAAAGGCTGAGGTTGAAGCCCACATGACTACTAAAGGAGGGATTCGAGGATTACCCTCTTAGTTTTTATTGGAGAAATCTCGTTATTTTGCTAGGATGAAGAGTATGGTTGCTTTTGGGGATATTTTTGCTCTACTTGCTTATGAGTTGTTCTTATTTCCCAATGTCGACAACTTTGTGGAAATCAATGCCATTAGGATATTTATGATTTGGAATCTAGTCCCTACATTATTGGGTGATACCTATTACTCAACTCATCTTCGACATTCTAACCATGGAGGGATGATCATTTGTTGCACGCCTTTGTTGTATCAGTGGTTTATTTCTCACTTGCCTCAGTCTTATGCTTTATGGAATGTCAGGAAGGAACCTTGCTAGGCTCAAAAGATTATGGCCCTCACTCATTCAGATATTTTTTGGTACCATCAGGCTTACCATGATGTAGAGATTGTTGACAATTGTGTTAGTTTCCCCAATGTACCTCTTCTTGGTACAAAGGGAGGAATTAACTACAATCTCCTTCTTGCACGACGATAGCTTGGATATCCGATGAGGGATAAGCCAAATAGTATTCATCTGAGTGGTTTCTTCCTTAAAGAGATAGAAGTTCATAAGGAAGCTAAAGAGGAGATTGAAAAGGCTTGGCATCATATTCACAGGAAGAGTAGGAAGGACTTAGGACCTAGAGGGGTTGTCTCTTTGGAGCCTAATCTTCAGTGGGTTCAAGCAAGAGCCATCCAGTTGAAGATGTTGTATTCCCGTGAAGAACCCATGCCTGACATGTTTATGAAGACCACTCCTCCCCCATCAGATGATGTGGAAGAGCTTCAGCTTTCCCTAGTCAGGATGGAGCAGGAAAAGGAGGCTTGGAAGAATAAGTGTCAGACTTTAGAGGTTTCCTACTTAGTAGACTTGAAAGAGAAATATGACTTAATCGATATTCTTGAGAGTCATGTTGTAGAGACGATGGAGAGGAAAGAGGATTTATTTTCCTCTAGAGCTCATCCAGGATCTAGTTGCCCACTTCCTGACTCTGGTGATTGGAAAAAGGTCGCCAACAGGTATGCAGAAGAAAACAAGCAGCTGAAGATTCAGATTACAAGACTCGTAGGGAAATATCAGTGTGTGAAGTGATCTTTATCAGCTTTGATTTCTTAGGATATTAGATTTTTATCTTATCTTGTACTTGGGATTATTGAAACTTGTACTAAAAGTTGTAATTCGTTTTGAAGTTATTATAATGAGATTTTCAGTATTTCAAATGTGTTAGTACTTTAATATTTGCAAATTGTCTGTAAATCTTTGAGTCCCTTGAACTATTATTAATGATAAATAAATCATGCGCATTACATATCATGCACCATATTGCACATATTTATTGCATTTCTATTCATATCCAGGTGTCTTACTATGCTTGTTTACTTCATTCAGCAAATTGTCTCACTAGTACAATACTCGGGCCAATTTCTGAAGGAAGATGGATAATCTAGAACAAGAGAATTGCGAGTTACATGAAGAAGTTACTGCTCTGAAGGCTGGTATTTCCAATCTCACTTCTTTGATCGAATCATTGGTGGCTGCTCAAAATCAGCCATCACTTGCTCAACCTCAACAGACAATGGTTACTTCCGAAGCTCTGACAGTTCCTATTTCTATTACTCAAGTTACTGTTGTTCATAATCGTATGCCTCAGGGTTATCCGTGGGGAATGCCTGAGAAATTCATTCCAGAAGGTTATAATCTTTACATTTAAGTTGCTTCAGTTGTGCAAGCTGGTACTACTCCTGCACCTTTTGTGGTGCATATTACTCCTGATGTGTGAAATGAGATTCACTATGGTGCACCTCCTTCGGTGAATGTTATGCCATTTTTCTAATGATGAAGTTTATCGCCCTATTCCTCCACCAAGTGAAATCCTGGGTGTCTATGATTGAATGAACGATTTTTAGGATTAGTTTGATAAGATGAAGAAGAGTTGAAGGCCCTCAGAGGAAAAGAATTGTTTTGGCAGAATGTGAATGATATGTGTTTGGTTCCAAATGTGAAAATATCTGCAAAATTCAAAGTACCGAAATTCGATAAGTACAAGGGCAATACTTGTCCTTGTTATCACCTAGTGATGTATGTTAGAAGGATGTGTACTCACACCCATAATCAACGCCTATTAATTCACTTTATTCAAGACAGTTTGACTAGTGCAGCATTGAAATGGTACAAGAGCCTTGATAGTGCCAATGTTCATACTTTTAACAACTTGGGTGAAGCGTTTATTAGACAGTACAAATATAATATGGACATGGCACCTGACCATGATCAACTTAGGGCAATAGTCCAAAAGGACAAGGAGTCATTCAAAGCATATGCACAAAGATGGCGTGAAGTAGCCGCCCAAGTGATCTCTCCAATGGAAGAAAAATAAATGATAAATATTTTTCTGAAGACTATAGGTTCTTTCTATTATGAAAGAATGGTGGCGAGTGCGCCAAGTGATTTTACAAAAATGGTGGGCATGGGTGTCTGTTTGGTAGGAGTTTTAATAGAGGGTCGCTTTACAAGAAGTGGAAATCTGGAAGTACGAAGAAACCATCATATGGGTTTTCTAAAAATAAAGAAGGAGAGACAAAATGCTGTTATTCAAAAGATAATGGTTAATCCTCCTAGAAGAAATCATCAGCTCCACCAACAGTTGCTTCGGTAACTCCAGTTGTTAATATGGCTCAGACCACAGTCGTTTATCAAAGACCAGCCCCTCAGGGAAATCACCGGCAGAATCAGAGAAGAGAGGCTTTTAACTCTATCCCCATGAGTTATGCAGAGTTACTCCCAGTATTGATTTAGAAAAAGTTGGTTCAGACCAGGCCACCCCCTGCTATATCATCACCTTTGCCTTTGTATTATAAGGCAGATCAGACATGTGCTTTTCATTAGGGAGCACCAGGGCACAATGTTGAGAATTGTTATCCTCTGAAATCAGAGGTACAAAAAATGGTGAGATCTGGCCTTTTTTCCTTTAAAGATGTCGGCCCTAACGTAAAAGATAATTCTTTGCCAAAACATGGAGGAGAAAATGCTATCAACATGGTTGCTGGTTGTCTAGGGGATTTCCGGATCTTTGATATCAACTTGGTTAGTGGAGATTTGTTAAAGATGCACGCTGACCTATGTGAGTTTAGTTACTATACGCATGACCATGCTGGTTGTGGTATTTGCAGTACGAATATACAACAGTTTGATAAGATAAAGGCTAATCTTCAGGAAATGATGGATGAAGGCCTCATTCATATAATCAGGCCTAGGGAAGAATACGAGGAAGAAACGAACATGGTCTTTGGATGTCCTGGAGAATTATGGATCTTTGAAGTGAACCATATGAATGATGATTTGGTGCAATTACACGCCACCTTCTGCCAAATGGTAGGTCAAGTAGAACACCACTATGGATCTTGCCGAGTTTGCTACAGAGACTCTCGTGGCTGTGCCATTGTGAGAATGGGTATTCAGTTGTTATTGGATAATGGTACTATCAAGGTTTTAGGCCATATAGATGATTACAATGTGATTAATATGATTGAAGATTGCTTGGCTGAGACTGTGTCGGATGATGAATACGCTTCTGCGGATGAATTCTTTTCCTTGGATAAAGATATGATCTCTATTGATGATTTTGTGATGACCAAATATTCCAAAGAAGGGGTGAATGTAATTGTGCCTTTTTTCAATGATTCCACCCCTGACAAGATTGAATACTATAGCCATCCAATTTTAGCTCCAGTAGTGATTTTCTGGTCGGGTCATGTTCCTTACAAATCAGACAAAGTTTTACTGTACAAATACAATGCTACAATTATAGAGGATGGTGTGGAAGTTCTCATCCAACCTTTGTCTAATGTCGAGAATATTGTTGAGGCCAGTAGAGTGACCCGCAGTGGTCGTGTGTGCATGCCTGTTATTTGAGGGAATGTCAGTGCCGATAAGAAGGTTGTTGAAAGTGTTCAAGCTAAGAAAGCAGTAGGGGAGTCCAGTTGTGCTACTCTGGAAAAATATGTGGATGATATATTGAAGATTATCAAGATGAGCGACTACAGGATTATAGATTAGTTATTGCAGACTCCTTCAAAGATATCTATTTTGGCCTTGCTGATGAATTATTCTGCCTATAGAGAACCTTTGAAGAGAATGTTGGATCAAGCCTTCATGGAAAGTGATATGCCGTTGGATAAATTCAGCAGTGTGGTAGGAAGTATTACGTCCTGTAATAACCGAAGCTTTTGTGATGACGAATTTCCTGAGAAAGGAAGGAAACACAATCTAGCCCTCCATATATCCATGAACTGTAAGAATGATTCATTGTAAAATGTGTTGATTCATAATGGTTCCACCTTAAATGTCATATCGAGGAGCACGCTGAGGAAGCTGAAGTATCAAGGAGTTCTCATGCGCCCAAGTGGTATAATTGTAAAAGCTTTCGATGGATTAAGGAAGTCTGTTATTGGGGAAGTAAATCTGTATATTCACGTAGGCCCACACTTGTTTCAAATTACTTTCCAAGTCATGGATATTGTTCCCTCCTACAGTTGTTTACTAGGATGACCATGGATACACGATGCAGGGGTTGTCACTTCAACTTTGCAGCAAAATCTAAAGTTCGTGTGTGAAGGAAAAGTGGTTATCATAAATGGAGAGCAAGCATTGTTAATATCTCATATATCCTCTTTTAGTGTAGTGGAAGCAGATGAAGCTGTTGTTGGAACTCAGTTCCAAGATTTATCCGTTGATAACATATGGGAGAATTAGAATTCTATGGCTTCATTCAAACTTGCTCAGTAGGTTTTGTGTAACAACCCTAGTAAAGTATGGAGATAGATTGTTGATCCGCGAGTAAATAAGAATATGGCTGGTTTGGGATTTTTTGCGAAGAATGACAAAGGTGAGAACATGAAGTCGAAGATTGCTCTGGGCAAGTATCAGGATATTTTCCATAGTGGAGGTTACCTTCATCCAATTGTTTCTAGTATCAATGCTATTGTGGAGGAGGAAAAATAGCAGGAAATGCCGAACTATGTGACACATGGAGTCAGAGTCTAGAACTGGGTCACTATTGATATTCCCTCTTGCATTCATGTCTCAAAGTAATTTGTTTTTGTTAATCTTTTCAAAAATCTTTGACTCTGCCCAAGGTGAAAGTTGATTTTTCATAGGCTTATCTGTTTTCTTTGATCATTAAAATCATTAATAAAAGTTGTCTTTGATTCTCAAATTGTTTTTTTTTCCTGCTTTTTCTTGGAAAAATTGTAATCAAAAGAAAAAAAAAAACCTTTTGGAATAAATAATAACTGTAAATAATTCTGCATAATCACTTGATATATGTGTCAATTTCTAAAAGCAATCATAAATCATATGTGCAGATTAGTTAAAAAACATGTTAAATACAATGACCCTGCACCGTCTCCCAACTTTGGATATCCTGTGTATGTGGATGAAGAAGAATAACATGATGAAATTCCAGAAGAGGTTTCAAGGTTTCTCGAGCGTGAGGAAAATGCTATTCAGCCGTATAAAGAGTCGTTGGACAATCAATTTGGGTTCAGAGGAAGATCCGAAGGAAGTCAAGATTAGAGCATTGTTGCATCCTGATGTAAAGAGAAGGTTGATAGAATTGTTGAAAGAGTATGTGGACATCTTTTCTTGTACATACCAATATATGCCGGGTTTGGATACGGATGTTGTGGAGCATCATTTGCCGCTAAAGCCAGAGTGCCCGCTAGTCAAGAAGAAATTGTGAAGAACTCACCCAAATATGGCAGTGAAAATTAAAGAAGAATTTTTAAAGAAGATTAATTCTGATTTTCTTATGACATCAGTGTACCCTCAATGGATTTTAAATATTGTCCGAGTACCAAAGAAAGACGGAAAAGTTCGCATGTGCGTTGATTATAGAGATTTAAATAAAGCTAGTCCAAAAGATGATTTTCCATTACCACATATTGATATGTTGGTTGATAGAACAACAAAATTCAAAGTATTCCCGTTCATGGATAGATTTTTAGGATATAATCAAATATGAATGGCTCCTGAGGACATGGAAAAAACAACGTTTATCACACCCTGGGGAACATTTTGTTATAGAGTGATACCCTTCGTGTTGAAGAACGTTGGTGTAACGTACCAGAGGGATATGACAACCCTATTCCATGATCTGATGGACAAGGAAATCAAGGTATATGTTTATGATATGATTGCCAAATCTGAGACTGAAGAAGGGCATGTAGAAGATTTGTTGAAATAGTTTAAGCGTTTGAGGAAATATCATGTCCGCTTGAATCCAAATAAATGCACCTTTTGTGTCCGATCAGGGAAGTTCTTAGGTTTCATTGTCACCCAAAAAGGAATTAAATTTGACCCTGATAAATTCAAAGTAATTCAAGAAATGCCTGCACCAAGGACTGAAAAGCAAGTTAGAGGCTTCTCTGGACGTCTGAATCACATTTCCAGGTTTATTTCCCATATGACCGCGACGTGTGAGTTGATTATTAATTTGTTAAATAAATATCAAGGTTGTGTGTGGGCAGATGATTTCCAAAGGGAATTTGAAAGTATTAAAGAGTATCTACTTGAACCTCCTATCTTGCTCCCGCCAGTTAAAGGAAAACCATTGATCATGTATCTGACAGTGTTAGATGATTTTATGGGTTGTATTTTGGGACAAAAATATGAAACAGGAAAGAAGGAATATGCCATTTATTATCTCAACAATAATTTTACTGGATGTGAATCGTGGTATTCTATGCTATAAAAGACATGTTGTGCTCTGGCCTGGGCGGAAAAGCGATTGTAGCAATATATTTTTAATCATACTACTTAGTTGATTTCCAAAATGGATCCAATTAATTATATCTTTGAAAATCCTTCTCTTACTGGGAGAATTTCCCATTAGCAGATGTTATTGTCTTAATATGATATTGAATACCATACTCAAAAGGCTATAAAAAGCAGCATGTTGGTGGATTATCTTGCTCAACAACCGATGGATGATTATCAGTCTGTTAAATATGATTTCCCTGATGAGGCTGTTATGTTTCTGAAAGTAAAAGATTGTGATGAACCTTTGCCTAGGGAAGGTCTTGATCCTGAATCCTGGTGGGGTATGGTCTTTGATGGAGCTGTCAATGCTTATGGGAAAGGAATTGGTGTTGTGATTATCACTCCTCATGGATCACACATTCCTTTTACCGCAAGGATGAAATTTGATTGTACCAATAATATGGCAGAGTATGAGGCTTGTATCATGGGTCTCGAGGAGGCCATTGATCTCAGAATCAAAGTTCTAGATGTGTATGGCGATTCACCTTTGGTGGTAAATCAGATTAAAGGAGAATGAGATAATCATCACCCTGGCTTGATCCCTTACAAATATAATCCAGGAAGAATACTACCCTTCTTTAATAAAGTTGAATTCCATCATATTCCAAGAGATGAAAATCAAATGGCAGATGCTTTGGTGACTCTGGCTTCTATGTATCAAGTGAATACTTGGAATGATGTTCCTTTTATCATAGTGTGATGTTTGGTTAGACCAGCTCATGTGTTTACAATAGAGGAAATGTCAGATGAGAAACCTTGGTATTATGATATCAAATATTTTCACCAGACTCGGGAATACTCAATTGGTGCATCAAATAAATATAGAAAGACATTGAGATGGTTGCCATGTAGCTTTTTCCTTAATGAAGACGTGTTATACAAAAGAAATTATGACATGGTCTTGCTCAGATGTGTGGATAAACACGAAGCATACATGTTGATGCATGAGATCCATGAAGGTTCCTTTAGTACCCATGCCAATGGACATTCGATTGAAAAAAGATGCTTAGGGCAGGTTATTATTGGTTGACAATGAAATCTGACTTTTATAAATTTGCAAAGAAGTTTCACAAATGCCAGATCTATGCTGACAAAATTCACGTGCCTCCGATGCTTCTCAATGTTATCTCTTCCCCATGGCATTTCTCTATGTGGGGTATTGACATGATTGGAATGATTGAACCTAAGGCATCGAATGGACATCATTTTATCCTGGTGGCAATAGACTACTTCACCAAGTGGGTTAAAGCAGCCTCATATGCTGATGTTACTAAGCAGGTGGTAGTGTGCTTTATCAAGAACAATCTTATATGTCGGTATGATGTGCCAAGCAGGATTATCACCGACAATTACTCAAATTTGAATAATAAGATGATGACAGAACTTTGTGAAGAATTTAAGATTGTCCAACACAATTCATCTCCTTACAGGCCAAAGATGAATGGGGATGTTAAAGCTGCTAATAAAAACACCAAGAAGATCATCCAGAAAATGGTTGTTACTTATAAAGATTGGCATGGGATGCTCCCTTTTGCTCTGCATGAGTATATAACATTTGTCCGCACTTCAACATGAGAAACACCATTCTCTCTTGTTTATGGCATGGAAGCGGTGCTCCCCGTTGAAGTTGAGATTCCCTCTTTACGCGTGATAATGGAAACCAAGTTGTCAGAGGCTGAATGGGTCCATAATAGGTTTGACTAGTTAAATTTGATTGAAGAAAAGAGAATGACAACTTTGTGTCATGGTAAGTTATATCAGAAAATAATGAAGAAAGCTTTTGATAAGAAGGTCAGGCCTCGTGAATTCAGATAAGGCGACCTCGTGCTCAAGAAGATCATGTCCTTTAACACTGATTCTAGGGCTAATGGACTCCCAATTTTGAAGGCCCAATATGTTGTCAAGAAAACCTTCTCTGGCGGTGCATTGATTCTTGAAACAATGGATGGGGAGGAGTTCCCACGTCCCATGAATACCGATACAGTCAAGAAATTCTTCGCCTAAAGAAATAAACGAACAACCCGCTATGTCGAAAACTTGAAAGGGCGGCTTAGGCAAAAAGGAGCATCTCAGTAGGCCAAAAACCTGAAAGGGCGGTCTAGGAAAAAATTAGAGACATAAACAAAATAATTCTTTCCCGCTAGGTTGAAAACTCGCAAGGGCAATCTAGGCAAAAGTAAGGGATTTCATGGCAAGTAACTGCATCAGACAAGACTTGATCATTGAAACAACAATCTTCTTGGACTCTCACCATGCTTCAACAGAAGTCGCTGCTCAAGAATTCAAAGTTATTAGGGAGAATAGTGGTCATTGAATTTCAATGTATCTTTTCCAATATATATTACCATTTTCCAGACTTTGTAATCATCTATGAAGTCTCGCCATTTGCAGACTACCTTTCTATTAGTAAAGTTTGAGCTTTTATCCAATTCTTTGAAATTCTATTTTATTCAGCTTACAAAGACTTCATTTATTATTTATAGTAATTCTCAAAGAAAGCAGATTAAATAGAAATTTCTTTTTTGTGAAAAGAATTTACAAAATAATTCTTGCTTTAGATTTTGTGACTCAAGGAGAACAAAAAAATATTGTGACTCCAGGGATGGACGAATTCTAAAATTTTGGAAGTGTGTATTCCCCGAGAAGGTTCCCCCAGGGAAATTTTGTTGGAATGAGTATGATCTGCTTGTGCTGCTCAGATATTTGAAGATGATGCCAATTGATGTATGGTTCTGTTTTGGGTTTGAGATCCCTCTTATCCCAGTCAAGTCTTGGTTCATTTTGATTTCGGGTTTACATGGTATGATTTTTCTACCCCAGATTCCCCAGTAAGGTCTGCGCTAACACGACGAAAGACTTTTCCCCATTGTGTGCTGAGATGGAATAATTTGCAAACCATCTCCCTTTACAGTGTTAGCATTATCGTTGTTACTTGTTTCCCAGGAAGCCAGACAAGGGCAATATCTTCTCTAAGAAGTGTTAAAACGGTTGTCAACTTTTTGGGTTTTCTCCTGCCAAGTGTTGGGTTTGATTTAAAATCCCCATAAGTTTGATTTCTTGCTATAATGTTTTACTTTCTTAAATCCCCAAGACTGAGATAACATGTCTTTCTGAAAATTGTTATCCTCATGAGGTTTCATAATTTCTACCCAGAGAAACTGGTGTAATACTCACTCTTAATATTGAAGACTGTATTTTGGGCTTCTCTCGACGACGTGGTTTTTCCCTCCCTAATGAAGTGAGTACGAGATCCTAAGTTGATGTTTTAACGATGTGGTTTTTCATCTGCCTTATTGAAATCAGTATTGCAATCCCAAATAGAAGTACAAACGTTGAAGCATTTGTTTTCCCCATTAAAGGTTGTGTGATGTTCCCCGGTGAAGCCTGGAGGAGGATGTTATATCCTTGTATCTGTACTAATTTATTATTATGATTTGAATATTTTCGGATTATGTGCCTTTCCAATGAAGTTAAGCTGCGAAATAGGAATCTATTTCCTAAGTTGGTGCTTACTTTCTTGTTAAATTTTCATCTTGGATGTGATTTAGCCGAGTATTGAATTTATCTGAGTTGGTTTTGTCTGGTTATTCCTAGTGTTATGTGTCTGTTTTATTAGCATATACATGATAATGTTCATACATTCATACATACATCATGCATAGTTAAATTTAGCAAATCATTTCTCGTTTGCAATAATTAATATCTTCTTGGCATATTACCCTGTTTTGTAGAGTTGTGTTATCCTCTCTCCAATACAATGTCAACCTTAGATAGAAAGTATATATTTTTTCAATTTCCCCACTGAGTTATCCCTCGTGGAATATTTTTGCTTTAGCCTTCCTGTACAACTCTTTGTCTGGATATAAAGTGGTTCCCTCTTGAGTTTATTTCTCATAAGGTGTTATTTTGGTTGACTAATTCATTCCAATTTATTTCTGATTGAATTTATGGTCCCCAACAATATTATTATTTTGATTTCTGCAAGCTTTGAGCCCTGGTTTGAGAATGTGCATTTATTTTGCCACGAGAATACTTTATCTCCTTATCAGGAATATATTGACATTTCCCCAGGAAGTACTATTTCTTTCCCCAGGAAATCATTATTGTAATTCCTTCTCGTAAAGGAAAGTGGCAGGTCTCTTTATTTGAGCAACCTATACTTCCCCAATAAGTCTGTCAATTCCGAGAGAAGATTCAAGATTTGTTACTCCAATGAATGGTATCCTTGTCATTACGGAAGGTAGTTCATTGTTGATATTTGTTACTCCAATGAATGGTAGCCTTGTCATTACGGAAGGTAGTTCGTTGTTGAGATTTGTTACTCCAATGAATGGTAGCCTTTTCATTACGAAAGGTAGTTTGTTGTTGATATTTGTTACTCCAATGAATGGTAGCCTTGCCATTATGGAAGGTAGTTCGTTGTTGATATTTGTTACTCCAATGAATGGTAGCCTTGTAATTATGGAAGGTAGTTTTTTGCTGACATTTGTTACTCCAATGCATGGTAGCCTTGTCATTATGGAAGGTAGTTCGTTGCTGAGATTTGTTACTCCAATAAATGGTAGCCTTGTCATTATGGAAGGTAGTTCATTGTTGAGATTTGTTACTCCAATGAATGGTTGCCTTGTCATTATGGAAGGTAGTTCGTTCTTGAGATTTATTACTCCAACGAATGGTAGCCTTGTCATTATGGAAGGTAGTTTGTTGTTCATATTTGTTACTCCAATGAATGGTAGCCTCGTCATTATGGGAGGTAGTTCGTTGCTGAGATTTTTTACTCCAATGAATGGTAGCCTCGTCATTAAGGGAGGTAGTTCATTATTGAGATCTTATTTCGATGAATGGTAATCTTGTCATTATGGAAGATAGTTCTTCATTGAGATTCTATTACTATGAAGAAGTTCATTTGTTTCCAGTCGTGAGTACTGGTGCTAATCATTTATTACTTACCATAATATTGGTATTTACTGGTATTATCTTACCACTTCTTTCCCTGATGGGTCGATGTTACATTTTTTTCTATCTCCTTATTGAGTGGATAGTTCGCAGTCATCTGTCAATCACTTTTATACTTTACCTCCTCTCCTCAATCTTTGAGTTAATTTCACCTTATCTCCTCTTTAGGCTTTACCCCAATAGAGTCTAGACTTTTGTTCACCAGTGATTTATTTTCCTGGTCGGGTTTATCTTTTGATCCCATTTTTATTTACTACATCCCCAGTGAGGTCTTGTGTCATTTTTTGGATTTGTTCATTTGCATTCATAATCATTAGCATTGCATGGCATATTAGGGGAAAAATAGGGCTTATTTTTTATTTAAGTATCTTCAATCACGTCGACACGAAGATTTTAATCTTCGCATCTCCAGATAGAAAACAATTAAATAAGGGTAGCTGTTGTACCCCAACTTTCCCCCCTAAGTTTCGTCTATCATCTCATACCATCACAATGCAATAAAGATCACACGTTAGGGTTTTGAGTACTTCTCCTACTTCATCCTATCCTTAGGTTGTCTATGAGGGATCATCAAGCACCTTGAATTGTGTATCTTGTACAAATATCCTTTTTAGTAACATTAAAGTATGTGTATGTCTATTTGAATATCATCTTGTAGGTAATGGCACAATTGCTTATATCTTGCCATCTCAATCACAACAAGATCACACTAGGTTGAAAGCACAACACATTCCATCAAGTTGATTTATAGGTTCATGAGTTTATTCCCATGCCTTCTTCAATAAAGCTTCATTGAGATTCAAGCTTCATCATTGAATATGTTTTGAAGTAATATCATGACAAAGTCTATTATGATCCATCATGCCTCAAGTTGTCAAAGATAGTCCAAATATGCAAGGGTTGATTGGAGAAGTTTGACCTAATTGGACAAGTCTTTAATTTCTTGATCACAAGTGCATATCTCCCTCAATTCTCAATATTTGGAAGTGGTTATGGTTTCCATGGTTTCTCATTATCACCCTTAACAACTTCTATTTACATTACAAAAGTATTTGCGCAAGAAGGTTTGTCAAAATTGAAAAGGTTTTCCTAGGCATTTTGTTGCTCTAGGAGCTAGGGTTTTGAACTTCTAAAGGATATATCTTGCTCGTCTTTTGGTATTTTTGAGTGATTCCAAAAACATGCTTCTCTTAAAAGGGTTATCAATAAATCACTTCAAAAGTTTCAAGAAAATTTCGTATGGAGGATACCTAATGGTGAAGAAAGATTACAAGTCCTCTAAATAGGCCATCAAAATCCCTTATGTGACTTCTAAAGATCATAACATGGTCAATTTTTATCTCCTTAAGCCCACTCTTTTTCCACAATGATTTTAAAGATGTGAACTTCCTATGTTATTTTATGCGCAAAGCTTGAAAATGGATGGAAGATGCCCTAAGGATGCTATTGATTATAGGTTATCTCATGAATTTTCACCAAATTCACAAAGTCACAACTTTCTCAATTTTTGGAGTTTTTAAATGGTTCAAGTCTCAAAATGTCATTCAAGAGATCTACTTCTTGCATATTTTTTGGTCAAGAGAAAATTTTAAATGGAAGGAAATGTTTGGATGCAAAACATTATATGTCATTTTGAAGAAAAAACTTAGAATTTTTCTAAGTACAAAAAGTCAGTATCTTTTTCTCAACTTTGACTCATCACAACTTTCAGCTCAAGCATCCATTTGTGATCTCATATTTCCAATGCATTAAGAATCAATTCCTAAGGTTCCCTAAATCGTGCACACCATTGATTCAAAGATAGTACCTTGAAACTCATGTTTTCTCCCAAGTCAGAATTTGAAATCCTTGATTTGGCCTCTAAACACAAAAGTTTTGCGCGTTTTTACTTCTAATTATGTTTAATGAACTTCCAAAAATGATTAGCGCATTGAAACACAAGTTTTGGTTGATTTTTGAGAAAAATAGAAGTCACACTTTTCATGTTTTCAACTTCACACGATTTCCCTTCAAACTTCATCATTTCACATGCTTAAGAATTCCATTAGTTTCCCTATAAATAGAGGGTCTTACCTCATTCATTTTCTCAAGTTTGAATAGCCAAAATCACCATGCCAAACTCCCTGCATAACTCACTTTTCTGATTTTTTGAATTCTTATTTCCCTACTTTTCAATCTAATTTCTCCATTGATCCTTCATCCTTAAACTTCCTTGAAGCTAACAGAAGAAGAATTAAGCCTTGAGGTATCCTAAATCGTTCTAACCAAGTCCAGTTTCAGAATGATTTTCAGCTACTTCGTTTAGGTAGAATTCTTCATCAAATTGAACCAAATAAAGTCCTATTATAATCTATTCATCCTTCTGATTCTCACACTTCTTACGGTTTGCATTTTCATTGAGAATTGAGGGAGATACTTGGGATTTTCGTGCTCGCTATTTTTTCTGGTTTTCTTCAAATTCAGCCTTGCACCGTTTATATAAATTTGGCGCAAGGGTACCATTAGAATCGTCTTGAAGAGACAAAGCTAATGGTACCGGTCTGGTACTCTAATTTTACAGTTTAAAGAATCCCAATCTAGGGCGTCTAGAGGTTGAAGACGACCTACGTATCGTGCTTCAACCAATGAAAGTGTGACATGTGATTTTTTTGAATTCTATGCAATACATTTGTTTTACCGTGTGCGTGTATCAGGAGCTCTTGGATCTGATTACATTATCCAGTCAGACTCCATCAAACGTGTCACATTTTAAGTTGTTTTTATTTAATAAAGATATATTCAGTGTGAAATACAATAAATTCTATGACATGCGTAGCGCGCCAGATCCACTACATTTGTTTACTAATGCATTTTGACAATGATCAGATGACCCATATTTTTTGGGTTTGATATTTTTATTTTCTGATTTTTATTTTAATTGATTTAAACTTCAAAAATTCATAAAAAAATAATTTTAACTTCAAAAAATCTGGAAAAATTCTTAAAAATACATTTGATTTTACTCTTTTTGATTATTATTTTTTCACAAATTTATTGTGTTTTTATATTTTTTTGCACTTTATTTGAATTGTTTTAAATGTTTAAAAATACTTTTCTTGATTTTCAAATTCAGAAAAAAATATGGAAGGATCCAATGACCTCTTGACAAATATTGGTGACCTCATTTTATTTTTATTTCTGACTTTACTATTTTTCATAATTTTTTGTTTATTTTGCCTATTTCTTTTAATTTTAAAAATAGTTTCTGATTTTAAAAAATTACCAAAATTTTTATAAAAATATTTGAGCTCATTTCTGATTTTTCTACGGTCTCATTGGATTTTTGTTGATTGTTTTGAATATAGTTTCTATTTTTCCCTTTTATTTTCATTTAAAACCATTTTTAAAAAAATATTTTCTTTATTTTTAAATACAATTTTATTGTTGTATATACTCTGGCTGATCTTGAAGTGTGAGATTTTGATCATGAGCTTCATTAACATCATTGTATCTTAGGTGTTGAGTTCAATTCCACCAAAATGAAATGATGATTTTAATGATGGCTTGATTAAATTTTTGGTTCAAATGTGGTTTAATTCTAATCCAATCCCTCTTTATCTTAGTCTCTTCTCTCTTGTGCTACATGTTGTTGGAAAATAATCTACATATTATTTCCCTAAACATATGGTACATAGATTTCTATTAACCGACCTCAAAATAGGTGCGACTTCTATATAAGTCCACTTATGATTGCTTAACATAGCGATAAATTTTGTCCCGATTCAAGAAATGATCATTTGTGGCCCAAACCCATGTTTGTAAGCCCAAGTATGTTAATTTTAATCCTTTGATCCAATAACCTTGAGATTAATTGTTAGGAGGATTTGGTTTTATCAATCCTCTAATGAATCTTCATAAGCTTTGGTCAAAGTGAATCACTTAAACATTGACCATGTATGGTTGCCTTGAGAATTTTAAAAAATGATATACTTGAAAAAAGCAAATGAAACTTGTTGTTGAGAGGATTTGGTTTTTATCAATCCTCTAATGAGTTTCAAATGCAAGTTTCAAGATGGTCATTCAACTAACCTCTAATTTCTAACAATTGACTTTATTTTATGTCTTTACTTTATGCTCTTTACTTTCAGCACATTTATTTTAGCATTTACATTTCATGCTATTTTCATCTTTGCTCATTTGAGCATTTATCTTTATGTCATTTTTTTTAGTCACTTGAGCTTTTCATTTTCTTTTTGAAGATACCTAATAATTAACTTGAATCATAAAAAACTCTAATGTTACTTGGACTATTTGGTTACTATCCTTTGATACTATGGAGTGGTGGACTTCTTAGACTTAGGATTAGCTACCTTGAACTACCTTGAGACCTTGTGACCTCAAATGTTTTTTTTTGTTGTCTGTATCTCTTGGGGTTTACCCCAAGACATTAGGTTGTTTGTTTGCTTTGTGTGCATGTTGGTATGATTACATGCTTTGTCTGTGATCGAGAATTCATCTGTATACACCCGTTACTCATCCCAATTTTTGTGAAGACTTAATGTAATTGAAGTTTGATTTTCTTAAGAGGTTTATTATCTTTGCTTGTTTGGTTTCAAATCCAAAGGATGGGAAATCTAAATTGACTCATTTTGTCAAGTGTTGGCTTCTTGTTGGTTAGACGGTTCTTTTCCCTAGCTTTTACCTTTATGCTTTAGGATAGTCCCTTCATCTCCTCCATTTTTTTTAATTTCAAAAATCTTCTCCCTCCTTTTGAAAACTCTTCTTGTTTTTAAAATTGAACCGTTTTCATAATAAACTTGGACTTAGGTCCATACATTTTTAAAAATATTGTCTTAATCAAACTTGAAACAATTTAACAATACTTTGACATTTTTGTGAGAAGACTAAAAGTCAATCAATCTCATTCAAACCATTCTGCAACTTTGGATTTTTACCATAAAACTTTTCTCAAAAGATTAGACTCTTGTCAATCCTTGTAGTGATGCGAGCTACTATACTTCTACGATATGTAGTGAAGTGAGATATTTTCCACTTGGGTGTTGGGTGTTGTACCCCAAATTTGTCCTAACTCGATAATTTCATTCTTTGAGATTAAAATAGAAGAAACATTTAATTAAGGATGGTACATCAGTATCTGATTGCCCATCTTTATCCAACTAGGGGTGGGGGGGGGGGGGACCTTAAATACAGGAGAGCAGGGCTTGCTAAAATCATAAAGACTCGTGCATCCATGGCCCCATTCGCGTAGCATGTTGGCCAATGGCCCATGCGATTCGAAAATAAAAATTATT
Organism: Vicia faba; assembly: GCA_948472305.1. Classification (NCBI taxonomy): domain Eukaryota; kingdom Viridiplantae; phylum Streptophyta; class Magnoliopsida; order Fabales; family Fabaceae; genus Vicia; species Vicia faba. The sequence goes on along the minus strand of OX451741.1, from coordinate 161,073,665 downwards.
CGAATAATTATTAAGCTCTTATTATTAATAGTTGTTAGTAGTTAAAAGAGAGGTTAAAATTAAAAATAGTTAAGCCCATTTAAATGTTATGTGGTGTTAAACAGTGAATAAGGGGTGTATCAATAACTGAGGCCCATTAAGTCTTATTATTATTTAAAAAGAAAGTTGTTTATTGTTATTTTAAATAAATAAATAAGTAATATATTTGTTTTTTAAGAAAAAGGAAAAAAACGTAAGATCAATGCTGATAGTTTATTTAACTTGTTTTGTTGTTTTTTTTAATTCATATTCTATTGTTTTGTAAAAAAGGCCATTTGGGTCTGGTTTGAAATTTAAACTGTTTCCTTGTTGTATTAATAAAAATAACGTGAACTGAGGCAAAAGCAATAAACGTGCAAGGCCCAATTTAAAAAATTAACGCATTCCCAATTGCACTAACAACTCACTGTGCAAATTAACATCCAAAAGTCATGCCGGTTTATGCAATAAACAACCACTATTGAAATCAAGACTAAAACTGTATCAAATCGCAAAAAACACATATCAAATATTTTAATGAACAGTTCCAGAACATCTAATTAAATGAATCAAATCTCAATCTTCATTACTCAATCAAATCTCATAAATAATCTAAATTATAGAAATTGTATCAATTACAACTATAAAGAGTCAATTACAATTAATTTCAAATCTCTAATAATCCTAAATCTTTTCTAATCTAAACTGTAACCCTAAATACTAAACAGTATAAAAAAGAAGAAATTAGAATACAGAGGAGGATTTTGACCGCAAAAGGAAATATACAGAAAAGAAAGAGTATACAAAGGTAAGAGACGGTAATACGAAGATAGGGAAGGAGAAATTGAAGGCGAACGGAAGAAGGGATCTCGCCGGAGTCGAAGAAAGAAAGAAGAGCAATTAGGGTTTCGATATCCAAAACCCTAATCGCTAGCCACTGATTGCTGTCCACCACATCCTTCAATTCCTCGCCCTATTCTCACCAATCGCGCCAAAGCCTCTTCAAAATCAGCAAAAAAAATAAGAACGAGGATTAGAGCTCAAGATCCAGAATACAGAAATCGCGAAGGGGGTAAGATTCTCAGCTTTTTGTTGTTGTTGTTTTAAGTGTTGATGATTGTTTGAGGGTAGAAAAAGGGGACGCGGCTTGCACCGCCGCCGCCGGTAGGTGGAGATTTAGGGAAAGAGAAGAGATTAGAGTTGGTGAGAGAGAGAGAGAAGAGATGAAGGTGTTGAACTGTAAAATGAAATGGATAATAAAAATGATAAAAAGCAATTTTATTTTTCCGTATGGATCCAATATATGCGTGTTCATGGTGTTATCATGTTCCTATTATTATCATCCATTTGATCATCGGTGGACGCCCATGATGCCAAGTCCACAGTATGCCCATAGTCCCTCGTAACACACAAACCCCCCAGGCCTCTTCCCAGCGCGTAATGGGCCTGAGCCTAGTCCTTTTCACACCCCCTCTTGCTATGTTATAAAATCAACACACCAATTCACACACCCCTTCCTGGACTCATGTCTGGGCCTAGTTCAAATTATTTACCGCACCCCCTTTTTTACTTTCCAATTAGAAACTGCTCCCCCTGAATGAATTTATTTATTTTCTTTTATAATTCAATTATTTTATTATTTCTATTTTTATACACACACACACACACACACACACACACAGATATATATATATATATATATATATATATATATATATAATTTATTTACAATAAATATTATTATTATTATATTTTGATATTATTATTATATATTGTTATAATTACTTAACTTTTTATAATTATTTATAATTATCATTTATTATTTATAATCCCTTTTTATGTAAATATTATTATTAATATATTTTATTTACTATTTAAATATTATTATATGTTTAAAATAAATTATTTTATATCAAAATTGCATATGTTATTTTATATATTATTTGCAATAAATCTTTTATAATCATGCATTAATCAAGATCTTTACAATTAATATGATTAAAAAACACAAACAAATCATCCAACTTTTTTTCCGCAATAAACTAAACTAATCAACTGCTTTTTTGCAAAAGGGTTTCAAACTAGTTTTGACGTACTGCGCATTCAGTCAAAATCTCAACAATCACTACTCCCGACCGAGTGCGAGGTGATTCAAAATACGTTTGTAAACCCCTAAAAAACACCAACCCCATACGAACTACGAATTGGGACTCTGATTCCTCATAAAAAATTTGTATCGAGTTCCCCTATAAAAAATTTAAACCCTTTCCCCTTATAAAACTTAAAATCCAATTTACCCCAAACCTAAACCTAGAGCCCAGTATTCTTGTGAACATGGTAGATGAAAGGTGCCTAACACCTTCCTTTCGTCTAATTGAGTCCGAAACCTAGAATCCGTGTCTACGAATTAGGGTTTTCTATTAGATTCTCTTCCCTAGGATAAAAACTAATAGTGGCGACTCTTGATTTTAAAACCAGTCGCAACAGCTGGCGACTCTGCTGGGAACTCTCCTTAATCTTAGGTTTAGGTATTTTCGGTTTCTATTTTTATTTGCTTTATTTATTTATTTCATTTATCTACTTTCTCGTATTTATTTATTTATTGTCAATTTCTCTTATCATCATATATTTACTGAGTGGCGGGATTTTTCTATCTCAAAAATATTTCCAATATAACCCTTAGAAAGAAGGTTCGTCTATTAGCTTAGGGGGTACATCATCATTGCGAGTTTATGTGACGACTTCGCCTAGAGTCGGTGAACTTCCGAAAAAGGAATACTTATCGAGAGATATCCTCTTGACGAGTAGGACTTTGGAAGGTCACCCATGACTCTTTGTAATGACCTTAACCTAAAATCTCATGACGAGACCTTTCACGACTTTGAGACGAAAGTTTCAGTCAGTAAAGAGGCTCCACCTAAGGGAGGCCCTTGCGCCTTTTCCCTCTGGTGTTATTCATGATACCCTTAAGGAAACCACCTTATGGGAGGGTAGATTTACCGTATGTCAGAATTAAGGAGCCTACCTTATCAGGGTACCCATCACAAAAACCTGTCACAAAATCCTGTTACTTAACCTAACACTTATCCATTCATGCATTCATATATATCTCATATTCATCATTTGCTTCTTTTATCTGTCTTATTCACAGGGTACAAAATAAAAAATAACAAAAATCAAGATTTTTTGTGACTGTCTTAAAAATGGATATCAGAGAGAAACAACTTGTCTGCGTCAATGCCTACAAGTGTGACCTTTCTGAAATCAAAACTATAAAGGGGAAATTATCTGAGAGAGCTCTGAAGATGTACGCTCACCGCTATGGGGACACCCTTGACTTGACTAAAGTATAGGATCAAATGGATGCAGTCTCTACCCTAATTCAGTTTTATGACCCTCCATTGAGATGTTTCACCTTCCAAGACTTCCAGCTAGCACCGACTTTGGAAGAATTCGACAGAATTCTGATTTTTTTCCAAAGAAAAGGCCTATGTAGGTATTGGACAAACTATTAAAGTCAATGTTTTGGAAAAAGGATTAGGGATCCCCTACCCTGAGTTAGTGCAAAATTACCGAAGAGAAGGTCCAATACAAGGAATCAAAAGGTTATACTTGGAAGCTAAGGCACTAGAATTTTCTAACTATAAGGAGTGGGAATCTTGTGTTGATTGTTTAGGGCTATTGGTATTTGGTGTAATTTTATTTCCTCGAACTGTGGACTATATTGACCCTGCGGCCATTAGCATATTTTGGGGTGCGAAAGTCTTTAATATGGATCCTACTCTCGCTTTGCTTGCTGACATTTATTACACTTTGCATGTGATGTATGAAAAGAGAAAAGGCACGCTAAATTGTTGCATCCCGCTTCTATATACTTGGTTCATGAGTCATCTTTACAAAGAAGACTATATGATCCAAGGCTTGACCAGACACGAGTGGCCACATAAGTTAAGGTCTCTCACTGTAAACTATGTATTATGGTATGCAAGGAAGCTGGATATTGGTGACATCACTATTAGCTGTGGGGACTTTCCTAATGTCCCTTTGATTGGATCACGAGGCTGTATTAATTAAAACCCTGCTTTGGCCCTACGACAGTTAAGGTATCCTTTAGAAGATAAAACTTAGGACAAATAACTCCGACCATTTATCATCCATAATATGGGTATAGAATACCAAGGGTTTCTCAACAAGGTTATTCGGGCTTGGAACAAGGTTAACAAGAGGAGAACCGAAAGAAAGAATAACATAGCAAGAGAACCCTACACCAAATGGGTCCGAGATAAGGTCCGAATTATCAAGTTGCCATTCGAGAAAGATCTAGAGTATAAATCAGAGGTCCCAGAGATAACACCTATATCTTTGGAGGAATTCGACAATCTGAAAAGCGCCTTATAGAAATCTCAAAAAGAAAAAGAAACATCGGAACTCAATCTCCTCAATCTGACCAAAGAAAAGAAACAGATGCAGCTTATACTTGAGTCAAAGGACGAACAAATTGAGAGAAGTCAAAAGGAATTGGAGAAAGAAAGTCTCAAACGAAAGCGTACAACTGAAGGGTTGTTGAGTGCAACATTCAACTTAGATTCCCACAACCAAAGATTAGAAGAGGCCTCCGCTGAAATCAGAAGTTTAACTAGATGGTATAAAAAGGAAACACCTGACAAGAAGGTGCTAGAGGAAAATTAAGAGCCCAAATCCAAAGTTTGGCACGAACTTCCTTAGATCAAGAAGAGAAAGTAAATAACCTCGCCACTGAACTTAAATACAGCGAAGAATCAGAGGTCAAATAACTCCTTAAAAGGATAGAGGCATAGAAAATCCTAACTCAGAGAACTCAAGAATATGAGCATGTGTGCTTAGAGCTACAGGGTCTTCAAAAGGATTTCCTCATCCAACGAAGGCTTTATACATAAATGAGGGGTGAAAAGATGTATTGAGAAGAGCAGTATACCAAGATCACCCAAGCTGGGAGAGATAACCATAAAATAATCCCACATCTTTATCAGGAATACAGGTACTACAAAGACAAACATGAAAAGCTTGTCTTCCTAGCCAACAATCTCATAGAGGACATCCCTAGAAGTTTAAAACATGCAGAGAGTGTAATGGTTCCTCTTTCGAAGGACGTCGAATATGTTCTCCAGATTTGTCGAGCAATGGTTGATGGCTTCAGAGCACACATCCGCAGGAGCACCTAGAAGATTTAGTTCCCTTTATTTATGTTTATGCAAACAAGTTTTGATTTCAAGTTGTAATATTTTTCATTATATGGATTATGTTATTTTCAACAAATGCATTTTGTTTCCCTATCTCAACGGTGTGTCTATTTTAAACATAGTCACCAAGTAAAATAATGAGTAAAATACAAGCATGTACCCAAGTGAATAAGGAATTTAAAACAAGAAATCATTTCATGTTCATGCACATCCGTTCGTACGCATGCATTTATAAAACACCTGCATGTCATATGAAAAATCATTTTCTTTAAAAATATCTCCAGTTAAGCCATTGGTAAAAGAAGACCTCCACCTCCTTGGCCTCCATATCAGACAAGGGCCCACCAACAAAAAGCAATGGAACAAATTGAGGAGACTCAAGCTGTGGTTAAAGAGGATCTTGACCAAGTAAAGGGTGACGTAAGCTCAATGAAAGGAGATTTGAGTCAAGTTCTTCTCGCTTTGAAGAACATTATTGACAGGAAGAACCAAATTCCCAGGGTAGCTTTTGAAGAGGTAGCCCAAACCATTGGTGCATCGAGCGGTCACCAACCAAGGAAAGAGTCGGAAGAGGGACCCAAAAGTCCTCCATGGCCCAACAAGAGGTTGAAACTGAAGGTTTCATCCCACCACCATCAAAAGTAGGGGCATCACATACCCTACAAATTCCAACTAAGAATGCAGACAACTACCTAGACTTGCAATACGAAGATCATGACCCAGAGGATGCTCACTAGGCACCCTTAAAGATGATTGGTACTCATGCTGCAGATAATCCTTTGGTAATGAATCAATATAAAGCCCTAGATGAAAGGTTAAAATTTGTGGAGGGTTTTGATGTTTTCAAAGTAGACGCTCTGGAAATGGGTCTAGTTCCTGATATGGTGATACCGGCAAAATTCAAAGTACCCGACTTTGGAAAATACAAAGGGCACACTTGTCCAAGGAATCATCTTCGTATGTATTGTAGGGAGATGCATGCCCATGCCCATGATCAGAAGCTAATGATCCAATATTTCTAAGACAGTCCGAGTGGGGTATCTTTAGATCGGTACATGCAATTCGAACGAACACATACCCGAACCTGGGAAAATATTGATAATGCTTTCTTGAAGCATTACAAATATAACGTGGACATGGCGCCTATCTGCATGCAACTCTAAATTCTATCCCAAAAGAAGGAAGAATCCTTCAAACAATATGCTCAAAGATGGAGGGAGATGGCATCCCGTGTAAAACCACCATTGTTGGAAAAAGAACTCGTAGACATGTTCATGGGAACCTAACAAGGGATTTATTATGAGAAAATGGTGGGAAGTGTCTCGTCGGGATTCTCATACCTAGTGAATATTGGCGAAAGAATCGAAACTGGGTTAAAATGTGGGAAGATATCAGGGGGGTCGTCAAATGCTCCTTACAATTCAAAAAGACTGGCTTCAAACTTCCCATGGAGAAAGGATGGAGAAGTCAATGTCGTAGCCTCACAACCAAGGGCACCACAACCATTGGTAATCCCACAAGGACAAAGGAAAGACAAATTTATAAGGCCACCCAAATTTTTTGATCCATTCCCCATGCCACCAAGCCAATTATTACAACACTTGGTTAAGGCATCCTTGGTGGATATCAAGCCTTTAGCTTCTCCAGTCGGGCTACTCCCGCAAAGATACACTGCTGACACCAGATGTGAGTACCATGCTAACTCTTTGTGGGACACCATAGAACAATATTGGGAATTCAAGCATAAAGTTCAGGATTTGTTAGAATCTCAAGACATCACCTTTGAGAAGCCTAACATCAAATCAAACCCTATGCCTCTGCACGATGGGCCAACAATAAATGCGATCGAGGTGGTCACTAACTTTGGGGAAATCATAAAGCCGAAAATCCCTATCAACCTGTTGAAAGAATATCCGTTCGAATGTGGATTCTTGTTAGAGCATAATAAAGATTTTGAAATAACTCTGCAAAAGCTGGTGGATCAAGGGATAGTCCAATTTGGACTATACCCTGAGGAAAAATATGTAGCCACAATTGGAGGAAAAAAGCCACTAGTAATCCCATGCCAGGGCCCAAGCCTTACCAAGAAAACTCTAGTCATCCCATGGGGAGAATGAGCAGAGATCACAAGAAGGGCACCTAAGCAGACTCTCTTAATACCCACCACTCCAAAATCCAGAATGGTAATTAAGGGACCGTCACCTATCCCTTATGAAAATAACAAGGCAGTACTATGGAGATATAACTCAGCTGTGTACATCAATGGAGTGAAGCAAGAAAGCGGGCCATCACCAAGTTAAGGACCTGCAATTTTAAACATAGTGGGGCCAGGAGGTATGACCCGAAGTGGTCGGATTTTTGGAGCCGAACTATCAAAAAAGACAGATGTGATTCCAATGAAGGACAAAGGAAAAGCAGTGGTTGATACAAATCAAGAAACAAAACCTCCGAGCAAAGACTTTACCGATCAAGAGGCAGAAGAGTTTATGAAAATAATCAAAAAAGTGACTACAGAGTGGTGGATCAGCTTCACCAAACTCCAACAAAAATCTCCATACTCTCACTACTAATCAACTCTGAAGCACATTGGGAGTCTTTGATGAAGGTGTTAAGTTTAGCTCATGTCGCAAAGGAAATTTTAGTGAATCAATTTGACAATGTCGTAGCAAATCTAACGTCCGGATCCTACATGGGTTTCGCAACATTAAATTACCACCACATGGTCGAGCTTATAACAAGGCACTCCACATTACCATCCAAATAGGTACTACCCATTTGTCCAGGGTTCTTACTGACACCGATTCTGCTCTTAATGTGTTACCAAAGTCAAGTCTCATAAAGTTAACAATAGACGACATGGTAATGAGACCAAGTTCTATGATAGTAAAGGAATTTGACAGTTCTTGAAGCTCGGTGTTAGGAGAGGTGGACTTTCCAGTTAAGATTGGGCCGCATATCTTCAATATAAATTCCCAAGTCATGGATATCGAACCCGCATACACTTGCTTACTGGGGAGACTTTGGATCCATGCTCCAGGGGAAGTATCCTCGACCCTGCATCAAAAATTGAAGTTCCCAGTGGAAGTGAAGTTAATCATAATTGACGGTGAGGAAGACATCTTCGTAAGTCATATTGAATCGTACAGATATATCAGTGCCGACGAAGACTGTATAGCTACCCCGTTCCAAGCCTTGGAAATTGCTTCAATGGTGACATTACCAATCGAGAAGGGTAACAAGACTAAAGTGACATCATGGAGAGATCTGCAAACGATTATGGGATGTGATGCCTTGAAACACTAGGGAAAGCTCCCAGAAATTCCTGAGAAGAAGAATCGCTTTGGTTTGAGCTATGAATCGTCGAAATCTACTCTAAAAGGAAAATCATGTTTCCCTCCGATACAAGAGACTTTTTTTCAGCAAACGAACAAAGCATGGCAGACATATGGCAATTATATCAAGAAAAATCAATACCAAAAGGGCGAATGACTACATCAGAGAGGGCGCCCCAGGAGAAGAACTCAAAGGATAGACTGTTGTGGAGATTCCTGAGATATTATTCTTTTCTAAGTAATGTTCCTTGTTTTAAAAGAACCTATGTCAAACCCGAGGCATAGGGGTTGCTTGTAAGGGTTTTCCCTGTTCTTGTTTCAGATAATATTTACAATTAATAAAAGTTATATTCTGTTTTCAATTAAGATCATTGTCTTTCTTTTGCATTTATCAATTAAATTTAAAAATGGAAATACTTTCTCTGCATACGCATTTTCAAATCCCAAGCACTAAAATATGCAACAAAACATGATAAATGCCCAAAATTATCGATAACGTTACTGCTACGACCCAATACGATTTTGATGCTCATATCAACCAAGCCGAAATGGAAGATGACGAAGATCTTGAACTCCCCGATGAAATGGAAAGGGAAATAGAGCGAAAGGTCGACAACATACGACCATGTCAAAAGGCTCTTGAGACCATTAACCTGGGCACAAAGGAAGATCCGAAAGAAATAAAGCTAGGGGCAATGTTGGAGAAGAGCGTCAAAGACAAGCTAATCAAGTTATAACGTTAGTATCTGGATATATTCACTTGGTCCTACAAGGACATGCCAGGGTTGGATACAAACATCGTGGTGCACAGACTACCTCTTAAAGAAGGGTGTTCTCCAGTCAGACAAAAACTCAGATGAACTCGTCCAGATATGTCCATCAAAATCAGAGAAGAGGTTCTCAAACAGTTTGATGCAGGGTTCCTAGCAGTGATAGATTATCCACCCTGGATAGCTAACATTGTACCGGTACCCAAGAAGGATGGCAAATACGCATGTGTGTAGATAATCGAGACCAAAACAGGGCAAGCCCCAAAGATGATTTCCCGTTACGCCACATAGATGTCCTAGTGGATAATTCAGGTCAAGCCTCAGATTCTCATTTATGGACGGTTTCTCGGGCTATAATCAGATCAAAATGGCGCCTGAAGACATGGATAAGACTACCTTCATGACACCTTGGGGACCTTTCTGCTACAAAGTGATGCCATTCAGTCTCAAAAACGCAGGGGCAACCTATCAGAGTGCAATGGTCACGTTATTCCATGATATGATCCACAAAGAGTTTGACGTATACGTAGATGATATGATTGCCAAATCCCATACAGAGGAGGAACACATCATACATCTGCAAAAGTTATTCGAGCGGCTACGTAAGTTCAGACTGAGGTTAAACCCGAATAAATGCACATTTAGTGTCAGATCAGGAAAATTGTTAGGTTTCATTGTAAGCCAGCAAGGTATCAAGGTGGACCCCGACAAAGTAAAAGCTATACAAGAGATGCCCACACCAAGGACATAAAAATAAGTATGTGGTTTCATAGGGCGATTGAATTACATCTCAAGGTTCATATCGCATCTAACAGCTACATGCGAGCAAATATTCAAGTTACTACGAAAAGATCAGACGGTAGTATGGAATTATGATATTCAAACCTCCTTCGAGACAATAAAACAGTATCTTCCAGAGCCACCAATCTTAATGCCTCCAGTCCCCAGAAGACCACTCATCATGTATTTGACAGTGCTCGAAGGATCAATGGGTTGTGTTTTGGGACATCACGATGAAACAGGTAGAGAGGAGCATGGAATTTATTACCTCAGCAAGAAATTCACTGACTGCGAAACCAGGTACTCACTCCCCGAGAAAACTTGTTGCGCATTGGCTTGGGCTACCAAGAGGTTGAGGCAATATATGTTAACCCACACTACATGGTTAATAGCAAGAATGATCCTCTAAAGTACGTGTTTGAAAATCCAGCTCTTACCGGGATAATCGAACGATGGCAGATGCTACTATCAGAATACGACATCTAATATTTCACACAGAAGGCCATCAAAGGTAGTATACTAGCTTATCATATGGCTCACCAACCACTATCAGAATATCAGCCCATGAAGTTCGACTTTCCCAACGAGAATGTCATATTCATAGCTGACTACAAAATACCCGGACCTGACGAAGGGCCCAAGCTAGAGGCACGCTGGACACTCATGTTCGACGGGGCTTCAAATGAACTAGGTCATGGTGTAGGGGCAGTATTGACATCTCCAAAGAATTATCAGAAACCCTACACTGCAAGGTTGTGTTTTGACTACACCAACAACATCGCTGAATATGAAGCCTGTATACTAGGACTGGAAGCTGCCATCAATTTAAGAATAAAGCACCTCAAAGTATTTGGGGATTATGCATTAGTCATATACCAGGTTAATGGTGAATGGGATACTAAACACCCCAAACTGATTCCATGTCGGGATCACGTTTTAAAGTTATCCGCAGAATTTACAGAGATCACTTTCAATCATATCCCACGAGAAGAAAATCAAATGGCAGACGCCCTGGCAACTCTATCAGCTATGTTCAAAGTGACTTGGCCGAATCACGAACTACGTATTACGATCAAACATTTCGAAGATTCTACACACTTCCTTGCTATTGAGAAAGGGCCTGACAACAAGCCTTCGTTTTATGACATCAAGAAGTACCAGGAATGGCAGGAATATCCATAAAATTCCTCTATCATTGACAAGCTAACCTTGTGAAGGTTAGCTTCAAAGTTCTTTCTGAGTAATATAGTGGTATACAAAAGAAACTACGACACGGTAATACTTAGGTGTGTGGAAAAGTGTAAGTGTTTGTTTTTTGGCATTAATTTTTGGTAAAACCAGATTTGCGAATGTCATGACTGATGTCATAACATTCTGGGATAAAGGTAAATTCTGCAGAAGGAATGTTCTACAGGAACAACTCAGTATGAGTGAATATCATGATGATTAAGCTATGATCATATGTACTGAATTCTACCAAAATCAGTGCGCAGGATACATGATGTCATAACCAATGTTAAGACATCCTGTACTGATCAAGTTGTTGTGCAGATTTATTGTTCCTGAGAATTTTCAGGAATCTGGTATGCTACTTTGAGTTGAAGTATATTGTCCAGATCAGATGCTCACGTGGATATTAGGTTAACCTTGCTTAACCCTAATCTGTTATGATGAAAACTCAAGACCAAGTCTTTAGGTTAACTTTGGTTAACCCTAGCTATTTTTATGGAAGCCCTAAATGAAGAATAGACTGCATATATATTTCTCATGAATCCTAATGGTGAGCAGCGCTTTTGACAGAAGATCAATAAGGCATTGTATAGTTATAACTACTGTGAGCCAAGCAATTATCATTTTGATAAGTTACTTGGAGTAGGATTTGGTTGTAAGGGTTGTTTATCACTCAAAGCTTTGAAGCACGAGTGTTGTGTCTCGTGATTAAAGCTTTGAAGCAAAATCAGGTGTGTGTATTGAAGAATGTCTTCATAATCTTATTAATCAGTAGATTAGTATCACTGCTGTGATTGAGGGGGAGTGAGTAGGAACTCAGGTTTAAGTAGGACTTAGATTGAAGTTGCATTGTGTAGGTCTTAAGTGAAGGAGATAAACTGTTTGGTTTATTCCTAAATTAATACCTCTTATAGTGAATTTCCTCCCTGGCTTGGTAGCCCCCAGATGTAGGTGTTGTTATACACTGAACTGGGATAACAATTGATTGTGTTCTTTACTGTCTGTTAGATTATTGTTTGATTGGTGTACAATTTGTCAGATACGATGTCATAACATTCACTGTGACATTAAGTATTTGTTGCCTGAATTTCAATTGGCATCAGAGCAGGCACCCTGCCTGTCTTTCTGGGTGAGATCTAGGGATATTATTTTCTGGCGCTATGGACAAGGAAGGAGGATTTGGGAACATACCACCTATTCTGGATGGATCAAATTATGACTAATGGAAACCTCGTATGATTGCTTTCTTGAAGTCACTGGACAAAAAGGCTTGGAGAGCTGCTGACAAAGGATGGAACCATCCCACCATAACTGGGAAAGATGGGAAGACTAGTCTGAAACTTGAGGAAGAATGGAGCAAAGAAGAAGATGAGTTAGCCTTGGGTAACTCTAAAGCATTGAATGCATTGTTTAATGGAATTGATAGAAACATATTCAGACTAGTACATCAATGTGAACTGGCCAAGGATGTTTGGGACACTCTCAAAACCACCCATGAGGGTACATCCAAAGTAAAAATGTCAAGACTTCAGATGCTCACTACCAAATTTGAGAATCTAAGGATGATGGAAGATGAGACCATTCATGAGTTTCACATGATCATCTTGGAAATTGCCAACACCTTAGGAGCATTGGGAGAAAATATGTCAGAAGAAAAGCTGGTGAGAAATATTCTCATGATCCTTGCCTAAAAGGTTTGCAATGAAAGTGACTGCTATAGAGGAAGCTCAGGATATCTGCAACTTGAAGGTTGATGAACTCATTGGGTCACTTCAGACATTTGAGATGGGGATCAGTGACAATGTTGACAAGAAAAACAAGAGCATAGCCCTTGTATCCAATACTGAAGATGAAAGCAAGGAGAGTGATGAAGAGAATATTTCAGAAGCTATAGCTATGCTTTGAAGGCATTTCAACAAACTCATCAAGAGAATTGACCCAAAGTCAAGGTCAAATGTCAAGAACATTTCCTCTGACATTAGCAGATCCTATGACTCCAGCAGAAGAACTAAGTCTTAAGAAAAGGGAAATCAAAGTAGAGGAATCCAATGCCATGGATGTGAAGGATATGGGCATATTCCAGCTGAATGTCCTACCTTTCTAAAGAAACAAAAGAAAGGAATGTCTGTTACTTGGTCTGATGGTGACTCAGAAAGTAACTCTGAAGAAGAATCTGCTAAACTAGTTACTGCATTATCTGGTATTTGTAACTCCGATAATGATTCTAGTGATGAGGAAGTGACATTTGAAGAACTTGCTAACTCCTACAAGAAGCTATGTATCAGAAGTGCTGAAGTCTGACAGCAAAATGAGAAATAGAAAAAGCTCATAGTGAAGTTGGAGACTGAGAAGAAGGCATACACTGCTACTATAAGCCATCTCGAAGGTGAAGTTCTAATGTTGAACTCCAATCTTGATCAGATGACTAAGTCTGTCAAGATGTTAACAAATGGAACTGACAAGTTGGAAGAAATCCTTCAGGCTGGACAAAATGCAGGAAACATGTCTGGTCTAGGATTTGTGGCTGCAAAGAAATTTGCTATTGACAAGAAGAAGACCAGGCCTGATAAACAAATGTCAAAGCAGATGTCACAACATAGGAATCAACATCAAGAACAGAGAAATATGAAGAAAAAGTATCAAAGATGGAGATGTCATTATTGTGGAAGGTTTGGTCACATAAAGCCATTCTGCTTCAGATTATATGGATATCCTAATCAGACCCCATATGTCAAACCTAAGACTAACAAGGCACCATATACTCAACAGTGGAAGAAAAAGACTGCATCCCTGATAGCTCACACCTCCCTTAGAGTTTCTGCCAAGGAAGACTGGTACTTTGACAGTGGATGCTCTAAACACATGACTGGAATCAAGAATATGTTGAATGATGTCAAACCTCATACTACTAGTTATGTCACTTTTGGAGATGGTGCTAGAGGAGAAATCAAAGGAGTTGGAAACTTGGACTGCCTTGGAGTTCCAAACCTAAATGAAGTGTTGCTGGTAAATGGTTTGACTGCTAATCTCATAAGTATCAGTCAATTATGTGATCTAGGATTCAAGGTCAAATTCACCAAGTCTGAATGTCTTGTAACTAATGAAAAACAAGAAGTTATAATGAGAGGAGTCAGATCAAAAGACAACTGTTACTTATGGGAGTCTGAGAACACTAACTACTATTCTGTGTGCTCCATAGCCAAAGAAGAAAAGGAAGTGAAACTGTGGCACCAAAAACTTGGTCATTTACATCTTAGAGGGATGAAAAAGATCATATCCATGGAGGCTGTCAGAGGGATTCCAAGGCTTCAGATTGATGAAGGGAGAGTCTGTGGTGAATGTCAGGTTGGAAAGCAAACTAGAATGTCACATCCAAAGACAAGAAATCTGACCACCTCTAAGGTGCTAGAACTTCTACATATGGATCTGATGGGTCCCATATAGGTGGAAAGTCTTGGTGGAAAGAGATATGCCTATGTTGTTGTGGATGATTTTTCCAGATTCACCTGGATAAACTTCATTAGGGAAAAGTCTGATGTATTTGATGTATTTAAGGAATTGTGCAAAAGAATTCAAAGAGAAAAAGAAGGATGCATTGTCAGAATCAGAAGTGATCATGGTAAGGAATTTGAAAATAGTAAGTTTGATGAGTTCTGTTCCTCAGAAGGAATCAATCATGAGTTCTCTTCACCTATAACTCCTCAACAAAATGGAGTTGTGGAAAGGAAAAACAGGACTATACAGGAATCTGCCAGAGCAATGATACATGCCAAAAAGCTTCCTATTCATTTTTGGGCTGAAGCTATGAATACAGCTTGTTATGTCCATAACAGGGTCACCTTGAGAAAGGGAACATCATCCACCCTTTATGAACTATGGAAAGGAAGAAAGCCTACACTGAAGTACTTCCATATCTTTGGGAGCAAATGCTATATTCTGACAGATCGTGAACAAAGGAGAAAGATGGACCCTAAAAGTGATGAAGGAATATTCCTAGGATACTCTACCAACAGCAGAGCATATAGGGTGTTCAATTCCAGGACCAAAGTTATGATGGAGTCTATAAATGACATAGTTGATGATCACCATAAGGAAACAAATGTCCCATATGATGTTGATACATTCTTTGAGACTTCAACACAAGTGTCTAAAAAGGATGATGTGCCTAATCCTACTCCATCAGAGTCTGAATCAAAGGAAGCTAACAAAGATCCTTCCATCAGAATTCAGAAAGATCATCCTAAGGAACTCATCATAGGAGATCCTAACAGTGGAGTCACTGCAAGATCTAGAGAAATCATCACAAACTCTTGCTTTGTGTCTAAGATTGAACCAAAAAATGTTAAAGAGGCTTTGACTGATGAATACTGGATTGGAGCAATGTAAGATGAATTGAACCAGTTCAAGCAACATGAAGTATGGGAGTTAGTTCCTAGACCAGAAGGAACAAACATCATTGGCACAAAGTGGATCTACAAGAACAAGTCAGATGCTGAAGGAGTTGTCACATGGAATAAGGTAAGGCTTGTTGCTCAAGGATACACTCAAGTTGAAGGGGTTGATTTTGATGAGACTTTTTCTCCAGTAGCCAGACTGGAATCAATCAGACTTCTATTGGGAGTTACTTGTCTCCTTAAGTTCAAGCTGTTTCAGATGGATGTGAAGAGTGCCTTCCTAAATGGGTACTTAAATGAGGAAGTGTATGTGGAACATCCTAAAGGATTTGTGGATCCAAACTGTCCTGATCATGTCTACAAATTGAGGAAAGAATTATATGGTCTGAAACAAGCTCCTAGAGCTTGGTATGACAGGTTGACAAAGTTCCTGACTGTCAAAGGATACAGGAAAAGAGGTTTGGATAAAACTCTTTTTGTCAAGGATGAAGGAGGAAATATAATGGTAGCTCAAATTTATGTTGATGACATAGTGTTTGGAGGAATGTCAGGTAAAATGGTTAAACATTTTGCTAACCAGATGCAAGCTGAATTTGAAATGAGCCTCATGGGAGAATTGACCTACTTTCTTGGACTACAAGTCACACAAATGGAAGACTCAATTTTTCTGTCTCAAAGCAAGTATGCAAAGAATATTGTCAAGAAGTTTGGGATGGAGAATGCCAGTCATAAAAGGACTCCTGCACCTACTCATTTAAAGTTGTCCAAAGACACAAGTGGGGAAAATGTGGATCAAAGCTTGTACAGAAGCATGATAGGAAGTCTGCTATACTTAACAGCCAGCAGACCTGACATTGCCTTTGCAGTTGGAGTATGTGCAAGATACCAGGCTGAACCCAGAGTAAGTCACATCAACCAGGTGAAAAGAATTCTGAAGTATGTGAGTGGAACTTACAATTATGGCATGTCGTACTCCCATGGATGTGAACCAATTATGTCTGGTTATTGTGATGCTGATTGGGATGGCAGTGCTAATGATAGAAAGAGCTCCTCTGGAGGATGCTTCTTTTTGGGAAATAATCTTGTGTCTTGGTTCAACAAGAAACAAAATTGTGTATCTCTATCTACTGCTGAAGTTGAATAAATAGCAGCTGGTAGTAGCTGTTCTCAAATGATCTGGATGAAACAGATGTTGACTGAGTATAATGTCACACAAGATGTCATGACATTATACTGTGACAATTTGAGTACAATTAACATATCCAAGAATCCTATACAGCACAGCAGGACTAAGCATATTGATATTAGATATCACTTCATCAGAGATCTTGTGAAGGATAAGGTGATTAAGCTGGAACATGTTGCCACTGAACTACAACTGGCTGATATTTTTACCAAGGCACTTGATGCTAGTCAGTTTAAGAATTTAAGGGGAAAGCTGGGTATTTTCCAATATGAAGAGATGTAGCAATTAATTTTTCTTAATAAAAGGATTGAAAGAAATATTTTAATCAAGTTTCTTCTGATTGGGCTAATCATTTGTTTCCCTCTTTCTTTCCAAAAGTTTAAGAAGAGGAATAGACATATTTATATCTCCCTCTTCTCAGTTTGCTGCATCACTCTCCATTCCCTCAAAAGAAAATTTCATACTTGCTGTCACTTGTATTCTCAATCTCTCAAAATGTCTCAACAATCTGTGTCATCATCTTCATCAAAGGCAACTGCATCTTCCTCACCCTCTGACACCAAACCTATGGCAATCATAAACCCCATGGATGCTGATGTCCTTGAGGTAACCACACTTTATGCAATGGCAGCTGATCCTACTAAGGTCAAGAAGCTACGAACCAGACATGTAAGAAGATCACAAGCTTCTCCCTCTGGTAAATCTTCTCAACCATCATCCTCTTTTCCTCCAGAGATAGCTAATAGGGAAGGTTCTGCTTATGTTCATCAAGCTATTTCCAGACTAGTCACTAGGATTCTTAATGAGAATAACTCTGTTCCTGGTATACCTGTACCATTGAACCAAGAAACTGCTAGGCCTAATTTATAAAGTGATCCCAATGTCACTCAGAATGTTGAGACACCTGATGACAACATTGGAAAATCTCTAGAGAAACCTGATGATCACCAGACCACTATTGACAAAGTTGTTGAACCTCCTGTCATTAATGTTGATGAAGAATTTTCTGACAATGATTTAATTCTTAATATCAAACCTAGCATAGCAAGAAGGATGATGAGTAGAAAAGAAAAGAAGACTGTTGCCTAAAGCCCCTCCAAAGAGAAGGCTACTGAAGTTGTTCATGAGAAAGCTAGGCCTGAGAACAAGGCTAGAGAAGAAGCTAAGAAGGATCAAAAGGCTGGAACTTCTAAAGGGAAGGGTAAGGTAAAAGCTAGGGTATCTATTGGTAGTCTCTTAAAACCCTTGAGATAACCTATAGCCAAGAAAAGAAAGGCAGATGAACCCTCTGAATCTAATAAGGATTCAGACATTGATTTTGATGTTGAGAGCAATGCTCCAGACATTTCTCTCAGGAAGAAACCCTCTTCTAGCAAACTGCTTAAGGTTCCTGAGGTTGCCATTGACAACATCTCCTTTCACCATCCAGAAAATGCAAGCAGGTGGATGTATGTATTTCTGAAAAGGATTGCCTTAGAGAGGGAACTGAACAGAAGTTCTATTGAGTGTAAGGAAGTCATGGATCTCATCAAGGTTGCTGGCCTGATGAAAACAGTGGTCAAGTTTTCCAACTACTATGAGATTCTTGTCAAAGAATTCATAGTAAATTTGTCTGGTGGATGTGCTGATGGAAAGTCAGCTGATTTTAAGAGTGTTTATGTAAGAGGAAGGAAGGTAAGTTTCTCTCCTACTGTGATAAACAAATACCTAGGGAGGCCTGATGATGCTCAGCCTGAGCTTGAAGTTACTGACAACCAGGTTTGTCAAACCATCACTCCCAAGCAAGTCAAGCATTGGCCCTTGAAAGGGAAGCTAACTGCAAGCAAGTTGAGTATGAAGTTTGCCATACTGCACAAAATTGGTGCAGCTAACTAGGTTCCCACCAACCACAAATCCACCATTTCCACTGGTTTGGGATGATTTATCTATGCTGTTGGAACCATAACAAACTTTGAGTATGGCAACTACATCTTTGATCAAACATTGAAACATGCTGAGAGTTGTGTTATTAAAGGCCCTATTGCTTTTCCCTCTCTCTTGTGTGGTATAATTATTGATCAGTATCCTGATATCCTAGTTGAAAAGGACTCTGTGCAAAAGAGCCCCTGCACTTGGTTTTCACTATAAGCTGTTTCAGGGAACACATGTCCCTGACATTGTTATGACATCTGCTGAGACATCAAATGTCAAAGCTCATTCCAAGAGAGCTGATGTTATAGTTGTTCTAAAAGAAACATGCAGAGAGCATGATGCAAGAAAAAGGACTCTTGAAGAGCTGATTGCTAGTCTGGAATAGGAGGAGAATGAAGAACAAATGAGGGAAGAGGATGTTAATGAACATCATGATGGTTCTGCAAGAAGCTCACCAGAAGATGCTGCTGAAAATAGTGCTTCCTCAGGGGATGACAGTACCTGAAGGTCTGTGTTTGCTGAGTTGAAAAGATTGTTGCTGGAACTTGTTGCTGCTATTTGATACCTTCTCTCTATCTCTGTGTATTTTGGATTTCCTTTTGATGACTGTATAACTTGAAGTACTAGTACCTTTGGCCCCTTTATGGCTAAAAAGGGGGAGAAGAAATTGTGGCAATTTTGGTAGAATTAGATATTGGTAGTTAGATTAGCTATTATTAAAATTTTTGTTGCATTCTAATCTCTGATTGTTTAGGGGTTTTAGCCAAAAATTTGCCAAAAGGGGAGTTTGTAAGTGTTTGTTTGTTGGAATTAATTTTTGGTAAAACCAGATTTGCGAATGTCATGACTGATGTCATAACATTCTGGGATAAAGGTAAATTCTGCAGAAGGAATGTTCTACAGGAATAACTCAGTATGAGTGAATATCATGATGATTAAGCTATGATCATATGTACTGAATTCTACCAAAATCAGTGAGCAGGATACATGATGTCATAACCAATGTTAAGACATCCTGTACTGATCAAGTTGTTGTGCAGATTTATTGTTCCTGAGAATTTTCAGGAATCTGGTATGCTACTCTGAGTTGAAGTATGTTGTCCAGATCAGATGCTTACGTGGATATTAGGTTAACCTTACTTAACCCTAATCTGTTATGATGAAAACTCAAGACCAAGTCTTTAGGTTAACTTTGGTTAACCCTAGCTATTTTTATGGAAGCCCTAAATGAAGAATAAACTGCATATATATTTCTCATGAATCCTAATGGTGAGCAGCGCTTTTGACAGAAGATCAATAAGGCATTGTATAGTTGTAACTACTGTGAGCCAAGCAATTATCATTTTGATAAGTGACTTGGAGTAGGATTTGGTTGTAAGGGTTGTTTATCACTCAAAGCTTTGAAGCACGAGTGTTGTGTCTCTTGATTAAAGCTTTGAAGCAAAATCAAGCGTGTGTATTGAAGAATGTCTTCATAATCTTATTAATCAGTAGATTAGTATCACTGCTGTGATTGAGGGGGAGTGAATAGGAACTCAGGTTTAAGTAGGACTTAGATTGAAGTTGCATTGGGTAGGTCTTAAGTGAAGGAGATAAACTGTTTGGTTTATTCCTAAATTAATACCTCTTATAGTGAATTTCCTCCCTGGCTTGGTAGCCCCCAGATGTAGGTGTTGTTATACACTGAACTGGGTTAACAATTGATTGTGTTCTTTACTGTCTGTTAGATTACTGTTTGATTGGTGTACAATTTGTCAGATACAGTGTCATAACAGTCACTGTGACATTAAGTATCTGTTGCCAGGATTTCAAAAAGTAAGAAGCAGGTACGCTCATGAGAGAAATCCACGAGGGTACTTTCGGAACTCATACAAATGGGCACGCCATGGCTAGAAAGATTCTGCGAGTATGGTATTACTGGTTAACAATGGAAGCTGATTTTTATCACTACACGAAGACGTGTCATAAATGTCAGATCTATGCTGACAAGATAAATGTACCACCGACTCTTCTAAATGTCATGAGCTCCCCTTGGCCATTCTCAATGTGGGAATTGATATGATTGGTATGATCGATCCAAAATCATCCAACGGACACCGCTTTATATTGGTAGCCATTGACTACTTTACCAAATGGGTAGAAGCAGCGTCCTACGCCAACGTAACAAGTCAAGTGGTTACATGCTTCATCAAACAAAACATCATATGCAGGTACGGTGTCCCAAGCCGGATAATTACAGATAATGGGTCTAATTTAAACAACAAGATGATGAAGGAACTTGCGACGACCTCAAAATCGAGCATCATAATTCCTCACCATACAGACCAAATATGAACAGGGCCGTCGAAGCAGCCAACAAAAATTTCAAGAAGATCATTCAGAAGATCGTAAATAAATACAAAGATTGGCACAAAATGCTTCCCTTCTCCTTGCATGGCTATTTCACCTCTGTGTGCACATGGATAGGCGCGACTCCTTTCTCACTAGTATATGGCATGGAAGCGGTACTCCCGGTGGATGTTGAGATACCATCACTTCAGGTTCTGAAGGAAACAAAGCTGCAAGAAGCAGAGTGGGTGCAGACACGACTTGACCAACTCAACCTTATTAAAGAAAAATGATTGATAGCTTTGTGTCATAGTCGGCTACATCAAAAGAGAATGAAGAGAGCACTCTACAAGAAAGTCCACCCTCGGGTATTCAAGGAAGGGGATCTAGTGCTCAAGAAGATTCTACTACCTCGCCTCGATTCATGTAGTAAATGGACACCCAACTATGAAGGTCCATATGTAGTCAAAACAACATTCTCTAGAGGTGGTCTCATCCTCAAAACAACGGATGGGGAAAAACTACCGCATCCGGCAAATTCAGACGCAGTCAAAAAATACTATGTATAAAAAGCTCGCTAAGCTCGAACCTTAAAATGGCGAATTAGGAAAAAAGGAGCGCCCAGGTGGATTAAAAACCCTAAAGGGAGATCTAGGCAAAAATTAGGGGCCTATAATAAAAAACTATCCCGGTGGATTGAAAACCTAAAATGGCAATCCCGGCAAAAATTAGGAATCATTCAAAAAGAAATAAAGAACAAAAAGACTGCGATCTAAGAGTTACAACTACGAACCACGAAGGGAAGGATAGATTCAAATCATACAACTCAGAAGAAAAGGAGATAAGATCATCAAAGGATATGGGGCAAGAACACTAGAGATTATTATTTTTCATTTCCATTTACTGTTTTAAAACTTTATGTAATGACCTCTTTCTAGGAATTGCATCTTGTATTCTCTCCTACTCAGAGGCATATAAATAAAACATTTGTTTTCTTTACATATTTCGAATTATGTGTTTCTTTTATCAGATTTGTTTACAAAATACAACGATTATGACTTGTGAATATTGTCTTGAAATCATTTTGGGGAATTAACAAAATAAAAGCATTTGACAAAACATTGCAAAAACATCTTGGTTAGAAAGATATTGAAAGAAAATCCACGTCTACGTCCATATACATGGTTATGCTCACTTCTACGTTTACGCATCCGTACACAAAGTCTATAGCACCTATGCCTACACTTGCAACACGAGGACTACGTTTGCACGCGTCCACACACATGTTTACCCCTGCGTCAACAATGCAAATTCTATACGCATGTCCGCGTCTACGCCTACACTTACAACTTAAGAGTCTACGTATATGCCAATATCTACGTCTACACCTACGCACATGCCATTACATACGTCTACGTCTACACACGCGCTCACAATACAAAACCAATGTTAAAATTTTGCTAACATTGTCCACTGTGTTCAAGATCAACAATGCTACGACAACAAACAACGCTCGGGATTGGTAACTCTAAGCCAATGGTTTAAAGGAGAGAATCACAAAAATAGTCTTCATAACATTTCAAAGCATACGCGCATCTTACACACCTTTCATACATACACACATTTTGCATATCTCAAGCATACATACACTATGCATTCTCGCATACAATACGCATATATCCAAGGTTCCATATCGATGTCAAACATCATACATTTCACATACATCTAAATATATCGATATCAGACATCATACGCTTGTATCATGCAGCAAACAAACAATACTACCCTCGATTCAATCATCTAAGGGTCCATTAACCAAATACTTTTCCTGCAATCTAACCTATCATCTAAGTCTCCATGCCGTGACGCGTTCAGCCCATTACCTAAGTCTCCATACAATAATGAACAAAATTCAGCACATTGCCTCTACCGCAATGCATTCTCATAACTCAACACATTGCCTTTAAGCCGCAATGTATCCTCAAAAATCAAACAAATTTCCTCTAAGCCGCAATGTATTCCCAAACTCAACACATTGCCTATAAGCTGAAATGTATTCGCAAACTCAACACATTGCCTCTAAGCCGCAATGTATCCTTAAAACTCAAACACATTGCCCATAAGCCGTAATGTATTTGCAAACTCAGAACATTGCCTCTAAGACGTAATGTGTTATCCAAACTCAACACATTTCCTCTAAGCCGCAATGTATTATCCAAACTCAACAAATTCCTTCTAAGCTGCAATGTATTATCCAAACCAACACATTGCCTCGAAGCCGCAATGTATCCTCAAAACTCAAAACATTGCCTCTAAGCTGCAATGTATTCGCAAACTCAACACATCGCCTCTAAGCCGCAATGTATTCACAAACTCAGAACATTTCCTCTAAGCCGCAATGTACTCGCAAACTCATAACATTTACTCTAAGCCGCAATGTATTATCCAAACCAACGCACTTCCTCTAAGCCGCAATGCGTTCTCCGAACTCAAACACATTGCCTCTAAGCTGTAATGTATTCACGCTCAAAACATCGCCTCAGACTTCAAGCAGCGATGTCCGAAACCCAATTTGACTTATCGCCTCAAACTTCACACAACGATCCACGAACATAGCCTGTGGCCTCAGTATTCAAGCAGCCGGGCACCATCAAGTTTCGTTCATCCTCCAAATGGGTGAATAAGCCAAGACATACGAAACTACATTTTAAGATCAAAGAATATCTGCCTCGTTATCAAACTCTTGTAAGTGATATATCTTCAGCTTTACCTACTTTCCCAAAGACTTGTAAGGGTGTGCTATATCAGTGTAACCTTATGTTTGTCAAAAAAATTTGGGATACTTCAAGTATTTAATAAACTTCCAATCAGAAAGCGCAAGACTCAAGTTTTCCCTCGCTATTCGATTGGAAGATAATTGAATAGGGGCAGCTGTCGTACCCCAAATTTGTCCTACCTCGATAATTTAATTCTTCAAGATTAAAATAAAAGAAACATTTAATTTAAGATGGAAAATCAGTATCTGGAGACCCATCTTTATCCAACTAGGGGGGTGAACCTTAAATTCAGGAGAGCGGGGCTTACTAAAATCAGAAAGACTCGTGCATCCATGGCCCCATTTGCGTATCATGTTGGCCAATGGCCCATGCGATTCAAAAATACAAATTATTCAAATAATTATTAAGATCTTATTATTAATAGTTGTTATTATTTAAAAGAGTGATTAAAATTAAAAATATTTAGGCCCATTTAAATGTTATGTGGTGTTAAATAGTGAATAGGGGGTGTATCAATAACTGAGACCCATTAAGTCTTATTATTATTTAAAAAGAAGGTTGTTTATTATTATTTTAAATAAATAAATAAGTAATATATTTGTTTTTTAAGAAAAAGGAAAAAAAACGAAAGATCAATGCTGATAATTTATTTAACTTGTTTTGTTGTTTTTTTAATTTATATTTAGTTGTTTTGGAAAAAAGGCAATTTGGGTCTGGTTTGAAATTTAAACTGTTTCGTTGTTGTATTAATAAAAATAACATGAACTGAGGCTGAAGCAATAAACGTGCAAGGCCCAATTTCCAAAATTAACGCAAGCCCAATTGCACCAACAACTCACTGTGCAAATTATCATAAAAAATTCATGCCGGTTTATGCAATAAACAACCACTGTTGAAATCAAGACTAAAACTGTATCAAATCGCAGAAAACACATATCAAATCTTGTAATGAAAATTTCCAGAACATCTAATTAACTGAACTAAATCTCAATCTTCATTACTCAATCCAATCTCAGAAATAATCTAAATTACAGAAATCGTATCAATTACAACTATACATAGTCAATTGCAATGAATTTCAAATCTCTAATAATCCTAAATCTTTTCTAATCTAAACTGTAACCCTAAATACTAAACAGTATAAAAAATAAGAAATCAGAATACAGAGGAGGATTTTGACAGAAAAAGGAAATATACAGAAAAGAAAGAGTAACCAGAGGTAGGAGACGGTAATACGAAGATAGGGAAGGAGAAATTCAAGGCGAACGGAACCATGGACCTCGCCGGAGTCGAAGAAAGAGAGAAGAGCAATTAGGGTTTTCATATCCGAAACCCTAATCGCTAGCCACTGATCACTGTCCACCACCACGTTCAATTCCTCTCCTTCTATTCACCAATCACGCCAAAGCCTCTTCAAAATCTGCGAAAAAAAGAAGAACAAGGATTAGGGCTCAAGATCCAGAATATAGAAATCGCGAAGGGGGTAAGATTCTCAGCTTTTGTTGTTGTTGTTTTAAGTGTGGATGATTGTTTAAGGGTAGCAAAAGGAGACGCGGCTTACGAAGCCGCCGTCGGTAGGTGGAGATTCAGGGAAAGAGAAAAGATTATGGTTGGTGAGAGAGAGAGAGAAGAGATGAAGGTGTTGAACTGTAAAATGAAATGGATAATAAAAATGATAAAAAGCAATTTTATTTTTCCGTCTGGATCCAATATACGTGTGTTCATGGTGTTATCATGTTCCTCTTATTATCATTCGTTTGATCATCAGTGGACGACCATGAGGCCAAGTCTACCGTATGCAGATACTCCCTCGCAACACACAAACCCCTCAAGCCTCTTCCCAGCGTATAATGGGCCTGAGCCTAGCCCTTTTCACACCCCCTCTTGCTATGTTATAAAATCAACACACCAATTCGCACCCCCCATGCATGGACTCATATCTGGGCCTGGTTCAAATTATTTACCGCACCACTTATTGTACTTGCTAATTAGAAATTGCACCCCCTGCATGAATTTATTTATTTTCTTTTATAATTCAATTATTTTATTATTCTATTTTTATACACACACACACACACAGATATATATATATATATATATATATATATATATATATATATATATATATATACAATAAATATTATTATCAAATAGTTTTAATTATTATTATTATTATATTTTGATATTATTATAATATATTGTTATAATTACTTAATTTTTTATTATTATTTATAATTATCATTTATTATTTATAATCCCTTTTTATGTAAATATTATTATTAATATATTTTTTATTTACTATTTAAATATTATTATATGTTTAAAATAAATTATTTTATATCAAAATTGCATATGTTATTTTATATATTATTTGCATTAAATCTTTTCTAATCATGCATTAATCAAGATCTTTAAAATTAATACGATTAAAAAACACAAACAAATCATCCAACTTTTTTTCTCAATTAAATAAACTAATCAACTGTTTTTTTGCAAAAGGGTTTCAAACTAGTTTTTACTTACTGCGTATTCAGTCAAAATCTCCACAATCAATACTCCCGATCGAGTGTGAGGTGATTCAAAATATGTTTATAAACCCATAAAAAACACAAACCCCATACGAACTATGAATTGGGACTCTGATTCCTCATAAGAGGATACGTAGGCATGCGATCAAAAATTGTACTGAGTTCCCCTATAAAAAATTTAAACCCTTTCCCCTTATAAAACTTAAAATTCAGTTTACCCCAAACCTAAACCTAGAGCCTAGTATCCTTGTGAACAAGGTAGATGAAAGATGCCTAACATCTTCCTTTCGTCTAATTGAGTCTGAAACCTAGAATCTATGCCTGCGATTTAGGGTTTTCTGTTAGATTCCCTTCCCTAGGATAAAACTAATAGTGGAGGCTCGTGATTTTAAAACCAGTCGCAACATTGGGTGAGGCTTTATTTATTTCAAAATCCAAAATCTATCCTCCACTTTGAGATCACGCAAATTCTCCTTTCTCATAATTGTGGGTAGTAAGTATGTTCTTCGACTCGGATAAGACGATGATGTCTTGTCTCTTAAAATTAACCAACACACTTGTGTTTTAAAATTTTTATAGGTGAACTACGAGTACCATGATCCCCAATTGCACGGAAGGTGGTACGTAGGCACTAAAGATTTGCAACTGCGGCTGGTGCAAAGATTTTAAAAAATATTTCTATTCTCATCTCCACAATCTATTTTTGTATACAATATTTATATCTAAATACACATATTTTCAAAGAGGTTCTTGCGGAGTACCGTAGATGTTTAGGGTACTAATACCTTCCCTTTGCATAACCAACCCTCGAACTTAGATCATCTCCCCCTCTTTTTGGGTTATTCACTGTTTTCCTATTCCTTTGGAAACAATAAAGCGCAGTGGCGATATTTTTATTTGATTTGTGCGAGTAAGGTCAATCCAATGGCTTAGTCTTAACATTTCTACCACTACAATAACATCCTCCTCCAGACTTCATCGGGGAACATCACACAGACTTCAATTGGGAAAACAATGTTTCTATGTCTAGATTTCCACTGGAGATAATAATACTGATTTCACTGGGTAAGATGAAAACCACATCATCGAGATATCAATTGGAGATCTCGTGCTGACTTCATTGGAGAGGATAATACCACATCATTGAGGGGAGCCCAAAATACATTCTTCAATACCAAGAGTTATGACTAGACAAACTTCCAAGGGGAGAAATTATAAAACCACATGGGGATAATCACTTTCAAAGAGAAACAATATCTCCACCATACTTGGGGATTCAAGAAGTTAAAGAATACAGCAAGAAATCAAAACTATGGGGATTTTAAATCAGACCCAGCACTTGGTGGGAGAAAACCCAAAAAGTTGACAATTGTTTCAACACTTCTTAGAAAAGATACTGCCCTTATCTAGTTGCCTTACTGGGGAATCTTGGATAGAGGCTTCAGACCATGCGAACCTGAAATAAAAATAATCAACAAATGAACCAAGATTTGACTGGGGAAATATGGGATTACAAATCCAACACCGCACCATACATCAATTGGTATAACCTCCAAATACTTTAGAAACACAAAGATCATGCGCATATCAGCAAGATTTACCTGGCAGAACTTTCCTGGGGAATACACATTTCCAAAATTTCAGAGTCCGTCCATCCTCGGAATCACTATTTTAATTTTTCTTGAATTATAAAATCTAAAGTAAAAATTAATTTGTAAATTATTTTCAAAAACAATTTTATTGTTAAATCTATGTGTTTTGAAAATTACTATCAATAATAAATGGAATCTTTGCAAATAGAATTGTAACACGGTTGGAGAACTGACTTGGGTGTTTTGCGTTTTATCGTAAATGTTGCGGATAGCAAGAGTCGCCACCGACTTTTCTTTTATCCATTAAAGGAAACGGTGAAAAGAATAGGAAATAACTTTTGATAATTTTCTTGAGTTCGGGGGGGGGGGGGGGGGGGGGGGGGGTAGGTTATGAAAAGGGAAGGTATTAGCACCCTTTTCATCCGTAGTTATCTACAGTGTTTTAATTGCTAGCTCACTTTGAAATGCTTTGTGTTTTGTGTAATTTGAGAAATGTTTTGAAGATGTTTTTGAAAGTGTTTTTTTTTGAAAGTGTGAGGTGTGAAAATGGTTTTAGTTTGTGAGCAAGCAATTACGAGCAATCTACCTACTCAAAAAGTCTTTTTTTCTTTTCCTCCTCCATTAGATAGTGCTACTTTATAATTGGTTGGTAGGGAGCCACATTATTGGATGTGAGGGATGGGCGTGGGTCATCGTACAGTCATATAAGGAAACTTGTAAGATGCTTTAGCAATTGTCATAAGGGATTGAGATCGTTTACCAAAGGCAACATCGAAGGGTCATCGAGGGACTACGATCTTTTAATTGAGGGTATTTTGCTAAAACAAACTCACGTTCGAGGGAGATGAATGTTTATATCCGAGGCAACAAGTGAGGTTTATCCTAGAGGTGTGTGTGTGCATAATGTGTTTGATTCAATTATTTGTCTTGGATTAGGGTTGTCTAATGTTTGATTTTAAATCTTGCAATACAAATCCTAATTATTAACAATAATAAGGAAAGCAGTAAATTGCAGAATTTAAATGTCCTACGCTATTACAACGCTTTGGGAATGGGGGGTACAAGTTTTTGAATGAAGGGAGGAAATAAATAAAGCCTAATTATCTATTACATACCATTGAGAATGAATAATAAATAAATGCACAAAATGTAAAGATGAAGAAGAAAAAAGAAATTATTTTTGTGGTTTTTTGATGGAGAAGGTTTTATAATTTAACCTAATCAAACTAATTAATTTTAATTGCAAGAGAGGATATCTAATTAGTTTAAATAAAACCTAAAAAATATAAGTTAATTAAAATAAAACCTAAGTCTAATTAAATTGTCTATAAAATAAGTTTTTTGAGGTTTTATTTGTTTGAAAAAAATGAAGTAAATAAAATAAAATAAAAAGAATTGAATTAAAATATTTTAAATCTAATTATTCAAGAAAAATATATATTTTGTATTTTTGGTTAAATAAAAATAAATATATAGATCAAAATAAAGAAAATATGAAGAATATAAAAATATTAGGCTAGGTTGTCAAAAGTGAAAAGGGGAGTATAAAGAAGTAAAAAAAATAAAAGGGAAGGCCCAATTCATGGAAGGACGAGGCAGTGGAAATCACAAAGAATAGAGTAAAATAATATGAAAAATGCAAAAGGGTACAACTGGGGCTCGAACCCAGGTCCATATAGGAAAGTGACTTAGCATGCGTTTCTCTGCCACTGGGGTGGCTATTTCATTTGTTCATAATACAACTTGCATTAAATTTAAAATAAACTCATTTTTGAAAATTTGAACATGGCTTCATCTTCTTCCTTCGTGTGCGCATGGATGAATATCACCATGGATAAATTTTTAACTCCTTCATTTCTCAACCATTTTCAAAAATGTAAACATGAAACTTGCTCCAAATTTCATCCCGAATTCAGCCATGTAAATAACATAAGCTATAAATCAAAGGTGATCATGAATTTCTGTTGGTACCAAATTAAAACCTAATTTTTCTGAAATTTCAACTTCAAAATTCTCCACGTATAATTAACATAAATGAAAACTAAAGGCATGGTTAGGTTCAGGGCAATGATGTCTACATTTTTTATTCACAAAGTAGCCATTAATGATGCTTGTATAGAGTTCAAAGTTGAGAAAACTTACCTTAAAATTGGAAATCGTGTTTGGAGTTTGAGCACTTCTGGAAGTGTTGTGATGATCTGGATAGCTTCATTGAACTCATAGGAAGTTATTGCAATGCTTACATTGGATTGAGAGTGGCTGGATTCTTCTAGAGAAGTCAAGTTGCAGGTTTGAGTTTTTGGAAATAGAGGATGATGAAGATGGTGTTACAGTTTTGTAGCAAGTGTTTAGATAGCCTCTATAGTTATTGAAGCTTTGTGAATGATTTAGATTTAAAACGCACAAGGGGATTAAGAGTTTAGAATTCAAAGTTAGAATGTGCAACAATGGAGGTTTTGAATGTCAATTCTGTTTTCAGTGAGTTTGAGGGGGTTAAATGGATATTGAATTCGTGTATTAGTTTGTAAATAACTTCTCTATTTATATATAAAAGGTTTGGAAGGCTCAAGTAACCAGATTTAAAAGATAACATGTTATGGTTATGTAACTTGGTTTTGAAGCAAACTTTAAACAAATTGTTCCAATGCATAATACAAGGGCTTGTAGGGTGGTTATGGGTTGTAGATATGTTTCTTTTGAGAATAGATCTTGAGTGTGTGTAGAGGGAGCAAGTGAGAGGGTCAAGAAGTTGAGATTGTGTTTAAAGCCACTTTATAAGAATGGAAGTGATAACTTTGTGCCAAAATGGAAAATTGCTTTGCACAATGGCTTAATCACTTGGATCATAGCTCAATTAGTTGTGTAAACATTAAATTATTGAGTTATTTGTAAGTTAGAAGGACTGAAAATCAAGATTATACAACACGCTTGAAAATTGGATCATAAGGTTCATCATAAAATGACCTAAAATTCAAGTTTATGATGATATATTTATCTCTTCGAAACTTCTAGCTCAAGCATGATTTCTTCAAGTTCTTAGGAATTTTGGAAAGCTTGAAAAATTTACTACAACCTTTATGTTTACCACTTTGGATAAATCCACTAGGAACTTGGTGAAAAATTTCCAAGAACTTGGGACAAAAATCTGACCAAACTTGTTAAAAATTTCACTAAGTGTTTTGTTAAAAATGTCATGACTTCAGGGGCCTATATCTCCTAATCCAAGCATTTTTTGGACATAAACCCTTAAGTAAAAAGTTGTAGAATTAATCATGCTCTACAACTTTCATGTTGCAAGTTTTCTTTGAATCATCTTGCATCTTGGTGAAAAATGGTCATGAAGTAGTGAATTTAATGAGGATAAAAACACTTAGAATTTTCTAAGTCATGGAAGTCTTGACTTTTTATTGACTTTTTTGACTTTCTTGATTCTTGATGATAAATTTTGATATTTTTGAATTTCTTGATGATTCTCGATCTTTGAAATTCAATGTTGACCAAAAAGTCAAAGTTTGATTCTTGTGTGTTAGTTGACTTTTAAGTAGTTGATCTAAATTTTAATTATCAATAACTTGATCTTTGAGGATGTTTTGAACCATGAAATTAGGTCATGATATTGTGTTTGAATCCTTGAGATCATGCTTCAAGCGATTAGGTCATGTACTAGGTCAAAAGTCAATGATCAGTCATTCTCAATCAAAATCCTAATTTTGACAATTTTTCCCCTTTGATAATTTGAGGGCTAATTTTGAGAAATTATTATCAACCCTTGATCAATTGATGAATATGACTTCAAAATGTTGATATTGGCCAAAAATCATGAAGTTTGACTGTATGTTGACCACAATTGACATTTTACCCAATACAACTGATTTTTAGTCATCTGAGAAATTGACTAAGCAATTTTGAGATGCAAGACTTGAAACTTGTTATGAGAATTCTTGAAGATCTATGATGAACCATGAAAGTCATTTGAGGCATTATAAGTCCAATTTTCCTTGTGAAAACCAAAACCCTAATTTGTGGTCTCGGTGCTTAGGAGGTGAGCTTGTCTGATCAACTCTTTGAGAATCCTTGAGCATTTGAGATATTTTGAGAAATGTCTTGAATAAAAGGGAAGGAAAATTTTTGGGAACAACATTTTCCCCTGTTCAATCTTCTTAAACCTGAAGATTTAGATTGGCATGTTCGCCATTTGCGACTTGAAGGTTGAAGATGATTGAACACTTAAGTGCCCATAAATTTGCACTCTCCTGTGCATGAAGTAAAACTATTTGTTGATTATATAGGGAATGGTATTAGATATTCCAGTTTGAGAGGTGAAGGAGATGGGCTTATATATTCCATCCAGAGGTAATTGTTGATATAAGTATTAGAATGAGTCTATGCTCGACTATATCTGAAGAATGCTTTCCAGATGCTTTTGAGTAACTTTTTATCATATAGATAGTTTTAATACGGTGGGATAACTGACTTTTTTGGTTTTATCCAAAATGTGCGGATAGCTAGAGTTGCCATCGAATTTTCTTTTATCCAACAAAGGAAAGCGTGAAAGAACAGGAAAGGCCTTTGAGAATTTTCTGAGTTCGCGGGATAGATTATAAAAAGGGAAGGTGTTAGCACCCCTTTTCATCTGTAGTTATCTACGGGCTCTTAATCGCTTACTCACTTTATTTGCTTTATGTGTGTATTTTGAAAACACTTGAAATGCCAAATATCAAGGCAGTTTGATTTATGATAACTCTTGTATCATTCCTCAAAAGTGTTGATAAAGTCTTTTGAAAATGTTTTTGAAAGTGTGAGGTGTGAAAAAATGTTTTAAAGTTGTGAACAAGCGATTAACAGTAACTACCCTTACTCAAAAGTCTTTTGCGTTATTTTCTTCTTCCGTTAGATTGTGTTATCCTACCATTAGTTGGTAGGAAGCCCTATCATTAGATGTTTGAGGGACAGACGTAGGGTCATCGTATAGTCACAAAAACCACTCGTAAGATGCTTTAGCAATTAACCTAAGGTTTTAAGATCTTTTATCGAGGAAGCTTCAAAAGGGTCATCGAGGGATTTATGATCTTATAACCAAAGGGGTACTGCTAAAATCTCCTACGTTCGAGAGACATGACTATTTGCTTTTTCAAGGCAACATGAGGGGTTAACCCTAGAGGTGAAGTGTGCACGTGATTCAATTCAGTTCATTTGTCTTGCAATTAGGGTTTTCTAATTATTTCTTTTAGATCCTGACATGCAATCCTATTAATCTAAGAAATTAACAGTAATAATAAAATAGTAAAGCAGAAATAAACATCCTACGCTATTACATCGCTTCGGGAAAGGGGGTACAAACCATAATAAATTTAGGGATAAGACAGTAAATAACCCTAGTTTAAAAATATTACAAACTGTGTGCAGATAGAACATAAGAACACGGAAAATAACGAACCCGCGAAGATTGAAACGAGTACAAGTTTGAAACCCTAGCAAATCTAATTATTTAATAAAACATTTTTTGGTATTTATTGGGGAAAAATATTTGAAATATTAACCTAGTTCTAATTATTTTTAATTAATAAAATAAATCAAAATAATTAAATTAATTAATTTGAAAAAATTAAATTAAATTAGAAAACCCTAAGTCTAGATTTTTTTATTTTATTATTAAAATAAAATTAGTTTTTATGAACAATTAAACAAATGAAATAGAGAAAGAATAATAATAAAAAAACAAGAGGAGAACTAGGCCTGGTGTAAGTAGAAATTGGGTGGTATGCGTCTGAAATTGCTAGGCCCATAACCAGCATCAGCCCAAGGTCTCGTGTGAGATTCAGTGTTACTGTCTCTTGTGAGGTCTATCATGAACGCCTGGATCTGGATCGTTTGATCTGGCGCTGTGATGGATCCAATGGTGATGATGATGGAACACATGGAATGCGTGGTACACACGCTTTCCCCTGTAACACTTGATATGAAAGAATGAATTTGAAAAATAATAGGCAAGAGGCAGGGATCGAACCCTTTCCCATACCCATAACATACACTTTAACATGCACTGCCTATACCGTTGGGACGATTTTACTTACTTGTAATATAAACACAATAATAAATTTATAATGTATATCTGGTCCTTAGTGCTGACTTTACAACAAACGCGTGCCAAGTGAGTCCTCTGCCATTTGAGTAAACCAACCAGAGGACTCCGTTATGCCAGGAAGGGTATCCGGCAAGTCAAACCACCCCAGACGATAGCTCCGGTCACCATCTTCGGTTGGCCAAAAAAGAAAACCTGTGAAATCTAATAGAAACAAGTATGAAACAACCCTACTAAACAAATTAGGCCCTTGGGAATCTGATGGCGTGACTGGTTTTCCCTGAAAAGGTCTGTATCCTGAGATACGAAGCTTGGCTGAAGCTTTTCCCTGACAATGTCAAACTTTAATCCTTTCCCTGATGTAATGGTCACAAACAATCACAAAGATCCATATGAACACATGTATGTACAAATAATCCATTTGTATTTCATGATCAAATTATTTGAGCTTGCTAAAATATACCTGACCGTTGACACTGGAAGGGGAGGTTCTGGGACGTTTCATGCCTCAGTGATGTATGGACACTACTCTAGGAGGTCTCAGGAGTATGATTGAATGCTTCAAAAGGTTTGAGAATGGTTGGATCGAATGATGTATATTTCACTTTTCTTTGAGAAATTTTGGAATTTTCGTAGGGTTTATGGAGGCAGCTACGCATATCCTTATGGTCTGATCTTGTTAAGCATATATAGTACATCATATTAGGTCAACAAAAGGAGTAATAATCCATGGCCTTGAGTGCATGATTTGTTTCCAAAATTTATTTGAAAACTTTCCAAATTTGTGAATGTCTTGTTTTAATAATATTTTCTTATTTGTCACGATTTTGACAGCTTGTTATGAGTTATTTGGGCCTCAATCTTGATGGAAACAATTTCTTGCA
Organism: Vicia faba; assembly: GCA_948472305.1. Classification (NCBI taxonomy): domain Eukaryota; kingdom Viridiplantae; phylum Streptophyta; class Magnoliopsida; order Fabales; family Fabaceae; genus Vicia; species Vicia faba. The sequence goes on along the minus strand of OX451741.1, from coordinate 161,038,634 downwards.
TGCCTTGCACCCCCATCTTGCACTTTGTTTTGATTTAATTTACATTTAAATGAAACAAATTCAAGAAAATAAATAAAAGAATCAGAATAGTGCATGGATAAGTTTAGAGGTCCTTGAGTAGGTTATAAACATGCTTGAACCCAAAAAAATAGGTCCATTAACTCAAAGATGCATTTTTGCTCAAAGTTGACTTCTTGCATTTTCACCAATTTGCCCAATTTGAACTGGTTATAACTTGCTAAATTTTCATCTTTTGAAGATGGTATTTGATGTTTTTGAAAGCTCAATATGTCCCCTAAAATCTCTCTTTTGATCATTCTTGCATTTGGAGATTTTATTTTGATGTAATTTGCCTTGACAAAAAATGCATTTTTGTTGACTTTTAAAAAGACTTGTAATGTTTTGGCTCATATCTTTCCAATGGTGCATTTTATGGACTTGAGAATATGAAAAAAGTTTTATATTATTGGATTATCTTCAAAATGAGCCTTGGTTGGGGAAAAATGGATGAAGCATCTGAAATTTATGAATGGTTAAAGTTCAGTTGACTTTTCCTAGGAAACCCTAATTTAATAACTTTTGGTTCTTGATGATTTGAGAGAATTCCTTGAGGAATCATGATCAACCCTTAATCAAATGATGAATATCACTTCAAAAAGTTCATGTTGACCAAAAATCTTGAAGTTTTGACTGTATGTTGACCAAAGTTGACTTTTTGACCAATAGAGTTAATTTTCAGTCATCTGAGCAATTGACTGAGCAAACTTATGATGCAAAGCATGGAATTTGGCATGAGAATTATTGAGGACATATTAGGAACCATGGAAATCACTTGATCCCTTTGAAACCCAAAATTCTTTATGAATAGTGAAACTCTAGTTGGAAGTCCATTGCTTAGGAGGAGAATTTGTCTGGTCAATTCTTGGTCAACCTTGAGCATTTGAGGACCTCTAGGAGTATGTTTTTGAATAAAATGGGAGCGAAAATTTTGGGGTACAACAACCGCCCCTGTTCAATTGGTCTAAACCTGCAGATTTAGATTGGCTTATCTGCCTTTCATGATCTGAAGGTGGAAGATGATTGAACATTATAGTGCCCAGAAATTTGCGCTTGTCGGTGCACAAAGTAACATTGTCGGTTGATGGTATGCTTAAATGGGCTTAAACGATGCCATTCGGAGAGATGACTGAGAATCATCGGAGATGGTCTTATAGATGCCATCCAAAGTAACCATTAACTTCAAACTAGAAGAAGAATCAGAATAAATCTTTGGTCGATTTAATCTGAGCCAGAGGATATCTTATCCGACTTCGACTGGAAGAAGTATCAGAATAAATCTTTGGTTGATTTAATCTGAGACAGAAGAGGTCTCGTTATCTTTAACTAGAAGAATTATCAAAATAGATCTTTGGTCTATTTACCCTGAGCCAGAAGATATTTATGTTCGTTTTTATCTGGAAGAAGTATCATACTTAAACCTATACTAGGTTTTACCTGAGCCATAAAATGTCTTCAACTGTAAGAAGTATCAGAATAGATCTACACTTGATCTAAGTTGAGCCAGAAGAAAATGTACTGGAAGAAGTATCAGAATAAATCCATGCTTGATCTAAACTGAGCCAACATATATTTATGCTTGTTTTTCATTTGGGAGAAGTATCAGAATAAATCTTTGGTTGATTTTATCTGAGCCACAAAAGGGTCTTCAACTGGAAGAAGTATCATAATAAATCTTTGGACGATTTACCCTGAGCCAGAAGATATTTATGTCCGACTTTGACAAGAATAAGTATCAAAATAAATCTTTGGTCAATTTAATCAGAGCCATAAGAGGTCTCTTTTCTTTAACTAGAAGAAGTATCAGGATAAATCTTTATTCGATTTAATCTGAGCTAGAAAAAGGTCTACTTGAAGAAGTATTAGAATAAATCTTTGGTCTATTTAATATAAGCCAGAAAAAGGTCTACTGGAAGAAGTATAAAAATAAATCTTTGATCGATTTAATATGAGCCAGTAGCTATCTACGACCATTTCAACTAGAAGAAGCATCAGAATAAATCTTTGATTGATTTAATCTGAGCCATAAGAGGTCTATGTCTTTAACTGGAAGAAGTATTAGAATAAATCATTTGTCGATTTAACCTGATCCGAAAAAAGGTCTACTGGAAGAATTATCAGAATAAATCTTTGGTCGATTTAATCTAAGCCAGCATCTATCTACGACCGTCTTTAACTGGAATAAGTATCAGAATAAATCTTTGATCGATTTAATATGAGTCAGAAGAGTTCTCTGTGTTTAATTAGAAGAAGTATCAGAATAAATCTTTGATCTATTTAACCTGAGCTAGAAAAAGGTCTAATGGAAGAAGTATCAAAATAAATCTTTGGTTGATTTAATCTGAGCCAGCATCTATTTATGGTTTTTTTTATCTGGAAGAAGTATCGGAATAGATCTACGTTTGATCTACGTTGAGCCAAAAGATGTTTTTTTAGAAGATTTTATGGTCATACCATTAGTTGATGATGTTAGTATGTTGATTGATCTTTTCTTGAAAAGGTAAGGAGTTAGCTATATGCAATGTCATGATGTATGAAATGCATTGCGGAATGATGCTCTCAAAATAAATGAGAGTGTGTTATATGTGTTTTATATTCATATGCTATGACATTTGTAAATTATGCATGAATTTAATATCTAAGCGTATCCGTTTCTCTTTGTAGTGTCGTTGAGCTGGGAAAAATAAATCCCCTACTGCTGCTAGAGATAAAGAATGTAATTCCCCATCTTTGTTGAAGTTAATTTTGCTGGGGATTCCTGATTTCTGTCTGAGGATATTCTGCTGGAGACTTTTGAATTCTTCTAGAGGGTAGAAGCCTTCAAGGAGAGTTGATAATTGGTCACGGTTCTTAAAACGGATAGATTGCATGCACTCTGACTGGGAATGAAAGGAAGAATATTCCTTTGATGTGAGTGGCTATTTTTCTAGAGACGGTCATCCTAGTTAATCATGCTGGAGGTAAGAGTTCTATTGGAAGAGTTTTCCAATTTTGGAAAAATAAACTTCGTTGGGGGATGAACTTCGGTAGCTAGAGAAGTAAACTCTACTGGGGAAAGAAGCTTTATAAACTGCTTGGGGAGTTTTATGAAACTATGTTGGGGAATCCAAGAAATCCATAGACCATGCTGGGAATTCTCCAAGATTTTAGGGAAATTATTGAACCATTTTATATGTTAGGAAGTGTTGGAGCAGCTGAAATCATTAGGCTATATGCTGAAGATATGGCGGTGAACTGTGGGACGATGCCTCTGTCTCTGTACCTACTGGGGAATGTATCTTTGATAAGGATGAATTTTGTTAAGATAGTCCCCTTAGGGTGGTTGTTCTGTGGGGATTTGTAGACGACTTTTAACATTGTCTTGCCTCTTAGAGCCTTTAGTAATTGTCTTTCCGTTTTTAAAGCATACATTTGTAAACGGTAATCATATTCAAATGCATATGTTTATTTAAAATAATCACTGGACGTTTTTGCAAACAAAACAAAAAAATAAAAACAAATAGTTTTGAACTTTAAAAGAGAAGTTTTATATTAATTTGAGAAGGTCTGCTATAACAAGCATCTTTGTACAAGGAGACGGACATCCTAATGAGAGAATTGTCATCATAAAAATGAGAAATATACAAAGTGCTATACAAATAAAAATAGCTAGGTGAAATAATCCCATTGGGTTTCAATTATGTTATTTCCTTTATATATTTGAGCGTCTCATTGCTTTGTTTTATGGAAGAAGTTGACTGGATTGATTCGTACCGTTCAAACTTGCTAGCGAAGTCTGGTTGTAAGGTGATCAAACGGGACATAGTCATACGCTTTCAAATCTCTAATTTTTGCCTAGACCGCCCTTTCTGGTTTTCAGTCCATCGGGATACCCTTTTTTGCTCAAGCCATCTTTTCAGGTTTTCGAGGTGTACATATTTTTACGTATATATATATATATATATATATATATATATATATATATATATATATATATATATATATATATATATATATCCCTTTTGCCCGAACCCTTTTGGTTCGCCAGGATGCCCTTATTTTTGCCTAGGCCAGTCAACCTAGCAGGTCTGTTTTCACGTGTAGTATCTTTTAACTATGTCTGCTTTTACAGGGTGTGGAAGGTCGTCACCGTCCATAGTGGTAAATATCATAGTTCCACCGAAAAATATAATCTTGATCATAAATAGTTCTTCATATATAGGAGTCCACTTTCCCCTGGGATCACCTTGTGGCAGAATATTGCACTTTATTACTAGGTCACCAACCTGATATACCTGACGTCTGACCTTCTTATTAAAAGCTTTAATCATATGTTTATGGTACATATGACCATGACAAACAGCCGCAAGCCTCTTCTCGTCAATCAGGTTCAATTGGTCAAGTCGAGTCTGAATCCATTCGTCTTTATTTAAACCTGCATCCTTCATGATTCTCAGGGAAGGGATCTGGACTTCAACGAGTAAAATAGCTTCCATACTGTATAAGAGAGAAAAAGGGGTTTCCCTTGTTGATGTACGCACTGAGGTATGATAACCGTGAAGAGAAAATGGTAACATCTCGTTCCAGTCTTTATATGTTACCGTCATATTCTGTATAATCTTCTTTATATTCTTATTGGCGGCCTCCACCACACCATTTATCTTTGGCCGATAAGGAGAAGAGTTAGTATACTGGATCTTAAATTGCATACAGAGCTCGGTGATCATATTATTATTGAAGTTACTACCATTATCTGTGATGATTCTTTCTGGGATACCATACCGACAGAAAAGATTATGCATGATGAACCGAGCCACAACGTTCTTGGTAACAGAAGCAAATGAGGCTTCCTATACCCACATTGTTAAGTAATCAATGGCAATGAGAATGAAGCGATGTCCATTGGAAGCGGTAGGTATATTCTCTCCAATCATGTCAATACCCCACATTGCTACTGGCCAAGGAGAAGTCAAGACATTTAAAGGAACCAGAGGCACATGTACTTTGTCAGCATAGATTTGGAATTTGTGACAAGTTCGGGAGTGATGATGAAAATCTGTCTCCATTGTGGACCCATAGTAACCTTCCCTCATAATTTTATTAGCCATTGGTTTCCCACTAGAATGAGTTCCAAAGATACCTTGGTGCAAATCCTCCATGATCTTCTCAACTTCTCTCTTGTCCACACACTGAAGTAAAGTGGAATCATAGTTGCGCTTATATAAGATTTTGTTACTCAGGAAGAACTTGGTAGATAATCTTCTTAGAAACATCTTGTCATTTATAGATGCTCCCTCAGGGTATTCTTGGTCTTCGAGGTACCTTTTCACCTCATGGAACCAAGGCTTTTCCCTTACTGACTCAATATCAATCTCATAACAGTATGTCGGTTCGTCTAATCTTTCAATAGTGATTTAAGGGGCCTCGTTATCCCATCTGACCTTAAACATGGATGAAATGATAGGTAGCGCGTACGCTAACTGATTTTCTTCTCGTGGAATATATTCAAAGGTAATCTCTTCAAAATATGGGATCAATGTCAACACATGTTCTCGGTAGGGGATGATATTAGGATGCTTCGTGTCCCATTCTCCCTTAATCTGACTGATCTCCAAGGAAGAGTCTCTGTATAGTTGTAAGAACTTGATTCTCATGTCAACAACAACCTTGATATCCATAATGCATGCTTCATACTCGGCCATATTGTTGGTGCAGTTAAAACATAGTTTGGCAGTGAAGGGTGTATGGTAGCCTTCGGGGGAGATAATCACAACACCAATGCCATTTTCGAGCGTGTTGGAATCTCTGTCAAAGACCATTGTCCATCGGGATCCTTTTTTAGGTTCTTCATCCGGTCCAGGTTTTTCACAGTCAGTTACTAACATAATGTTTTCGTCCGGGAACTCAAATATCATTGATTGTTAGTCGTCTACAGCCTGATGAGCCATATGATCAGCTAGTACACTTCCTTTGATTGCTTTTTAAGTGGTGTACTGAATGTCATATTCGGTCAGGATCATTTTCCATCTTTCTATTCTTCCGGAGAGAGCAGGCTTCTCGAATATGTATTTGATAGGATCTATTTTAGTTATCAATAAGGTAGTGTGAGTCAACATATATTGTCTTAGTCGGCGAGCAGCCCATGCAAAAGCGCATAAAGTTTTCTCGAGTAGTGAGTATCTTGTTTCGCAGTCGGTAAACTTTTTTCTAAGGTAGTATATTGCATGCTCTTTTCAACCATACTCGTCATGTTTCCCCAGCACACACCCCATTGAATTCTCTAACATTGTTAAGTACATGATCAGAGGTCTTCCTTCAGCTAGTGGCATTAGAATTGGAGGTTCTTGAAGATATTCTTTGATTCTGTGAAAGGCCATCCAGAAATCATCATTCCACTTCACTACTTGATCTTTCTTCTGTAATTTGAAGAATTGTTCACATGTAGCGGTTAGGTGGGAAATGAATCTGGCAATATATTTTAGACGTCCCAAGAAACCTCTAACTTCCTTCTCAGTGCGGGGAGTTGGAATTTTTTGAATAACTTTAACTTTTGCAGGATCTACCTCAATACCTTTTCCACTAACAATGAAATCTAGGAGTTTACTAGATCATACTTCAAAGGTGCACTTATTAGGGTTCAGTCTTAACTTTTACTTCTTCATCCTTCAAATAGTTTTTGCAAGTGATCTAGGTGTTCTTCTTTAGTTTGATACCTGGCTATCATTTCGTCAACATAGACCTCTATCTCGTGATGAATCATATCATAGAACAAAGCTACCATAGCATGCTGATAGGTTTCCCAAGTGTTCTTCAACCCAAATGACATAACTTTGTAACAGAAGGTTCCCCATTGTGTAACGAAGGTAGTCTTATCCATGTCTTCAGGTTCCATTTAGATTTGATTATAATCGGAGAAGCCATCCATGAAGGAGAATATATTATGCTAAGCGGTGTTGTCAACCAGAACGTCAATATGAGGAAGTAGCAAATCATCTTTCAGGCCCGCCCTATTCAAATCCCTATAATCCACACACATGCGCACCTTACCGTCCTTCTTAGGAACTGGTACCACGTTCACAACCCACTGTGGATAAGAAGTAACAATTAAGAATCCTACATTGAACTGTTTCATGACTTCATCCTTGATCTTTTCTGACATTTCAGGACGCATACGGCGAGCCTTTTGCTTCACTGGAGGGAAGTCTTCTTTTATCGACAGACGATGAACCCCAATATCAGTATCAAGCCCCGACATGTCTTCGTATGACCAAGAAAATATTTCAACGTAGTAAGGTAACATTTGGATTAAAATTGTTCTTTGACACCATTCTCCAAGTTGGAACCTATCTTGACTTCCTTTTTATTCCCCTCAGTATCCAAGTTTACTGCCTCGACCGACTCTTTGTGGGGTTGTATTGCTCTTTCCTCTTGCTATAATAGTCTAGCAAGTTCTCCTGATACTTCACAATCTTACTCACCTTCGTCCTCGGCTTGGTAGATCAGATTTTCAAAGTCATAACTGGAAATAGCAGAATTGTTATCAATGGGATCCCGGGTGGATGTGGATCTGCAATTTGATATGTGGGTGTGTGTAAGAGTACATAGTTATTTTGAAAAAAACAAAGTAAAAAGAAAAGACATAGAGCGTAAAATTTGATTGCAAAACATACAATGATTTATTAATGACATATGAAAATGAAGTGTGATAACCCTCACAAATAGACCATTGTTCCCCGGGTAAGACACAAGGCTTAAAGTTTAATTTGTTCAAAAATTACATATCCCGAAAAACAGAAAAAACATTTTTTCCTGGATAAAAGAGATAGGCACAAAGTCTCTAGCAGTCCAATTATTAAGTCCACCACTGATAGTAGGGAAGAACCAACGGTCCAGGTCGCAGTCACTGCCAGCGTCCTCCACAACATTGACTCCATGGTTGCTGATGCGTAGTGGTGGTCCTCCGGTGCGAGCACGACGAAAAAGTTTTTGAGCTCCTGAAGTGAAACCCAAACCAAATTTGTCATACTTATAGGGGATGTCAAGGAGTTGGACTTAAATAGTACACCCACCTTCTTAAATCACGGCCTTGGTGTCATTGATACGGTGGCAAAACCGATTGTTTACTGATTTTTCATTTTGTATTCGCAAATGTTGCGGTAAGCAAGAGTCGCCACCGACTTTTATTTTATCCAACAAAGGAAAGGGTGAAAAGAACAGAAAAATATCTTTCGAGAGTTTTCTGAGTAAGGGGGTAGATTATGGAAAGGGAAGGTGTTTGCACCCTTTCCATCCGTAGTTATCTACGGGCTCTTAGGTAGTTGCTCATTTTTGAAAACTGTTTTTGTGTTTGTGTGTTTTGAAAGGTTTTTGTTTGCTTTAGGATAACTCTTAAATCAGTCCTCAAGAGTGTGATAAAGCGTTTGTAATAGTTTATATACAAGCATATAATATAGTGCGAAAAGTAAAAACCTACAGCTATTACAAAGCTTAGGGACAATTACAATTATATATGACTTAAAAGTAAAGTGCGGAAATTAAGAACCCTAATTAAACGATTAAAAACCGGGCACAATTACATAATAAAAAAAATAATCGTATGAAAAATAACAACACGCAAAAATTAAGACGAGCATACGTTTGAAACCCTAAAAAATCTAATTGCTTATTAACTATTGTATAAGAAAATTTGAAATTTAACCTAATCTGTAATTAATTTTAAATTAAAGAAAACAAATTAAAGTTAATTAAATTAATTTGCAAAAATTAATTTTATTAAGAAAAAACTCTAAGACCTATTTTTTATGATTTTTTGATTTTATGATTTAAAAAAAAAAGAATTTTAAAAAATAAAAAAAATATAAACTAAAAAAAAGAAAATAAAGTAATTAAAAAAAATGGGCTTGAGAGGTGAGAAAGCAAATTGGGGGTATGCTGCTGAATTTTTGCTAGGCCCAGAAACTCAACAGCCCAATGCAAGTGTGTGGTTTGGTGTTGTTGTGTTAGGGAGATCCACCATGGGGAAGCATCTTTGGAAGCGTTGGATTCAGGTCACTTGGATCTGATGGTGATGGTGCAAGGGCTTATGATGAACACCTTGTATCTTGGCGCACTGGATCCATGTGAAACCTGTTAGAAAAATAAAACTCCAGACCTAGGAATCGAACCCAGGTCTATTCCCTTTGCATGTGTCCCTTCTACCACTCAGCCATCCTGTTAATTCATCTACATAATGACACAATAATATTATAATGATAAATTCAGTCAAGGGTCAAATTGTCAAAGTGCGCCAGATCAGATCTCCTTTGGACCAATGATAACACATTATTTAAGCCACTAGAGGCTAGGCTGGTCAACGGTGCCGGAGCCCAGCTCCGGTCACCTTCTCTGGCGGATCAAATTTCAAACCTGCAAAAACATTGCGAATAAAAGCGTAAATGATAACCTAGCTCCTATTTTGAGGGCTGGGATCATGATGGAGTCCTTCTTTTTGGCTGAAATAGCCTGCAAACGCATATGCAAAGAAAAAGACAACTTGTGCCCTAATAATGGCACTTCTTGTTTCTGACGTTAAAGATTGCCTATAACGGTTAAAAACATAGCAAATATGATATTAAACTCAAAGATGTGCAGAGATATCATTTAGATGCATGAATCAAAAGTTTGAAGTTTGAGAATTTTGCAAACCGTGAGTTATCATAGGGGGTGATTCTGTATGATTTGGTCTTCAGGGATAGGTTGGTTCTACCCCTGGTATCCTCAGAATGTTGATGGAATGCTTGGATCTGATTGAGATTGGTTGGAGCGTGAGATTTTGAATTGTACCACACTTGAATAATTTTGCAACTTTGTTCTTTGTTTGGAGGCAGCGTTCACCTATCCTATTAGGTATGAGTTGTAGTGTATATGTAGTAAATCACTTTAGGTCAACAAATGTGTAATAAATCCAATTGATCAATGCCCTTTTAAAATATGAAGATTTTGATTCAAATCTTTCCAAAAGAAAATATCCACTTCCCTTTTCACTCCACACGATTTTGATAGCTGGCTATGATCTCTTTGGTTTAAAAAAGATTTGCATATTCTATATCTTACATATTCTTGCACTTATTTAGTATTTATTTAATTTATTTTTAATTTATTTGAATAATGCACGAACATGTTTAGAAACCCTTAGATACATCGTGAACACGTTTGGACTCTAAAAATTGGGCCCAATAGCTCAAAAATACAAATTTGCCCAATTGAGACTTCATGCATTCTTTCCAAAATTGGTCAACTTTAGGAATGCATATCTCTCTCATTTTTAACCCTAAGATGGTTTTCATTTACTTTTTGGAGATATTAGGATGTCCTCTAAATAACCCTTTTGGTTTAATTTAAATTGGATCTTCCATGTTCATGTAAGGAGATTTGCCCCAAAAGGTGTTTTTATTGACTTTTTGAAAGGACCTATAATGTATGAGCTTGTATCTTTTAACTGAGGCATTTATTGATCTTGAAGGATGAAGAGAAGTTGTAGGGAATTGGATTCTCTTCAAAATGAGCTTTGGTGGAAGAACTTCTGATAAAGTATGAGAAAGTTATTCCTGGTCAAAGTTTGGTTGACTTTTATTATAGAAACCCTAATTAGCAATTTTTGACTTTTGATGAATTAGGAGCATTTCTTGAGGTATCATGATCAACCCTTGATCAAATGATGGATATTATTTCAAAATGTTAATGTTGACCAAAAATCTTGAAGTTTGACTGTATATAGGCCATATTTGACTTTTAACCTAGTAAAGTTGATTTCTAGGCATTTGAGCAGTTGACTGAGCAAACTTGTTGTGCAAGGCATGAAATTTGTCATGGATGATATTGTAGACATATTAGGACCATGTTCAGAATTTGAGACCATTAGAGTTCACACATCCTGGTGAAAACTGAAACCCTAATTAGAGGTTCATTGCTTTAAGAGGAGGATTTGTCTGGTCAATTCTTAGCCATCATAGGGAAAGTTGGGGACCTCAATGGGCATGTGTGAAATAAATTGAGGGCAAGTTTTGGGGTACAACAGCTGCCCCTGTTCAATCTTCTTAAACCTGAGGATGTAGGTTGGCTGGTCTGTCTTTCGTGATCTGAAGGTGGAAGATGATTGAACACTAGAGTACCCAGAAATTTGCACTCGTCTGAAATGATACTTGACTGTGTGGATAATATCAGGAATGGGCTTATAGATTACATTTGGAGAAGATGACGGAAGATCATCTGAGATGGGCTTAAGGATTCCATCCAGAGAATATCATGGAGAGTCGTCGTAAATGGGCTTAAAGATGCCATCTAGAACAATGTTGATTTCATGAGATATTCCTTTGTGGGAATCCCTATTCCTGTTGTTGAGGAGGACTCCATTGAGGAATGTTGGTTTTGGTTCGGGAAATAGAGTTTAGGAGCTTCAGTTGCCCATTACTCTACTTGGGAGTCATCTCTTGATTGAAGAGACGAAAGTGAACTGCTATCTTATCAGGATCCAGGCTTCACAGTGACTTGCTAAGGATAATGAGGTTGACTGCTATCTGGTCGTATTCCAGGATTCATAGCGACTTATTGGGGGAACATGAAATTAACTGCTATCTGGTCAGACTCCTGGCTTTGCAGTATCTTCAACTGGATTAGAAATCAGAAAAATATTAGTATCGATTTAACTGATCCATAGGAATGTCTTGGATTATCTTCAACTGGAATAGAAATCATAGAGATCTTAGTATCGATCTAACTAAACCAGAGAAGGTCTTGAATTAACTTTGACTGGAATGGAAATAAGAAAAATCTTAGTATCGATTTAACTGAACCAGACAAAAGTCTTGGAATATCTTCAATTGGAATAGAAATCAGAGAGATCTTAGTATCGATCTAACTGAACTAGAGAAGGTATTTTGAGAACATCTTTCTGAGGAAAATGCTGAAATAGCCCTTCATCAGACGTAGCTTTTGAGAAGACTACCAAGTCACGTAAGTAGTCAACGGTGTTTGTTGATTTGATCTTTTCTGAAAGCGGTAAAGAGATAGTCGTATGTAATGTCATGATGTATGAAATGCATTGTGATGATGGTCTCAAAATAAATGAGATTATGTTGTATGCGATGTGTATGCTCATGCCTTGATGTATGAATATGGGATGTTGTTGCGATATTTCCTAGTTTGGGAAAATAAATCCCTAATTGCTGCTGGAGAGTATTGGGAAGCTGAATCCTTCATTTCCGCTGGGGATGATGAATGGATATGATTTGCCAAGGATTTCCTCTTTCTGTTTGAGGATATTCTGCCGGGGATTTTTAACTCCTATTTGAGAATAAATCTTTGGGGGGGAATGATGCCTTGTTGGATGTTTTTTACCGATGTCGGGAAATAAATTCTGTTGGGGAATAAACTATTGCAGTTAGAGAAATAAATTCTACAGGGAAGGAGGTTTTATAAGCTGTTTAAGATTATAAAGCTAGTTGGGGAATACAGATTTCAGCTCTCTAAGGGAACTTGCCTGGAGGAAGTGATTCCTTCTTAGGGAAGGAGAGATCAAAACTTTGTTTGTTTCTACTTTGTAGGGAACATAGATGTCACAGCGTCATATGTAGTGGTGACTTCGTCTCAAAATGTCTCTACCCTTGTACCATGCTGGAAAGAGTAACTATCGGGACTACAAATACCTTTTTAGACTTTGCCCGGCTTCTCAAAGTCATTAGGAACCATCTTTCTGTTTCTTATGCAAGTATTTTTTAACAGTAATCATATTCAAATTCATATTTCAAAAATAAGTAATTGAACGTTTTTGCAAAACAAAACAGAAAAATAGAAAACAAAAAGTTTTGTACTTTCAAAGAAATGATTTGTATTGATTTTTGAAATTCGCCTATAACAGGTATTTTTGTACAAAGAGACTGATGTTCTAGTAGGAGAACACCGCCGTGAAAATGAAAACTATACAAAATAGTATACAAAGAGAAAACAACAATGTGTAATAATCACATTGAGTTTCAATTCTGCTATTGCTCCTATGTCCTTGAGTGTCTCATCACTTTTCTACTTGTCCAAAATTGACGGGATTGATCGGTACCATTTGAGCTTGATAGTTGATACTGGAATCTGGTCATGAGGTGATCCAATGGGACATAGTTATACACTTTAAATCCATAACTTTTTCCTGGACCTCCCTTTCGGGGTTTTAGTCCACCAGGATACCCTTTTTTTCCCAAGCTGCCCTCTCAGGTTTTCGTCTTGCCAGGTGTACATATTGTTTTGTTTTTATCCCTAACTTTTGCCCAAACCCTTTTAGTTCACCAGGATTCCCTTAGTTTTTCCTAGGTCAGTCAACCTAGTAGGTCCTTATTTATGCGTAGTATCTTTTCACTAAGTCTGCATTCACAGGGTGAGGAAGGTCGTCACCATCCATGGTGGTCAGAATCATAGCTCCATAGAAAAATATGCTTTTGATTAGAAATGGCTCTTCGTACGTGGGAGTTCATTTTCCCCTGGGATCACCTTGTGGCAGTATGATGCGCTTTATTACTAGATCACCCACTTGATATACCTGATGTCTGACCTTTTTGTTGAAAGCCTTGATCATCCTTTTTCATACATCTGACCAGGACATACAGCAACAAGCCTTTTCTAATCAATCAATTTTAGTTGATCAAGTCGAGTCTGGACCCAATCATCTTCGTTCAAACCCACATCCTTCATGATCCCCAAAGAAGCGATCTGGACCTCAATAGGTAGGAAAACCTCTATACCATATACCAGAGAATAAGGTGTTGCCCCTGTTGACATACGTGCTGAGGTGTGGTAACCATGAAAAGCAAATGGTAACATCTCATGCCAGACTTTGTATGCCATCGTCATCTTCTGTATGATTTTCTTAATATTCTTGTTAGCAGCTTCCACAACGCCATTCATCTTCGATCGATAAGGGGAAGAATTATGATGTTGGATCTTGAATTGTTTATAGAGTTTGGTGATCATCGTATTGTTGAGATGTTTACCATTATCTGTGATGATTCTTTCTGGAACACCATACCGACAGATAAGGTTATGCTTAATAAACCTTGACACAACATTCTTGGTAACAGTAGCAAAAGAGGCAGCCTCAACCCACTTTGTGAAGTAATCAATGGCCACTAGGATGAAGCAATGTCCATTGGAAGCGGTAGGTCTAATATCTCTGATCATGTCAATTCCCCACATTGAAAAGGGCCAGGGAGTCGTCAAGACATTCAAGGGAATTAGATGTACATGTACTTCATCAGCGTAGATCTGGCATTTATGACATGTTCGGGAATGTTGATAATAGTCTGCTTCCATAGTGGACCAGTAATATCCTGCCCATAGGATCTTTTTAGCCATAGTGTGTCCACTAGAATGGGTTCCAAAGGTACCTTCGTGTAAATCTGCCATAATCCTCTCTGCTTCACTCTTGTCTACACACCTAAGTAAAGTAGATTCATGGTTGCGCTTGTAGAGGATTCCATTACTGAGGAAGAACTTTACGAAGAACCTTCTCAAAAACTTCTTATCATTGACAGACGCCCCCTCAGGATACTCTTGAGCCTCTAGAAACCTTTTCACTTCATGGAACTAGCGTTTGTCTGTTATCCCTTCAATATCGATCTCATAGCAATATGCTGGTTCATCCAATCTCTCAATAGTGATCTGAGGAGCTTTGTTGTCCCACCTGACCTTGAACATAGATGACATAGTAGTTAGCACGTCCACTAACTGATTCTCTTCTCGTGGAAAATGTTTAAAGGTAACTTCTTCAAAGTATGGAAGCAACATTAGTACATGTTTTTGTAAGGGATGAGATTAGGGTGCTTCGTGTCCCACTCCCCTTTGATTTGGCTTATTACCAAGGCTGAATCCCTGAAAATGCTCAAGAACTTGATCCTCTGGTTAATAACAGCTTTGAGACCCATTGTCATACCCCAATTTTTGACCTAAGATCCCACTAGCATTTTTACATTTTTTATACAAAAGTCAAGGTCACTAAATACGGTCGGTTTTAACCTCTCACCTTCGAGCTTTGACTATGTGAAGATTGTCAAGTGTTTTGAACATTTTTAGCCTATGTATCACTAATTTCTAATCGTATACAAAGGTGTATGTTCATGTTTTCTTTTGTTTCACGTGCATAGACAGGTTTGAATCAAGAACATCAAGTGTCGCGCCTCAATTAAGGTTTTGAGTCTCCCAAGCCAAAAGTACGGTTGATTATCGATTCTCGAAGACTGAGTCATCGAGGCACAACTGTTGCACCCTAAATTTCGCCCCTAATATGTTTTAGTCGCACTTTCATATCATATTTTGTTATTTAGTCACAATCATTAGTAAATATCTTCATTCATCACATTTTGCATCATTAGTCGTATTTAAGTTGACCAGAAAAAGTCAGTTTAAATCAAAGTTTGCATCGTCTTTTAGTTAAAAAATACCTGACATTTCACTTCATGCATTTTTATCTCTTTACTCGTTTCTTGCATTGCTCCAAGTTTTTTATATGTCGATAATAAAAATATTTTGGTTTTATAGACAAACGGTTAAAAATGATTCAACAATGTGCGAAAAATTAGCGAGAAAAATATTTCAAGTTTTCACCTTTTACTGATCATTTTATGAATCTGCATCTCGCATAGATTATGACGGTATGCTCGCTTTATTTTTTCGATACAGTTTGAAGTCTCGTTTTTAACCATAAAACGTCTGTTTAGCCTGGTATTTTCATTATCATTTTAGTCCTATTTTTACTTTTTTTGAATATTTTTTCTTTAATCTTTGTGACATGTAGTTTATTTTAATGTGTTCATTTTATTTTTTTCGGATAAATTTTCGTCCATTTTTTATTGTTTTCGGTAATTTTGGGTCTTTATTTTTTATTATGAAAAAATTCAAAAAATATTTTTTAATTGATTTAATTTAAATACTTTCAGTTTTTTATTTCATTTTTATCATTTAAGGGCGTTTTTGTCATAAAAATAATTAATTACACTTTTCTTTTTTCTTATTGGTTGATAGCAATAGTTGTGGATTAATACAGATTGATTTTATTTTGAACGGATGAGATTAATTATTGAAATCAATTTTTTTCTTCACTTTGGCTATTTAAAGAGAACTATTTCTCTTTTGTAAGACACACAACAAAAACAACAAAAAAAACAAATAAAGCATATGCAGTGATCTTTCTCTCTTTTAACTTTCTATCCTTCTCTTCCTAACAACACAAAGCAAAAGCAAGCTTACAGTATTTCCTTTATATCTTTTCCTCTTAACCCCTCTCCTTCAATTTCTTCACGCATAGTAGCTCCCCTTTCCATTCTTCAACCTTCATCCCGAACCACCCTTCTACTGTCACCCTTCCATCATCTTCCATAAACCCAACTTCACAGTAACCTTCCGCCTCCTTCAATTACCCATATGTCGTTCCCAATTTCCTGCCATCATTATCACTAAACTACTACCCATCATCTCCCCTTCATCAATTTCCACCGTAGCCCAGCTACCAACACTCTAACTCTCCGATCCACACTATCCCAATTTCGGCTCACAGTGCCTACCGTCCACCTTCATCCAGCATCTTCACCATAACCCACTGATTCCGCAAGCACTCATCATCAGTCACCCTCAAACACCCTCCTCTGCTAGCGCTCCCTCTGTTCTCCGATCCGTCACCATTACAACCCACCGAGTTCATCAAACTCCATCTTCGAACCATAATCAGAACCGTTCCTCTTCACTCACCGCACATCAATCTGCAGCCCAAGCAATTGCCGGTATGCTATCTTCATCTCGCCGTCAAAATTCCGTGTAACACAGCATCTTGTTTCGCACAACATCAACAACCACAATATTACATCTACTTTTGGTTTTGACATTTTCGGTAACTCTTTCCATTTTCTTAATTGTTATGCTGTTTGAAATTATTGATATAATTCTGGAAAATTGACATTGAATTGCTTTGGTATTTTGTTTAAATTTGAGTTAAGTAATTGTTATGCTTTCGAAGTAATAGTTGTTGAAAATACAAAACCTATGATGAATGTCTGATTAAAAACAATTTTCTATAGTATGGGTGGTTGATACTTTTGAACTGATATGCTAGAAAATATGATTAAGATTGGTCATTTTTGGTTTAGTTGTTGTTGATTTAGTGTTGATATCCTTATGCCACGAAATTTGGGATAGAATTTGGTTCGGTAATGCTTATGTTGAGTGTGTCGGGATTGTCCGATTTACTGTGTTGAATGCATTTCGTTGTGTTTGATGAAGTTTGTTATCATGATTATTCATTTTGAATTCATTAGACACCTATAGTGTAATAACTTGCTTCCATTTTAATTTCAATTGAGATTATGAATGAAGGATGTTCGAAGTTTAGTATCGATGAAGGTGACGATAATGCCGCACTCTATTCGCGTGTAAATCTGACCGAGAAACTATTGAGACAACATTTTGTTTCCTTTATATGAACTATTGATTCTTGTTTTCCGTTATGGTTTAAAATAGCGATCACTTTTGAAATTACTTAATGGAATACATGTATGCAATGCTGATTTTTGTGTTTACATTGAATAATATCAGGAATTCTTGATTTTTATTTGTGTAAATATTCATTTGTTCATAGGCATCATACAAGTTCATTTTGAATTTTATACTTTGTGATTACTAATATCAATTCAAATCTTGTTACAATTTCGTTTCATTTTAATTTGTATACCGCTTATGCTACTAACAAGTTTGCTTACTGTGAAGGTTTTCGAGAACAGTTTCAAGAGTTCGTTCTCGCGTATCGCATTTATAATTTTTCTTTATTCCCTTTTTACCTTACTATTTTGATTTAATATTTGGTACTGTAAATATATACTTGTGCATAATATTTTGACTGTATATTTTACTTGTAAATAAATTCAGGTTTTGAAAATATTATTTTCATCGCATTGTGATTTTATTTTTAATTCCAACTAACTTCTGAAAATTGTGCGGACGCACATAAGTTTTTCCGTGCTGTTAGATTTGTCGGTATATCTCTTGTGATGCAGGGATTCTTATCAGATGCCGTGAGCTTTATCCATCGCCCTTTGCGCTTTATCTGATTCCTCTCCTGACACGCTTTTCTCGTATGTGATTTATTTTCACTTGATGCGCTTTATCTGATGCTTGGAGTATTATCTTACATCAGGTTTTTTTGATACCGTCGGCTCATGATTTATTTTCACCTGAGGTTTGATATACTCTTAGCTTATTTATCTGTCTGTAGTTTTAAATCCAAGGGAAAGAATTAATTTGTTGACTTCATGTCATCGAGTATCTAATACGATTATGTGAAATCCCTTCATACCTTTTTTAGTTTTATTAATTTTAAGACGAATCTCCTACAAATCAATTTTTAAAATCACACCCCTTTTTTTTCAAAACTTCGACATTAGGTTATCACATCTTCAAAATCTCGCCAACACCTATTTTTAGCAAACGAACCATTTTAATCAAACAAACAATTTTTAACCAAAAAACAGATATTTCAAAAGGTTCCTGCGGAGTACCGCAGATGCATTGGGTGCTAATACCTTCCCATTGTATAACCAACCCCCGAACTCTCGATCTCTTTCAAAAACGCATTGTATTTTTATTACTTTTAAGTATTATTTTACATTGCATATTTTAGGGTTTTATTTCGCTCTTTTCCCTTTTCCCTTGGAAATAATAAAGCGCGGTGGCGACTCTTGCTTTTGTGAGTCAAGTTAATTAATAGCTTGATCTCCGATTTTCACCGCTACACCCATGATGCATGCTTCATAATCCAACATATTTTTGGTACAATTGAAACATAATCTGGTTATGAAAGGAGTATGATAGCCCTCAGGAGATATGATTAAAGCAACGATTCCATTGCCGAGTGCGTTGGAGGCTCCAACAAAAACCATAGTCCATAGGGATCCTTTCTCAGGTCCTTCATCCGGTCCAGGTTCTTCACAGTCACTCACTAACATAATATTTTCATCCAGGAATCCAAAGTTCATGGATTGGTAGTCATCGACAGCCTGATGAGCCATATGATCATCTAGCACACTTCCCTTGATTGCTTTTCTGGGTCATGTATTGGATGTCGTATTCGGTCAGGATCATTTTCCATCTTTCTATTCTTCCGGAGAGTGTGGGCTTCTTAAAGATGTACTTGATCGGATCCATCATAGATATCAACAAAGTAGTGTGGGTCAACATATACTGTCTCAGACTGCGAGCAGCTCGTGCCAAAGCATATCAAGTTTTCTCGAGCAGTGAGTATCTTGTTTCACAGTCGGTAAACTTTTTTCTAAGGTAGTATATTGCATGCTCTTTTCAACCAGACTCGTCATGATGCCCCAACACACACCCCATTGAATTATCTAGCACAATTAAGTACATTATCAAAGGCCTTCCTTCAATCGGCGACATCAGAATTGAAGGCTCTTAAAGGTATTCCTTGATTCTCTTGAAGGAGGTCTGGCATTCATCATTCCATTTTACCACTTGATCTTTCTTCAAGAGTTTGAAGATTGGCTCACAAGTAGAAGTTAGTTGGAAAATGAATCTGGAAATGAATTTTAGGCGTCCAAGAAGCCTCTAAGTTCTTTCTCAGTGCGAGGAGCCGACATCTCTTGTATAGCCTTCACCTTTGCAGGGTCTACCTAAATACCCTTGTCATTAACAATGAAACCTAGAAGTTTACCAGACCTTACCCCAAAGGTGCACTTGTTCAGATTTAACCTCAGCTTGTACGTCTTCAACCTATCAAACAACTTTTGTAGATTATCAAGGTTCTCTTCCTCTGTTTGAGACCTGGATATCATGTCATAAACATAGACCTCTATCTCATTATGAATCATGTCATGAAACAAAGCTACCATACCTTGCTGATAGGTTGCCCCAACATTCTTCAACCCAAACGACATCACTCTGTAGCAGAAAGTGCCCCATTGCGTGACGAAGGTTATTTTGTAAATGTCTTCGGGTGCCATCTTGATCTGATTGTAACCAAAGGAACCGTCCATGAAGGAAAAGATCTTATGTTGTATGGTGTTTTTAACCAGGACATCAATGTGGGGAAGCGGGAAGTCATCCTTGGGGATTTCCCTGTTCAAATCTCTGTAGTCCACACACATCCTCACCTTGCCGTCCTTTTTAGGCACCGGGACTACGTTAGCAACCCACTGTGGATAAGAGGTGACAACTAAGAACCCATCGTTTAACTGTTTCATAACTTCTGCTTTGATCTTCTCTGACATTTCAGGGCGCGTACGACGAACCTTCTGCTTTACCGGAGGGAAATCTTCTTTGGTTGGCAGGCGGTGAACCACAATATCTGTGTCTAGCCCTAGCATGTCTTCATATGACCAGGAAAAGATCTCGACATAATCATGCAACATCTGTATCAACCGCTATTAGACACTAAGCTCCTGATTTTCACCTATCTTGACTTCTTTTCTATCCTCTTCTGTAACCAAGTTTATTGTCTCAACTGGCTCTTCATGAGGCTGTATAGCCCTTTCTTCCTGCTATAACATTCTAGCAAGTTCTTCGGGTACCTCACAATCTTCCTCACCTTCGTCCTCGGCTTGGTTGATCGGATTTTCAAAGTCATAACCGACAATAGCAGAACTGTTATCAATGGGATCCATAGTGGATATGGATCTGTAGTTTAATACGTGAGTGTGTGTATGAGAATATCTGTATAGACAAAGTAAAAGCAGCAAAGAAAAAACAGACAGCGCAAAATTTGTATGCAAAACGTCCAATGCTTTACTAATGACATATGAGATTGAAACATGATAACCCTCACAAATAAACCATTGTGCCTTGGGTAAGACACATGGCGAAAGAGTTTATATTGTTTATTACATATCCGAAAACAAGAAAGACAATTACTTCTGAATAAAAGTAATTGGTACAAAGTCTTTTGCCATCCAATTATTGGATCCACTGTTGGTAGTAGGGAAGATCCATCTATCCATGTCATAGTCACCATCATTGTATTCTAAGGCATTGACCCCATGGTTGCTGATGCATATGGGAGGTCCTCCAGCACGAGCATGACGAACAACCCTTTAAGCCACTGAAGAGAAACCCAAACCAAACTTAACAGATTTGTATGGAATGTCAGGGAGTTGGCCCCAGATGGTACACCCACCTTCTTCAATAACTACTTTGGCATCTTTGAGAGAATCCATTTTCAAGGGAGGTCTGGTGATCTTTGGCATATTGGTGACAGTCTCAGTTGCAGCCATGGTTTGAGGCGCTTTTTCGAAGTTCTGACACAGAGTCTCGATGAACTCACCATCCATTTCCACATACCTGAAGGAGTTCAGGTGACTTACCATGTATTCTTCTTCACCATGTACCGTGACAATCTTTCCTTTCACCGAGTATTTCATCATCTAATGCAGAGTGGACGTGACAGCCACCGCCCCATGGATCCAAGGGCGACCCAACAAACAAGAATAAGATGGTCTGATATACATCACGTAGAATGTGGAGTCAAAGGTCTGAGAACCAACTTTGATGGGGATGTCCACCTCCCCGTGCACCATTCTTTTCGAACCATTGAAATCCCTTACTACAATGTTGCTGGGTTTCAGGGTCAAACCTTCACAGTCTAATCTGTCCAGAGCCTTCTTGGGAAGCACGTTCAATGATGAAAAAGTATCTACTAGAACATGGGCCAAAGTAATTCCCCTTCATTCGATGGAGACATGCAGCGCATCATTCTGTTTTCTTCCTCTGGGTGTCAGATCAGCATCAGAAAAACCCAAAACATTATCGACCGTCAAACTGGCCACACAATCTTCAAATTGGTCAGCGGAGGTTTCTTGTGGCACATGGGCGGTTTTAAGGAATTTCACTAAAGCCTTTGCATGAGCTTGGGAGCATAATAGTAGGGCTAACATTGAAATCTTAGAAGGGATCTTCCCTAGCTGTTCGACCATATTGTAGTCGCTCTTCTTTATAATCTTCTTAATTTCTTCCATTTCCATCTTGGAAGCCTCTGGGATAGATTATGAATGTTCCTTCGAATGGACAGGCTCAACAAATATGTCTTTTCCCCGAGTCTCAGTTGACTCGATTCTAGGGGTGGCAATTGTGGTAATCACAGGAGTTGCAGCGGTACTATCAGCAGGAACTACAATAGGAATGATCATAGGAATAGTAACGACTTTTGGAGGAGAAATCTCTGGGGAGAACACTCTTCCACTTCTTGTTATTTTGCTGGTCCCAACGATGTTGCCATTATCGGGATCAGTATTTTCAGAAACACGGTCTTCAATAGCCAACAGGTCTTGCTTGATGCCGTGGTAATAGACGTCAGCCCCATAGTTCCAGGGAGCAGCCTTGTCCGAGGAGTATAGGATTGGCCCTGGCATAGTGATGATTAGAGGAGCCAACTTTGGAGCAGATGTAATCCTGACGGGTCTTTTGGTGGAGACCTTGGGAGGATTGGCGGAAATGGTTATAATTGAAACATCCTTACAAGAAACGGTCGGGATGGGAGTCTTCTCAAATAAGATCTCTTTATCATCCATCAAGCTCTGAACACCTACTTTCATCAAATAACAACCAGTCGATAGAGATAAACATAAATGGCAATCTTCTCCACATCTCGGAAATAAATCGACTTTCAACAAGTTCCACTTAAAAGTCATGAGAGGAGTAACAAGTTCCTCAACAGAAGTAACAAACGCATCATTGTTGACAACATTAACACCAGGGCCATGCTTGGGCATGGGAGCAGTTATAACATTGGGAATCTCAGGAGTGTCAGATTCAATTTCCTTCTCCTCGATAAGGTCTTGCACCTTGTTTTCCAAAGCCTAACATTCATTTGTATCGTGGCTCGGAATTTTTGAATGGTAAGCACAGCGAGCATTTGGATTGTAGCGAGGAGACACGGTGTTGGGATTCTTGGGAGCTTCCCTCAAGATAACCAGATTGGACTTCAGTATATGAGGAAAAACTTGAGACAAAATCATATTTATTCAGGTGAATTACCTTACATGTCTTTCTGCTCTAGGCTGATTATTTCGTTGTTGAGTAACTGCGGGCTTGGATATCATAACAGCTCCGACCGTTGGACGACGCTCGGTTCTGCCCTAATTTCGTTGATTGTAAACAACACTGACCTATTTTTTCCCTACGAAAGGTCTTTTTCCTGCACTTGAAGAGGCATCCTTCTGAATCTTATCACTTCTAATACCAGCTTCCACTCATTCTCCCATCAAAATCAACTCAGTAAAGCCAGTTGAGGAGCTTCCAATCAAATGATTGAAAAATGGACCAAATAGGGTACCCAAAAACATATCCACCAACTCCCTATCAGATAGGGGGGGTTGGACTCTACCTTCTAAGTCCCTCCACTTCTAAGCATAGTCCTTAAAACACTCGCTTGAACCCATAGACATACTCTGGAGTTTTGTACGGGTGGGAGCAAGGTCTGCATTATACTGATACTGCTTGTAGAAAGAAGCAACCAGGTTTTCCCAGTTACGAGTGTTGGTCCCTTCCAGCTGGTAAAACCACTCTAGTTGAGTTATGAATAGACTATCTTGAAAGAAGTGGACCCATGATTCCTTGTCAGCAGTGTGGGGTTGGATCTTCCTCACATAAGATCGGAGATGCATCTTGGGACATGAAACCCCATCATATTTGGAGAACACTAACACCTTGAAATTTTGTGAGATGACAACCCCATAAACCAAACCCAACTCTTCAAAATCTAACCCAGGCACCTTCTGGATTTCCATTGCACTTAGACGCTCTTCCAGCTGTTTTTATTTTTCGTCGGCCAGAGGGTACTGTACTTCATTATAGTTAGTCTCATTATCAGATTCCATTAGACCGGGGTCTTCCTCTATTGTCTCCCCTTCTTGATTGTCTCCTTCTTTTGATGAATATGTTAGCTCTACCACTTGACTTAACGGTCCTTTGAACCTCCTACCTAAATTCACCACACCAGCTGTCTTCCTTTGCTTCTTGGTCTTCTCTTTAACAATCTGGACTTTCAGTTCCTCTTGCCCCTTTACCATAGCCATGATCATTTGTTGAAATCAGGCATTTTGAGTTTGTAGATCCTTCACTGTTTGTTCGAGAGCCATTTGTTTAATGCTGAAATAAACAGCGGAGAAGATGAGAAACCTGCTATGAAACCTGCTTATG
The DNA here is from genome assembly GCA_948472305.1 of Vicia faba. Taxonomy (NCBI): domain Eukaryota; kingdom Viridiplantae; phylum Streptophyta; class Magnoliopsida; order Fabales; family Fabaceae; genus Vicia; species Vicia faba. Next base: position 161,014,391 of record OX451741.1, on the reverse strand, counting down.
CAATGATATGTATGATATATGTATGCAATGTTTTCAAGGATTTCTAAGGCTTAAATTTTCTTAAAATGAAAGAGAAGAAACGTTAATTGCATTAATAAGTTTTATCGGTCACCAGGATGCCTCTTAGGCTTACAAGGGAAGTAACAAAGAAAAAATAAACTCTCAAGCAAAGAAAGACTCAAGCTTCCCACAGACACATCCTCTTTGGTGCAATGTAAGCATTTATACTCTTCTCTTTGTGAAGTAACATGGTGAGCTCTAAAACCTTCTTCTCGCTGTCGTAGAATCGGGTTTCAAAGGTATCTCGTTCTTTGAGTTGGATCCAGGATTTCTATAGCTCCTCGAAATCAGTTGGCATGTCAGGATGGAGAACAATGTAAGGAGTGTCTCCCTCAGCAATTGACTCCATAATCACAGGTAAGATGGCAGGGTAAGACATCATAAGACATTGAGCACGAGCTCGCACCCATTTGAGGTAAGGCTCAAGAGGGATGGAATCCTTGTGCCCTAATGTCTTGCTATCAACTCTATTTACCATGCCCTAAGCTCGAATGAACCTCTTACGATAACCTTGAACGTCATTCTCATAGTCAAATGTGATTCCTTGGACGAGTGTGTCGTGAGGACCATCCCTTCTAGCATAAGCAAATTGTCGCAATGCCAAACATGGATTATAAGTGATTCCTCCCCTAATGCCTAAGAGAGGGACATTAGGGAATTCCCCACAATGATCAATGATGGTAACATTCTCCAAGGATTGAGAACACCAATGAATATTTGAATGTGTGAGGGACATCAACCTATGAGACCATCTCGTAACCTGCTCATTCTTCAAAACAAACTGAGGTAGGTGCGAAATAAACCACCTAGCCAACAGAGGAGTGCAACACAGAAGGGCCCCTCTTCTCTTTAGAGTGCGAGTATACAGAGAGTGTAAAATATCTACAAGTAAAGTAGGCACAAGATTATGAGACAAAAAAACCTTAACCGCATTCACATATATGAGTTGGTCCAGGTTAGGGAATAGTACCATCCAATAGATGATAAGGGCAAACATTTCTTCAAAAGCTTGTAAATCCAGGGTATCCCAAAAATGGTGAGTTTTCTCAAATAAAAAATTAGCTAGAAATCCTTGGACACCTCTTCTGGTTTCCCAATTTTCCACTACATCAGACCATTGTAAAGTCAAAGCTTGAGCAATCTCTTCAGGCTTTGGGTCTCCTTCCATACCGTTAAATGGTAATTGATTAAGGATAGGTACCCCCAATAACTGAGAAAACTCCTCCATAGTAGGCACTAACTGGTAATAAGGAAAAGTGAAGCAGTGATGTAACGGGTCAAAGAACTGAAAGAGCAGCTTTATCATTTCTTCATTAGGGTTTGAAGTGACCAAGTTGAGAAGTCAACCATGTCTTTCATTGAAGGGAGAGATTTCAGGAATCCTTGATGTTAATTCCTTGAGTTGAGGAGGTACCCTCACAAGGTTGACTTGGATAGTGTTCATGCGAGCGTATATCATGTCCTACAAAACAAGACAAAGATAAGCCCTAGAAAATCCTTGAAATGGTTAGTATGATATGCCATGTTATGATGTCATGGTTATGCTAAGAAATCACAGATATAACAAGCACAAGAAAATCACACAAATACCTTAGCTTTAAGGCTTGCATGGGTTTTAAGGTAATACCCTCTTGAAGTTTTGATTGGTTTAACCTGTCTTATAAATAGTAATCGGGTTGTAAGGGATCTCAATATCACTGATCTTTCCCAAAAGTTTTATTTTGATAGACTACTGACTTCCCACCAAACAAAACCCGGGATTCAAATCTCAATGAGTGTAGTATCGAGTATCAACCGACATTGGGGATACACCAAAGACGGCTATCTCACTACGTCCTAATAGCCAAGTTGTACAATTAAGGTTCTAAGGTCAGTTGATGCTTCATGACACAATGCAGTGGCCCCGTATTCTCCTGGATTAACTCAAGGGCTACCGGTACCAACCAAAGTGTCGCATAAATGTAGCCATCACTTCAACCAAGTCGGTATACCCCACACAGTTTCCACGATCTATTTCTATTTACCTAAAAGGTTTTCCCAAATCCGGGTGTAGGATCTATAGTAACCCAAACAATACCCTTAAAAGTAAAGCAATCAAAACAGATAAAGAAAACAATTTAGAAATGAACTAGGCCCTAAGGTAAACCCCAATTTTATTATTTTCCCCAGCAGAGTCTCCAGTTCTGTGATACGGTGGCAGAACCGATTGTTTATACTGGTTTTGCATTTTGTATTCACAAATGTTGCGGTAAGGAAGAGTCACCACCGACTTATATTTTATCCAACAAAAGAAAGGGTTAAAAGAACAGAAAAAGACCTTTCGAGAGTTTTCTGAGTAAGGGGGTAGATTATGGAAAGGAGAGATGTTAGCACCCTTTCCATCCATAGTTATCTACGGGCTCTTAGTTACTTGCTCATTTTTTAAAACTGTTTTCGTGTTTGTCTGTTTTGAAAAGTTTTTGTTTACTTCAGGATAACTCTTGTATTAGTCCTCTAGAGTGTGATAAAGCATTTTTGAAAGAATTTTGAAAGTGTGTAAGTGTAAAAAGGAATCAGATTTGAGCAAGTACTTAACAACTATATACGTACTTGAAAAAGGCGTTCTTTTCCTCCTTTCCTTTAGATAGTGCTATCCTACTATTAGTGAGTAGGTAGCCCTATCTTTGGATGTTGAGGGACTATCTAAAGGGACGTTTATGGTCAATGAAAGCAACATGTAGAGACACCTTAGCATTTCGAAGGGACTAACATCATATATTCATGGGCAACATCGAGGAACAAGATCATTTCTCGTAGGTAACTCGAGGGATATTTAGGGACTATGATCTTTATGATAACTGTAAACTGAGGGTCTTTGCTAAGAGTATCCCTACGCTCAAGGGACATGACCATTTTCGAAGGAAACCAAAGTGGGAAATACCCTAGGGGTGCAAGTATGCAACAATGTGCTTTTTTCAAGTATATTATCTTAATGTTAATGATCTAATGATTGATTGATTAGTTCTTGTCATGCACGCCTAATTTACTAACAATTTATATACAAGCATATAATGTAGTGCGAAAAGTAAAAACCTACAGCTATTACAAGGCTTCAGGGCAATTACAATTATATATGACTGAAAAGCAAAGTGTCGAAATTAAGAACCCTAATTAAACTATTACAAACCGGGCACAATTACATAATAAAATAAATAATCGTAAGAAAAATAACAACGCGCAAAAATTAAGACGAGCATACGTTTGAAACCCTAAAAAATCTAATTTCTTATTAAACATTGTATAAAAAAATTTGAAATTTAACCTAATATTTAATTAATTTTAAATAAATAAAAAACAAATTAAAGTTAATTAAATTAATTTGCAAAAATTAATTTTATTAAGAAGAAACTATAAGTCCTATTTTTTATGATTTTTTGATTTTATGATTGAAAAAAAAGAATTTTAAAAAATAAAAAATATAAACTAAAAAAAAGAAAATAAAGTAATTAAAAAAATGGGCCTGAGAGGTGAGAAAGTAAATTGGGGGGATGTTGCTGAATTTTTGCTAGGCCCAAAAACTCAGCAGCCCAATGCAAGCGTGTGGTTTGGTGTTGCTATGTTAGGGAGATCCACCACGGGGAAGCATCTTCGGAAGCGTTGGATTCAGGTCACTTGGATTTGATGGTGATGGTGCAAGGGCTTATGATGAACACCTTGTATCTGGGCGCACTGGATCCATGTGAAGCCTGTTAGAAAAATAAAACTCCATACCTGGGAATCGAACCCAGGTCTCTTCCCTTTGCACGCGTCCCTTCTACCACTCAGCCAGCCTGTTAATTCATGTACATAATAACACAATAATATTATAATGATAAATTCATTCAAGGTTCAAATTGTCAAAGTGCTCCAGATATGATCTCGCTTGGACCAATGGTAACACACCATTTAAGCCACTAGAGTCTAGGCTGGTCAACGGTGCCAGAGCCCAGCTCCAGTCACCTTCTCCAACTTGCTCAAATTTCAAACCTGCAGAAACATTGTGAATAAAAGCGTAAATGATACCCTACCCCCCTATTTTGAGGGCTGCGATCACGATGGAGGCCTTCTTTTTGGCTGAAACAGCCTGCAAACACAGATGCGAAGAAAAAGAAACTTGTGCCTAAAAATGGCACTTCTTGTTTCTGACGTCAAAGCTTGCATATAACGGTTCAAAACATACGTAAATATGATATTAAACTCAAATATGTGCAGAGATATCATTTATATGTCGTGAATCTAAAGTTTGAAGTTTGAGAATTTTACAAACTATGAGTTATCGTAGGGGGTGATTCTGTATGCTTTGGCCTTCGGGGATGGGTTGGTTCTACCCCTGGGATCCTCAGAAGGATGATGGTATACCTATATCTAATTGAGATTGGCTGGAGCATGAGATTTTGAATTTTACCACACTTGAATAATTTTGAAACTTTGTTCTTGGTTTGGAGGCGTCCTTCACTTATCCTATTAGGTCTGAGTTGTAGTGTATATGTAGTAAATCAGTTTACGTCAACAAATGTGAAAGAAATCCAATTGATCAATGCCCTTTTAAAATGTGAAGATTTTGATTCAAATCTATACAAAAGAAAAGGTCCACTTCCCTTTTCACTCCACACGATTTTTATAGCTGGCTATGATCTCTTTGGTTTAAAAAAGATTTGCATATTCTATATCTTACATATTCTTGCACTTATTTAGTATTTATTTAATTTATTTTGAATTTATTTGAATAAAATCAAAATAAATAAAATAAAAAAACAAAATAATGCATGGACATGTTTAGAGACCCTTAGATACATCATGAACACGTTTGTACTCTAAAAATTGGTCCCAATAGCTCAAAAATACAAATTTTCTCCAATTAAGACTTCGTGCATTCTTTACAAAATTAGTCAACTTTAGCAATGCATATCTCTCATTTTTAACACTAAGAGGGTGTTCTTGGACTTTTTGGAAAGCTTAGGATGTCCTATAAACAATACTTTTGGTTTTATTTCCATTAGATCTTCCATGTTCATGTAAGGAGCTTTGACCCATAAGGTGTTTTTGTTGACTTTTTGAAAGGACTTATAATGTATGAGCTTGTATCTTTTAATTGAAGTATTTCTTGATCTTGAGGGCTGAAGAGAAGTTGTAGGTAATTGGATTCTCTTCAAAATGAGCTTTGGTGGAAGAATTTTTGATAAAGTATGAGAAAGTTATCCCTGGTCAAAGTTTGGTTGACTTTCCTATAGAAACCCTAATTAACAATTTTTGACTTTTGATGATTTAGGAGCATTTCTCGAGGAATCATGATCAACCCTTGATAAAATGATGGATATTACTTCAAAATGTTGATGTTGACCAAAAATCTTGAAGTTTGACTGTATATAGGCCACAATTGACTTTTGACCTAGTATAGTTGATTTCTAGGCATTTGAGCTGTTGACTAAGAAAACTTGTTGTGAAAGGCATGAAATTTGTCATGGATGATCTTATGGACATATTAAGACCATGTGCAGCATTTGTGACCATTTGAGTTCACACATACTAGTGAAAACTGAAACCCTAATTAGAGGTTCATTATTTTAGGAGGAGGATTTGTCTGGTCAATTCTTAGCAATCCTAGGGAAAGTTAGGGACCTTAATGGGCATGTGTGAAGTAAAATGGGAGGGAAAATTTTGTGGTACAATAGTGTCCTTCAGAGAAGCCATTTTCAATGGAGGCCAGGTAATCTTCGGAACAACAGTAACAACTTGGGTATCAACGGTCATCTGAGGAACCTCTTCGAAATTCTGACAGGGAGTTTCAATGAATTCCCCGTCCATATCGACATACCTAAAATAACTCAGGTGGCTCACCATATACTCCTCTTCACCGCAAACTGTAATAATCTTTCCGTTTACAAGATATTTCAACATGTGATGTAATGTGGAAGTGATAGCACCAATCCAATGAATCCAAGGGTGTCCAAGTAAGAAAGAGTAAGACGGGCGAATGTCCATCACGTAGAAAGTGGAGTCAATGATTTGGGAACCAACTTTAATTGGGATGTCCACCTCCCCATGTACAATTCTTTTAGAACCATCAAAATCTCTCACCACAATGTTATTGGGTTTCAATGTAATCCCTTCACAATCCAATTTGTCTAAGGAACCCTTGGGTAGGACATCCAGAGATGAACCAATGTCAACCAGCACGTGAGCTAGAATATCGCCCCTACATTCAATGGAGACATGAAGGGCCTTGTTATGTTTTCTCCCTTAAGAGGTTATATCAGCATCGAAGAATCCCAGTCCATTATCAGCAGTCAGTCTGGCAACATAGTTCTCAAATTTGTAGGCAGAAGTCTCTTGTGGCACAGAGCAAACTTCAGAAACTTCCCCAAGGCCTTGGCATGGGCCTCGGAGCATAACAATAAAGCTAGCATTGAAATCTTTGAGGGGGTCTGCCCCAATTGTTCCATAACATTGTAATCACTTTTATGTATGATCTTCAAAATTTCCTTTCATTTATTTCTTAGAGGCCTCGGGAACGGCTTCTTTCGGTGCCTCTTTCCGGGCAGACTCAGTCAATACTTCTTTGCCCCGAGTCTTAGTTAACTCAAAAGCAGGAATAATAACAGGGGTAGCGATAGTATTCAGAGAGATTTCCAGAGAGAAAATCCTTCCGCTTTTGGTGACCTTACTGGTCCCAACAATATTGTCAATGTTAGGATTAATATCTTCAACAACTTCGTTCTTGATAGCGAAAAGGTCTTGCTTGACACCATGGTAGTAGACGTCAGCTCCATAATTCCAAGGAATAGCCTTGTTAGAGGAATATGGTATTTTCCTTGGAGAGGTGATGATCATGGGAGCAACTTTAGGGTTGGCAGTAATCCTTATAGGACCTTTGGAGGAGGCCCTTGTAGGATTATAGGAGATGGTAATAGTTGACACGTCTTCACATATTACACCTTTACATAAGTTTTCCACAGAGGGAGTCTTCTGAAACAGAATTTCCATGTCGTTCATCAGGCGTTGAACACTTATCTTCAGCAAAATACAACCATCATGCAGGGATGCACAAAGGTAACAATCTTTATCGCAACCTGGAAATAAATCGACTCGTAACAGATTCCTCTTAACAATTGGAAGAGGAGTAGCCAGATCATTAAAGGAAGAAACAAAAAGAACATCATCAACATCATTGATACCCTTGTCATGTTTGGGCATCGGTGCGGTAATCACGTTGTGGGTCTCAGGAGGATCAAAATCAATCTCCTTCGCATTAATAAGGTCTTGAACATTGTTCTTCAGAGCCCAACAATCATTCGTATCATGCCCCGCACTGTTGGAGTGGTAAGCACACCGTGCATTTGGATTGTAACATGGAGAGGAAGTGTTTGGGTTTTGAGAAGCATCCCTCAAAGTGACCAAGTCAGCCTTCACCAAATACTACAATCCTGAGACAAAGGCATGTTGATTCTGGTGAATTATCTTCTAGGCGCATCCTGCCTGCGCTGATTATTTTTTTGTTAAGCTAGTGCAGGGTTGGATATCATTACAGCTCCTACCGTTGGACGACATTCAACTTTACCATGACCTTTTTTACCATAGACATCATTAACCTCCCACTTTCCACTGAATGGCTTCTTCACAGTACTTGAGGATGCAACCCGTTGGATTTTGCCACTCTTGATACCAACATCCACTTATTCTCATATCAATATCAACTCGATGAATCCAGATGAAAATCTTCCAATCAAATGGTTGAGAAATGGGCCTGTCAGGGTACCCATTAACATATCTACCAATTCCATATCAGATAGGGGAGGCCGGACTCTAGCTGGAAGATCCCTCCACTTTTGAGCATAATTTTTGAAACCCTCACTGGAACCCATAGACATGCTTTCGAGTTGCATGCGGGTTGGAGAGAGGTCATCATTGTATTGATACTGCTTGTAAAAAGTAGCAGCCAAATCTTCCCAATTACGGATGTTGGTTCCTTCCAGTTGATAGAACCACTCTAACTGCGTTGCCGACAAACTATCCTGAAAGAAGTGAACCCTTAATTTCCTATCAGTTGTATGGGGTTGAATCTTCCTGGAGTAAGATCTCAGATGAAACTAGGGACATGAAACACCATCATATTTTGCAAAGGTGGGAACCTTGAACTTATGTGGGATGACCACTCTTGAGACCAACCCTAGATCTTCAAAGTCCAAACCAGGTACCCTCTGAATCTCCATAGCATTGAGGAGATCCTTCAGCTGTTTATACCTGTCATCAGTAGGAGGATATTGTTCCTTGGAATAGTCTGCTTCCTCTTCATCATTCCCCGAGCTATTATCTTCTTCTTTCACCTTCTTGTTATCCTCATCTTGATTATCCCCTTCATTTAATGGGGTTGCGAATTCTAGAGCTTGCTTGGCTGGTCCTCTGAATCTTCTCCCCATGTTCACGATGCGAATCTGTTTCTTTTCCTTCTTCTTCTTCTCTTTAGTCATGAGAGCTTTCATGTCTTCCTGCCCTTTAGCCAGAGCTAGGAATATCTGTTGAAATTGAGCATTACGTGCTTGAAGATCCTTAATGTTTTTTTCAAAAGCCATTTCTTTTTGCTAAAATAAACAGTGAAAAGATAAGAAACCTGTCTTGAAATACCGGCTTATGTAATGATATACATGACATGCTTATGTGATGTTTTCAAGGACCTCGTTGGATTTAAACTCTTTTTAATCAAAATAGAAACAAAGACTTTTATTAGTAAATTCAAATGAAAAAAAGTTTACAAAGAAATAAAATTAAAAAATTCTAAAACTTCTAGGTTTCCCATGGACGCTTCCTTTTTGTGTTGATATAGGTATTAAGGCTCTGCTCCTTGTGAAGCCGCTTCGTCAGTTCCAACACTTTCTTCTCCCTAGCATAGAATTGGGTCTCAAAGGTTTCTCGTTCTTCCTTGAGTTGGATCAAATACCATTGCAGTTCTTCAAACTTTGTTGGCATGTCAGGGTGAAGAATAATGCAAGACTCATCCCCTTGAGCAATGGGCTCTAAGATTACTGGTAAGATGGCGGGATATGGCATCATAAGACTCTGAGCATGAGCTCACACCCATTTGAGGTAAGGTTCCAAAGGGATGGAATTCATGTGTCCTAAAGTCTTACCATCAGTCTTCTTAACCATTCCCCAAGCACGATTGAACATCTGACATTAACCTTGCAGATCATTGTCGTAGTCGAACATAATACCCTGAATGAGCATATCATGAGGACAGTCTCTTCGTGCATAACCAAACTGACGTAATGCTAAAGAAGTGTTGTAAGTGATGCCTCCTCTAATTCCAAGGAGTGGCACATTAGGAAATTCTCCACAGTGATCAATATTAAAGAAGTCATCTTAAGACCGGGAACACCAATAGATATCATAGTGAGAGAGAGACATCAACCTTTGAGACCATCTTAAGCCTAGCTCATTATTTATTATTGGCCAAGGAAGGTGAGAAATAAACCACCTATAGAGAAAAGGTATACAACACATAAGATTTCCTCGTTTCTTCATGGTACAGGTATGGAGGGAATGCATAATATCCCCGAGCAATGTAGGAACTTTATTGTGAGTAAGGAAAATCATGATGGCACTCACATTTATAAGTTGGTCCGGATTAGGGAACAATACCAACCCATAGATTAGGAGGGCCAAGATATCCTCAAAAGCATGGTAACTCATGGCGTCTAGGAATACCTGAGCTTTCTCTATCAGAAACTTTGCAAGAAGACCTTTAACCCCACTTATCCTTTCCCACTTAGATTTAATGTCAGATGGCTTCAAGTGCAAGGTTGTGGCAACACCTTAGGAATTTGGATCCTTTTCTAAACCTGTGAAGAGTATCTGATCCAATATAGGCACTTCAAGTAGTTTAAAGAATTCTTTTAACGTGGGTACCAACTGATAATCGGGGAACGTGAAGCAATGGTGTTTAGGATCAAAAAACTGGAACATGACACTCATTATACCCTCGTCAAAACCGGTAGTTACCAAATTGAGCAAGTGACCATGTCTTCTATTGAATTGGGAACTTTCAGGAACCTTTAAGACCAATTCCTTAAGCTTGGAAGGTATTCCTATGAAGTTGATCTGATGGTATTTCTGTGAGCAAAATCCATAACCTACAAAACAGATAAGAGATAATTCCCTAGGTCCTTGAAATGGATAGTGAAAATGATATGTCATGATGTTTATGATGTTATGTTCATGCTTAAAACAAAATACCAAACACAAACAAGTCACACAAAGACCTTAGCTTTAAAGGATTGCATGATGTCTATAGGTGAGTACCCTTGTGATTTTAAGTTGGATCAACCTGTCCTAGAAATAGTAAGCGGGTTCTAGGGATCTCATATCATTGATCTTTCTCTTAGGCATTATTTCAGCTCAAGCATCTAGATTGCAGCCGAAATATCCTGAAAGTCCAATTTCAATGAGTGTAGCATCGAGTATCAACCAACTTCAGTCTGCACCAAATTCGGCCATCTCATTACTTTCAAATGGCTAAGATTAGTCAATTTAAGGTTCTAAAGGTCAGTTAGCGCTTAATGACACTATGTGGAAATCTAATGTTATCCTTGACTGACTCAAGGAACAATAGTACAAGCCAGAGTGTCACGCTAACATAACTATCATATCATCCATATTGGTCTACATCGTACAACCTCCATGATTTATTGCTACTTACCTAATGGTGTTCCTTGATCCGGGTGTAGGATCTTTCCAAGAAAATACCCAAACAAAACCCTTAAATATTAAGAAATCAAGAAAAATAGTTTAAAGTAAGTTAATGTGACCTAAGATCTTAAGGTAACCCCTCTTTTAAGATACACTCCCCAGTAGAGTCGCCAGTTCTGTAATACGGTGGGAGAAATGACTTTTTTGGTTTTATCCAAAATGTGAGGATAACTAGAGTCGCCACCATATTTTCTTTTATCCAAAAAAGAAAAGGGCAAAAAGAATAGGAAAGACCTTTGAGAATTTTCTGAGTTCGAGGGGTAGATTATGAAAAGGGAAGGTGTTAGCACCCCTTTTCATCCGTAGTTATCTATTGGCTCTTAATCGCTTGCTCACTTTATTTTCTTTATGTGTGTATTTGAAAAGTTTTGAAATTCCAAATAGCAAGACAATTTGCTTTATAATAACTCTTGTATCAGTCTCCAAGAGTGTTGATAAAGTGTTTTGAAAATGTTTTTGAAAGTGAGGTGTGGAATTTTTTTTAAAGTTGTGAACAAGCGATTAACAGTAACTACCCTTACTCAAAAGTCTTTCTCATTATTTTCTTCTTCTTTTAGATAGTGCTATACTACCATTAGTTGGCAGGAAGCCCCTATCATTGGATGTTTGAGGGACAGACATAGGGTCATCGTACAGTCACAAAAACCACTCGTAGGATGCTTTAGCAATTACCCTAAGGTTTTAAGATCTTTTATCGAGGCAGCTTCGAAAGGATCATCGAGGGACTTATGATCTTATAACCAAAGGGGTACTGCTAAAATCTCCTACCTTCGAGAGACATGACTATTTGCTTTTCCGAAGTAACATGAGGGGTTAACCCTAGAGGTGAAGTGTGCACGTGATTCAATTCAGTTCATTTGTATTGCGATTAGGGTTTGCTAATTATTTCTTTTAGATCCTGACATGAAATCCTATTAATCTAAACAATTAATAGTAATAATAAAACAGTAAAGCATAAAGAAACATCCTACGTTATTACATCGCTTCCGGAAGGGGGTAAAAACCATAAAATATTGGGAGATAAGACAGTAAATAACCGTAGTTTAAAACTATTACAAACTGTATGCAGATAAAACATAAGAAAACGGAAAATAATGAACAAGCGAAGATTGAAACGGGTGCAAGTTTGAAACCCTATAAAATTTAATTATATAATAAAACATTTTTTGGTATTTATTGAGAAAAAAAAGATTTAAAATTTTAACCTAGTTCTAATTATTTTTAATTAATAAAATAAGTCAAAATAACTAAATTAATAATCTCACAAAAATTAAATTTAATTAGAAAACCCTAAGTCTATTTTTTGTGATTTTATTATTAAAATAAATTTAGTTTTTAAAAACAATTAAACAAATAAAATAGAAAAAGAATAATAATAAAAAAAACAATAGGAGAATGGGCCTGATGTATGGAGCAATTGGGGGGTATGCATCTGATATTGCTAGGCCCATAACCAGCATCAGCCCAGGGTCTCGCTTGTGATTCATTGTTGCTGGCCCTTGGGAGGTCTATCATGAACGCTTGGATCTGGATCGTTTGTTCTGGCGCTGTGATGGATCCAATGGTGATGATAAAGGAACGCATGGTACACACGTTTTCCCCTGTAACACTGGATATGCAAGAATGAATTAGAAAAATAAGAGGGAAGAGGTAGGGATCAAACCCCTGCCCTTGACCATAACAAATGCCTTAACATGCACGACCTTTACCGTTGGGACGGTTTTACTTCCTGTAATATAAACACAATAATAAATATATAATGTAAATCTGGTCCTTAGTGCTGACTGTATAACACATGCGTGCCAAGTGGGTCCTCTTCCATTTGAATAAACCAACCAGAGGACTCCGTTATGCCACGCAGGGTCTTCGTCCAGTCAAACCACCTCAGTTGGTGGCTCCGGTCACCATCCCTGGTTGGCCAAAAAACAAAACCTGTGAAATCTAATGAAAACAAGTATGAAAACAACCCTACTAGACTAATTAGGCCCTTGCGAATCTGATGGTGTGGCTAGTTTTCCTTGAAAAGGTTTGTATCCTGAGATACGAAGCTTGACTGGAGCTTTCCCTAACAATGGAAAACCTTCATCCTTGCGTTAAATCTCTCATCTAATGGTCACAAAGAATCACAAAGATCGGTACACATGTATTTACAAATAATCCATTTATGTTGCATGATCAAATGATTTGAACTTGCGAAAATATACCTGACTGGTGACACTTGAAAGGGAGGTTCTGGGACGTTTCAAGCCTGAGTGATGTATGGACACGACTCTTGGAGGTCTCAAGAGTATGACTTAATGCTTCAAAAGGTCTGAGAACGGCTGGATCGGATGATGTAAGTTGGACTTTTCTTTGAGAAATTTTGTAATTTTTGCTAGGGTTTGTGGAGGCACTTGTGTATGTCCTCATGTTCTGATCTTGTTAAGAATATATAGTACATCATATTAGGTCAACAAAAGTAGAAATCCATGGCCTTGAGTGCATGATTTATTTCCAAAATTTATTTGAAAAACTTTCCAAATTTGTGAAAATCTTGTTTTAATGATATTTTCTTGGTTGTCACGATTTTGACAGTTTGTTATGAGTTATTTGGGCCTCAATCTTGATGGAAACAATAGCTTGCATGCCTTGCACCCCCATCTTGCACTTTATTTTGATTTAATTTATATTTAAATGAACAAAATTCAAGAAAATAAATAAAAGAATCACAACAGTGCATGGATAATCTTATAGGTCCTTGAGTGGGTTATAAACATGCTTGAACACCAAAAAATAGGTCCATTAACTCAAAGATGCATTTTTGCTCAAAGTTGACTTCTTGCATTTTCACCAATTTGCCTAATTTGCACTGGTCATAACTTTCTCAACTTTCATCTTTTGAATAAGATCTTTGACTTTCCGCAAAGCTCAAGATTTCCCTTACAATCTATCTTTTGATCATTCTTGCATTTGGATATTTTATCTTGATGTAATTTGCCTTGACAAAAAATGCCTTTTTGTTGACTTTTAAAAAGACGTGTAATGTTTTGGCTCATATCTTTCCAATAATGCAATTTATGGGCTTAAGAATACAAACAAAGTTGTAGAGGATTTGATTCTCTTCAAAATGAGCCTCTGTTGGGGAAAAATGGATGGAGCATGTGAAAGTTATGCCTAGTCAAAGTTCAATTGACTTTTCCTAGGAAAGCCTAATTCAGAAACTTTTGGTTCTTGATGATTTGAGAATATTCCTTGAGGAATCATGATCAACCCTTGATCAAATGATGAATATCACTTCAAAATGTTGATGTTGATCGAAAATATTAAAGTTTTTATTATATGTTGACCATAATTGACTTTTTGACAAATACATTTGATTTTCAGTCATCTAGGCAATTGACTTAGCAATCTTTTGATGCAAGGCATGAAATTTGGCATGAGAATTCTCGAGGACATATTAGGAACCATGGAAATCACTTGAGGCCTTTGAAACCTAAACTTCTTTGTGAAAAGTGAAACTCTAGTTGGAAGTTCATTGCTTAGGAGTAGAATTTGTCTGGTCAATTCTTGGTTAACCTTGAGCATTTGAGGACCTCTAGGTGTATGTTTTGAATAAAATGAGAGGGAAAATTTTGGGGTACAACAATAGTTGTCTCGTCCTATTTCAGAAATTGATCTATAATCAGTTTGTTTGTAAACCCGTCATGTTTCAGGAGTTCATACCATTTGTGATAAAGATAGTCACCCCGTCCTGTTTCGGGAATTGATCTATAATCAGTTTGTTGGTAAACCCGTCCTATTTTCAGGAGTTCATACCACTTGCTGATAAAGATAGTCGCCCCATCCTATTTTTGGAATTGATCTTTATCTGACCAAAGAGAAAGAAAGATAGTTTCCCTGTCCTATTTCGGGATTTAATCTTCAATTTGTTCATGTAGATACTCGCCCCGTCCGGTTTCAGGAATTGATCTACAATCAATTTTTTTTACAAATGGAGGTCCTGTCTTGTTTCAGGAATTAATTTGTGGCTGGTCATTTAGATAGTTACCCCGTCTTGTTTCGGGAATTAATCTGTAATCTACTTTTTGTTGTCCATCGAGATAGTTGCCCTGTCTTGTTTCAGGAATTAATCTCTGACCTGGTCACATAGATAGTTGCCCCATCTTTTTTTGGGAATTAATATTGAAACTACTTTATGTTGGTTGTTGAGATAGTTGCCCTGTCTTGTTTCAGAAAATAATCTCTGACCTGGCCACATAGATAGTGGCCCCGTCTTGTTTCAATAATTAATCTTGGACCTGTTTGACAATTGTTGGTGATATTCGTCTGTTGATTGAACTTTTCTGAAAATGTAAAGATTTAGATGTATGAAATTTCATGAGGTATGAAGTTCATTATATAATGATGTTCTCAAAATAAATTAGATTGTGCTATATGTGTTTCGTATGTATATGCTATGATGTATGAACGTGAAATGTTGTTGAAGTGTATTTGTAAACCCGTGCAGTATCTTTGTCTGGGAAAATAAATATTTGACTATTGCTGGGGATGAAGAGTATGTGTATCTTTAATCTTGTCTATAATGCTTCCGCTGGGGATTCCTGCTTACTTGTTTGAGGAAACTCCACTTAGGATGTTGATTTCTGCTTTATGCAGAAGAGTTTAGGAACATCGGTTGTTCATTACTCTACTAGGGAATTTAATTCTTATATATCCTGACTAGGGATAAAAGATGTGGATAGTCTTCCGAAACGTATATGGAGGATAGTTCTTATATACCATGACTGGGGATAAAAGAGATGTATTAGAACAAAGTTTGGTTCTAATCATATCTTAGAGTTTTGATGATAACAATGAAATAAATTTTGTATAATATATTTTATACTCTGATGTGCATGTTTACTAATTCAGATGATGTTCTGACTCAAGCATTCTCAAAAGTGAAACATCATTCTACGCTGAGCAGAAAGAGGATAAAGAATTTCCTAAGAAATTTTATGTAAACGGAAGTCTGAAGCAAACTCTGAAGGAAGCACTCCAAGGCAAACTCTGATAAAAAGTAATCTTAAGCAAGCTCTGATAAAGCTAGATGAAGCAAAGATTTGAAAGAAGAACGCTGAAAGCAATATCTGATAATGCAAGCTGAAGCAAACTCTGATGAACATAAAATGAAGAAAACTCTGACAAAGAAAAGTTAAAGCAAACTCTGATGTTGCAACGCTGCAAGCAAACTCTTAAACTTCCAGAGACAAGTTGTGACAGTACCATTGATCATTTAATGCTAAGATGGCTAACGCACTCAAGTGGTACTACCCACGAGAGCATTGGAAACATAAAGCTCAAGATAAAACGCATCATTAATGCATACTCTCTCTTCAAGGCAATAACAGTCAAAATCTGAAGCTATATATAGAAGACCATTTGTTTCAAAGCAATGTTACTGATCCACGCAAAATATACTGAAGCTCACTATTTTCATTCTTGTAAACTCTTTGTATATAGTGGGTAATTCTGAAGTGCAGGGCTAAAATCTTAGTGATAAATAATAGTTTGTGATATAGCTTATTAGAAGCATTCTGATTCACTATTGTTAAGAGATAATCTTTGTAATTGTTCCTTAAGAGACCAGTTGGGTCAGATTTCTCAAGAGGGATACGACTAGCTGAGTCTTAGAGGTGTTAGTCACTTGTAGTTGTCTTGTGCATTGTATTGTTAGCCACATCAGGTTGGTTGTGCATTTGTAATCAGTTTTGATTATAGTGGATTAAGTCCTCGTTGAGGGATGTAAAATCACCTTGGCGGGTGGACTGGAGTAGTTTGAGTTTTAAACAAACTAGGATAAAATTACCAGTGTCCTTCCATTATTATTGCGCGAGAAAAAGGAAAAACTTATTCAACTCCCCCCCCCCCCCCCTTCTATGTGTTTTCTCACCTTTCAATTGGCATTAGAGCTCTAGTTCTGGGTGCAAACACCTAACAGTATCAGAAAAAGATCCAGAAGGAAAACACTATGGCAACTGAACAAAACAACAACAATTGCACTAAACCTCATGTGTTTGACGGAGAAGACTTTGAATACTGGAAGGATAGACTAAAAAGTTTCTTTCTAGGTCATGATGTTGATTTACAGGATATGGTCCTAGATGGTTACATACATCCAGAAGACAAAGACGGAAACAAGATTGACATAAAGAACGTGGATAAACAACACAAATTAGATTTCAAAAATCACCACAGAGATAGAAATATCTTTCTGAACGCTATCTCTAAAACGAAATATGAGAAAATCACCAACAGAGATACAACACATGACATGTTTGAGTCTCTCAAAATGACTCATGAAGGCAATGCTCAAGTAAAAGAGACAAAAGCTCTGGCTCTCATCCAGAAGTATGAAGCCTTCAAAATGAAAGAAAATGAGTCCATTGAAGCTATGTTCACAAGATTCCAAACTCTGACCGCTGGCCTGAGAGTTCTGAACAAAGGATACACCAAGGCATACCATGTTAAGAAAATTATCAGAAGTTTACCCAGAAGATGGGCACCTATCGTTACGGCATTAAAAGTGTCAAAATATTTGAATGATGTATCTCTTGAAGAACTTATCAGTGTATTAAGAAGTCACGAGATAGAACTTGATGAACATAAGCCTCGGAAGTAAGATAAGTTTGTCACCCTTAAATCTATTAAAAATGTGAAATTAACGCTTTTCAGGTGGAAGAAGGAAACTCTGTAGACTCTGCATCAGAAGAAGATGAGTTATCTCTACTCTCCAGAAGGATCAACCATATGTGGAAGCACAAACAAAAGAAGTTCAGAAACTACAAGAAGTCAGAAGATAAACTAGAATCTTCTAGACATAAGAAGTCAAGTAGAAGAGATATAGTCTGCTATCAATGTAAAGAACCAGGACACTATAGAAGTGATTGTCCAAAGCTACAAAGAGAAAGACCAAAGAAAAGGTTTGGAAGAAAGAAAAGCGTGATGGCCAACTGGGATGATTTAGAATCTTCTAAAGCTAAATCTGACTCAGAAGATGAGCACACTAACCTTGCGTTTATGGCTACCACAGTAGATGACAATGACTCAGACTTTGATTCAGAATCGGAAGAGGTATTCTCTGAATTCTCTAGAGCCGAACTTGTAGAAAGCTTATCAGAACTTCTTGAAAACTATAGTCAACTAAAAATCAAATACAAGAAACTCAAAAAGAATCTTGCATCTGATTTTGAGAAACTTGAAACAGAAAACTCTGAACTTAAAGAAAACAATTTTAAACTTAAAGAGGAAGTTCAAAAAGTTCAAAAGATTTCTATTTCAGATTCTGCTTCAAGTTCAAAAGATATTCTTAAATAATATGACTCTAGTTTTCAAAAATTTCTTTCTAAAAGCATAGAGAGAAGAAAAATGGCTTCAATTATCTATGGTATTTGTGGAAATAACAGAAGAAGAATTGGATATGAAACTCCCAAAGGGAAAGAAACATATAAACCAACACTTGTTGAGGAAATGGTTATCACATATAAACCACTACACAAACAATTTAGATTTGGGCACACACATGATATCAAATACACATCTCACTCTGAATTTTTTTATGCTAAATCAAAGTTCAAACAAGACTTTAGAAAAACTAACCAAAAAGGACCCACAAGGATATAGGTACCTAAGGAGAAAATAATATATGTTGCATATGTACTTAATAGCACAGTTGAAACACCAGTCATGGAACCTGGACTCTGGATGCTCACGACATATGACGGGAAGAAAGTCTATGTTCCAAAGTCTGGAACTTAAATCTAGAGGAGATGTCAAATTTGGAGGAAATCAGAAAGGAAAGATTATTGGTTCTGGAACCATTGGAAACTGTAACCTTCCTTCTATTTTGTTGGTAGAAGGATTAGCGCATAACTTAATGTCCATAAGTCAATTAAGTGACAACGGTTATGACATAATCTTTAATCCAAAATCCTGTAGAGCTGTTAGTCAAAAAGATGGAACAATCCTTTTTACTGGAAAGAGAAAGAACACCATCTATAAAATTGATCTTTCTGACCTTATAACTCAAAATGTAAAATGCCTTATGTCTGTTAGCGATGAGAAATGGGTCTGGCACAAAAGATTAGGACATGTTAGCATGAGAAGAATATATCAAATTAACAAACTAAATCATGTCAGGGGACTTCCCAATCTGAAGTTTAACTCAGAAGCTCTGTGTGAAGCATGTCAGAAAGGAAAATTTTCAAAAACTTCTTTTAAGTCAAAAAAAGTTGTTTCTTCCTCTAGGCCGTTTGAACTTCTTCACATTGATCTGTTTGGACCAGTTAAAACTGCATCCATCATAGGAAAGAAGAATAGATTGGTCATTGTTGATGACTACAGCTGATGGACATGGTTTAAGTTTTTAAAACACAAGCATGAGTCACATTATGTGTTCTTCGACTTCTGCAAACAGGTGCAAAATGAAAAAGAGTTTAGAATCATAAAAGTTAGAAGTCATCATGGAGGAGAATTTGAAAACCATTATTTTGAAAAGTTTTTTAAAGAAAATGGCATTTCTCATGATTTCTCTTGTCCTAGAACTCCCCAACAAAATGGAGTTGTAGAACGAAAAAATAGAACTTTACAAGAAATGGCCAGAACCATGATTAATGACACCAATGTGGCTAAACACTTCTGGACATAAGCAGTGAACACAACATGTTATATTCAAAATAGAGTCTCTATAAGACCTATTCTTGAAAAGAATCCTTATGAATTGTGGAAAAACAGAAAACCCAACATTTCATATTTTCATCATTTTGGATGTACTTGTTATATTCTGAATACTAAAGATAATCTGAACAAGTTTGATTTTAAGGCACATAAGTGTTTTCTGCTTGGATATTCTGAACGCTCAAAAGGCTATAGGGTATACAACACAGAAACTCGGATTGTTGAAGAATCAATCAAAGTCAGATTTGATGATAAGCTTGGCCAGCAAAAGCCAAAGCATAATGGAAATCCTGCAGGTACAGAAGATCATCTTACAAACTCTGAAGAGTCATAAGCAAAGGACAACTCAGAAGATCCTTCTATTGCAAATGCTCTGGACAATCTAAGAATTTCTGAACAAACCTCACAAAAAAGATTCCCCAAAATCACATCAGCACATCCAGAAAATGTGATTATTGGAAAGAAAGAAGATCCCATCAGAAAAAGATCCTCGCTCAGAAACAATGAAGAATCACTATTTAGATTTGTCTCTCTGAATGAGCCAACCTCAATAGAGGAAGCCCTGCAAGACAATGATTGGATCCTAGCTATGCAAGAAGAACTAAATCAATTTTCAAGAAATGATGTGTGGGATCTAGTTCCAAAACCTAAAGGATTCAATATCATAGGAACAAAATGGGTATTCAGAAACAAGTTAAATGAGCAAGGAGAGGTTGTCAGAAACAAGGCACGACTGGTTGCACAAGATTATAGTCAACAAGAAGGAATTAATTATAATGAAACTTTTGCCCCAGTCGCCAGGTTAGAATCAATTAGATTATTAATTTCTTTTGTTGTTCAACATAACATCTCATTATATCAAATGGGCGTTAAAAGTGCATTTTTAAATGGTTAAATAGAAGAAGAAGTTTATATCCATCAACCTCCGGGTTTTGATGACTCAAAATATCTAGAACATGTTTTTAAACAGAAAAAGTCTTTGTATGGTCTGAAACAAGCTCCCAGAGCTTGGTATGAACGTCTAATTAACTTTCTTTTAGAAAAGAATTTTACCAGAGGGAAAGTGGACACTAACTTATTCAGAAAAACACTTAAAAATGACATTTTAATTTGTCAAATATATGTATATGATATTATTTTTGGAACTTCTAATGTATGTCTTGCAAGAGAATTTGCTGAGTCTATGCAGGCTAAATTTGAGATGAGCATGATGGGAGAACTAAAATTCTTTCTGGGAATTCAAATAAATCAGACTCCAGAAGGTACTTACATACATCAAACAAAGTATGTTAAAGAACTTCTGAATAAATTCCAGCTATCAGAAAGTAAAGAAGCAAAGACACCAATGCATCCTACATGCATTTTGGGAAAAGATGGGGTAAGTAAGAAAGTAGATCAGAAACTCTACAGAGGTATGATTGGATCTCTTCTCTATCTGACTGCATCTAGACCAGATATATTATTCAGTGTATGTTTATGTGCAAGATTCCAATCAGATCCTAGAGAATCTCACTTAACTGTTGTTAAGCGAATTATGAGGTATCAGAAAGGTACTACTAACCTTGGATTGTGTTACAGAATATCCAAAGAGTTTAAACTAGTAGGTTATTGTGATGCTGACTTTACTAGAGATAGAAAAGAACGAAAAAGCACCTGTGGAAGCTGTCAGTTTCTGGGTGATAACCTTATCTCATGGTACAGCAAGAAGCAAGCCACTATTTCACTATCAACAATTGAAGAAGAATATATATTTTCTGCTTGATGTAGCACTCAGATGATCTGGATGAAGAGACAACTAGAATATTATCATCTCTATGAAAAATTCTTGTTTCTTCAAGCAGCTCTCAATATGCAGAGAAATATGTCACTCCTAAGAGAACAACACTCATCCCTGTTGATAGCTTGGAAGTGGTTAGTGAACTAATGGTTGATTTTTAAAATCTGAAAGCAAATGGGTTTGATTTTTTTCTGGCTGTAGAGTTCCAAGGGTGGAAAAATTTCTTTGATTGTGTAGTTGGACCAGTGTTCCCTCATCTTGTCAAGGAATTCTAGATTCATGCCATCGCTTCACCAAAGTTCATTCTATCATTCGTAATGGGCAAAGAGATTTCCATCACTGAGAATCTCATAAGGAGGCTACTAGGTTTTAAAGGTAATGGTGTTACTAGAATGTCAAGTGGAAGAATGAATATGTCTAAAGTTTATGCTGAGATTTTCACTACTGGGCAAGCATCCAACATGGTCAGAGATTTGAAGAATAAATACAAAATTTGGGCAAGAATAATTCATGGCTGCATTCATCACAAGAAGGAAACCAATTCCCCTTACTACATCAATGCTGACCAATAATATCTTCTGTTCTTCTTGGCACAAATGTGAAGATTGATTTGCCCTATCTTATGTTCAACCATCTCTAGACGCATGTAAAGGAAACCAGGGAAGCTGAAAGAGTCAAAAACCCTATGTCTAAAAGAAATTGGATCCCTCTGGGAAGATTAATCTCAGATATTTTGATAGAGAATGGTCTGATAGCACATCTAGAAGAAGCAAATTTGTTTGGAGAATTGGAGCCCACTTGTGGAAAAGCTATGACTGGGAAGAACCTGCTCAATAGGAAGCTGATTAACAAACTTCTGGTGGAACCTACTCCATATTTGTCAGCAACTGTCACCAGCAGGAGAATCCCTGTTGCAGATTTTCCTCTCTTCAACTCTAGTGATCATCCTGAGATAATTCTTCACTTTATTGAAGCTTTCAAGGAAAGTGGCATTCGCATTGACCAACATGGCTTCAAGGAAGGAATGTACCCGCTCCAGAAGTTTTCCTCCAGAAGCAAAAGAAAAGGAAAGCGGGAGAAGGTCCCACTGCACGTCCTCGGAAGAAGAAGAAGAAATCTTCAGGTATATCCTCTGAAACCATCTTTGTTTGTGATTCTATGCATATAACAACATCTGCTGAACCCCAAACTCTATGAGATATTAAAGTTGACATAGACCTCACTATTCCCTCTAAACCCCTACATAATAACCCTCAAATTGATTAGGTATTATCTAACATAGATAATTTTTATATTGTAGTTCCTCCACAAACTCAAACACAACCACCACTCTCTCCACATATATCTCAACCTAAAATCTCTACTTCTACTCCCCACCAACAAAATCCAAATATTCCTACGGAAAACCCTCTTCAAACATCCCTCATCAGACCTCTATCCCAAAAATCCTCTGAGCGGTATGATGGCTCTTGGAGATTACCAGGAATCAATGTTCCTCTGGCTACACAACCTCCATCCTTCATCATTCCCTCTGAAAACATTTTTGCTCTAAATAAATCCCCAACACCTATTCCTTCCTCAGCTAAAACCACCATCATCATCTCTCCTGACATCACAACACCTACCTCACCAAAACCCTTATCACCTCACTCTCCAGAACCTATCTTCAGTCCATCTTCATCAGAACCTCTTGAACCATCTGAACCATCTGACTTTCTTATAACTGTAGTTGATCTTGAATATCTACTTTATCTGCAAATTAAATCCACCAAGAAGGTTGTTCCCAAACCAACCCAAATACCTGTTCAGTAAGTTGTTAATATACGTTTCCACAATTTTGCAACAGAAATGCAGACTTTGATAGACCTGCTGAAGGTAAAAAGTGCCATCAACCTGAACCCAGCTGCATCTAATTTTCTGTGGGAAGCATTCAGAAGGAAATTCAATGATGAATCCTTTAAAATGCAAGATATGTGCTATTCTAAGGTTCTTGAGAATTTCACCCAGAATCTGAATGCCTTCAAGACAGAAGTGGTAGATATCTGGGATAAGAAGTCTCTTCTGCAGATTACCAATGCTCCTTTACCACTTGCTAAACACATGGAAATTTCAGAAGATGAATCTAAAGATGGCTCTGAGTCATATCCAAATTCCTTGGCAATGACTTTGTATCACCAACCTTCTGCTCAAGCTGCCTCTGAGAATGTTCCAACTCTTCTGATTGATCTTGGAAATCTTCTCTCCAATGTTGTAGGCTCAGACTCTACTGGTTTTGCTCCAAAGGAAGTATCTTCTGAAGCTGCTTCAACATCTGCTCCAACTTCGCTGGTGATTGAAACTCTAAATGAATGGAAGAAGGAAAATGAAGCAATACATGAAAGTTTAGACAAACAGGATAAAACCAACAAAGAAATCAGAACTTGGATGATGAAACAAGAGGAATCCTCAACAGAAATCAAGAATATTCTTCTTTCTCTTGTCTCTCGTCAATCTTAGTTTTATTTTTTCCAATTTTTTTTACTTATGTCCTTTGACATCTTCTATATAAAAATCTTTTGAATCTCTTTAATTTTTTTTTGCTTTTTGATTATGACAAAAAGGGGGAGAAAATGTGATTTTGATCTGATCCATGATAGCGGTTATGGGACTAAATCTCAAACATTCCTAACAAAATACAAAGTTTTTTCCTGTTTAAGAGATACGCAGGTACCTCAAGATTCTGAAAGACTAAGCTCTAAACATCATTTGGTAAAGATCTGCTAAAGAAACACTGAAGAAAAGATCAGGAGCTCTTAAAGAAACTCTGATAGAAAAATGTCCCAAAGCTATGAAGAACAATCTCAGGAAGTTTCTCTTATGAATTTAAGTTCTTTTATTATTTATTTCAGAAGAAATTTATTTATCTCAGGGGGAGATTCTCATTCTTGTACAAATTTTTTTAAAAATCAAAATCTGAATTGTTTTGTCATCATAATAAATGGGGAGATTGTTAGAACAAAGTTTGGTTCTAATCATATCTTAGAGTTTTGATGATAACAATGAAATAAATTTTGTATAATATATTTTATACTCTGATGTGCATTTTTTCTAATTCATATGATGTTCTAACTCAAGCATTCTCAAAAGTGAAACATCATTCTACGCTGAGCAGAAAAAGGATAAAGAAGTTCCTAAGAAATTTTATGTAAACGCAAGTCTGAAGCAAATTTTGAAGGAAGCACTCCAAGGAAAACTCTGATAAAAAGTAATCTTAAGCAACCTCTGTTAAAGCTAGCTGAAGCGAAGATTTGAAAGAAGCACACTAAAAGCAATATTTGATAATGCAAGCTGAAGCAAACTCTGATGAGCATAAAATGAAGAAAACTCTGACAGAAGGAGTGATATAGCAAACTCTGATAGAAGAAAAGTTAAAGCAAACTCTGATGTTGCAACGCTGCAAGTAAACTCTTAAACTTCCAGAGACAAGCTATGACAGTACCATTGATCATTTAATGCTAAGACGGCTAACGCAGTCAAGTGGTACTACGCACGAGAGCATTGGAAACATAAAGGTCAAGCTGACACGCATCATTAATGCATACTCTCTCTTCAAGGCAGTAACGGTCAAAATTTGAAGCTATATATAGAAGACCATTTGTTTCAAAGAAATGTTACTGATCTACACAAAATATACTGAAGCTCACTATTTTCATTCTTGTAAACTCTTTGTATATAGTGGGTAATTCTTAAGTGCAGGGCTAAAATCTTAGTGATAAATCATAGTTTGTGATATAGCTTATTAGAAGCATTCTGATTCACTACTGTTAAGAGATAATCTTTGTAATTGTTCCTTGAGAGACCAGTTGGGTCAATTTCTCAAGAGGGCTAGAACTAGTTGAGTCTTAGAGGTGTTAGTCACTTGCAGTTGGCTTGTGCATTGTATTGTTAGTCAAAACAGTTTGTTTGCGCATTTGTAATCAGTTTTAGTTATAATGGATTAAGTCCTCGTTGAGAGAGGATAAATCACCTTGGCGGGTGGATTGGAGTAGTTTGAGTTTCAAAGGAACCAGGATAAAATCACATGTGTCCTTCCATTATTATTGCGCGAGAAAAAGGAAAAACATATTCAACCCCCCCCCCCCCCCCCCCCCCCCTTCCCCGCCCCCTTCTAAGTGTTTTCTCACCTTTCAAGATGGATTACCTTCCGACTCATCTGGGGAAGATAATACTAACTGATATCTAGTTCAATTCAAAGTTTTGCAGCAAGTCTCTGGGGATAATGGCAACTTCACTAGGGAGAAGAATTTTGTCAGTGATTTGTAGTAGTATGAGGAATAGACTCGAGATGAGGAGACTATAGTCTTTTGTGGAAATTAACCCTGTTGTCGGAGAAGTATTCTGCTGAGGAAACAAACTCTGCTAGGGAAATTGACTTTCGATAGAGATAAGAAATTGACTCATCTGGGGAAGATAATACTAACTGATATCTAGTTCAATTCAAAGTTTTGCAGCAAGTCTCTGGGGATAATGGCAACTTCACTAGGGAGAAGAATTTTGTCAGTGATTTGTAGTAGTATGAGGAATAGACTCGAGATGAGGAGACTATAGTCTTTTGTGGAAATTAACCCTGTTGTCGGAGAAGTATTCTGCTGAGGAAACAAACTCTGCTAGGGAAATTGACTTTCGATAGAGATAAGAAATTGACTCAGCTGGGGAAGAGAATTTTCATGAAGTGTACTGATTGGGACTCTGTAAGGAAACTGCGGGGAATGTATCCTTATTATGGATAATCTCATAGAAGTGGCTCTGTGGGGATTTATGGATAGCTTGAACGTTATCCCAACTCCTAGAATTTTGAGTAAATGCTTATTCTTGTTCTTATGCATATATTTGTTAACAGATAATCATGTTCATATGCATATGTTCATTCAATTTAGTCATTGGATGTTTTTACAAACAAAACAAAAAAAACAAAAAGTTTGAACTTTTAAGATGTATTTGTATTGATAATTTTCCTATAAACAGGCGATTTTGTACAAATAGACGAAAATCCTAGTAAGAGGAAGTCGTCGTGAAATGAAAAGAGTAAAAAGTGAAAAAAAAATGTATAGCCATGTGGAAGTGATCTTATTGGGTTCCAAACTCTGCTATTTCCCCTATTTCTTCGAACATCTCATCCCTTGCCATCAGAAGAAGTTGATTAAACTGATCTTGTGTCATTTGAACTTTTCACCTTGGTAATAAAGCTGGTTGTAAGTGATCCAATAGGACATAGTCGTACACTTTAATCCTAAATTTTTTCCTGGACCTCTCTTTCATATTTCCAGTCCACCAGGATACCCTTTTTTGCCCAAGCCCCCTTTTTAGGGTTTCAACTTGCCAGGTGTACAATCTTTTGTATATATCCCTAATTTTTTCCTGAACCATTATGGTTCGCCGGGATGCCCTTATTTTTGCCTAGGTATGTCAACCTAGTGAGTTATTCTTATGTGTAGTATTTATTTACTATGTTCGTGTTCACAGGGTGCGGTAAATCTTCGCCGTCCATAATGGTTAGCATCATAGCACCGCCCGAGAATACTTTGTTGAAAACAAATGGCCCTTTGTAGGTGGGGATCCATTTGCCCCTGGGATCTCCTTGTGGTAGAATGATGCACTTTATTACCAAGTCACCAGCCTGGTATACCTGATGCTTTATCTTCTTGTTAAATGCCTTGATCATACGTTTTTTATACCTCTAACAATGACAGGCAACACCCAACCTCTTTTCGTCAATAAATTCAACTGATCCAACCTAGTCTTAATCCACTCGTGTTCTTATAAGTCTTCTTCTTTCATAATCCTTAGAGAAGGGATTTGAACTTTGATAGGCTGGACAACTTCCATACCATATACTAGAGAGAATAGGGTTTCCCTAGTTGATGTTCACACCGAAGTACGATAGCCATGAAGAGAAAATGATAACATCTCATTTCAGTCTTTGTATGTCACCACCATATTTTGCATAATCTTCTTTATATTCTTGTTGGTGGCTTCCGTCGTGCCATTCATCTTAGGTCTGTATGGAGAAGAGTTATAATGCTTGATCTTGAACTGTGTGCATAGTTCAGTGATCATTGTGTTCTTGAGGTTGGTACCATAGTTAGTGATGATTCTCTCAGGGATACCATACCGATAGATAAGGTTATGTTTTATGAACCGAGCTACAACATTCTTTTCAACTGAGGCAAATGAAGTCGCTTCAACCCATTTTGTAAAGTAGTCAATGGC
Organism: Vicia faba; assembly: GCA_948472305.1. NCBI lineage: Eukaryota > Viridiplantae > Streptophyta > Magnoliopsida > Fabales > Fabaceae > Vicia > Vicia faba. The sequence goes on along the minus strand of OX451741.1, from coordinate 160,986,850 downwards.
GACGAGAATGAAGAGATGTCCATTAGAGGCAGTAGGCTTGATTTCTTAGATCATATTAATTCCCCATATTGCAAATGGCCAAGGAGCAGTCATGACATTCAAAGGAATTGGAGGCACATGAACTTTATCAGCATAGATCTGGAACTTATGACAAGTCCTCGAGTGGTGGTGACAATCAGTTTCCATAGTCGACCAATAGTAACCTTCTCTCAGAATCTTCTTGGCCATAGTATGTCTACTAGAGTGAATCATGATGGCGCTTGTATAAAATCCCATTACTCAGAAAGAACTTCGCAGAGAACCTCTGTAGGAATTTCTTGTCATTGAATGAAGTTCCCTCAGGGTATTCCTAAGCTTCAAGTTACCTTTTCACTTCATTAAACCAGGGCTTCTTCTCTACTCCATTAATATCAATTTCGTAGTAGTGCGCTGGTTCACCAAATCTTTCGATAGTAATTCTAGGAGCTTAGTTGTCCCAATTGACCTTAAACATGGATGACATGGTAGCTAAGGCATCCGCCAACTGATTCTCTTCCCTCAGAATATGCTCAAAGTTAGTCTCTTTAAAGTACGGGATCAAGGTGAGCACAAGTTCTCGGTAAGGGATAAGATTTGGATGTCTTGTAACCCACTCTCCTTTAACTTTACTAACCACCAAGGCTGAATACCCATATACGCTCAGGAATATAATTCTCAAGTCGATAGAAGCTTTAAGACCCAAGATGCACGCTTCTTACTCAGCCATGTTGTTGGTATAGTCAAAGAAAAGTCTGGCAGTAAAGGGTGTATGGAAACCTTCAGGGAAAATGATCACAACACCAATTCTATTACCAAGTGCATTGAAAGCTCCATCAAAAACCATAGTCCATTGGGATCTTAGCTCAGGTCCTTCATACTGTCCAGGCTTTTCACAATCTGTAATTAACATGATGTTCTCATCCAGGAATTTGAAGTTTATAGATTGGTAGTCATCTACAACTTGATGTGCTAAATGATCTGCCAGTACACTTCCTTTGATTTCTTTTTGAGTAGGGTACTGAATGTCATATTCAATTAAGATCATTTGGCATCGGAATATCCTTTCGGAGAGAGCTGGCTTCTCAAATATGTACTTGATGGGATCCATCTTAGATATTAATAGAGTAGTATGAGTCAAAATATATTGTCTTAGTCGGCGAGCAACCCATGCCAAAGAGCAACAAGTTTTCTCAATTAGTGAATATCTTGTTTCATAGTAGGTAAAATTTTTTCTAAGGTAGTAAACTGCATGCAATTTTCGACCAGACTCGTCATGTTTCCCCAGCACACACCCCATTGAATTCTCTAACGCGGTTAAGTACATGATCATAGGTCTTCCTTCAACTGGTGGCATCAGAATTGGAGGTTCTTGTAAGTACTCCTTGATTTTATAAAAAGCTATTTGGCAATCGTCATTCCATTTTACTACTTGATCTTTCTTCAGCAGCATGAAGAGTGGCTCACAAGTAGAAGTTAGGTGAGAAATGAATTGGGAAATGTAGTTGAGTCGTTGTAAGAAACCTATGATCTCCTTCTTAGTATGGGGAGCTGGAATTTCTTGGATAGGTTTAGCTTTTACAGGATCAAATTCAATTCCTTTTCCATTGACGATGAAAACAAAGAGTTTTTTATACCTTACCCCGAAGGTGCATTTGTTTTGATTTAGCCTTAGCTTGTATTTCTTCAACCCTTCAAATAGATTATGCAGATGATCAAGATGTTCTTCCTCATTTTGTGATCTCTCTATCATGTCATCAACATAGAATTTTATCTCATGATGAATCATGTCATGAAATAAAGCCACCATAGCCCGTTGATAAGTTGCGCCTGTATTCTTTATCCCAAAAGACATGACCTTATAATAAAAGGTGCCCCATTGTGTGACAAAAGCTGTCTTGTCCATGTCTTCAGGCGCCATTTTGACTTGGTTGTACCCTGAGAAGCCATCCATGAAGGAGAATACCTCATACTGAGTGGTGTTGTCGACCAAAACATCAATATATGGTAGTGGGAAGTCATGTTTGTGGCTCTCCCTATTTAAATCCCTGTAGTATACACATATGCGGACCTTACCGTGTTTCTTCGGCACTGGGACAACATTTGCAACCCGTTGGGGATACGACATCACTGCCAAGATATCTGCATTAAAATGTTTAATTACCTCAACCTTGATTTTCTCTGACATATCAGGACCCATGCAACGGACCTTTTGTTTGATCGGAGAACAACCGTCTTTCACTAGCCAACAATGAACCACGATATCAGTATCAAGCCCTGACATGTCTTCGTATGACCAAGCGAATACCTCAACATAGTCGTGCAGCATCTGAACAAATCTTCTTTTGACATTGTCTTCCAAGTTGGCGCCAATCTTGACTTCTTTTTTATCTGCCTCAATACCCAAGTATTATACCCCAAAATTTTCCCTCTCATTTATCAAGGATTCTTTCACCAGATCTCCCATGACATCAAATTTGCAACCCTGATACATCAATTTAGGTTTGGAATTGACACAAGAGCAAAATGGTCAGTCAAACTTTTATTTTTGGATCAAAATCATGTTCCAAGAATCACATTTCATCAAGACATGTTGGAATATGAAGTTTGTTTCATCAAGAAAAAATCAAAAGTCAAGATTATGTTGAAAAAGTCAAAATTCTAAATACTTAGAAATTTTTCGAAGTGTTTAGGAAATATGTTGAGTTTAGAGCTTCTGGCCAGATTTTCACCATAATGCAAATTGATTCTGGAAGAACTTCTATCACAAGAGTTGTAGATTTCAATGTGATCTAAAACATTGTAGAACAGACCTTCTCCTAGAGATGCTGGGATTTCAAGTTATACATCTTCAAAGACACGACATTGAAACTAAAATATTCTGTAAATTCTGGATCTTCCCAAAACAGGATTTGGTTAGAACTTCTGAACCAGTTTTCATGTAGGTCCATTCAGAATTTGCAAGAGAAATTCAAAGAGGATTTACAAAGCGTGTTACAAGCTTTTTAGAAAGTCTGAGAACTGCTTCAGAACATGCAGGAGCAAGGAGATTCAAAGATTATAAGTTGGATGTTTATTCTAAATTACGCTGATGCTGAACTTCTGACCCAAAATTAAGCTATGATATATAATCTCATACTATAGGATTTATGGTTTGATAAATCTCATCATCATTTAATGCTAACAACCACTTTTGAGTTTTTAACCAAAGGATTTCCCCACGTGTGAGATAGAAGTACCATTGTTGTCCTTGAAAAGAAAACTTTTGTACAAGTTTATGCTGGACCCATGCTTTGCTTTTGCCTCTGAGGGTACTTTTCCTTAATTCATGCTTACAAATCCAGCTTAGGCACGTCTGAAAGCTGCTAACCACCATACTTGTTTAACTTGCTTCAAGAATAAGTCAGCGCCCTAGCATGATGGTTGTACTCTTGACTTCTCCAAACTACAAAATCCTTTCCTATAAATTGAACTTCATTGACAACTGTAAAGATGTCGAAAAATTGAAAAGAAAAGCCTTAAAACCCTGCTAAAAATTCCAGGAATTCGAAGCTGCAGCCAAAATACAAAACCTGCTAGCCTTTTGATTTTTTTTTTTGCATTCAAATTCCAATTTTCCTCAAGTGTTTCTCGACCCAACTATCAACATAGTTTCTAATGCACGTTTAGAAGTCATCCCAACTTTTCTTTTCAGACTGCACTTCCATTTCCACCAGCTTCCAGAATTTTCCAGTCATTCATAGTTCAAGTTAAAGATTGTTCCAGCCTTCTAAGCACGTGAGAAAGCTGACCAGAACATCACAATAGTCAGAACCAAACTCTAGTTCACAGAAATTTTTTTAGCTGCAAGGTAGGTTCTTTTTGAATCTATTCACATTACTTAGGCATTGATAGGATTGCATATTCAAAAATACAATGTAGACGTCGTGATTCTGATGTTGTACATATTGTGAGATTCCATGTATTTTTTGCCTATGTAGGGAGAATATCAGTTCAAAACTTCTTAAGGAAATTAGGATTAGCATATACATGCTTGTTTCTAATTTACAGCCTTGATATTTTTATGTTTCTGAAACCATGATGAAACCTACCATAACTGCTATGTGTGTATTTTCTGTTTTTGTTAAGAAGTGACTAAGCTGCAGATGCTCTGATTAGTATGGAGAAGGAGATGAAGTTCATCATCAGAACTTACCTTATCTTATATGTTTGTGTTTTTTCTTCTAACACCGATGTATAGCCACCCCAGTGGTAGAGAGCGCATGCATAAAACATTAGGGCCAAGGGTCCTGAGTTCTAGCCCCAGAAACACCTTTTTTGTGTTTATTTCTTATTCTTTTTACCCCATTAGATGGATCAGAACTTCTAGGTCAATACCCCTAGCTTGTTTGTCAAAATAGTGACCCTGAACCAGAACTTCTAGATATTCCCATCCAACAGCATTGACACCTCCCATACTTATGATCAAAACTTTTAGGCAGCCAGTTACATCAGAACTTCTAGGATTTCCCTTGTTCCCAGCAACCCCAGAATTTTAATGTACCCGTACCCAGAACTTCTGACCACCCGCTTTTCTACTAACATTTTCTTTCTTGCAGTGCATTAGAGTCAGAGTTTCTACACCTTACTTCTTCTCTCACTAACTTCAGCAATGCGCTGGTTCTGACCCCCTTTCCTCTTATTATTTTTAATATCACTTTTATTTTCAATAATCAAAAACACCAAAAATATTTTTATACATCACATATTTTATTTTTATTTCTTTCAAAACCAAAAGACTACAAATATTTTCTTAAGCAAATTTATTTTCTTCTCTTAACAAAAACAACACAAATCCATTTTACATTTCTTGCACATTATTTCAATATGTTTGTAATAGATAATTAGGACTTTAATTTTCTTGCAATCCCCATTTATAAATTTGTACACCCAATCCCCCTAATGGTTTTAATAGCGTAGAATATTTACTTTCCGTAATTTATCGCTTTCATATAAGTGCTAGTAATTAGGATTTGTGTGGGAAGATAAAAATTAAAAAATTAGAAAACCCTAATTTAAAGACAAAAAAATGCATGTAAATCAACACACTTGCACACTTACACCCTTAGGGTAAATCCACTTTGTTAACTTATGAAAAATGGCCATGTTATGAATGTGGAGTATCTAAGTAAAAGCAATCAAAAATACAAGATCATAGTCCCTCGATGATGCTATCAAAGTTGTCTTTCAAAATGATCTTAGTCCCTCAAAGAGAATTGCTAAGATATTTCACAACATTGCTAATCATGGCTATACGATGACCCACGCCTGTCCCTTTCTACATCCAAAGATAGGCTTACTTACCCAATCAATGGTAAATAACAATGTCAAAGGAAAGGAAGAAATGAACAAATACTTTTGAGTATGTAGATTGTTCCTAGTTGCTTGCTCAATTTTCAAAATCAAACATCCTTGCTATTTTCAAAACATACACCACCACTTTCAAAACAGCTTACAAACTTGAAACATTTTCAAAAGACAAACACTTTGTACGCGTTCTTATAGAAACGAGAGCCATTACAAGGAAAACCCTTTTCAAAATCACTTTCAAAACAAAACTTTGTACGCGTTCTTATAGAAAAGAGAGCCATTACAAAGACATTTTCAAAATACTTTCAAAGAACAACACAAAGCACATTTTCAAACAAAAGCAAGCGATCTAGCAAGTAACTAAGAGCCCATGGAAAACCATGTATGAAAAGGGTGCTAATACCTTCCCTTTTCATAATCTACCCCGCGAACTCAAGAAAACATCTCAAAGGTCTTTCTTGTTCTTTTCAGCCTTTCCTTTTGGATAAAATAAAAGTCGGTGGAGACTCTTGCTAAACCGCAACATTTGCGATCAAACATAAAACAACCAAGTCAGTTCTCCCACCGTGTTACACCAAGTTTATCACTTCAACCAGTTCTTCGTGCGGTTGGATAGCCTTTTCCTCTTGTATCAGGAGTCTGGCAAGTTCTCCAAGTATCTCATAATCTTCTTCACCTTTGTCTTCGAATTGATAGATTGGATTTTCGAAGTTATAAACGGCAATAACAAAATTGTTGTCAATGAGATCCGGAGTGGATGTGGATCTGCAAATGTGTGTGTGTATGTGTGCGTGTAAGGTCACATGGCTATTTGAAAATGCAGTAAAGCAAAAGAAAAGGAGCACAAAATTTGAATGAAAAATCGTCCAATGTTTTCATTAAATGAGCATATGGTATATGAAATGACAACCCTTAACAAATGGACCATTATGCCCCGTGCAAGGCACAAGGTTTAAAGTCATTGTTTTAAAAGAAATTACAGACAAACTTCTCAAAGCAAATAAAAATAGGAAATAACAATTACTCCTGGCTGAAGGAGATTGAGATAAAGTCTTTGGCCTTCTAATTGTTAAGTCATTCATTGGTAGTTGGGAATATCCAGTCGTCCAAGTCACCATCACTATCAATGTCTTCCAGAGCATTGACTTCATTGTTGCTAATATGCAAAGGTGGTCCTCCAGCACGAACACGTCAAACCTCTTTCTGAGCCTTTAAAGTGAAACCTAACCCAAATTTGTCAAATTTGTACGGGATATTAGGAAGTTGTCCCTAGATAGTGCAACCTATGTCTTCTACAACAACCCTAGCATCATTCAAGGAAGCCATTCTTGGTATGTCCTTAACAAACTTAGGAGTAGAAGGAGTAGCTTTTGCAATAACAATTGTTGGGGGAATTACCTCAAATGCTTGGTAGGGGGTTTCAATGAATTCATCGTCCATTTCAACATATTTGAAAGAATTCAAATGACTGGCCATATAGTCTTCCTCTCCACAGACTGTGACAATCTTCCCTTTCACTAGGTATTTCATCTTTTGATGCAATGTAAAGGTAACCGCACCTGACCCATGGATCCGTGGGCGTCTGAGCCAGCAAGAACAGGCCAGGAAGATATCCATTACATAGAAAGTTGAATTGAAGACTTGAGATCCCACCTTGATCTGAAGATCAACCTCTCCATGGACCATTCTCTTTGACCCATCAAATGCTCTTACCACAATATCGCTAGGTTTCAACACCAGCCCTTCACAGTCCATCCTATCCATAACACCTTTTGGTAATACATTCAGGGAGGAACCTGTATCAACTAACACATGCGCCAGATTAGTTCCTTCGCGCTCAATAGAGATGTGTAGGGCCTTGTTATGATTCTTTCCGGCTGGAGTTAAATTTGCATCAGAAAAGCCTAAACCATTATAACCAGTTATTCTCATAACACAATTCTCAAATTGATCAGCAGTGCTTTCTTATGGTACATGGGCATTCTTCAGAAATTTCAACAAATCTTGGGCATGAGCTTTAGAGCATAATAACAAGGACAACATGGATATCTTTGAGGGTGTCTTCCCCAGTTGTTCAACTATTTTGTAATCACTTTTTCTGATGATGTTCAAAATTTCTTCCATCTCTTGTCTAGATGGGTCTTCAATTGTAACATCTTTGGATGGTGCCTCCATCAGGGCAGGCTCAAATACTTTCTCTTTACCTCGGGCGTCAGCAGTTGGCCCAACGGCAGGAATATGAACATGTGTTGTAGTAGTTATTAGAGGAGAGATCTCCGGAGAGAAGATCCTTTCTTTCCTAGTGACTTTACTAGTTCTGACAATGTTTGTAATTTTAGGATCTTCATTCTCATTAATCCATGGCTCATGCTTCAAACCAAGATAATAAACTTTTTCCCCATAGTTCCAGGGTATAACTTTGTCAGAGGAATAGGGAACTGGCCCTGGTGTAGTTATGATTTGGGGAGCCACTCTCGGCTCAGCTGGGCTCCTTATAGGACCTCTAGAGGTGATCCTTATAGGATTATTGGAAATGGTGATTATGGAAATATCTTGAAGTCTCAGTTCTTGGGGTATTCTTTCAGGAAAACTCTTCATGGACAAAATTTTCTCAAAAATAATTTCATGGCTATCAATGAAGCGTTGAATACCTTTCTTCAACCACATACAACCATTAATTTGGGAAGCACACTGGTTAAAGTTTCTAAGACAGCCCAGAAATAAACTGACTCTCAACAGATTCTTTTTAACGGTCATTAAGGGAGTAGTCAAATCACTGATGGTGGAGACAAAGGAGACATTGTCAATATCATTGACACCTTTACAATGAATGGGCATTGGTGCAGTAATGAAATTAGGGGTTTGTGGAGGGTCAACCTCAATCACTTTGTTGTCAATCAAATCTTGGATTTTGTTCTTCAATGCCGAACAGTTATTTGCGTCATGGCCAGGACTATTTGAATGATAGGCGCATTTCACATTTGGATTATATTTGGGAGAGGTAGTATAGGGATTGGGATGAGGATCTCGCAGCGTTACTAAATCTGCCTTCAACAGATGTTTTAAAGCTTGAGACAATGGCATGTTAATTCTAGTAAACTGTCTCCTCGGGGTGTGTGTCCTTTGTTGATTGTTTTATTGTTGTGGTCGTTGAACTGGGGTCGAGTTAGAAATTAATACTGCACTTACTGACTGATGACGATAATTCTTGATACGACTCCTTTTTACATAAAGAGCATTAGTTTCCATGTTACCAATAAATGGTTTCTTTACAGCATTAGAGGTTGAGGCCATTGGGATCTTCCCACTTTTGATTCCACTTTCAACTTTTTCTCCAGTCAAAATCAGCTCAGTAAACCCTGAAGAATAACTCCCAATCAGCAAATTAAAGAATGGACCCGTCAGGGTGCCCATGAACATGTCTACTAATTCTCTATCAGTCAAAGGGGGTTGAACCCTTCCACGTAGGTCTCTCCACTTTTGGGCATACTCCTTAAAGCCTTCGTTCGAGCCCATATTCATACTTTATAATTGAACGCGAGTTGGTGCAAGGTCAGCATTGTATTGATATTGTCTGTAGAAAGGATCAACTAAATCCTCCCATGTGTGGATATTATCCCCTTCTAGTTGATAAAACCATTCCAACTGTGTTCCAGATATGCTTTCTTGGAAGAAATGGACTCATAACTTCCTATTGGCAGTGTGTGGTTGAATCTTGCGGACATATGACCTTAAATGGAGTTTTAGACAAGAGACTCCGTCATATTTGGCGAAGATAGGAACCTTGAATATGTGAGGAATGACCACCCCAGGGACCAAACCTATGTCTCCAAAGTCCAAACCAGACACTATTTGGATCTCCACAGCCTTAAGTCGGTCTTCCTGTTGTTTGTATTTGTCATCCGTTGGTGGGTACTACTCTTCAGAGTAGTCTTCGTCCTTAGTAATCTGGTTATTTCCACCCCCATCCCTGGTGCTTCTAACATCCTCGTCTTGATTGCCGTCTTCTGCAGTGGAGACATCTTCAGCTTAAGCCAATCGGGCAGGACCTTTCAACCTCCTTCCCATGTTGATAACATCCCATTTCTTAGTCTTCTTATTTGTGATGAGAAGCGCCATCATCTCTTGTTGTCCTTTGGCTAAGTTCAGGACAGTCTCTTGGAACTGTGCGTGTTGAGTTTGCAGATCTTTAACAGTTTGCTTTAGATCCAACTTATAGTGAAATAAACAGTAAAAAGATGAGGAAACATGTATTAGAAAACCTGCTTATGACAGGATGCGTGATATGCGGATGCAAATGTTTTCAAGGACCTCAGGAGATTTAATTTCACCAGCCAAAAAGGAAACAAAAACAACAATTGCATTAATAAGTTCAAAAATTACAATTTCCCCTTGGGCTTACAATAGAAAAAATAAAAGGGTCCCAAAGAGACAACAAAATACACTCCTAAAACAAAAGAATCAAGTCTCCAACGACTGTTTCCTCTTTGTGTTGATATATGCGTTCAAGATTTTCTCCCCATGTAGTTGCTTGGTGAGCTTCAATACTTTCTTCTCGCTTGCATAGAATCTAGCTTCAAAGGTGTCTCTCTCTCCCTTGAGTTGAATCCACAACTTCTGCAATTCCTCGAGGTCCATAGGCATGTCAAGATGGAGAATGGTATAAGGAATGTCCCCTTTGGGAACAGGCTCCATAATTACTGGTAGTATGGATGGATACGACATCATAAGGTTTTGAGCATGAGATCGCACCCATTTGAGATAAGGCTCAAAAGGAATAAAGTTCTTATGTCCCAAAGTATTTCTATCAACCTTGTTTACCATGCTCTAAGCTTGTACAAATCTTTGACGATAACCTTGAACATATTTCTCGTAGTTGAATACAATACCCCAGATAAGTGCCTCATGAGGACTATCCCTTCGAGCATAAACAAATTGTTGTATAGTTAGAGAAGGGTTATAATTAATACCTCCACTAATGTCAAGGAGTGGAACATTAAGGAATTCCCCACATCAGTTAATGATAGTAACATCTTCTAAAGATTGGGAACACCAATAAATATCCAAATAAGAGAGCGACATCATCCTTTGAGACTACCTCAAGCCTTGTTCATTCTTCAATACTAATCGGGGAAGGTGCATAGTAAACCACCTAGATAGCAATGGTATGCAACACATAAGATCCCCTCTCCTCCTTATAGTACGAGTGTGAAGAGAATGTAGAATGTCTCCAAGCAAAGTAGGCACAGGGTTACGAGAATGGAAAATCTTGACAGCATTCACATCTATGAGTTGGTCTGGATTAGGGAAAAATACTAACCCATAGATTAGAAGAGCCAAGACTTCTTCAAAAGATTACAAAACAGTCGAGTATTCCAAAACAATCGAGTCTTCTCTAATAGAAAATTATCTAGAAAACCTTTGACTCTTCTCCTTGTTTCCTAATTAGCCACAATGTCATACCGCTTCAAATGTAAGGCTGATGCAATTTCTTTAGGTTGTGGATCTTTCTCTAAACCGATGATGGTTATTTTCTCAAGAACAGGTACTCCAAATAGTTGCGATAATTCTTCCATTGTGGGCACCAATTGATAATCGAGAAAGGTGAAACAATGATGTACGGGGATTCATGAGTTCATTTTTATGCCTTCCTCAACCAAGCTTCATTGAGATTCAAGCCTCATCATCAAAGAAGTTTTGAAGTAATTTCATGGCAAAGTATTTTATGATTCATCATGCCTCAAGATTGTCAAAATTAGTTTAAAATTACAAGAGTTGATTGAAGAAGTTTGACTCAAATGGACAACTCTTTGTTTCCATTGATCATAAGTGCATATCTCCTTCAATTCTCAAGATATAGAAGTGGTGTTTGTTAATTTGACTTTTCATTATCATTCTGAACAACTTATATTTACATGAGAAAGGTATTGGTCCAAGAAGGTAGATCAAAATTGCAAAGATTTCCCAAAGCATTTTTCTTGCTCTAGGAGTTACGATTTTGAAATTCAAAGGGGTATATCTTGCTCATATTTTGGTATTTTTGAGTGATTCCAAATACATGCTTCTATTCAAAGGGTTATTAATAAATCACTTCAAAAGTTCCAAGGAAATTTTGTGTGTATGAAACTTGATAATGAAGAAAGATTACAAGTCCTCCAGATGAACCCTCAAATTCCTTTGTGTGATTTCAAATGATCATAACTTGATCAATTTTTATCACCTTGAGCCCATCATTTTTCTATAATGATCTTGAAGATGTGAAATTCAACCCTTCTTTTATGTGCAAAGTATGAAAATGGATGGAAGATTCTCTAAGGATGCAAAAGATTATAGGTCATTTTATGAATTTTTGCCAACTTCAACAAGTCATAACTCTCTCAATTTTAGGATATTTTGAGTGGTTCAAATTTAAAAATGTCATTCAAGAGATCTACTTCATGCCATATTTTTTGGTCAAGATAAAATTACAAGTGGAAGGCCATGTTTAGATGTAAGACATTATAAGTAATTTTTGAATAAAAAACTTAGAAATTTTCTAAGTATGGAAAGTCAACTTCTTTTTCCCAACTTTGACTCATTGTAACTTTTAGATCAAGCAACCATTTTATCCCATTCTTTTCCCATTGAAAAGCTTGTAACCTCATCTTTATAAAGCTTCAAGAATCATGCTCTAAGACCCCTTGAGTTGAGAATGCAATTGATTTAAATTTGGTAACTAGAAACTGAAGTTTCATCACAAGTCAGATTTTAAAATCTTTGTTTTGGCTTCTATCACAAATTTTTAACGCGATTTTTCTTCTAATCATGTTTAGCAAATTTCCAAAGGCATTTAGCATCATGATACACACGATTTAGCCGAGTTTTGATGCTAAACAAGTCACACTTTCTTTAGGCTGCAGACCCACACAATTTCCCTCCAAACTTCATCATCTCATGCGCTTAAGGATCCCATTCACTCCCCTATAAATAGAGGATCATACCTCATCCATTTCTTCAAGCTTTTGATAGCCAATTGACCCCTGTTCAGATCCCACATGAACTATGAATTTGAATTTATGCTTTCTAACATTCTCACCTTCAAACATTAAAAGCTCCATTCAGTTAGCTTCCTTGAACTTCTATGAAGTTAATCATACAATTATCCTCAAGAATTGTGACCTATATTGATATACATAAGTCCAATTTTAGAGCAACTTTTAAGTACAATTATCCTCAAGAATTGTGACCTATATTGATTCAAATAAAAGGCTAATCTACTCTATGTATCCTTCTGATCCTCGTGCTCTTTATAATTTTCAATTTCATTGAGGTTTGAGTGAGATATCCCAAATTTTGTATTCACTATTTTTCTGGTTTAAATTCAAACAAAGTCTTGCACAGTTTATATAAATTTGGCGCGATGGTACCATTAGAATCATCTTTAAGAGACGAATCCAATGATACTAGTCTGGGATTCTAATTTTTCCATTTGAAGAAACTCGTGAAATCTCCATTGCAGTGTGTCTAGAGGTTTAAGACGATGACATGTCTCGTCTCAACCAATGATAGCGCCAATTGTTTTATTTTTATTAGTTGCCTTTTTCCTGATCCAATGCATTTTCAAATAAGGTCCACATTAAGCACAAAGCGTATGGTCCACTTGATCAGCTTACTAACGCATTTTGACTATGATCCGATGGTCCACATCTTTTGGGTTTTATTTTATTTTCTGATTTTATATTTTAATTGTTTTAAATTTCAAAAATTCAAAACTATTTTATTTTTTATCCAAAAATTGTGAAAAAAATATACAAAAATACTTTGATTTATTTCTGACTTTATGATTATTTTTCCATATTTTTATTTTGATGTTTAGTATTTTTCATAATTTTCACCATATTTTCCTTATTTTAATTGTTTTAAAAATACTTTCTGACATTTTTAAATTTTGAAAATATTCATAAATATCATTTTTCTTATTTCTGATTTTCTGGAAATTTTTTAGAATTTTACCTTAATGTTTACAATTTTTTTTTAATCTATTTCCCATTTATTTGAGTATTTTTATTTAGTTTAAAAATAGTTTCTGACTTTTAAAAATTACCAAACATTTTATCAAAATATTTGAGTTCATTATTGATTTTTCTATGGTCTTATTTTTTCTTGATTAATTTGAATATAGTTACTATTTTTCTCTCTTATTTCCATTTTATAATCATATTAAAAAGCCATTTTCTTTTATTTTTTAAATACAATTTTATTTTTGTACAATATTCTGGATGATCTTGGATTGAAATTATGATCATGAACTTTATTAACATCATTGGATCCATGGTGTTGAGTCTAACTCCATAAAAATGGATGAATGATTTTAATAATAGTTTGATTACATTTTTGGTTCAAATATGGTTTATTCATTTCTCCTTCCCTCTTCATCTTACCCCCTTTCTTATTGTATTACATATTATAGGATTATGATCTCTATATCATTTATCCAAATATTAAGTACATAGATTTCTATTGACCGGCCTCAAAATAGGTGTGACTTCTATATAAGTCAACTTATGATTGCTTAACATAGCGCTAAATTTTGTCCCGATTTGAGATAATGATCATTCATGGTCCAAACCTATGTTTGCAAGCCCAAGTATGTTAATTTGAACCCTATGATACAATAAACTTTAGATCCATTGTTAGGAGGCTTTGGTTCTACCAATCCTCTAATGGAACTTTATCAATTTTGGTCAATGTGGATCACTTAAACATCATTGATCATTAAGTGTTATTTTGAGAATTCTTAAATGGATGATATACTTGACAAAAAGCACATGCAACTTGTTGTTTAGAGGCTTTGGTTCTACCAATCCTCTAATGAGTTCCAAATGCAAGCTTCAAGATGGTCATCCAACTAACCATTAATTCCTAACAATTGACTTTATTTTATGCTTTTATTTTATGCTTTTACTTTATGTACCTTTTACTTTAGCATTTACATTTCATTCCTTTTTCATCTTTGCTCACTTGAGCCATTTTCTTTTATGTCATTTTTATTTTGCTCATTTGAGCTTTTCATTTCCTTTTGAAGATACCTAATAACCAATTTAAACCCTAAAAACATTAATGTTACTTGGACTATTTAGATACTAACCTTGGCATAATGGAGTGATGGACTTCTTGGACTTAAGATTAGAGACCTTGGCCTACCTTGAGACTTTAATTGTCATTTTGTCTAGAGTTCTTGGGGTTTACCCCCAAGACATTGGGTTTTTTGTTTGCTTTGTGTGCAGGTTATTTTGATTACATGCTTTGTCTATGATATGGAATTTATATGTATACAACTGCTACTCTGCCCAATTTTTGTGAAAACTTAATGCAAATTGGAGCTTGGTATTCTTAAGAGGTTTATTAATTGTTTGCTTGGTTTCAAATCCAAAGGATGAATTCTACATTGACTCATTATGTCAAGTGTTGGCTTCTTATTGGTTAGATGGTCCTTTCCTTAGCTTTTAGCTTTATGCTTTAGGATAGCCCCTTTATCTCCTCTCACCTTCTTTAATCTCAAAAATATTCTCCCTCCTTTTGAAAAATCTTATTGTTTCTAAACTTGAACCACTTTTATAATAAACTTGGACTTAGGTCCATGCATTTTCAAAATATTTTCTTAATCAAACTTTAATCAATTTAACAATATCTTGACATTTTTTGTGAGAAGATTAAAATTTAATCAATCTTATTCAAACCATTTTGCCACCTTGTGTTTTTTACTTTAAAATTTTCCCAAAAGATTAGACTCTTGTCAATCCTTATAGTGATGCAAACAACTATACTTCTACAATATGTAGTGAAGTGAGATATTTTCCACTTGGGTGTTGAGTGAAGCTTTGTTGATTTTAAAATTCAAGCGATATCCTCCACTTTGAGATGATGAAAATTATCCTTTCTCATGATTGTGGGTAGTAAGTATGTTTTCAACATGGACAATGACGATGACGTCTTGTCTCTTAAAATTAACCAACACACTTGTGTTTTGAAATTTTCAAAGGTGAACTATGAGTACCCTGATCCGCTATTGCATAGAAGATGGTACGTAGGCACTAAAGGTTCACAACCGTGGCAGGTGCAAATATTATAAAAAAATATTTCTTTTCTCATCACCATAATCTATTTTTTTTATACAACATTTTATAGCCAAAATATATAGATTTTACAAAGAGGTTCCTGCGGAGTACCGTAGATGTTTAAGGTGTTAATACCGTCCCTTTTCATAACCAAACCCCTTACCTAGAATCTTTCCCCATCTTTTGGGTTATTCTCTCTTTTCCCATTCCTTTGGAAACAATAATGCACGGTGGCAATTTTTATTTTGACTTGTGCGAGTCAAGTCAATCCAATGGCTTAGTCTCAATATTTCTACCGCTACCAAAAAAAAATGGCGACTTCACTTGGCAGAGATTGGCCTCTTGTTGGTCCATCCCTAAGTGGGTTGAGCCTATATTTGTTTATATTTGTATATGTGCTATTATGTGTTATGTATTATATGTTGTATATATGTTTGTCTGGATTTTCATGGTTTTCCGGTTGCTTGGTGATTTCTCATAAGTCCTATACTCGGACTTGGGCAAACTTAAGATAGGACGAGCGGTATAGTAATGTTAACTTTGTGGGAGTAGTCCCAAAAAAGGAGGCATGAGATCCCCCACACAGTGGAGGCCCCTTTGACTGTAGTGTCGTTTACTGAGTAATCGGGAAGACGTACTGCTTTCAATCTGGGAGCCTGCTGAAACTAAGGAACGTAGAATACCTAACCCATCTTGAACTTTTAGGTGTAGTGCGGAAGCTATGACACAGTAATTCGAAAGTAGTTGTCACGCAATACTATTCTCGGACGATTTTTTCTTGAGAATATTACTAATTACCGAGTTAATCGGGAAGTTGGTAATATCTCAAGGAAAGATGTAGACTCTGGGAACCTCAAGAGCCTTATTCGGCAGATGATGAATTTTAGTCCATACCTTATGGGTAGTACCTTCGACCTCGTGCTCGTGATATTGAACCTATAAACCTTATGTTTGTGATCTTGTATGTTGTTTTTGCGTCATGCATTCATGCACCCATGAACATCTCTTAAAGAAATTTTGTTTCAAGGGACTTAAAAGTTGACTATTTGTGAATATCTCAGGTAATTTTTTACTACGGATTCAAGAAAAAAAGAAAGACCAAAAAGTACAGTTTCAAAGATCCTAAGATAGATGAGTTGATAAGACTGATTCCCAAGATTGAGTGTTCTGCAGATTTTCGAAGGAAGTATGGGTCCATTATTTCTATCATGAAGCTCAGGATGAAGGAGGGTATTCTCTCAACCTTGGTCCAGTTCTATGATCTGATGGATCAATGTGTCACTTTCAATGATTATTAGTTGATGCCTACACTAGAGGAGTATTCTTATCTGTTGTGTTTTCCTATTACCGATCATGTTCCTTTTACTGGTTTGGAGGGGGAGCCAAAATCACGTGAGATTGTTGTTTTGATGCATTTGGGAAAATCCGAGGTTGAAGCCCACATGACTATCGAAGGAGGGATTAGAGGATTACTAGCTCAGCTCTTATTGGAGAAAGCTCACTACTTTTCTAGGGTGAAGATTATGGTTTCTTTTGAGGCCATCTTTGCTTTACTCACTTATGGGTTGTTCTTATTTCCCAATGTAGACAAATTTGTTGATATCAATGCCATCAAGATATTTATGATTGGAAACCAGGTTCGTACATTGTTGGGCGATTCTTATTACTCTATTCATCTTATGGATTCTTATCATGGAGGGAAGATCATCTGTCGTATGCCTCCGTTGTATCAGTGGTTTATTTCTCATATGCCTCGGTCTGATGCTTTCTAGAATGTCAGGAAGGAACCCCGTTGGGATGAAAAGATCATGGAACTTACTCATTCAGATATTGTTTGGTATCATTAGGCTTACCATGATATAAAGATTTCTGACAGTTGATGTAGTTTCCTCTATGTACCTCTTCTCGGTACAAAGGGAGGAATTAACTATAACCCTGTTCTTGCATGATGATAGTTTGGATATCCGATGAGGGATAATCCAAATAGTATTCATTTGAGTAGTTTCTTTCTGAAAGAGGGAGAAGACCATAAGGAAGCTAAGGAGAAGATTGCGAAGGCCTTGCGTCACATTAATAGGAAGATTAGGAAGGACTTGGGACCTAGGGGGGTTATTTCTATGGAGCCTTATCTACAGTGGGTACAAGCAAGAGCTATTCAGTGGAAGATGCCTTATTCGCGAGAAACACCTATGCTTGATATGTTTGTGAAGACCACTCCTCCCCTATTGGATGATGTGGAAGAGCTCCAGCTTTCTTTAGTCAGGATGCAGCAGGAAAAAGATGCTTGGAAGAATAAGTTCCAGGACTCTAGAGGTTTCCTACCGAGCAGGCCTGAAGGAGAAAGACGACTTGATTAAGATTCTTAAGAGTCGGGTTATTGAGACGATGGAAAGGAAAGGGGATTTATTTTCTCCTAAGCCTCAATCAGGCAGTAGTTGCTCACTTCCTAATTCAGGTTATTGGAAGGAGGTCACCACCATATATGTAGAAGAAAATTAGAGGTTGAAGGCTCAGATTGCCAGACTTATTGGGAAGCGTCAGCATATAGAGTGATCTCCATCAGCTTTGCTTCTAAGGGCTTTAGACTCTATTTTCATCTTGTACTTGGGATTATTGAAACTTGTAATCCATTTTGAAGTTATTATAATAAAAAATTTCAGTATTTCAAATGTGTTATTACTTTAATATATGCAAATTGTTTATAAATCTTTAAGTTCCTTGAAATAATAATAAAATAAATCATGTACATTGCACACCATGCATCATATTGTACATACTTCTTGCATTTTTTATACATATCCATGTGTTTTACTGAGCTTCTTTACTTTGTTCAGCAAGCTGTTACACCAGTATAATACCCGAGCTATTTTCAAAAAGAAGATGGATAACCTAAAACAAGAGATTCGCGAGCTGCGCGAGGAAGTTTCTGCTCTGGAGGTCGGTATGTTCAATCTCACTGCTCTTATGGAATATTTGGTGGCTGCTTAGAATTCGCCACCGATTGTTCAGCCTCACTAGACAATGGTTACTAATGAAGCTCTGACTATTCTTGTTTCTGCTACTCCAACTGTTGTTCAGAATCGTATGCCTCCGGGATATCTTTGGGGAATGCCAAAGAACTTCATGACAGAGGGTTTTAATCAGGATCCTCAGATTGCTCCGCTAACTCAAACCGCTTCTAGTCTCGCACCTCCTGTGATGCATGTTACCCCTGCTAGAAACGAAGTCCACTATGTTGCACCTCCCTCGGTGAATTTGGTCCCGTTTTCTAATGATGAAGTGTATCGCCCAATTCCTCCACCAAGTGAAAGCTTGGGTTTCTATGATAGAATGGACGAGTTTAACACTAGTTTGACAAAATGCATAAAGAGTTAAAGTCCCTCGTGGGAAAAGAGATTTTTGGGCAGAATGTGAATGATATGTGCTTGGTTCCAAATATGAAGATACCTACAAAGTTTAAAGTACCTAAGTTTGAAACGTACAAGGGCAACACTTGCCCTCGTGCTCACTTGGTGATGTATGTGAGGAGAATGTCTACTCACACATATGATCAGCGCCTGTTGATTCATTTCTTTCAAGACAGTTTAACTAGGGCAGCGTTAAAATGGTACATGAGCCTAGACAGTTCTGGTATTCATTCTTTTAATGACTTGGGTGAAGCATTTATCAGACAATACAAATACAATGTGGACATGGAGCCCTACCGTGATCAACTCAGGGCCATGTTCCAGAAGTATATGGAATCATTCAAAGAATATGCACAAAGATGGCGTGAGGTAGCCGTCCAAGTGATTCCTCCAATGGAAGAAAAATAAATGACAAAGATTTTCTTGAAGACACTAGGTGCATTCTATTATGAAAGAATGGTGGAAAGTGCACCCAGTGATTTTACTAAAATTATGGGAATGGGTGTACGTTTGGAAGAGGTTGTGAGAGAAGGTCGTCTCACAAAAAGTGAAGGTTCCAGCAATGTGAAAAAGCCATTATATGGGTTTTTTAAGAAGAAAGAGGGAGAGATAAACATTGTTATTCAAGAGAGAAGGGTTTAATACCTCTAGAAGAAATCATCAATGCCATCAACAGGTTGCCTCGGTAAATCTGATTGTAAACGCGGCTCCGACTATAGTTTCTTATCAAAGACAAGCCCCTCAAGGAAGTCAAGGGCATAATCAGAGGAGAGAACCTTTCGACTCTATCTTTATGAGTTATGCAAAGATACTCCCAACATTGATCCAAAAGAAGTTGGTCCAGACTAGGCCACCTCCTGCTATACCATCCCCTTTACCTTGGTACTACCAAGAAGATGAAACGTGCGCTTTTCATCAGGGTGCACCAGGGCAAAATGTAGAAAATTGTTATCCTCTAGATTTGGCCTTTTGTCCTTCAAAGATGTCAGTCCTAATGTAAAAAATAACCTTATCCCAAAGCATGGAGGAACGAATGTTGTTAACATGGTTGTTGTTTGTCCAGTGGATTTTCGCATTTATGATATTAACTTGTTTAGGGGAGATTTGGTAAAGATGCATGCAGACTGTAGCGGTGAAAATCAGAGATCAAGCTATTAATTAACTTGACTCACAAAAGCAAGAGTCGCTACCGCGCTTTATTATTTCCAAGGGGAAAGGGAAAAGAGAGAAATAAAACCCTAAAAAACATGCAATGTAAAAATAAAAAGTAATACAATGCATTTTTGAAAGAGATCGAGAGTTCAGGGGTTGGTTATGCAATGGGAAGGTATTAGCACCCAATGCATCTGCAGTACTCCGCAGGAACCTTTTGAAATATCTGTTTTTTGGTTTAAAATTGTTTGTTATGTACAAGGGTGTATTTATCTACAATTATGTTTGTTTAAGGGGAAAAAAAGTTTTTATTATTGCGTTCGTGAGGGTTTCGCGACCCTTTGCCTACTTATCCAATGAAGGAATCAAAACACCGTAGTTCCTCTAGAAAAAAGTTGATTTGTTTTGTGTTTTTTAGTGGGCAACATTAATGCACTCATTATAGCAATAGGCATGGCCGGTATCGCGGTAGAACGGGGATAACATGCCCTTGGGGGGGGAGTTTTGATTTGTTGAGTGTTTTTGCATGTTTTAAAGTATATTCAAGTAAGTATTAAAGAGTGTTTTTGATTTTTTTGTGGTTTGTTTATTTGTTGATTTTATCTTGCCTAATTACTAACATTTGTACAAAGTAAAAAAAATGTAGGAAGATAAAAAAAACCTACGCTATTACAAACATATCAAAAGAATAAAAAATATGAAGGAAAAGAAAAGGCAAAAGTAAGAAAAACTAAGTGTATTTCGACCCAGGCAGGAGCACACTTCGACTGGCATTTTGTTGGCCTCTTTCGATTGGGGCTGGCAGCAGTGAAGTTATGTCTTTCGATTGGGACTTTGGCAGAGGCGAAGTCCTGTCCTTGGATTGGGCTTTGGCAGCAGCAAGGTTCTGTCGTTCGATTCTGCCTTGTTACCTTCTTCGACTGGAGGTTGAAAGCAGTGAGGGAGTGTCTTTCGATTTGACATGGTTTGCCTCCTGGTTGTCTCTTTCTTTCGACTTGGAAAAAGAGGGTATAAGCCAGAAGCTTCGTTTCCTATCCTGTTTCCTGTTACTTTTATTTCAAACATTAAATGACAACATGGGTTGTGGCCATGCTAGTAAAACAGTTTAATAATTAAAGCTAGTTCAAGTAAACAGTAAGCAGAAACGAAAGAGCTCAGTTCTAAAAAAAAATATGTTAAAAGGGTGGAATCGAAAGAAATAGTATGTACATTATTGAAACGAACAAAAGTATTATTTACATGTTATGAAAAATGAAAAAATTCAAAGGTAAGAGGGACTTACCTTGTTTCAGGCCTTGGATGGATGTGCTGGGCCTTGAGTGGTGGCTCTGTGTGCTGGGTTCGAAAGAGGAGGCTAACAGTTGCGCTGGGAATCCTGGATTCGAAGGAAAGGGTCACAGGATGTGCTTGGAGTGTTGGACTTGAAGGAAAAGAGAAGCAAGCGTGATGCTTCTGTGATTCGAAGGGGACTGAAGTGGTTGTCCTTCAGAATCGAAGGAAGTAAGTATTTGGGATTTTAGGTTTGTTTCTCACAAGTATTAAAGGGACTTGGGAGATTTTTGTGTTTGGGAAATTTGGTGTTTTTGAGAATGTGTGTTGATTCTCTTTAGAATCGAAGGAGACTGAAGTGTGTGGGATTCTGTTTTTTTTTTATTTTCTCAAGTGTTTATGAACATTGAGAATTTTTCTGGGTTGGAGAAAATTGGGGAGAGATTCGTCTGGCCCAAAATCCTCTCTTGAACATGTTGTGGAGCCTTGTATTTATAGGCGAGGTGGCTGAAGGTTTGATATGGTTTTGGAGGGAAAACAAAATAATGTTTGAACAGTTTGGGAATGCTGTTTCGATCCTTTCTTCTACGCAGCTCTTGTGCACTCCTTTTTGGGCAAGTACAGGACTGTTGTAGCAGGCTCAGCAGTGTTTTGGAATGTAGTGGTAGGTTGGTGCAGGACTGTGCAGCAGTTTTGTTGCATGGCAGTACAGTGGTCCAACTTGTGAATCGAAGGAGACTGTATTGCCCATTGAAGCTTGTGAATCGAAGAGGGACTATTGCCCATCGAAGCTGTTGATCGAAAGAAGCAATGTTGCTCAATCGAAGGCTGTGGATCGAAAGAAGCATTGTTGCCCAATTGAAACATGTTTGCAGGCAGCAAATTTGTCCAAATCGAAGCAGGCTTGCAGGAAGCTACTTGTCCAAATCGAAATAGGCCTAAACTTGCATTCGAAGGAGGCTTTAAGTTCAAAATGAAGGACATGCTCAAGTTGCATTCGAAGGATACCTATCAACACATGAAATCAAAGAAACAAAAACACACATTTCGTGCTTGATTAGAAGTTAGAGATACATAGGCAAAAATGTTCAAAACACTTGACAATTTCTGCACAATCAATGCTCAAAGGTGAGAGTTCAAAAACCAACTGTATTTAGTGACCTTGACCTTTGTAAAAAAGATGAAAAAATGCAAGTGGGATCTTAGGTCAAAAATTGGGGTATGACAGCTGCCCTTATTTAAGTTTCTTCTATCTGATGAGATTGAAGGGACTTAAATATAGAATACACAATTTTTGGCCTTAAGATACCACAATTATGTTCATGATATGATATGGATGCAATGCTCTGAATTTTATGGGGAATGACGCCATATGAGACAAACTATGCTGGAGAAACTAAGCACATTATACAGTAATCCCACAGGGGAAGAGGTTGTAACTCTATTGGGGAAACAGAGTCATGGACTTCAAATGAGAGACTCTTGAATGATTTACATCAGTGTTGAAACTGGAAAAGAAATGATTTACATCAGTACTGTGACTGGAAAAAGAAATGATTTACATCAGTACTGTGACTGGAAAGAGAAATGATTTACATCAGTACTGAGACTGGAAAATGATTTACATCAGTACTAAGACTGGAAAAGAAATGGTTTACATCAGTACTGAGACTGGAAAATGATTGACATCAGCACTGTGGCTGGAAAACAAATGATTGACATCAGCACTGTGGCTGGAAAACAAAATGATTGACATCAGCACTGTGGCTGGAAAACAAAATGATTGACATCAGCACTGTGGCTGGAAAACAAAATGATTGACATCAGCACTGTGGCTGGAAAAGGAATGATAAAATGCAAACTTCCCCACGGGACTTTTCCGAAGGGATGCCATTTGCTGAGTAGACATTATTGTTGGGGATACACAAGCTGCTCATGAAGAGTCCGCCACTTGTTGCTAATAACCCACAAGCTGCTCATGAAGAGCTGCCACTTGCCATTTTCCGTACAAGCTGCTCATGAAGAGCTGCCACTTGCCGTATTCAAAGAAAATCAAAGCACACAAGCTGCTCATAAAGAAGCTGCCACTTGCTGTTTATAACCCACAAGCTGCTCATGAAGAGCTGCCACTTGCCATTTTCCATACAAGATGCTCATGAAGAGTTGCCACTTGCCGTCTTCAAAGAATATCAAAGCACACAAGCTTCTCATAAAGAAGCTGCCACTTGCTGCTTATAACCCACAAGCTGCTCATGAAGAGCTGCCACTTGCCATTTTCCGTACAAGCTGCTCATGAAGAGCTGCCACTTGCCATTTTCCGTACAAGCTGCTCATGAAGAGCTGCCACTTTCCGTCTTCAAAGAATATCAAAGCACACAAGCAGCTCATAAAGAAGCTGCCACTTGCTGCTTATAACCCACAAGCTGCTCATGAAAAGCTGCCACTTGCCATTTTCCGTACAAGCTGCTCATGAAGAGCTGCCACTTGCCATTTTCCGTACAAGCTGCTCATGAAGAGCTACCACTTGACATTTTCAAAGAATATCAAAGCACACAAGCTGCTCATAAAGAAGCTGCTACTTGCTGCTTATAACCCACAAGCTGCTCATGAAGAGCTGCCACTTGCCATTTTCCGTACAAGCTGCTCATGAAGAGCTGCCACTTGCCATTTTCCGTACAAGATGCTCATGAAGAGCTGCCACTTGTCATTTTTCGTACAAGCTGCTCATGAAGAGCTGCCACTTGCCATTTTCTGTACAAGCTGCTCATGAAGAGCTTCCACTTGCCGTCTTCAAAGAATATCAAAGCACACAAGCTGCTCATAAAGAAGCTGCCACTTACTGCTTATAACCTACAAGCTGCTCATGAAGAGCTGCCACTTGCCATTATCCGTAAAAGCTGCTCATGAAGAGCTGCCACTTTCCATTTTCCGTACAAGCTGCTCATGAAGAGCTGCCAATTGCCATTTTCAAAGAATATCAAAGCACACAAGCTGCTCATAAAGAAGCTGCCACTTGCTGCTTATAACCCACAAGTTGCTCATGAAGAGCTGCCACTTGCCATTTTCCGTACAAGCTGCTCATGAAGAGATGCCACTTGCCATTTTCCGTACAAGCTGCTCATGAAGAGCTGCCACTTGCCGTTTCCATACAAGCTGCTCATGAAGAGACCGCCACTTGCCGTTTCCATACAAGCTGCTCATGAAGAGCTGCCACTTGCCATTTCCATACAAGCTGCTCATGAAGAGCTGCCACTTGTTGTTTTTTGAAAGTTGTTAATAAAATACAAGTTGCCTCATGAAGAGACTGTCGCTTGTTGGTTTCTCAAAGATACCCATAAAATATCATGAAGATACTGCTAGAGGTGAGAATCAATAATTTCATCGGGGATGGACAAATTGCTCATGAAGAGACCGCCATTTGTCATAACATAAAGAAGTTCAAAGATAATCAAACTGCTCAAATAAAGAGTCAGTCGCTTGTTGTCATGTCGATATTCTAGAAGAAGGTTATGATAACACTACTATGGAATAAAGTTCATCTTCAATGGGGAACCATGAATAAATCTTTCTTGAGGAGACCAAGTATTTGAATTGCAAAATAAATGCACTCTCCATCTAGGTTTCACAGCCTAGAGAGATCCATAGGGTATCGTTCACAAGAGACAAAGCTCAATCCAGGAATAAACTGGAGAGAAAATAGTCAAATAAGACTCCACCCAATGAGGAAACAACTCAAATGGGGATTTATCATATCCAGAGATGGAAAAGGAAAGCTAAAGCAAGATTCTTCCACGAGAGTTAACTCAGTGGGAAATTAGAAAGGAGGCGCACTTTCTGCTTAAGTTGACACTCTATTTGGAAAGAGCAAATACACTATTTGAATAGACATAACCAAGGTATATGAACTCAATGACATCAACAAATACAAATTTGCGTGCATGATGCAAGTGTGAATGAATAAATGAATGTCATGTATATGCTGACAAAACAAATAGAGGAGATAGACAGAAGATGATAAGACGTCCCAGTACAAACCGATACTCAGCTAATCTCAACAAGATAGGAACATTACCGGAGATAGAACACAGGCCATCATTGGAGTAAGGTCCTTTTACAAGGCTCAAATATCTATGAAGGGGAAGATATTTGCAGGTAGAAAGCCTAAAGTTCAGTCTTCTAAACAATCCGTTGAAAGGATAACAACACAAACAATGTTTCAGCTGGAAAAAGTCATGCTTAGCTGGAGATACTGGGAACACCACCCTCTGATAATGTGTGCAATCCATATCACACATCTTAACAAATCTGGATTGCCCCTGGGACTAATTTTGGATGCCCCAAGTTTACTGCTTATAAGTTGCATGTTGCACGACAATTATTGCGAATAACTTCACTTCTAAAATGCCCCAAGCTATATGGTTGATGAGGAGAAATCGTCTCAAGAGGATTTTACAAAAGACCTGGCATTCACCATGCTCTGGTGTCTTCAAACTCTTAGAAAGATTCATCGAATCTTGACGTGATTTCCCTGGATTGACTGTAGTTGGCCAAACAAAGTCTTCAAATTTTGCCCCAAAAGAGTAAACAAGTTGGGAAAGCATTAACTGGGAGAAGCAACATGTTCGTGCTCAAGGTCTTCAGGTGACATGCCCCCTGGATATGATTTTTCTTGAAATGATTCTCCAATTAATCAACATAGTTTCAGGACTTAAGAGAATAAACTCATCATTTGTGTTTATGTGAGCTTCCTTGATATCAAACAAATGTTTTGCAGTTAGAAGAAGTTTATCATGAGAATGAAAATTCTAATGCAACAGTTATGTAAGTCTTGAAGATTTTGAAAAGATATCGCACAAATTTTGCGAGTTAGAGCACCATTTATTTTTGTATAGGAAAAACATATGATACCAACATAACTATTCAGAACACTTTCATGGGAGTCGGGAACACTATCTCATTGCAGTATGCCTTCAAAATAACCTTGCTTCAATTAGGACTTTTAAAGGTTGTAACGTGGCTTAGTTCACGGTTTTTAGAAAAAAGATTTTAAGGCTCAAACTTTTTAGGTGCCCACCCATTCTTCATGATGTTCTCCAACCCTATGTTCAGTTAATTCAACATGAGTGTTCATATTTCAAAAGGATTTTGTGACGGTCAAGGAAATGACGAGGCTTTCGGAGTAGAAACCACCCTTATGTCTTCGTGTTTGTAGTCACCAATTCGTTCTTTACTGAGGACTTTTCTTTGTAGTCCTTTCTTTGCAATTTTTATTTTCCCTAACTTTTGCCTGAACTGATTCTTTTGAATTGATAGTCCAGCGGGATGCCTTAATTTTTCCTAAGTCACACGTTTTCATGTTTTTTTTTTGACTTAGCAGTCTTTTCTTTTTCTTGATTTTTGACTTTTTGAACAAAAATGTGTGACATTAGCTTGTATTTACTTGTTGAGAAGATTGTGACTGCCTCGTTTCTTGATGAATGAGGGATAAAATTGTGGTTCCACATCTTCTAGATTCATTATACATGAAGGATAGCCCTTGTAGTTTCTCTCCAAAAAACATCTTCCTTATGAATTTTGAACACTCAGTCAGATTAACTGAAAACTACCCTGCCCCAGGTTAAAATTTGAGGGTTTTTTCGTATAAAAAAGAAACTCCTATTTCATGGCTCAAAGGGGTTACCAAGGGATTATCTTCCTTATATCTCCAGTGTTTAGGGATTTGAAACAATGCCTGTACATCATCAGCAAGATTTTATTCAAAAGCATACAACCAGAGATTTTGTGTTTTTCAGATCATCATCCTCCCTTCAATCTCTGCATAGGCAAGAGACTGAGCAACAAATTGTTATCATAATGCAAAAAGAAATTTAAAATTTAAAAACAAATGAATTTCTTCAAGACAAACATACTCATTGTATTAAGATGATCATTCAGATGCAAACAAGTTCTTACATGCAAACAATGTTTTGATAAACAAGAAAAATTGCAAAAAGCATAAATAAGTTAATGATCTGGGAAGGCTTTCCATCGGGACTTGAATCACCGAAAACATCCTTCAAAACTCAAAGTGACCCTCAATCGTGTTTACTCTTCGGAACGTGCTTGATTTGAACTTCAAAACCAACGTCCTTGAATGACAATCAGTGAATACTTTTATCATCGCTTCCTCCTCCTTAGAAGGATTGACTTGGGCAGCAACCAAAATTTCAACTAAAACAGTTGAGTGATCCATACCAACTTTCAAATTAGTCACCTCTCTGCGGAGTTCATAAATATCTTGCTTGATATTCTCCATTGTTCTCTTAGCGCGAGTGTTGTACTGGTGACACCAAAGGAAAAATAAGACTTGGAAAAAGACCTTCGACAGTGAAACCAAAAATGTAGAATGATGTATGATATGCAAAAGAAAGTGTTTATTTGACTTTCAAGGAGCTCAAGATATTAAGTTGTAAACATCAGAGTATGAAGATAGAAAATGAATTCTGAATTGGATCAGAGCGTTGATCAAGTTATCATCAAGATCAATCATCCATTTTGGTGGATTAGGGTTTTCACCCTATCAACACCCAAGATCCATTAAACTTGACGAAACCTGTGATGTTTACAAAGGAAGACCTCCAAATTCCTTGAAAATCAAGTGAAAAGGGTTTCATGGATGCATGAAGGCATGGATATGCGACAACCACAAGCAAGGTCACAAATAAAGTTGGAAGATTCAACGTCACGAGCATGGAGTCAAAGGTAAGAAACACCCCCCAAGGTATGTACTAAGGGTTTAATCACACCTGCAAGACAAGGTTCTAAGAGTTCCCAGAGTCTACATTCCTCCTTCGGATATTACCAACATCTTGATTACTCAATAATCAGCAATATTCTCAAGAGAAACTCGTCTGAGCGCAGCATCGCGTGACAATTACTTCCGGATTACTCCGTTATAATCTCCGCACTACCCCTAAGAGGCCAAGATGGGTTGGGGTTCTACGGTTCTCAGCTTAACTGGCTCCCAGGTCAAAAGCAATAATGTCTTCCCGATTACTCGGTAAACAAATACTACGTTCAAAGGGGCTTCCACTGAGTGGGGGATTTCATGCCTCCTTCTTCGGGATTACTCCCTCAAAGTTAACATGACTATACCTCCCGTCCTATTCCTAAGTGTAACTTAGTCCGGGTATAGGACTTGTCCTTTGTAAACAACACCCCAAATAGTCACAATATATACATATAATCAAACAATCAAATAATGATAAAACAGATAAAACAAATTAGGCTTAACCCACTTAGGGATGGACCAGCAAGAGGTCAATCTTTCCCCAGCAGAGTCGCCAATTCTGTAGCGGTGAAAATCGGAGATCAAGCTATTAATTAACTTGACTCACAAAAGCAAGAGTCGCCACCGCGCTTTATTATTTCCAAGGGGAAAGGGAAAAGAGCGAAATAAAACCCTAAAAAACATGCAATGTAAAAATAAAAAGTAATACAATGCGTTTTTGAAAGAGATCGAGAGTTCGGGGGTTGGTTATGCAATGGGAAGGTATTAGCACCCAATGCATCTGCGGTACTCCGCAGGAACCTTTTGAAATATCTATTTTTGGGTTTAAAATTGTTTGTTATGTACAAGGGTGTATTTATCTACAATTATGTTTGTTTAAGGGGAAAAAAGTTTTTATTATTGCGTTCGTGAGGGTTTCGCGACCCTTTGCCTACGTATCCAATGAAGGAATCAAAACACCGTAGTTCCTCTAGAAAAAAGTTGATTTGTTTTGTGTTTTTTAGTGGGCGACATTAATGCACACATTCTAGCAATAGGCATGGCCAGTATCGCGGTAGAACGGGGATAACATGCCCTTGGGGGGGAGTTTTGATTTGTTGAGTGTTTTTGCATGTTTTAAAGTATATTCAAGTAAGGATTAAAGAGTGTTTTTGATTTTTTTTGTGGTTTGTTTATTTGTTGATTTTATCTTGCCTAATTACTAACATTTGTACAAAGTAAATAAAAATGCAGGAAGATAAAAAAAACCTACGCTATTACAAACATATCAAAAGCAGAAAAAATATGAAGGAAAAGAAAAGGCAAAAGTAAGAAAAACTGAGTGTATTTCGACCCAGGCAGGAGCACACTTTGACTGGCATTTTGTTGGCCTCCTTCGATTGGGGCTGGCAACAGTGAAGTCATGTCTTTCGATTGGGACTTTGGTAGAGGCGAAGTCCTGTCCTTCGATTGGGCTTTGGCAGTATCAAGGTTTTGTCCTTTGATTCTGCCTTGTTACCTTCTTCGACTGGAGTTTGAAAGCAATGAGGGAGTGTCTTTCGATTTGACATGGTTTTCCTCCTGGTTGTCTCTTTCGTTCGACATGGAAAAAGAGGGTAGAAGCCAGAAGCTTCATTTCCTATCCTGTTTCCTGTTACTTTCATTTCAAACATTAAATGTCAACATGGCCTGTGGCCATGCTAGTAAAACAGTTTAATAATTAATGTTAGTTCAAGTAAACAGTAAGCAGAAACGAAAGAGCTCAGTTATAAAAAAAATATGTTAAAAGGGTGGAATCGAAAGAAACAGTATGTACATGCTTGAAACGAACAAAAGTATTATTTACATGTTATGAACAATGAAAAAATTCAAAGGTAAGAGGGACTTACCTTGTTTCAGGCCTTGGATGGATGTGCTGGTCCATGAGTGGTGGCTCTGTGTGCTTGGTTCGAAAGAGGAGGCCAACAGTTGCACTGGGAATCCTGGATTCGAAGGAAAGGGTCACAGGCTGTGCTTGGAGTGTTGGACTTGAAGGAAAAGAGAAGCAAGCGTGATGCTTCTGTGATTCGAAGGGGACTGAAGTGGTTGTCCTTCAGAATCGAAGGAAGTAAGTATTTGGGATTTTGGGTTTGTTTCTCACAAGTATTGAAGGGACTTGGGAGATTTTTGTGTTTGGGAAATTTGGTGTTTTTGAGAATGTGTGTTGATGCTCTTCAGAATCGAAGGAGACTGAAGTGTGTGGGATTCTGTTTTTTTTTATTTTCTCAAGTGTTTATGAACTTTGAGAATTTTTCTGGGTTGGAGAAAATTGGGGAGAGATTCGTCTGGCCCAAAATCCTCTCTTGAACATGTTGTGGAGCCTTGTATTTATAGGCGAGGTGGCTGAAGGTTTGATATGGTTTTGGAGGGAAAACAAAATAATTTTTGAACAGTTTGGGAATGCTTTTTCGATCCTTTCTTCTATGCAGCTCTTGTGCACTTCTTTTTGGGCAAGTACAGGACTGTTGTAGCAGGCTCAGCAGTGTTTTGGAACGTAGTGGTAGGTTGGTGCAGGACTGTGCAGCAGTTTTGTTGCATGGCAGTATAGTGGTCCAACTTGTGAACCGAAGGAGACTGTATTGCCCATCGAAGCTTGTGAATTGAAGGGGGACTATTTCCCATCGAAGTTGTTGATCAAAAGAAGCAATGTTGCCCAATCGAAGGTTGTGGATCGAAATAAGCAATGTTTCCCAATCGAAACATGTTTGCAGGCAGCAAATTTGTCCGAATCGAAGCAGGCTTGCAGGTAGCTACTTGTCCAAATCGAAATAGGCCTAAACTTGCATTCGAAGGAGGCTTTAAGTTCAAAATGAAGGACATGCTCAAGTTGCATTCGAAGGATACCTGTTAACACATGAAATCAAAGAAACAAAAACACACATTTCGTGCTTGATTAGAAGTTAGTAATACATAGGCAAAAATGTTCAAAACACTTGACAATTTCTGCACAATCAATGCTCAAAGGTGAGAGGTTGAAAACCAACTGTATTTAGTGACCTTGACCTTTGTAAAAAAGATGCTAAAATGCAAGTGGGATCTTAGGTCAAAAATTGGGGTATCACACAGACCTTTACGAGTTTAGTTACTATACTCAAGACCATGATGGTTGTGGTATATGTAGTACTAATATACGAGGTTGCGATAAGATAAATGTTGATTTGCAAGAGATGGTGGATGAGGGCCTCATCCATATAATCACGCCTAAGGCAGAGTATGAGGAAGAAGTAAACATGGTTTCTGGATGTTCTGGAGAGTTCAAAATCTTTGATGTGGAATATATGAACGATGATATTGTGCAGTTACATGCTTTTTTCTGCAACATGGCTGGTCAGGTAGAGGACCACTATGGATCTTATCGGGTTTGCTGCAGGGATTCCCAAGGATGTTCAATTGTAAGGAAATGTATTCAGTTGTTGTTGGATAATGGAAATATCAAGGTTTCAAGGAAAAGAGATGATTACCATGAGGTTAATGAGATTGAGGTTTGCTTGGGTGAGGAAGAGTCAGATGACGAGTATGCTTTCGTAGATGAATTCTTCTCCTCAAATAAGGGTATGTTCTTCGGCGATGATTCTTTGATGTCCAAATTTTCTGAAGAAGGTGTGAACGTGATTGTCCTGTGTTTCAGTGATTCTTCTCCTGTTGAAATTAAATACTGTACAAAGACAGTTGTTTCCCTAATGGTAATTTGCTTGCTAGAGCCCATTCCTTACAAATCCGACAAGGTTGTACCGTACAAGTATAATGCTACAATTTTATAGGATGGTGTGGAAGTTCTCATTCAACCTTTGTCTAGTGTTGGAAATATTGCTGAGACTAGTAGAGTGACCCGTAGCGGTCGTGTGTTTGCACCAGTTATTTGGAGAAATGATAATGTTGGAAAGAAGGCTATGGAAAGTGATAAAGATAAGAAGGCTGCAGGGGAATCTAGTGGTGCTACCTTGGAGAAGGACGTAGATGATATTATGAAGATAATCAAAATGCGCGACTATCGAGTTCTGGATCAGTTATTGCAGACTCCTTCAAAAATATTTATCTTGGCGTTGTTTATGAATTCTACTGCCCATAGAGAATCCTTAATGAGGGTGTTAGACCAAGCCTTTGTGGAGTATGACATGCTGATAGATCAATTCAGCAGTGTGGTAGATAATATTACATAATGTAATAACCTAAGCTTTTGTGATGATGAATTTCCTGATGAGGGGAGAAATCACAAATTGGCTCTCCATATATCCATGAACTGTAAAAGTTATTCATTATCAAATGTGTTGATTGATAATGGATATGCCTTGAATGTGATATTGAGAAGTACACTTATGAAGTTGAAATATCAAGGGGCTCATATCTGCCCAAGTGGTATTATTGTCAAAGCTTTCGATGGGTCAAGGAAGTCGGTTATTGGGGAGGTTGATCTGCCTCCTCACATAGAACCGCATCTATTCTAGATGACTTTCCAAGTCATAGATATTGTACCCACACACAGTTGTCTACTGGAAGACCATGGATACACGAAGCAAGGGCTGTCACTTCCGCTCTACACCAAGAGCTGAAAGTCGTGCGTGAAGGTAAAGTGGTTATTATAAATGGAGATCAAGCATTAATGATATCTCATCTATCATCATTCAGTGTTGTAGAGGCATATGAAGCTGCTATGGGGATGCATTTCTAGGCTCTATCTATTGATAATGTGAGAGGGAATGAAAACTCTATGACTTGATTCAAAGATGCTCAGCATGTTGTGCACAATGATCCAAGTAAAATATGGGGACATGTTGTTGATCCTCTGGTAAACAAGAACAGGGCTGGTTGGGGGTTCTCAACCAAGAATTGCAAAGGAGAAAGTTTGAAGCCAAGGTATACTAAGAGAAGCTATCATGATGTTTTCCGCAGCGGAGGCTACCTCCATCCAACTGTTTCTAGAGTTAATGCTATTGAGGATGATGAAGAAGATCAGGAAATGCCGAGTTATGTGACGCCTGAAGTCAGAATCTAGAACTGGGTCACTTATGATATTCCCTCTTGCATCCATGTCTCAAAGTAATTTGATTTTTCTTTGCAAAAAGCTTTCATTCTGCCAAAGATGAAAGTTAATATTGTATGGTCTTATCTGTTTGCTTTGATAATTAAAATCATAAATAAAAGTTATCTTTGATTCTTAAATTTGTGTCTTTTATTTTTCTTCTTTTTCATGGAAAATGGTAATAAAAAATTCCTTTTGAATAAAATATATTTGTGAATAAATTTGCATAATCATTTGATGTATGTGTCAGTTTTTAAAAGAAATCACAAATCACATGTGCAGATTAATTAATAAACACGTTGAATACAATGACCCTGCACCCTCTCCTAACTTTGAATATCATGTGTTTGGGGCGGAAGAAGAAGAATATGATGAGATTCCAAAAGAAGTTTTACGGTTGCTCGAGCACGAGGAAAATACCATTCAGACGTATAAAGAGTCATTGGAAACAATCAATTTGGGTTCAGAAGAAGAGCCAAAAGAAGTTAAGATTGGAGCATCGTTGCATCCTGACGTGAAGAGTATATTGATTGAGCTATTGAAAGAGTACATGGACATCTTTGCCTGGTCTTACCAAGATATGCCGGGTCTAGATACTATTATAGTGGAGCATCATTTGCCTTTGAAGCCTGAGTGCCCGCCCGTCAAGCAGAAATTGAGAAGAACTCACCCTGATATGGCAGTAAAAATCAAAGAAGAAGTCTTAAAGCAGATAAATGCCGGTTTTCTTGTGACATCAACAAATCCTTAATGGATAGCCAACATTGTGCCTGTACCAAATAATGATGGAAAAGTTCACATGTGCGTAGATTACAGAGATCTAAATAAAGCTAGTCCAAAAGATGATTTCCCATTGCCGCACATTGATATGCTGGTTAATAGCACAAAAAAGTTCAAAGTATTCTGGTTCATGGACGGATTTTCCGAATATAATCAAATAAGAATGGCTCATGAGGACATGGAAAAAATAACATTTATCACACCCTGGGGAACATTCTGTAATAGAGTGATGTCCTTCGGGTTGAAGAACGCTAGTGCAATGTACTAGAGGGTTGTGACTACCCTATTCCATGATCTAATACACAAGGAAATTGAGGTATATGTTGATGACATGATTACCAAATCACAGACCGAAGAAGGGCGTGTGGAAAATTTGTTGAAGTTATTCGAGCGTTTGAGGAAGTATCATCTCTACTTGAATCCAAATAAATACACCTTCGGTGTCTGATCAGGGAAGTTGTTGGGCTTCATTGTCAGTCGGAAAGGGGTTGAAGTTGACCCAGATAAAGTCATAGTGATCCAAGAAATGCATGCACCAAGGACTGTGAAGCAAGTTAGAGGCTTCCTTGGGCGTCTGAAGCAAGTTAGAGGCTTCCTTGCAACGTGTAAACCGATCTTTAAGTTGCTAAAGAAATATCGAGGTTGTGGGTGGATAGATGATTGCCAAAGGGAATTTGAAAGTATCAAAGAACATTTGCTTAAACCTCATATCTTGCTCCCTCCCGTTGAAGGAAGACCATTGATCAGGTATCTAAAAGTGTTGGATAGTTCTATGGGATTTATTTTGGGACAACAAGATGAAATAGGAAAGAAAGAATATGCTATATACTACCTCAGTAAGAAATTTAGTAATTGTGATTCACGATATTCTATGTTGGAGAAGACATGTTGCGCTCTGGCATGGGCGGAAAAGCCGTTGCGATAATATATGTTGAATAATACTACTTGGTTGATTTCCAAAATTGATCCAATTAAGTATATATTTGAAAAGCCTGCTCTTACAGGGAGAATTGCCCGCTGGAAAATGTTATTGTCCAAATACAACATTGAGTACCACACTCAAAAGGCCATAAAAAGCAGTGTGTTGGCGGACTATCTTGCTCACCAAATGGTAGATGACTATCAATCTATCAAGTTTGATTTCCCTGATGAGGATGTGATGTTCTTGAAAGTGAAAATTTGTGATGAGCCTTTACCTGGAGAAGGTCCATATCCTGAATCTCGCAGGGGCATTGTATTTGATGGAGCAGTTAATGCTTACGGAAATGGAATTGGTGCGGTGATCATCACTACACATGGATCACACATTCCTTTTAGTGCAAGGCTTACATTTGATTGTACTAATAATATGGCGGAGTATGAGGCTTGCATTATGGGTCTCGAGGAGGCCATTGATATTAGAATCAAGGTTCTAGATTTGTATGGTGATTCGACTTTGGTTGTTAATTAGATTAAAGGAGAATGGGATACTCGTCACCCTGGCTTGATCCCTTACAAAGATTATGATAGGAGACTAATACCCTTCTTTAACAAACTTGAATTACATCATATTCCAAGAGATGAAAATCAGATGGCGGATGCTTTGGCAACTCTGGCTTCTAAGTATCAGGTTAATACTTGGAATGATGTGCCTCAAATTACAATACGATGTTTGGATAGACCGGCTCATGTGTTTACAACAAGGGAGGTGGTAAATGAAAAACCTTGGTATTCTGATATCAAGCATTTTCTCCTAACCCAAAAATACCCAATTGGTGCATCAAATAAGGATAGAAAAGACATTTAGAAGGTTAGAAGGCAGCATTTTCCTCAACGAAGATAAACTGTATAAAAGAAATCATGACATGGTCTAGCTCAGATGCATGGATAAACACGAAGCGAACATGTTGATGCATGAGGTTCATGAAGGTTCATTTGGTACCCATGCCAATGGACATTCATTGGAGAAAAAATGCTCAGGGCAGGTTGCTATTGGTTGACAAAGGAATCCGACTGGTACAAATTTTCCAAGAAGTACCATAAATGCAAAATTTATGCTGATAAAATTCATGTACCTCCAACACTTCTCAATGTTATTTCTTCCCCATGAACTTTTTCTATGTGGGGTATTGACATGATCGGGATGATTGAACCAAAGGTGTCAAATGGGCATCATTTTATCTTAGTGGAAATT
The DNA here is from genome assembly GCA_948472305.1 of Vicia faba. NCBI lineage: Eukaryota > Viridiplantae > Streptophyta > Magnoliopsida > Fabales > Fabaceae > Vicia > Vicia faba. Next base: position 160,950,801 of record OX451741.1, on the reverse strand, counting down.
TATTATTTTACCAAATTGGCGGAGGCGGATTCATATGCTAATGTCACTAAACAACTGGTAGTGAGCTTCATCGAGAACAACCTCATATGTCGCTTTGGTGTGCCAAGCAGGATTATCACTGACAATGGCTCAAATATGAATAAAAAATTGGTGTCTGAACTTTGTGAGGAATTTAAAATTATCCATCATAAATCATCTCCCTAAAGGTCGAATATGAATGGAGCTGTTGAGGCGGCCAATAAGAACATCAAGAAGATCATCCAGAAAATGGTTTTTACTTATAAAGATTGGAATTAAGTGCTCCCTTTTGCTCTGCATGGGTATGAAACATCTGTACGCACTTCAACAGGGGCAACCCTGTTCTCACTTGTATATGGCATGGAAGCAGTGCTCCCCATTGAAGTTGAAATTCCATCTTTGTGTGTAATAATGGAAGCCAAGTTGTCAGAGGCTGAATGGGTCCAGAACAGGTTTGACCAGTTGAATTTGATTGAAGAGAAAAGAATGACTTCCTTGTGTCATGGTCAGTTATACCAGAAGAGAACGAAGAAAGTTTTTGATAAGAAGGTCAAACCTCGTGAATTCAGAGAAGGCGACCTCATGCTCAAGAAGATCATGTCTTTTAACGCTGATTCTAGGGGAATGTGGACTCCCAATTTTGAAGGCCCATATGTTGTCAAGAAAGCCTTCCCTGGAGGTGCACTGATTCTTGAAACAATGGAGGGAGAGGAGTTCCCACGTCCTGTGAATGCTGATGTAGTCATGAAATACTTCGCCTAGAAAAATAAAAGAACAACTCGCTAAGACGAAAACTCGAAAGGGAGGCTTAGGAAAAAAGGAGCGTCTCGGTAGGACGAAAACCCAAAAGGGCAGTCTAGGCAAAAATTAGAGACATAAATAGAATACGTTTTCCCGGTAGGTTGAAAACCCGCAAGGGAACCCTAGGAAAAAGTTAGGGATTTTTCTGGAAAGTAACTGCATCTGACAAGACTTAATAGTGGAGTAACAATCTACTTGGATCTTACTACTCTTCGACTGAAGTTTCGGCTCAAGAATTCAAAGTTGTTAGGGAGGATAGTGGTCATTGTATTTCATTATATCTTTTCCAATATAAATTACCATGATCCAAATTCTATAATTATCTATGGAGTCTTTCCATTCACAGGCTACCACTCTATTAATAAAGTTTGAGCCTTTCATCCAACTCTTTGCAATTCTTATTTTTATTCAGCTTATAAAGATTTCATTTATTATTGATAGTAAAGATCAAAGAAAACAAATTACATAACAAAAATCATTTTTGAAAAGATTTTACAAATTACTTATTGCTCTGGATTTTGTGATACAAGGGGTACAAAATTAGTGACTTCAAGGATGGATAAACTCAAAGGTTTCCATGATATGAAAGCTATGTCCAAAATTCCCCAGGTGAAGTTGAAGTGGTATACTTCTCTGAAATTGTTTTCCCCGTGAGGTTCCATACTTTCTCCCCAGAGAAGTTGGTGCAGTTTTGACTCTCAATATTAAGGAATGTCTTGATGTCTCCTTCAACGAGAATGTATTTCCCTCCCCAATAAAATCAGTATGTCATTCACAACTGATGTCTCAGTGATATGATATTGTTTTCTCTAGTAAAATCAGCCATGGCAGAAGTGTGAGCTTCGAACATTTTTTTTCCCACGCCGAAGTTTGTGTGGTTTCCCGAGTGGAATTTGGAGGTAGATGTTATATTGCCATGTTTGTGATAATTTATTGTTGATGATCTTGTTCTTTCCCAATGAATTTAAGCCTTGAAATAGGAATTTGTTTCCTCAATTGGTGCTTACTATCTTATGGAATTTCCATCTGGTATGTGATTTAGCCGGGTTTTGATTGTACCCATTTCAGGCTTTGTATGTTTATCCCCAGTGTTATATGTCTGTTTTGTCAGCATATACATGATAAAATTCATACTTTCATATCAGCATCATGCATAATCATTGCTCATTTGCATTTTTCACATATTTGGTATATTACCTTGTTTTGCAGAGTTGTGTTACTCTCTCTCCAATAGAGTGTAAACCTTAATAAGAAAGTGTATATTCTTTAAACTTCCCCACCAAGTTATCCCTCATGAAAGAATTTTTGTTTCATCCTTCTTTTCAGCTCGTTGTCTGGATAGAATGGGATTCCCTCTTGAATTAATTTCTCAGTAGATGTATTTTGGTTGAATACTTCATTCCGGTTTATTTCTGTTTGAAGTGGATACCCTCGGCAACATTACTATTTGGATTTCGGCAAGCATTGAGCTTTAGTTTGAGAATGTGTATTTATTTTTCACAAGAAGATTTTATCCCCTCAGCAGGAATTTATTGGAATTTCTCCAGGAGTTATATCTCTTTCCCGAAGAAACCATATTTCCTCCTTTAGGAAGTCTTTATTTCCTTTCCTCCTCATAGCAGCATGTGGAAGATCTCATTATTTGAGCAACTTGTACTCCCCCCAGTGAATTTGATGGCTGCCAGAGAAGATTTAGATTTTGTTACTACAATGGATGGTAGCCTTGTCATTATGGAAGGTAGTTTGTTATTAAGATTTTGTTACTCCAATTGATGGTATCCTTGTCATTATGGAAGGTAGTTCGTTGTTGAGATTTTGTTACTCCAATGGATGGTAGCCTTGTAAATATGGAAGGTAGTTCGTTGTTGAGATTTTGTTACTCCAATGGATGGTAGCCTTGTCATTATGGAAGGTAGTTCATTTTTGAGATTTTGTTACTCTAATGGATGGCAGCCTTGTCATTATGGAAGGTAGTTCGTTGTTAAGATTTTGTTGCTCCAATGGATGGTAGCCTTGTCATTATGGAAGGTAGTTCGTTGTTGAGATTTTGTTACTCCAATGGATGGTAGCATTGTCATCATTGAAGGTAGTTCATTGTTGAGATCTTTTTCCGATGAATGGTAGCCTTGTGATTATGGAAGGTAGTTTGTCGTTGAGATTCTATTGTTCTGAAGAATTTCATTTGTTTATAGTCGTGAGTACTGAATACATCTTGAATTTACTGGTATTATCTTACCATTCCTTTCTCCGGTGGGTCGATGTTACTTTTTTTGCTATCCCCTTAGTGAGTTGTTAGTTCACAGTTATCTATCGGTCACTATTTTTCCTTCACTCTCTCTCCTCAATTTTTTTGAGTTGGCAATGCTTTAGATCCTCTCTTGGGCATTTTCCCCAACAGAGTCTTATCTTTTCTTTTCCAGTGATTTATTTTCCTGGTCAAGTTTTCCTTTTGTTTCCTCTTTTGCTTTGCACATCCCCGGTGGTGTCTCGCGCCCCTTTAGATTTGTTCATCTGCATTTATAATCATAAGCATTTCATGGTATCTTAGGGACAAAAATAAGGCTTGTTTTATATTTAAGTATCTTCAATCGCTTCGACACGAAGATTTTAACCTTCGTATCTCCAAATAGAAGACACTTAAATAATGGCATCTATAGTACCTCAATTTTTGGCTCTAAGATCCCTTCTTCATATCATATCAATTAAATTACAACAAGATCACATTAGGGTTTGGTTCTTCTCCCTGTCTTTGACTTTTTCTCTAGGAGGAGTCACCAAGCACCTTGACTTGTATTTTATGATCATCTATGTTTTGTATTGATTATCCTTTGACTAATAAATACAATGAGTGTATGCCCCAATTGTTGATGTTGTAGGAGAAAGCACGATACATTTCATCAAGGTTGATCTAGGGATTCATGAGTTCATTTATGTGCCTTCCTCAACCAAGCTTAATTGAGATTCAAGCCTCATCATTAAAGTTGTTTTGAAGTAATTTCATGGCAGAGTCTTTTATGATTCATCATGCCTCAAGATTGTCAAAATTAGTTCAAAAGTACAAGAATTGATTGAAGAAGTTTGACCCAAATGGACAAGTCTTTGTTTCCATTGATCACAAGTGCATATCTCCTTCAATTCCCAAGATATGGAAGTGGTGTTTGTTACTTTGAATTTTCATTATCATCCTCAACAACTTCTATTTACATGACAATGGTATTGGTGTAAGAGGGTAGATCAAAATTTCAAAGATTTCCCAAAGCATTTTTCTTGCTCTAGGAGTTAGGGTTTTGAACTTAAAAGGGGTATATCTTTCTCATCTTTTGGTATTTTTGAGTGATTCCAAAGACATCCTTCTCTACAAAGGGTTATTAACAAATCACTTCAAAATTTCCAAGTAAATTTTGTGTGTAAGAAACTTGATGATGAAGAAAGATTACATGTCCTCCACATGAACCCTAAAATTCCTTTGTGTGATTTCAAATGATCATAACTTGATCAATTTTTATCACCTTGAGCCCATATTTTTCAACAATGATCTTGAATGTGTGAATTTCAACCCTTCGTTTATGTGCAAAGTATGAAAATGGATGGAAGATGCTCTAAGAATGCAAAATATTATAGGTCATTTTATGAATTTTTTCCAACATCAACAAGGCATAACTCTCTCAATTTTTGTAGATTTTGAATGGTTCAAATTTCAAAATGTCATTCAAGAGATATACTTCATGCCATCTTTTTTGGTAAAGAGCAAACTCCAAGTGGAAGGCCATGTTTGGATGCAAGATATTATAAGTCATTTTTGAAGAAAAAACATAGAAATTTTTTAAGTATGGAAAGTAAACTTCTTTTTCCCAACTTTGACTCATTGTAACTTTCAGATCAAGCAACCATTTTATACCATTCTTTTCCCATTGAAAAGCTTGTAACCTCGTCTTTCTAAAGGTTCAAGAATCATGCCCTAATACCTCTTGAGTTAAGAATTCCATTGATTTGAATTTGGTAACTTGAAACTGAAGTTTCATCACAAGTCAGATTTTGAAATCTTTGTTTTGGCTTCTAATCACAATTTTACATTCATTTTTGCTTCTAATCATGTTTAGAAACTTTCCAAAGGCATTTAGCATCATGAAACACACGGTTTAGCTTAGTTTTCATGCTAAACAAGTCACACTTTGTTCATACTGCAGACCCACACGATTTCCCTCCAAACTTCATCATCTCACACGCTTAAGGATCCCATTCACTCCCTTATAAATAAAGTATCATCCCTTATTCATTTCTTCAAGCTTTTGATAGCCAATTGACCCCTGTTCAGATCCCACACGAACTCTAAATTTGAATTTCTGCTTTCTTATATTCCCACCTTCAAACACCAAAAGCTCCATTCAGTTAGCTTCCTTGAACTTCTCTGAAGCTAATCATACAATTATCCTCAAGAATTTTGACCTATATCAATCTACAGATGTCCATTTTCAGAGCAACTTCTCACTACTTCGTTCAGGTAGATTTCTTGGCCAAATTGATTCAAATAAAAGGCTAATCTACTCTCTGCATCCTTTTGATCCCCGTGCTCTTTATAATTTGCAATTTCATTAAGGTTTGAGTGATATATCCCAGATTTTCGTATTCTCGATTTTTCTGGTTTTATTCAAACACAGCCTTACACAGTTTAAATAAATTTGGCACGATGGTACCATTATAATCATCTTGAAGAGACAAATCCCATGATACTAGTATGGGATTCTATTTTTTCCATTTAAAGGAACTCGTGAAATCCTCCATTGCAGGGTTTCTGGAGGTTGAAGATGATGACATGTCTCATCTCAACCAATGATAGTGCGCCAATTGTTTTATTTTTATTGGTTGCCTATTTCCCGATCCAATGCATTTTTAAATAAGGTCCATATCAAGCATAACGCGTATGGTCCACTTGATCAGCTTACTAATGTGTTTTGACTATGAACTAATGGTCTACATCTTTTTGGTTTTATTTTATTTTCTGATTTTGTATTTTAATTGTTTTAAATTTCAAAAATTCATAACTCTTTTATTTTTTATCCAAAAATTATGAACAAAATATACAAAAATACTTTGATTTATTTCTGACTTTATGAGTATTTTTAATATTTTTATTTTGATGTTTAGTATTTTTCACAATTTTCACCATATTTGCCTTAATTTAATTGTTTTAAAAATTCTTTCTGACATTTTTAAATTCTGAAAAATATTCATAAATATCATTTTTCTTATTTCTGACTTTCTGGAAATCTTGTGGAATTTTATCTTGATGTTTACTATTTTTGATCTATTTTCCATTTATTTGAGTAATTTTATTTAGTTTAGAAATAGTTTATGACTTTTAAAAATTAACAAAAATTTTATAAAAATATTTGAGTGCATTTATGATTTTTCTATGGTCTTACTTATTTTTTCTTGATTAATTTGAATATAGTTACAATTTTTCTCTCTTATTTCCATTTTATAATCATTTTTAAAAACTATTTTCTTTTATTTTTTAAATACAATTTTATTTTTGTACAATATTCTGGATGATCTTGGATTGAAATTTTGATCATGAACTTTATTAACATCATTGGATCCATGGTGTTGAGTCTAACTCCATAAAAATGGATGAATGATTTAAATTCTCGTTTGATTAAATTTTTGGTTCAAATGTAGTTTATTCATTTCCCCTTATCTCTTCATCTTAACCCCCTTTCTTATTGTGTTACATGTTATGGGATGATGATCTCTATATCATTTATCCAAACAAGAAGTACATAGATTGTTATTGACCGACCTAAAAATAGGTGTGACTTCTATATAAGTCCACTTATGATCGCTTAACATAGCGCTAAATTTTGTCCTGATTTGAGATAATGATCATTCGTAGCCTAAACCTATGTTTACAAGCCCAAGTATGTTAATTTGAACCCTATGATCCAATAACCTTGAGATCCATTGTTAGGAGGCTTTGGTTCTACCAATCCGCTAATGGAACTTCATCAATTTTGGTCAAAGTAGATCACTTAAACATCATTGATCATTAAGTGTTATTTTGAGAATTCTTAAATGGATGATATATTTGACAAAAAGAAAATTCCACTTGTTGTTGAGAGGCTTTGGTTCTACCAATCCTCTAACGAGTTCCAAACGCAAGCTTCAAGATGGTCATCCAGCTAACCATTAATTACTAACAATTGACTTTATTTTATGCTTTTATTTTATGCTTTTACTTTATGTACCTTTTACTTTAGCATTTATATTTCATGCTATTTTCATCTTTGCTCACTTGAGCCTTTTTCTTTTATGTCATTTTTATTTTTCTCATTTGAGATTTTCATTTCCTTTTGAAGCAACTTAATAATCAATTTAATCCCTAAAAAACTTTAATGTTACTTAGACTATTTGGATACTACCCTTGGCATAACGGAGTGATGGAGTTCTTGGAATTAAGATTAGAAACCTTGGCCTACCTTGAGACTTTAATTGTCATTTTGTCTGGAGTTCATGGGGTTTATCCCAAGACATTGGGTTGTTTATTTGCTTTGTGTTCAGGCTATTGTGATTACATGCTTTGTCTGTGATCTGGAATTCATCTATATACATCTATTATTCTACCAAATTTTTGTTAAGACTTAATGCAAATTGGAGCTTGGTATTATTAAGAGGTTTATAAATTGTTTGCTTAGTTTCAAATCCAAAGGATAGAAGTCTTCATTGACTCATTATGTCAAATGTTGGATTCTTGTTGGTTTGATGGTCCTATCCTTAACTTTTACCTTTATGCTTTAGGATAGCCCATTCATCTCCTCCCATCTTCTTTAATTTCAAAAATCTACTCCAACCTTTTAAAAAATCTTCTTGTTTCTAAACTTGAACCACTTTCATAATAAACTTGGACTTAGGTCCATGCATTTTCAAAATATTTTCTTCATTAAAATTTAATCAATCTAACAATATCTTGACATTTTTTGTGAGAAGATTAAAAGTCAATCAATCTCATTCAAACCATTTTTCCACCTTGGCTTTTTTACTTTAAAATTTTATCAAAATATTATACTATTGTCAATCCTTATAGTGATGCAAACAACTATACTTCTAAATTATGTAGTGAAGTGAGATATTTTCCACTTGGGTGTTGAGTGAGGCTAAGTTGATTTTAAAATCCAAGCCATATACTCCAGTTTGAGATGATGCAACTTCTCCTTTCTCGTGATTGTGGGTAGTAAGTATGTTTTTCACTCGGACAATGACGATGACGTCTTGTCTCTTAAAATTAACCAACACACTTGTGTTTTAAAATTTTTAAAGGTGAACTACGAGTACCCTGATCCCCTATTGCATGGAAGGTGGTACATAGGCACTAAAGGTTTGCAACCGCAGCGGGTGAAAATATTATAAAAAAAATATTTCTTTTCTCATCACCACAATCTATTTTTTAATACAACATTTTATAGCCAAAATATATAGATTATACAAAGAGGTTCCCACGGAGTACCATAGATGTTTAGGGTGCTAATACATTCCTTTTGCATAACTAACCCCCTTACCTAGAATCTTTCCTCCACTTTTGGGTTATTCACTCTTTTCCCATTCCTTAAGAAAAAATAAAGTGCGGTGGAAATTTTTATTTTGATATGTGCGAGTCAAATCAACCCAATGGCTTGGTCTCAACATTTCTACGGCTACACTATCCACGTATCTAAGCCAGACCATGTCATAATTTATTTTGTATAGTACATCTTCATTGAGGTAAAAGCTTCCTGCCAACCTTCTCAATGTCTTTCTATCTTTGTTTGTCGCGCCAATCGGGTATTCCTGAGTCTGGAGAAAATGCTTGATATCATAATACCAAGGTTTTTCGTCTGACATTATCTCTGCTGCAAACACATGAGTCGGCCTATCCAAACGTCGAACTATGATATGAAGTACATCGTTCTAAGTATTTACTTGATACATAGAAGCCAAAGTGACTAAAGAATTTGCCTTCTGATTCTCATCTCTGGGAATATGATGGAATTCAACTTTATTAAATAAGGGTAATAATCTTCTAGCATAGTATTTGTATGGAATCAATCCAGCATGACGAGTATCCCATTCTCCTTTAATCTGATTTATTACCAAAGTTGAATTGCCATATACATCTAAAATTTTGATACTGAGATCTATACCCTCTTTGAGACCCATGATACAAGCTTCATACTCTTCCATATTATTAGTACAATCAAATTCCAATCTTCCAGTAAAAGGAATATGTGACCCATCAGAAGTGATAATCACGGCACCAATTCCTTTCCCATAAGAATTCACAGCTCCATCAAACACCATTCCCCACTGGGATTCAGGATCAGGACCTTCCCCAGGAAAAGGTTCATCACAATCTTTTATTTTAAAAAACATCACATCCTCATCAGGGAAATCATATTTAACAGACTGATAATCATTAACCAGTTGGTGAGCAAGATAATCTGCCAACACATTACTTTTTATAGCCTTCTTAGTATGGTATTCAATATCATATTCAGACAACAACACCTTCCAACAGGAACATCTTCCAGTAAGAGCGGACTTTTATAAAATATACTTAATTGGATCCATTTTGGAAATCAACCAAGTAGTATGATTCAACATATATTGCCGCAAACGTTTTTTCGCCCAAGCTAAAGCACAACAGGTTTTTTCCAGCATAGAATACCATAACTCGTAGTCAGTAAACTTCTTGTTGAGATAATAAATGGCATATTCTTTTCCCCCCATTTCATCTTGTTGTCCCAAAATGTAGCCCATGGAATTATCTAACATTGTCAGATACATAATCAATGGTGTTCCTTTAAGAGGAGGTATCAACATAGGAGGTTCAAGCATATACTCTTTAATGATTTCGAATTCCCTTTGGAAATTATCTGTCCACATACAACCTTTATCTTTCTTTAACAACTTAAAGATCGGCTCACATGTTGCAGTCATATGGGAAATAAATCTGGATATGTAATTCAACCGCCCAAGGAAGCCTCTAACTTGCTTTTCAGTTCTTGGTGCATGCATTTCTTGAATTGCCTTAACTTTGTCAGGATCAACTTCAATTACTTTTTGGCTGACAATGAAACCTAAAAATTTTCCTGGTCGAACACCAAAGGTGCATTTATTTGGATTCAACCGGAGACAAGACTTCCTCAACCACTGAAACAATTTCAACAAATCTTCTATATGCCCTTCTTTAGTCTGGGATTTAGAAATCATATCATTAACATATACCTCAATTTCATTGTGCATCAGATCATGGCATAGGGTTGTCATAGCCCTCTAGTACGTTGCACCAGCGTTCTTCAACCCGAAGAGTATCACTTTATAATAGAATGTTCCCCAGAGTGTGATAAACATTGTTTCTTCCATGTCTTCAGGAGCCATTATGATTTGATTATATCCGGAATATCATTCCATTAATGATAATACTTTGAATTTCGCTATACTGTCAACGAACATATCAATATATGGCAATTGAAAGTCATCTTTTGGACTAGCTTTGTTTAAATCTCTATAATCTACGCAGATGCAAACTTTTCTGTCTTTCTTTGGTACTGGGACAATATTGGAAATCCACTGAGGGTACACTAAGGTCACAAGAAAACAGGAATTAATCTACTTTAAAACTTATTCTTTAATTTTCACTACTATATCAGGGTGATTTCTTCGCAATTTCTGCTTGATTGGCGGGCATTCTGGCTTTAGCGTCAAATGACATTCCATATTATCATTATCCAACCCCGATATATCTTGGTAAAACCAAGAAAAGATGTCCACATACTCTTTCAATAATTCAATCAACCTGCTCTTCATATCAGGATGAAGCAGTGCTTCAATCTTGACTTCTTTTGGATCTTCCTCTGAACCCAAATTAATCGTCTCCAATGGCTTTTTATATGGCTGAATGGTACTTTCCTCGCGCTCAAGCAACCGTGAAACCTCTTCTTGGATTTCATCATATTCTTCTTCTTCGGCCACATACGCAGGATATTCAAAGTTGGGATAGGGTGCAGGGTTGTTGTACTTAATTAAATTTTTTATTTATCTGCACATATGATTTATGATTTCCTTTAGAAACTAACACATACAGCAAGTGATTTTGCAGATCTATTTGCAGTTATTATTTATTTTGAAAGGATTTTTATAATTACCATTTTTCAAGAAAAAAGCAGAGAATAAAGACACAATTTGGGAATCAAAACAACTTTTATTAATGATTTTAAAGATCAAAACAACAGATATGCCCCCTACAATGTCAATACTTTCACCTTGGGCAGAATAAAATATTTTTGAAAAGATTAACAAAAACAAATTATTTTGATATATGAATGCAAGAGGGAACATTAATAATGATCTAATTTTTGACTCTGACTCCATGCATCACATAGTTCGACATCTCTTGCTCTGATTCACCTTCTATAACAACATTGATCTTAGGAGTAATTGGATGAAGATATCCTCCGCTATGAAAGATGTCTTGGTATTTCCCAAAGCAGACTTAAGCTTCATATTCTCACATTTATTATTCTTCACGGAGAAACCCAAACCAGCTTTATTCTTATTCATAGGTTGATCTACAATCTTCCCCCACACCTTTCTAGGGCCATTACGCACTACTTGTTGACCATATTTAAATGAAGCTATATAATTCTCATTTTCCCTTACATTATCAATGGATAAAACAGGGAACTGAGTTCCAACAACAGCTTCATCATCCTCCACAACACTGAAAGAGGACAAGTGAGATATTAATAAATCATGCTCTCTATTTATGATGACCACCTTTCTTTCACGAACAAAATTCATCTTCTGGTGCAAAGTTGAAGTAACAGTCCATGCCTCGTGGATCCATGATCGTCCCAATAAACAACTGTAGGCAGAAACTATATCCATAACCTGGAAAGTAATCTGAAATAAGTGCATGCCTATGTGAATAGGCAAATATAATTCTCCAATGACAGACTTCCTCGAACCATCAAAAGCTTTGACAATTACGCCACTCGGGCGCATGGGAGTTCTCTGGTGCTTTAGCTTCATGAGTGTGCTCCTCGGTATGACATTTAAAGCAGACCCATTGTCAATCAGCACATTGGACAAAATATCACTTTCCACAAAAGCCTGATCTAATACTCTCATCAAAGGTTCCCTATGGACAAAAGAATTCATTAGCAATGTGTTGTACCCTAATTTTATCCCCTAAGATTCCTCTATCATCTCATATCAATCCAACCATATCAAGATCACAATTGGGCTTGGTTCTTCCCCTATCTCTAGGTTTTCTCATTAGGAATCACCAAGCACCTTGATTCATATTTTTTTTATTGATTACCTTTTAACTAACAAATACAATGAATGTTTTCTCTAATTGATGATATTATAGGTGAGGGCACAACACATTTCATCAAGTTGATTCATACGTTCATGAGTTTATTTCCATGCCTTCTTCTATAATGCTTCATTGAGATTCAAGCTTCATCATTGAAGATGCTTTAAAGTAATATCATGGAGGGATGATCATTTGTTGCATGCCTTTGTTGTATCAGTGGTTTATTTCTAACTTACCTCGGTCCGATGCTTTCTGGGATTTCAAGAAGGAACCTCACTAATTCTGACATTGTTTGGTATCATCAGGCTTACTATGATATGGAGATTGTTGATAGTTGTGGTAGTTTCCCCAATGTACCTCTTTTCGGTACAAAGGGAGGAATTAACTACAATCTCGTTCTTGTATGATGTCAGCTTGGGTATCCGATGAGGGATAAGCCAAATAATATTCATCTAAGGTTTCTTTCTTAAAGAGTGAGAGAATCATAAGGAAGTTAAGGAGGAGTTTGCAAAGGCTTGGTGCCATATTCACAGGAAGAGTAGAAAGGACTTGAGACCTAGAAGAGCTATTTCTTTAGAGCCTTATCTTCGATGGGTACAAGAAAGGGAAATTCAATTGAAGTTTCCATATTCTCGTGAAGAACCCATGCCTGATATGTTTGTGAAGAAAACTCCTCCCATTTTAGATGAAGTGGAAAAGCTTCAGCTTGCCCCGGTTAGGATACAACAGGAGAAGGAGGCCTGGAAGAACAAGTATCAAACTTTAGAGATGTCCTACCTAGTAGACTTGAAGGATAAGGATGACCTAATTGAGATTCTTGAGAGTCGTGTTTAGATACCATGGAGAGGCAAGAGGATTTATTTTCCTCAAGAGCTCAATCAGGACTTAATCATTCACTTCCTGACACTGGTGATTGGAAAGGGTTTGCCGACAGGTAAGGAGAAAAGAACAAGAAATTGAAGGCTCAGATTGCAAGACTCACAAGAAAGCATTAGTGTGTGGAGTGATCTTCATCAGCATTGCCTTCTTAGGATTTTAGATTCTATCTTATCTTGTACTTGGGATTGTTGAAACTTGTACTAAAAGTTGTAACCTATTTTGGAGTTATTATAATGAGATTTTCATTATTTCAAAATGTGTTAGTATTTTCAAATTGTCTATAAATCTTTGAGTTCCTTGAAATATTAATAATAATTAATAAATCATGTGCATTGCATTATCATTCATCATCTTGCACATATTTCTTGCATTTCTATTCATACCAGGTGTCTTACTGTGTTTCTCTACCTTGTTCAAAAGCAAGTTGTCTCACTGGTACAATGCTCGAGCTAATTCCAGGAAGAAAATGGAGAATCTTGAACAAGAGAATCATGAGCTGCGTGAAGAAGTTACTGCTTTGAAGGCCGGTATGGCCAATCTGACTGCTTTGATGGAATCGTTGGTGGAATCTCAGAATCAGCCACCACTTGCTCAGCCACAACAATCAACAATCACTTCTAAAGGTCCATCAATTCCTATTTTTGTTACTCTAGTTACTATTGCTCATAATCGTATGCCTCAGGGTTACCCGTGGGGAATGCCAGAAAATTTCATGCCAGAAGGTTATAATCTTGAAGCTCAAGTTGCTCCTACTCTCTCATCTCTAGTGGAGCATGTTACTCCTACGGCTAGAAATGAGATCCATTATACTGCAATTCCTTCGGTGAATGCTATGATGTTTGTTAATGAAGAATTTTATTGTTCTGTTCCTCCACCAAGAGAAGGTTTGAGTTTTTATGACCATTTGGATGACTTTCAAGACCAGTTCAATGAGATGCATAAGGAAATGAAGGCCCTTCGAGGAAAAGAATTAGTTGGACAGAATGTTAGTGAACTCTGCTTAGTTCCTAACATGCAAGTGCCAACAAAGTTTTAAGTGCGGGAATTTGAGAGGTACAAGGGAAACTCTTGTCCTCGTGACCACCTCGTGATGTATATCAGGAAAATATCCACCCTTACCGATGATCAGCGTTTGATTATTCATTTCTTCCAAGATAGTTTAACTGGTGCCGCTCTGAAGTTGTATATGAGTTTGGACAGTAGCAGTATCCTCCCCTTCAATGATCTGGGGGAAGCCTTTATCAAGAAGTACAAGTAAAATATGTTCATGGTGCCTGAATGTGACCAGTTAAAGGCAATGGCTAAGAGAGACAAGGAGTCATTCAAAGAATATGCGCATCGTTGGCGCGAGATAGCTTCCCAGGTGGTGCCACTTATGGGAGAACAAGAAATTACCAAGGTCTTCCTGAAAACCCTTTGATCATTTTATTATGAAAGGATGGTCGCTTGTGCACCGAGTGGCTTCACCGAGATGGTGAGTATGGGTGTTCCTTTAGAAGAGGCTGTCAAAGAAGGGTGCTTGACAAAAAATGAAGGGACAAAGAAGTCATCATACGAGTTCTCTCAAAACAAATAAAGTGAAACGAATTCTGCTATTTGGGAAAGGAAGATTAGACCACCTAGAAGACATCATCGGTACCAGCAACAGGTTTCTTCTGGGACTCCAGTTGTCAATGTGGATCTAACAACTGTTACCTATCAGAGATCATCTCCTCAGGGAAATGAAGGGCAAAGTCAGAAGAGAGAGGATTTTGACTCTATTATAATGAGCTATGAAGAGTTATTCCCAGCTTTGATCCAGAAGAAGTTGGTTCAGACCAGGCATCCCCCTGCTATACATTCACCTTTACCCTGGTATTATAAGGAAGATCAGATATATGCTTTCCATCAAGGAGCCCCAGGGCACAACATCAAGAGTCGTTATCCTTTGAAATTTGAAGTACAAAAGATGGTGAGATCTAGCCACCTATCCTTTAAAGATGTTGGTCCTAATGTGAAAGATAGTCCTTTGCCAAAGCATGAAGGAGCAAATGTTGTAAACATGGTTGATGATTGTCCTAAGGACTTCTAGATTTTTGATATCAACCTGGTTAGAGGGGATCTAGTGAAAATGACTGATGACCTCTGTGAATTAAGCTATTATACGCACAGACATGCTTGTTGTGGTATTTGCATTACAAATATCCAGGGATGTGATAAGGTAAAAGCTTATCTTCAGGTAATGATGGACAAAGGCCTTATTCATATAATCAGGCCTAGAGCTGAGTATGAAGAAGATGTGAATATAGTCTTTGGATGTCCTGGAGAATTCCGTATTTTTGATGTAAACCATATGAATGACGATTTGGTACAGTTACACGCTACCTTCTGTCACTTGGATGGTCAAGAAGAACACCATTATGGGCCTTTCCAGATTTGTTGCAAGATTCTCGTGGTTGTTCCATTGTGAAAATGGGTGTTCATTTGTTGTTATACAATGGTACTATCAAAGTCTCGGGCAATAGAGATGATTAAAATGGGATTAACGTGATTGAAAATTGCTCGGATGAGACTGTGTCAGATGATGAGTATGCTTCTGCAGATGACTTCTTTTCTTCTGATGAATATATTTTCTCCAAAAATGATTTTGTGATGTCTAAGTATTATAAAGAAGGGGCGAGTGTTATTGTACCTTGTTTCGGTGTTCCTGCCCCTATAGAGATTGAGTACCATAGCAAGCCAGTTATTTCTCCGGTGGTGATTTGCTTGTCAGGTCCTATTCCTTACGAATCAGACAAAGTCGTGCCATATAAATACAATGGTACAATCTTGGAGGATGTTGTGGAAGTTCCCATCCAACCTTTGTCTGATGTCAAGAATGTTGCTGAAGCCAACCGAGTGACCCGCAGTGGTCGTGTTTTCAAACCTGAAATTTGAGGGAATGTTAATGCTGATAAAAAGGTTGTTGAAAGTACTGAACCTAAGAAAGCTGTGGGGGAATCTATATGTACTACTCTAGAAAAATATGTGGACAATATATTGGAGATTATCAAGATGAGGGACTACAGGACCATAGATCAATTGTTGCAGACTCCATCAAAGATATCTATTCTAGCCTTGCTAATGAACTCTTCTTTCCACAAGGAATCTTTGGTGAGAGTGTTGGATCAAGCTTTCATGGAAAGTGATATGCCTATGGAACAATTCAACAGTTTTGTAGGGAATATTATATCTTGTAATAACCTGAGTTTTTGTGATGACGAATTTTCCGATGAAGGAAGGAATCACAACCAAGCTCTCCAAATCTCCATGAATTGTAAGAATGACTCATTATCCAACATGTTGAATGACAATGGGTCCGCTTTAAATGTCATGCCGAGGAGCACGCTCATGAAGCTAAAGTACCAAGGAACTCCCATGCGCCCGAGTAGCATAATTGTGAAAGCTTTTTATGGGTCGAGGAAGTCTGTCATCAGAGAAGTAGATTTTCCTATTCACGTAGGCCGCACTTATTTAGATTACTTTCCAGGTTATGGATATTATTCTCGCTTACAGTTGTTTATTTGGAAAGTCGTGTATCCAAGAAGAAGGGGCTGTTACTTCAACTTTTCACCAGAAGTTGAAGTTCATTCGTGAAGGAAAGGTGGTCATTATAAATGGAGAGTAGGCTTTGTTAATATCTCATTTGTCCTCTTTCAATGTTGTGGAAGCGGATGAAGCTGCTGTTGGAACTGAGTTCCAAGCTTTATCCATTGATAATGTGAGGGAAAATTAGTATTCTATAGCCTCATTTAAAGATGCTCAATAGGTAGTGCATAATGGCCCTAACAAGACATGTGGGCATATTGTTGATCCGCCTGTGAATAAGAATAGAGCTGGTTTGAGATTCTCTATAAAGAATAGTAAAGGTGAGAATATGAAGCTGAAGTCTGCTTTGGGCAAATATCAAGGCATCTTTCACAACGGAGGTTACCTTCATCCAATTGTTCCTAGGATCAATGCTATTCTGGAAGATGAATCAGAGAAAGAGATGCTAAACTACGTGACGCATGGAGTCAGAGTCTAAAATTAGATCACTATTGATGTTCCCTCTTGGACTCATATTTCAAAGTAATTTGTTTTTGTTAATCTTTTCAAAAATATTTCACTCCGCCCAAGGTGAAAGTATTGATCTTGTATGGGCATATCTGTTGTTTTGATCTTTAAAATGAATAATAAAAGTTGTCTTTGATTCTCAAATTGTGTCTTTATTTTCTACTTTTTCTTGGAAAATGGTAATAAAAAAAATCCTTTAAAAATAAATAATAATTGTAAATGAATATGCATAATCACTTGCTAATGTGTCAGTTTCTAAAAGCAATCATAAATCATATGTGCAAATTTACTAAAAAACCCATTGAGTACAATGACCCTGCACCCTCTCCCAACTTTGAATATCCTACGTATGTGGTCGAAGAATAAGAATATGATGAAATCCAATAAAAGGTTTCAAGGTTGCTTGAGCATGGGGATAGTACCATTCAGCCATATAAAGAGCCATTGGAGACGATTAGTTTGGGTTCAGAGGAAGATCCAAAAAAAGTCAAGATTGAAGATTTGCTTCATCCCGACGTGAAGCGCATGTTGATTGAATTGTTGAAAGAGTATGTGGATATATTTGCTTAGTCTTACTAAGACATGCCCGGGTTGGATAATGATATCGTGGAACATCTTTTTCCGCTAAAGCCAGAATTCCCGCCAATCAAGCTGAAATTAAGAAGAACTCACCCTGATATGGCATTGAAAATCAAAGAAGAAGTTTTAAAACAAATTAATGCCGGTTTTCTTATGACATCAGTGTACCCTCATTGGATTGCCAATATTGTTCCAGTACCGAAGAAAGACAAAAAAGTTTGCATGTGCGTAGATTATAGAGATTTAAGCGAAGCTAGTCCAAAAGATGACTTCCCATTGCCATATATCGATATGTTTGTTGACAGTACAACAAAATTCAAAGTATTATCGTTATTGGATGGATTTTCCGGATATAATCAAATAAGAATGGCTCCTGAGGACATGGAAAAAACAACGTTTATCACACCCGGGGGAACATTCTGTTACAGAGTGATACCCTTCGGGTTGAAGAACGCCGGTGCAACGTACCAGAGGGCTATGACAACCCTATTCCATGATCTGATGCACGGGGAAATTGTTATGTATGTTGATGATATAATTTCCAAACCTCAGACTGAATAAGGGCATATAGAAGTTTTATTGAAATTGTTTTAGCGTTTGAGGAAGTATTTTCTTCGCTTGAATCCAAATAAATGCACCTTTGGTGTCCGATCAGAAAATTTGTTAGGTTTCATTGTCAGCCAAAAAGGAATTGAAGTTGATCATGATGAAGTTAAGGCAATTCAAGAAATGCCTGCACCAAGAACTGAAAAAGCAAGTTAGAGGCTTCCTTGGGCGTTTGAATTACATTTCCAAATTTATCTCCCATATGACTGCAACATGTGAGCCAACCTTTATGTTGTTAAAGAAAGATCAAGGTTGTGTGTGGACAGATGATTACCAAAGGGAATTTGAAAGCATTAAAGAGTATTTGCTTGAACCTCCTATCTTGCTCCATCCCATTGAAGGAAGACCACTGATGATGTATCTGACGGTGTTAGATGATTCTTAGGCTGTATTTTGGGACAACAAAATGAAACAGGGAGAAAATAATATGCCATTTATCATCTCAGCAAGAAGTTTACTGACTGTGACTCACGGTATTCTATGTTGGAAAAAACATGTGGTGCTCTGGCCTGGGAGGCAAAACGGTTGCGGCAATATATGTTGAATCATACTACTTGGTTGATTTATAAAATGGATCCAATTAAGTATATTTTTGAAAATCCTGCACTTATGGGAATAATTCCCCATTGGAAGATGTTGTTGTTGAATATGATATTGAATATCATACTCAGAAGGCTATAAAAAGCAGTGTGTTGGCAGATTATCTTACTCACCAACCGGTTGATAATTATCAGTATGTTAAATTTGATTTCCCTGATGAGGATGTGATGTTCTTGAAAATAAAAGATTGTGATGAACCTTTGTATGTGGAAGGTCCTGATCCTGAATCCCAATGGGGAACGGTGTTTGATGGAGTTGTAAATGCTTATGGGAAAGGAATTGGTGATGTGATTATCACTCCTCATGGGTCGCATATCCCTTTTACTGCAAGATTGTCATTTGATTATACCAATATCATGGCAGAGTATGAAGCTTGTATCATGGGGCTCAAAGAGGATATAGATCTCAGAGTCAAAATTCTAGATGTATATGGCGATTCAAGTTTGGTAATAAATCAGATTAAAGGAGAATGGGATACTCGTCACCCTGACTTGATTCCCTACAAAGACTATGCTAGAATATTATTACCTTTCTTTAATAAAGTTGATTTCCATCATATTCCTAGAGATGATAATAAGATGCTATATGCTTTAGCCACTTTGGCTTCCATGTATAAAGTAAATACTTGGAACGATGTGCCTCGTATCCCAGTGTGACGTTTGGATAAACCACCTCATGTGTTTCCAACAGAGGAGACGTCAGACGAAAAACCTTGGTATTATGATATCAAACATTTTCTCAGACTCAGGAATACACAGTTGGTGCATCGAACAAAGATAGAAAGACATTAAGAAGGTTGGCAGGAAACTCTTTCCTCAATGAAGATGTGTTATACAAAATAAATTATGACATAGTCTTGCTCAGATGCGTGGATAGACACGAAGAAAACATGTTAATGCATGAAATCCATGAAGGCTCTTTTTGTACTCATACCAATGGACATTCGATGGCAAAGAAGATTCTTAGGGCAGGTTACTTTTGGCTGACAATTGAATCCGACTGTTATAAATTTGCAAAGATGTGCCATAAGTGCCAGATTTATGCTGACAAAATTCATGTGCCTCCGACACTTCTCAATGTTATTTCTTCCCCTGGCCTTTCTCTATGTGGGGTATTGACATGATTGGAATGATTAAACCCAAGAAGTCGAATGGACAACGCTTTTTCTTGGTGGAAATTGACTACTTCACCAAATGGGTGGAAGCAGCTTCATATGCTAATGTTACTAAGCAGGTGGTAGTACACTTTATCAAGAACAATCTTATATGTAGGTATGGTGTGCCAAGAAGGATTATCACAAATAACGACTCGAATATGAATAATAAGATGATGATAGAACTTTGTGAAGAATTCAAGATTGTCCATCACAATTCATCTCCCTACAGGACAAAGATGAATGGTGATGTTGAAGCTGCTAATAAAAACATTAAGAAGATCATCCAGAAAATGTTTGTTACCTATAAAAATTGGCATGATATGCTCCTTTTTTCTTTGCATGGATATCGTACATCTATCCGCACTTCAACTAGGGCAACCATGTTCTCTATTCTGTATGGTATGGAAGAAGTACTCCCCGTTGAGGTTGAGATTCCCTCTTTATGTGTGATATTGGAAACCAAATTGTCAGAGGCTTAATGGATCCATAACAGGTTTGACCAATTGAATTTTATTGAAGAATAGAGAATGACGACCTTGTGCCATGGCCAGTTATACCATAAAAGAATGAAGAAAGCTTTTTATAAGAAGGTCAAGCCTCATGAATTCAGAGATGGAGACCTCATGCTCAGGTAGATCATGTCTTTTAATGCTTATTCTAGGGGAAAGTGGACTCCCAATCTTGAACGCCCATATGTTATCCAAAAAGCCTTCTCTGGTGGTGCATCTTTTCTTGAAACTATGGATGGTGAGGAGTTCCCACGTCATATGATTGTTGATGCAGTCAAGAAATACTTCGCCTAAAGAAATAAAAGAACAACTCGCTAAGTCGAAAAACCGAAATGACGACTTATGAAAAAAAGCGTATCGGTAGGCTGAAAAACCGAAAAAGAGGTCTAGGCAAAAATAAGAGACACGAACAGAATAAGTTCTTCCCGCTAGGCTGAAAACCCACAAGGACAACCTAGGAAAAAGTTATGGATTTCTTTGCAAGTAACTACGTTCGGCAAGACTTGATCATTGAAGCATCAATCTTCTTGGATCCTCACCATCCTTCCATAGAAGTCGCTGCTCACGAATTCAAAGTCGTTAGGGAGGATAGTGACCGTTGTATTTCAATGTATCTTTTCCAATATATTACCATTTTCCAAATTATGTAATCAGCTATCGGGTCTCTCCATTCGCAGACTACCATTCTATTGATAAAGTTTTAGCTTTTATCTAATTCTTTGTAATTCTTATTTTATTCTTCTTACAAAGACTCCATTTATTATTGATAGTAATTTTAAAAACAAATAGATTTAATAATAAAATTGTTTTTGAAAAGAATTTACAAATTACTTTTTACTTTAGATTTTTTGACTTAAGAAAAACAAAAATAGTGATTCCGAGGATGGACGAACTGTGAAATTTTAGAAGTATATATTCCCGAGGAAAGGTCTCTCTGGTCACTCTTTCTGATATGCGCGTGATCTCATTTTTGCCCAGATAGTTGTAGATGTTACCAATTGTTGTATGGTGTGGTGTTGGGTTTGTGATCCCATTTTCCCCAGTCAAGTCTTGGTTCAATTGTTTTTCTCTAGGCTGACTGTTTTGATTTCGGGTTTGCATGGTCTGAAGCCTCTATTCTAGTTTCCCTAGTAAATTCTTCGCTCATATGACGAAAGTCCCTTCTCCCTTTGTGTACTAAGGTGGAACCATTTTCAAAGCATCACTCTTCGTAGTAATGGCATTATTGTTGTTGATTGTTTCCCATGTAACTAGACAAGGGCAATACCTTTTCTAAGAAGTGTTGAAACAGCTGTCAATTTTTTGGGTTTTCTCTCGCCAAATGTTGGGTTTGATTTAAAGTCCCCATAATTTTTATTTATTTATTATATTATTTGACTTCTTAAATCCCCAAGTAAAGCTGAGATAACGTCTCTCTCTGAAAGTTGTTATCCCCATGTGGTTTCATAATTTCTCCACATGGAATTTTATGTAATCATCGCTCTTGGTATTGAAAAATGTATTTTGGGTTCCCTTCGACAATGTCGTATTGTCCTCCCCAACAAAATCAGCACGATGTCCCCGTTTGAAGTCTCGACGATGTGGTTTCCATCTTCCCTAGTAAAGTCAATATTATCATCTCCAGTGGAAGTCTAGACGTTCAAACTTCGTTTTCCCCAGTGAAGTCTATGAGATATTCCCTGTTGAGGTCTGAAGGAGAATGTTATATCCATGTATATGTTTTGATTCACTGTTTTAACTTGATTACTTTCAGATTATGTTTATTCCTAGAGAAGTTAAGCCGTGAAATAGGAATTTGTTTCCTCAGATTGTGCTTAATTTCTTTTAGAATTTTCATCCTGGATGTGATTTAGTTGAGTGTTAACTTTACCCAAACTGGTTTTGTTTGGATATTCCCAGTGTTGTATGTTTGTTTTGTCAGGATATATATGAGAACATTCATACATTCATACATACATCATGCATAGCTGAATTTAACAATTCATTGCTCATTTGCATTCATTGATATTTGTTGGAATGTTACCCTATTTTGCAGAGTTATGTTACCCTCTGTCCAATAGAGTGTCGACCTTAAACAAAAAGTGTATATTCTTTCAATTTCCCCACTGATTTATCCCTCGTGGAAGAATTTTGCTTTAGCTTTCCTCTTCAACTCATTCGCCTGAATGGATACGTGGCCCCCTTTTGAATTTATTTATCATCAAGAGATATCTTGGTTGAACTTTTCACTCCGGTTTATTTCTGGTTTGGATCTATAGTCCCTGACAACATTATTATTATGATTTATCTAGATTTAAGCCCTGGTTTGAGAATGTGCATTTTTTTTGCACAAGAAGACTTTATCTCCTCAGCAGGAATGTATTAGCATTTCCACAGGAACTCATAATTCTTTTCCAAGTAGCATTATTGCAACTACTTCTCATAACAGCAAGCAACGGTCTCTTTATTTGAGTAACATGTGTTTCCCCAGTAATTTTTTTAGTTCCCACAAAATATTCATATTTGTTACGCCGATGAATGGTAGTCTCGTCATTATGGGAGATAATTCGTTGTTGAGGTTTGTTACTAGGATGAATGGTAGTCTCGTCATTATGGGAGATAGTTCATTGTTGAGGTTTCTTACTCTAATGGATGGTAGTCTCGTCATTATGGGAGATAGTTCGTTGTTGTGATTTTGTACTCCGATGAATGGTAGTCTCGTCATTATGGGAGATAGTTCGTTGTTGAGATTTGTACTCCGATGAATGGTAGTCTCATCATTATGGGAGATAGTTTGTTGTTGAGATTTGTTACTCCGATAAATGGTAGTCTCGCCATTATGGGAGATAGTTCATTATTGAGATTTGTTACTCCGATGAATGTTAGTCTCATCATTATGGGAGATAGTTTGTTGTTGATATTTTGTACTCTTATGGATGGCAGTCTCGTTATTATGGGAGATAGTTCTTCGTTGTAATTAACTTTTCTCTAAAGAGTTCATCTGTTTCCAGTCATAAGTACTGATGCTGGCCATTTGAGACCTACCTTAATATTGGCTTTTACTGGTATTGTCCTACCATTTCTTTCCCCCTATAGGTCGAAGTTACCTTTTTTGCTATCTTCTCAGTGAGTGGATAGTTTGCAGTTATCTGTCGATCACTGTTATCCTTTATTTTCTCTCCTCAATGTTTGAGTTGATGTTGCTTTTCCTCCTCCTTGGGCTTTACCCCAATAGAGTTGAGTCTTCCGTTCACTAGTGATTTATTTTCCTGGTCAAATATTCTCTCGATCCTTTATTTTATTTTCTGTTTCCCCGTCTGTGTCCTGTGTCACCTTTGGATCTATTTGTTTGCATGCATAATCATAAGCATTTCATGGTCTCTTAGGGCCAAAAATAGTGTTTGTTTTATATTTAAGTATCTTCAATCGTGTCAACACGGAGATTTTAACCTTCATATCTCTGGATAGAAGACACTTAAATAAGGGCAGTTGTTGTACCCAAATTTTTTCCCCTAAGATTCCTCTATCATCTCATATCAATTCAACCATATCAAGATCACAATTTGGTTTCGTTCTTCCCCCCATCTCTGGGTTTTCTCATGAGGAATCATGAAGCACCTTGATTCATATATGTTTTGTATTGATTAACTTTTAACTAACAAATACAATGAATGTTTGCTCTAATTGATGATATTATAGGTGAGGGAACAACACATTTCATCAAATTTATTCATACGTTCATGAGTTTATTTTCATGCCTTATTCAACAAAGCTTCATTGAGATTCAAGCTTCATCATTGAATTTGCTTTAAAGTAATATCATGACAAGGTCTACTATGATTCATCATGCCTCAATTTGTCAAAGAAAGTCAAAAGATGCAAGGGTTTGTTGAAGAAGTTTGACCTAATTGGACAAGTTCTTTATTCCTTAATCACAAGTGCATAACTCTCTCAATCCTTAATATGTGGAAGTAGTTATTGTTGTTATGGGTTCTTATTATCATCCACAACAAATTCTATTCACATGGAAAAAGTTATTGTACAAAGAAGATTTTCAAAATTGAAAGGGGTTTCCAAGTCATTTTGGTGCTTTAAGAGCTAGGGATTTAAACTTATAAGGGTTATATCTTGTTTATATTTTGAGATTTATGTGTGATTCCAAATATATGCTTCTCTCTAAAGGGTTATCAACAAATCACTTCAAAAGTTTCAAGAAAATTTCATTTGGAAGATGCCTAATGATGAAGAAAGATTACAAGTCCTCTAGATAGGTCATCAAATTCCCTTATGTGACTTCAAAAGATCATAACTTGGTCAATTTGTACCATTTTCAGTATCTGTTTCTAAAATTATTGATGAAGTCTCATCCATTCCAACCACCATTTCACAAACATCATCTTTTGCTCCATCATTCACCATTACCATTGATAACACAAAAACACATTGCATATTTGACTCAGATTGCACATGTTTGTTAGGGTTTTTATTGTCATTTTCTTGTGTTATGCATATTTTTGTTTTGTTTTCAGGTACTTTGATTATCTAGAGCTCCTCTTGAAGAAACGAAGAAAAACGAGCAAGAAAACAAGTTTTTGAGCAAATTGTACACATGGCATCCAGCATGGCGCCCACCATGGTCATGACATGGATTGGTTTCAACTACCTTCAACTGCCACGTTCTCCTCAACTTCCCACCCTTGTAAACATGGCGGGCGCAATAGGGGGCATGGTGGGCGCCACCCTTGTTAAATGGTGTCCCGCCCAAAAAGAGTTGGGGAGCACCTTGGTAATTCAATGGAGTATTGTTCTTCTATAAATAGGAGGTTCTAGTTTCATTTTCTTTTCAACAAAGCTTAGTTACAAACTTAAGCCAAATACTATCAGATTTTGTAAGTGATAATCCCTTCACATCAAAGAGTTATTATACCATTGATAGAGTCTGTAATCGAGTTTGGAGCAATTTGGTAGAAGTTAATCCTGCCGCCATTTTCATTTCTTGTTGCATTTATTTCCAGTTTTACCTGATTTAAAGCCTCCGATTTGGAGCAGGTTTTTATTTACAAGTATCGCTTTACTTTATTTATTTCATTGCACTCACTTTACTTCATTTATTTCATCTCACTCTGTTGTACCCCAAAATTTTCCCTCTCATTTTCACACAAAACATACTCCAAAAGGTCCTCAATTGCTCAAGTTGACTGAGGATTGATCAGACAAATCCTCCTCTTAAGACAATAAGCCTCAAAATAGGGTTTCACTCCTCATAAATATGGTTGAGTTATAAGGGTCCAAAATGGTTTCCATTGTCCTAATATGTACTCTAGATCATCCATGCCAAGTTTCATGCCTTGCACAACAAGTTTGCTCAATCAACTGCTCAAACGGCTGAAAATCAATTGTACTAGGTCAAAAGTCAACTATGGCCCAAATACAGTCAAACGTCAATATTTTTGGTCAACATCAATATTTTGAAGTATTATTCATCATTTGATCAAGTGTTGATCATGATTCCTCAAGAAATGCTCCTAACTCATCAAAAGTCAAAAATGGCAATTTAGGGTTTCTATAGAAAAAGTCAACCAAACTTTGACTAGGCATAACTTTCTCATACTTTATCATAGATTTTTCAACCAAGGCTCATTTTGAAGAGAATCCAATTCCTTACAACTCATCTTCATCCCTCAAGGTCAAGAAATGTCTCAATCAAAAGATACAAGTTCATACATTATAGGTCATTTCAAAAAGTAAACAAAAACACCTTTTGGGTCAAAGCTCCTTACATGAACATGAGAGATCCAATTGAGATGAAACCAAAAGGGTTGTTTAGAGGACATCCTAATCTTTCTAAAAAGTCAAAGAACACCCTCTCAGGGTCAAAATTGAGAGAGATATGCATTGTTAAAGATGGCCATTTTTGGAAATTTGCATAAAGTCAACAATACCCAAATTTGCATTTTTTCCAAATGGGCCTAACTTTTTATACTTGAAACACATTCCTAGCCTGGTCCACGGCCCAAACACCTTTCCATGTATCATTGGCTTTATTTATTTAATTTATTTTTTATTTTAATCCTTTAAAAATCAAATTAAATCAAATTAAATCAAATAAATGATATAAAAATAATGAAGATGTGTTTTGATTTGATTTCACATTGAATTACAATTCAAATATGTTGTATAATACCAAGAAAAATCGTGCAAGATTGAAAAGAGAGGAAATCTCCACATATGAAAAGATTGAAAGCAAAATTGAAAAGGCATAATTTGTTGGATTCTTGCCATACATAGTGACCTAATTTGATTCACATATTTATACACAAGCATTCTGAACCCTAAGGACAAGTTTTGACATGCGCAACTGCCTCCTAAATCCCTAGCCAAAAGTTTAAAAATTTCAAAGATTAGTGCAATTCAGAAACTCTCGATCCATCCAATCTCCATAAGCTCCAAGCATCCTATCACCCTTCTGAAGATCCCAGGGGTTGAACCAACCCATTTTTGAAGGCCAAAGCGCATAGAATCGTCCTAGCCCACAACTCACAGTTTGGTAAATTTCTCAAACCTCAAACTTTTGATTCATGTGATATAATCTGATTCTTTACATAGGCATATGTTCATAATGGTATTCTAAGTCGTTTTGAACCATTAGTTTCAAGAATGCATGCAGGATCCTCAAAGTGCCATTGTTAGGGCACAAAGGTTCTTTTTCTTCGTATCTGAGCTTGCAGGCCGTTTCAGCCTAAAATAAGACCACCATCGTGATCGCAACCCTCGAAATAGGGGGTAGGGTACCATTTGCACCTTTATTCATCGTGTTTTGCAGGTTTGGCATTTTGAGTCAACCGGAGAAGGTGACCGGAGTTAGACTCCGGCACTGTTGACTGGCTTGGACTCTTGTGGCTTAATTGTCATCCCTCCATTGGTCCAGTTAAAATCTGATTTAGCGCGTTTCAAAAATTTGACACTTTGACTGAATTTGTCATTATATTATTTGGATTTTATTATATACATGAATGAATTGACAGTGCAGTTGGCAAAGGCACAGGCTTGTGAGGGGAAGGATCTGAGTTTGATCCCAGAAATCTATATTTTGCATTCTCTAACAAGGTTATTTCAGATCCAATGCTCTAGGGTCAGGCGCGCTCACCATGTATGATCAAGGGTTCATCGTTGGATCTATGCAGCCCTACATCCAACATCCCAGATTTGAGATCCCATGATGGACCCTCAAGAGTAGGCAACGTGAGATCTATGCAGGACATTGGGCTTTGCATGTCATGGGCCTAACAAATTTTCAGATTACACCCCCCAACTGCTAACTACTATCATACCCATTTGTCCTTTTTTAAAATATTATTTTAGCTTTATTTATTTATTTATATTATATCATTTTTAAAAAAAATAATTTTTTTCATTTAATCATAAAATCACAAAAATCACAAAAAAATAGATTTAGTTTTTTTTCAATTAAATTTAAATTTTTGTAAATTAATTAACTTAATTACTTTAATTTGATTATTTCATTAAATAATATTAATTAGAAATTAGGTTATAATTTCAAATATTTTTCTCAATAAAATACAAAAATATTTTTCTAAATCAATTAGATTTTTAGGACTTTACAACTTGTTCCCGTCTTGATCTTCGCGCGTTTATCTTTTTCCATTTTTTTCCAATTAGTGTAATTGTTGATGGTTTGTAATAGCTTTTGAAATATGGTTTATTTACTGCTTTTAATTTTCGTACTTCCCAAAGTTTTAGTTATGTATCCCTCTCTCTGAGGCCCTGTAATAGCTAGGTTTAATTTCTGCCTTTTAAATTCTTGCACTATTATTAACTATTTAGATTAATAGGATTGCATGAAAGATAACGATAAATTGAACTTAGATAACTCTAATTTTACAAGATAAAATATATCTGAAAAAAGCACTGTTGCACACTTGCACCCCTAGGGTATCTCCCACTCTGGTTTCCTTCGGTAAATGGTCATAAAGTATAGGGAGTTTTAGTGGTTGGCCTCTAGTCCCAAAAGATAAAAAAATGACCCATTCGAATCTTGCCTAGGAAAGATCTTTAGGACTCTAGGGTAACTACTGAGGTTTCCTAACCAGTGCTTCAATAACCGTACGTCCCTTTCGATAGTCCCTCAAAAATCTAACGGCTAGGGTTGCCTACTAATTAATAGTAGGATAACACGGTCTAAAGGATAGGAGGAAAAGAACGCCTTTTTTCGAGTAGGTAGATAAATGTTAGGTACTTGCTCAAAACAATCCTTTTTACACCATACACTTTCAAACATACTTTTCAAACAAATATTTTCAAAAACACTTTATCACACTCTTGATGACTGATACAGGAGTTACAATAAATTGAAGCACCGCATTAAGGCATTTTCAAAGCTTTTCAAACACACAAAAACGAAAGCAATTTTAGAAATGAGCAAGTACCTAAGAGCCCATGGAAAACCATGGATGGAAAGGGTGCTAACACCTTCCCTTTCCATAAAAGAAAAGGTCTTTTTCTGTTCTTTTCACCCTTTCCTGATTGGATAAAAGAAAAGTAGCTGGCGACTCTTGCTTATCGTGACATTTGCAAACAAAAAACGCAAACCAGTATATAACAGTCGGTTTTTCCACCGTATCATAGAACTGGCAACTCTGCTGGGGACTATGATTTATAAAGTGGGGTTTACCTTAGGATTTAGGTCATTTTAATTGGTTCTTTGGCTTGTCTTGTTTGATTTACTTTTAAGGGTATCTGTTTGGGTTGTTTGGATCCTAAACCCGGATCGGAGAATTCCTTTTAGGTAAGTAGCAATAAACTATGAGGAGATGTGCGGGGTATACCGACACGGTTGAAACAGTAGCTACATTGATGCGATACTTTGGTGTGTACCGGTAGCCCTTGATTAATCAAGGAGAATACATGGCCGCTGTGTGGTATCATAAAGCGTCAACTGACCTTAGTACCTTAATTGACCAACTTGGCTTTTTAGGACGTAGTGAGATAGCCGTCTTTGGTGTAAACCCAAAGTCGGTTGATACCCGATGCTACACTCATTGAGGTTTGACTCTTGAGTTTTGTTTGGTGGAAAGTCAATTTTCTATCGGAACGAAATTTGGGGGAAAGATCGGTGATATTGAGATCCCTTAGAACCCGGTTACTATATTTAGGACAGGTTGAACCAACCCAAGTTCAAGAGGGTACTACCTTAAAACCCATGCAAGCCTTAAACCTAAGGTCTTTGTGTGATTTGCTTGTGTTTGCTATATCTGAGCATAATAATAACATCATAACATAGCATATCATACTAACCATTTCAAGGAATCTTAGGGTTTATTTTTGTCTTGTTTTGTAGGACATGGCCCTCGCCCGCAGATTCACTATCCAAGTCAGTCTGGTAAAGGTACCTCCTCAGCTTAAGGAGTTAGTATCAAGGGTTCCTGAAAGCTCTTCCTTTACTGAAAGACATGGTCGACTTCTCAGCTTGGTCACCTCAAACCCTGATGAAGAAATGTTAAAAGTGCTCTTTCAATTCTTTGACCCTCTATATCACTGCTTCACTTTTCCGGATTACCAGTTAGTGCCTACTATGGAGGAGTTTTCTCTGTTACTGGGGGTGCCTATCCTTAACAAGGTACCTTTAAATGGTATGGAAAGAGACCCTAAACCTGAAGATATTGCTAAAGATCTGTCCTTACAACGGTCTAACATAGTAACAAATTGGGAAACCAGGAGAGGTGTCAAGGGTTTTTTGGCTAAGTTCTTATTTAAGAAAGCTCACCATTTTTGGGATACCCTAGACATACAATATTTTGAAGAGGTGTTAGCCCTTCTCATATATGGGTTGGTACTGTTTCCTAATCCGGACCAGCTCATAGATGTGAATGCAGTTAAGGTTTTCCTGTCACGTAATCCAGTACCTACTCTGCTTGGAGATATCCTACATTCTCTACATACTCGCACTATAAAGAAAAGAGGGACCCTTCTGTGTTGCACTCCTCTTTTGGCTAGGTGGTTTATTTTTCACCTACCCCGATCCGTCTTGAAGAATGAACAGGGTTTGAGATGGTCTCATAGGTTAATGACTCTTACACATTCAGGTATTCATTGGTGTCCTCGATCCTCGGAGAATGTTACCATCATTGATCAATGCCGAGAATTCCAGAATGTCCCTCTGTTAGGCATTAGGGAAGGAATCACTTACAATCCTTGTCTGGAACTGCGACAGTTTGGATATGCGAGAAGGAATGGTCATGATGATACACTTATCCAAGGATTCACCTTCGACTATGAGAATGATGCTCAGGGTTACCGTAAAAGGTTCATGCGAGCTTAGGGCATGGTGCATAGAGTTGATAGCAAGACACTAGGGAACAAGAATTCCATCCCTTTTGAGACTTATCTCAAATGGGTATGAGCCTGTGCTCAAAGTCTTATGATGAGTTATCTCTCCATCCTACCTATGATTATGGAATCGGTTGTTGAAGGAGACACTCCTTATCTTGTTCTTCATCCTGACATGCCAACTGATCATGAGGAGTTACAAAAATCCTGGGTTTAACTTAAGGAGGAGCGAGATACGTTTGAATCTCAATTCTACGCCAGCAAGAAGAAAGTCCTGGAACTCACTAGGCTACTTCATTAAGAGAGGAATATAAACTCCTACATTGCACCAAAGAGGATGCGCTTATGGGAAACCTAATTTTCTTTTTGCTTTAAGTTTTATTTTGTTTGATTGTAAGCCTAAAGGGCATTCTTTGTAAACAATTCAAACTTATTAACACAATTAACGTGTGTTTCTTCTATTTAAGCAAATTTGAGTCTTTAAGAATCCTTGAAATCATTGCATACTCATATCATCCATGACATTGCATAAACAAGTTTCAAAGTAGGATTCTCATCTTATTCGCTGTTTATTTCAACAATAATGACTTCTGAACAAAGTATCAAGGATCTCTAGGCACAAAATGCCCAATTTCAGGAAATGTTCATAGCTTTGGCTAAAGGGCAGGAAGATCTGAAGGCCCTTATTCTGAAAGACAGAAAAAGAAGGTTAAGAAGACCGATGATGTGGTAAACTTGGGAAGAAGATTCAAGGGACCGTTAAAGCAAATGGTTGATATGACCTCTTCATCCAAGGAAGGAGAGAATCAAGAGGGTGAGAAAAGGGAGGAAGACCCTAGTCCAGGGGAATCTGATAATGACACTAATTACAGTAAAGAGCAGTATCCTCCGGCTGATGAAAGGTACAAACAGTTAGAGAATCGTCTGAATGCAATGGAGATCCAAAGAGTACCAGGGATGGATTTTGAAGAGATGGGTTTGGTATATGGGGTTGTCATCCCCCTGAAGTTCAAGGTTCTGGTATTTGCAAAGTAGATGGGGTTTCTTGTCCCAAGCTTCATCTTCGTTCTTATGCAAGGAAGATTCAGCCTCACACTGCTGATAGGAACTTGTGGGTCCATTTCTTTCAAGACAGTCTGTCCGGGACTCAGCTTGAGTGGTTCTATCAATTGGAGGAAATCAATGTCCACAAATGGGAAGATCTGGATGTTGCTTTTTATAAGCAGTATCAATATAACGCTGACCTTGCTCCTACCCGTACTATACTCCAGAGTATGTCTATGGGTGCAAGAGAAGGTTTTAAGGACTACACTCAGAAGCGGAGAGATTTGGCAGGGAGGGTCCAACCCCCTTTGTCTGATAGGGAGTTGGTGGACATTTTTCTTGGTACGT
This sequence comes from Vicia faba, assembly GCA_948472305.1. Lineage (NCBI taxonomy): Eukaryota > Viridiplantae > Streptophyta > Magnoliopsida > Fabales > Fabaceae > Vicia > Vicia faba. The sequence goes on along the minus strand of OX451741.1, from coordinate 160,918,508 downwards.
TATCTGCTTCGTTCTTTAATCACTTGATTGGCAGCTCCTCAGCTGGTTCTATTGAGCTGATATTGACTAGAGAAAGGGTAGAAGCTGAGATCCGAAGTGGAAAGATCCAGAAAGACACCTCTTCAAGTACAGTGAAAAATCAATTCATGGGTAAGAAGGAGGTCAATGTTATTTACAATCCAAGAAGTCATAATAGAACCAAGTACCATCCAACGGTAATGGCTGTAATGATACCTAGACCTGTGACCACTCAACAACGAGACAATCAGCCAAGGGTAGAAAGACCTCAAAGGTAGTTCACCCGGATCAATATGACGTTATCTGATGTTTTACCCCATATGTTAAAATATAATTTGGCAACCTTAAGGGAGGCTCCCAAGAACCCCAACACCACATCTCCTTGCTAGAATCCAAATGCTCATTGTGCTTACCATTCTGAGAGTCCAGGTCACAATACAAACGACTATTGGGCTTTGAATAATAAGATAAAGGATCTGATCGAAGCAAAGGAGGTTGAGTTTGATGCTCCTAAGATCCCTAATGTCATCACTGCTCCCATTCCCAAGAACAACTATGGTCTTAATTCCGTTGATACTGATCTATTTGTTACTTCTGTTGATGAAGTTTCTACTCCTCTCATGATCGTCAAGAAGAATTTATTGCTGGCCGGTTTATTTCCGGGTTGTGGTGAAGGTTGCCACATTTGTTTATCTCTGCCTTCTGGTTGTTATTTGCTGAAGGCAAGTCTTCTACGCCTGATGGATAACAAAGAAATTTTGTTTGAAAAGACTCCGGTTCGAACTGTTCTACACAAAGATGTTGCTATCATAACCATTTCTGCCAATCCTTCCAAGGTCTCCTCCAAAAGACTTGTTAGGATTACATTTGCTCCAAGAATTTCTCCCTTAATGATCACTTTTCCTGGCCCTGTACCATACTCCTCGCACAAAGTTGTTCCTTGGAATTATGGTGCTGACATTTACTACCATGGCGTCAAGCAGAATTTGTTAACCATTAAAGACAAAAAAACTGAAGAGGTTGATCCTGATATAAGTAAAATTGTCGGGACCAACAAAATTACTCGAAGTGGAATGGTTTTATCTCTTGAGATCTCCCCAAAGACTGTTGCTATTTTTGTTGTTATTCCATCTGTTGTTTTGGCTAGTACTCCTGCTACTACTCCCATCCTTACTCCAGTTGTTACCCATGCCGATGAGTCATTTGGGACTCGGGGAAAAGAAGTTGTAGGTGAGCCTGCCCGGACGGAGGCACCTAGAGACGTTATTTTGAAATCCTCTAAACAAGAAATGGAGGAGATTTTAAAGATAATCAAGAAGAGAGACTACAATGTGGTCGAACAGCTGGGGCAGACCCCTTCGGAGATATCAATGTTGGCTCTACTATTGTGTTCCCAGGCACAAGCAAAGGCTTTGGTTACATTTCTCAATACTGCACATGTGCCGCAAGAAACCTCCGCTGACCAATTCTAGGACTGTGTGGCCAGTCTAACTGCTGATAATGGGGTTGGGTTTTTCTGATGCTGATTTGACACCCAAGGGGAAAAAGCATAATGATTCTCTGCATGTCTCGATCGAATGTAGGGGCACTACTATGGCCCATGTGCTAGTAGACATTGGATCGTCACTAAATGTTCTGCCCAAGAAGGCTCTTGAAAGGCTATATTGTGAAGGTTTGATCTTAAAGCCCATTAACATTGTGGTGAGGGCTTTCGACGGTTCAAAAAGAATGGTGCACGGGGAGGTGGACATCCCTGTCAAAGTGGGTTCCCAAACCTTTGAATCCACCTTCTACGTGATGGATATCAGGCCATCTTATTCTTATTTGTTAGGTCGTCCTAGGATCAATGAAGCTGGAGCCGTTACTTCTATGTTGCACCATATGTTGAAGTATCCAGTGAAGGGAAAGATTGTCCTCGTGCATGGTGAAGAGGAGTACATGGTAAGCCATCTGAACTCTTTCAGGTATGTCGAAATGGACAGTGAGTTTATAGAGACCCCTTGTCAAAATTTTGAAGAGGTTCCCCAGACTATGGCATCAACCAAGACTATTACTAGTGTGCCAAAGATCACCATACCTCCTTTGAAGATGGCTTCTCTCAAGGATGCCAGAGTAGTAATTGAAGAAGGTGTGTGTACCATTTGGGGACAACTCCCTGATTTTCCTTATAAAACTGACAAATTTGGTTTGGGCTTTACTTCATGAGCTCAAAGGGCTGTTTGACGTACTCGGGTTGGAGGACCTCCCCTATGCATTAGCAATCATGGTGTCAATGCTATAGAAGACAATGATGAGGATTCTGATATTGACAGCTGGATCTACCCTAGTACCAACGGTGGACCTAGTAACTGGACGGCCAAAGATTTTGTGCTGATTACTTTTATTCAGCAATAATTAGCTAGAGTGTCGACACAAGAGAAGTAGTCACCGACCCCTTGGCTAGAGTGTCGACAACCATCTCACCATTCATAGAAGACAACATAAGACCGAATCTTTCAACACAATCAGCAGCAATAAAGCAATGAGTAGCACCAGTATCAATAATAGTAATTAAAGGAGTACTATTAATGAATCATGTACCTATGATGAGTCTGTCCTCAGTAGTTTCATGATCCTCAACCAAAGCGAACACTATACCACTGGTTTGCGCCATCTTTGGTTTCTGACACTGGCTGCAAATGTGTCCTTCTTCACCATAATTGAAACAAATCACCTCCTTATGCTTGCACTCAGATACAACATGTCCATTCTTACCATAACAGTAGTACACAAATTACTCGTATGCCCAGGTTTTCCACACTTGCAACAATCCACACTAGTAGGAGCATCTCCCCCACTAGTTCTCTGACCCTGAGCAACTTTTTGTTCACCTTTACCAGCTGGGGCATCATAAGGCTTACCACGATTATGTTGGTGCTTATCCCTATTCTCACTGATAATCTTGTAATGAGCATTATTATCCTCTTCATAAATCCCGTAACTATCGACCAAATCAGCAAAGACACAGATCTTCTGGTATCCAACTACCTTCATGATCTCTGGCCGCAACCCGTTCTCAAACTTGACGCACTTTGAAAACTCAGCATTTGCCTCGCTATAGTGCGGATAAAACTTAGCCAACTCAGAAAACTTTGCAGCATACTCAACAACTGACATACTCCCTTGCTTCAGCTCAAGGAACTCAATTTCCTTCTTACCACGATAATCTTCAGGAAAAATACTTCCTCAGAAATTCCCTACAGAACACAGCCCAAGTGACATTTTCACCCACAACTTCCAACCTCTAACAAGTCTCTAGCCACCAGTCATCAGCCTCGACTACTAGCATATGATTACCATACCGAACCTTATGCGCTGGAGTTCAGTAAATCACACGGAAGATTCTCTCAATCTCTTTCAACCAATCCAATGCTCCGCCAGGATCATACTTTCCCTTGAACGTGGGCAGATTCTCCCTCTGGAAAGTCGTCAAACTACGAGATCTAGCATTCTAGTTAGTGGTCGGTTGATTCTCTATAGCATGCGCCATTGCTTCTGAAGCCGCAGCAAGTGCAACATCATTCCTTCCATCCATCTCAACTTATCACTACAACATAAACAATGGTTAGAACTCAAATTAACAATACTCGATTGTTAAACAAAACTGTGACTCGACAACTTGGTCGGACGGGATGACTTGCTCTGATACCAACTTTGTAACACCCCAATTCTACCCGACAAATATGAATGCAAATCAGAGTTATAAAGATTATACAGCTGAATCAGGATGCCACAAATTCAACTTAGAAACCATTGCATTCAACATGGATACATAACACTTTAAAACTTTGGATGAACCAACAGAAAAATAAATTAATCTTTTAATTCAACAACTTGAACAACTACGCAGCGGAATCATAATAACATCTTAATCCAACATTAGAGAAACTTCAAAATGACAAGTACTTAACAACCATCAACTTCAATTTCAACAACTGAAATAAAAAATACTAAAGCAACTAGCGTTCACCCCCCGAGTGTTATGTATCAGAGAAATGACAACGACTCGAACTACTGAAGGTCAACCGCCTTCACTCTGGATTACCTTCACATTACCAACATAAGGGTAACATTTAAACAAAAGGGGTGAGATATCGAAAACTATAATAGAATGTATGATAAATATTATATTAGAATCAGTTCATGCAAAATCACCACTTCACAACTTAAACAACAACAATCACAACATACTAACAACAAAATACAATAATTAATTCATCAACACAACAACTCAATCATACTACTTGGAATGCGACTCAATACTATGTAAATACATGTGTTACCATTGGAGCAAAACTCCCATCTTACAAATTGCAATTAATAGAGGCATCAACAAGGCATAATCCTTCTTCGCAGTTTGCCAATCCAAGTCATCACAGAGTATGCAAATGTATATGAATGCACTATCACATAGTCACAACAATCATCATCATCACAAGGCATAAGCGCACATCACCATTATTACCAGTAAATAGAGGTAATTCATCATTACTTAAAATTCCCTGCAACTTCGCATTATCAACAATATTCACAACATCACAACAACTCAGCATAAATCAACATTGGCCATAAGCCTATCACATTAATAAACGTTTCAGTTATTAACATAATCAAACAAAAACTTAACAATAATTTAACACGGCACAATTAACGATCAAAACATAGCATGTACGGGAAAAAAAGGGATAGGAAACTATGTGCCCCTCGACATGTATAACAACTAGGACAGCATACAACTAAATCATACTCCTCGACACGTATTGAGAAATATAGGGTACCGACCAACCTATACTCCCCGACATGTCCTGGAATCTAATTCTACTTGAAAATCCAACACATCATTCCCCGACACGCCTTGTAGCCTAAAATGCCGCTTGGTACGTACTACTTCAGTATCCTCCCTGATCACTAATTTGGCCAACAACACAGGAACGATACAACTTCTTAACGACCACACTACTATAATTTATAACTTCCAGCCAACTGCTCGAAATAACACAGTAATGGGAAACTATATTCCTATTGAAAGATTTGTTCATTATACAAGACCGACTACAAGAATAATTCCTAACTTCCTGCCAACTGCTCGAACCACTACAACATCATAACGACCACAACAATCTAACGACCACAACAACAGACAACAATCTACACTAACCTACTCATCGACTCTATCGGGCAGTCATGCAGACAACACAAAACATCCATAAAATAACAGAACTAGCATCTTTCGTTAACAGGTTCAACAACATCAGGTGCAACAATCATAATTACGACCAATTCTCCATAAAAAACATCATAAATCCCACTATAAGCATGACTTGGGAGTTGGAAAATCAAGATGGGGGACTCTTATCCTGAATATTGGTGACCTCATTTAATTTTTATCCTGAATATTGGTGACCTCAACTAGTCGCAACACTTGTTTTCAACTGAAAGCATGTTTTGATCATGAAATTTAAAATCCCTTTTCAAAACTTCTTTTCAAAAATGACTGAGCTACAGTTTATATAAATTTTTCGCGAAGGTGTGGTTATCTTCGTCTTGATGAGAAGAAGCGAATGGTACTGGTCTCATGTTCTAATTTTACAGTTTGAGGAACCTGGTTTTGAGACTGCCTGGAGGTTGAAGATGACCAACGTGTCATTCTTCAGCCAATGAAAGCGTGCCATTTGAAATTTTCAAAAATCTGATTTATATTTAATTCAGTGCTTTATTCAGTAATGACCATGATAAGCACAACGCGTCAGATCCATTGGATCTGATTACTAACGTGTTTTGACTATCATCAATTGGTCCACATTTTTTTGACTTTGTTTTATTTTCTGATTTTTATATTTAAATTGTTTTAAACTTCCAAAATTCATAGAAAATTCATTTTAACTCCAAAAAACCAGAAACAATTATGGAAAATACCTTTGATTTTTATCTTTCTGATTTTATTTTTTCACAATTTTATTTTTTGTTTTGGTATTTTTTTATAATTTTTCAATTTGTTTGAGTTATTTTAACTGTTTAAAAATACTTTTCTTCATTTTTAAATTCTGAAGAAAAAAAAAATAGAGAAGGATCCAATGACATTTTGACAAATATTGATAACCTCATTTATTTTTTATTTCTAACTTTGTTATTTTTTATCATTTTTGGTTTATTTTACTTATTTCTTTCAATTTTAAAAATAGTTTCTGACTTTAAAAAATTACCAAAATTTTTTATAAAATATTTGAGTTTATTACTGATATTTCTATGATCTTAATTTTTTTTTCTTGATTAATTTTAATATAGTTGCTATTTTTCCCTCTTATTTCCATTTTATAATCATTTTAACAAACTTTTTCTTTTATTTTGAATATAATTTTATTTTTTATATATATTCTGGCTAATCTTAGATTAAAATTTTGATCATGAACTTTATTAACATCATTGGATCCATGGTGTTGACTCTAACTCCATAAAAATAGATGAATGATTATAATAGTAGTTTGATTAATTTTTTTGATTCAAATGTGGTTTATTCATTTCCCGTTCCCTCTTCATCTTATCCCATTCTTATTGAACCAAGCGTTATTGGAGCATGATTGATATATCATGTCTCAAAATATAAGGTTCATAGATTTCTATTGACCGTCCTCAAAATAGGTGCGACTTCTATATAAGTCCACTTACAATTGCTTAACATAGCACTAAATTTTGTCTCGACTTGAGAAAATGATCATTAATGGCCCAAACCTATGTTTGCAAGCCCAAGTATGTTAATTTGAACCCTTTGATCCAATAACCTTGAGATCCATTTTTAGGAGGCTTTGTTTCTACCAATCCTCTAATGGAACTTCATCAATTTTGGTTAAAATTGATCACTTAAACATCATGGATCATTAAGTGTTATCTTGAGAATTCTTAAATGGATGATATACTTGACAAAAAGCAAATGCAACTTGTTATTGAGAGGATTTGATTCTATCAATCTTCTAATGAGTTCTGTTGTACCCCAAAATTTGCCCTCTCATTTTACTCAACAAATTTCAATTGAGGTCCCCAAGTTGCTCAAGGAAGTCCAAGAGTTGACTAGACCAACTCTCTCCTAAGGCAGTATACCTCAAATAGGGTTTCATTTTTCATCAAGATGCTTAAGTCCAAAGTTCCGATATACTTTCAAAGGTCTTAATATGTTCCCAAGACCCTACATGTCCAGTTTCATGCCTTGCACAAGAAGTTTGCTCAACAAACTACTCAGATGCTTGAGAATCGACTATATTAAGTTAAAAGTCAATTGTGGCCCACCTATAGTCAAACCTCAAGATTTTGGGTCAACATCAACATTTTGAAGTGACTTATATCATTTGATAAAGGTTTGATCATGATTCCCCAAGGAATGCTCCAAATTCATCAAAACCCAAAAGTTGTCAAATTAGGGTTTTAGAGGAAAAGTCAACCCAACTTTGACCAAGCATAACTTCCACATGCTTTGTCAAAAATTTTCCATCCAAAGCTCATTTTGAAGAGGATGCAATTCCATATAACTCATCTTCAAGTCACAAGTTCAGAATATGCACTCTTAGAATGATATGAATTTTGACATTATAGGTCCTTTTGAAAAGTCAACAAAAACACCTTTTGGGTCAAAGCCTCATACATGAACATGGAAGACTCAATTGAGATGAGACCAAGAGGGTTGCTTAGGGGACACCCTAAGATTTCTAAAAGTCAAAGAATACCTCTCTAGGGTTAAAATTGGAGGAGTTATGCCTTATCAAAGTTGACCTTTTTTGCAAAATTGCCAAAAGTCAAATGTGCTCACAAAGGCATTTTTTGCTAAATGGGCCTAACTTTTTATGCTTGCACCTCACTTACAATGTGGTCCACGACTCAAACATTTACCCACACATTATTTGCTTCATTTTTCAATTTATTTTGATTTTTTGTTATTTAAAAAATGAATTAAATCAAATAATTGATGAATAATAGAAAAGATATGATTTGATTTGGTTTTTGGACAGGTTAGCAATCAGAATATGCTTAATTATCAAGGCCAAAAAGAATCAAGCATAATTGGTACAAGAAAGGGAAGATTTGGCTCAAAATAGCAAGTTTGAATATGGTTAAAGAATCAAATCAAATCTCATCAAATTTCAAGATTTGATACAAATTTGTTGACCTAATTCAGTCTACTATAAGGCATAAAAATTCCAGATCAAAAAAACAAGGATGAGAGGCGTGAAATTGTCAGAAGAAAACTGAAACTTTGGACAAAAAAGTGTGAGATCTAAATCCATCTTAGAGCCATCCCCAAGGAGTTTCGAGGATAGAAATACATTCGTGGACATCTAAGGAAGCTTCTCCATTCCTTTGTAAGTCTCAGAGCACCCGGAAAGCGTCCCCAGAGCATCACGGTTATCACACAAAAACTCAAATTTGTTTTCTATGATTTACACATTATAAATGTATTTTGCCCATATATTTGTGTTCATCATCATGTCTGAAATGTTTCTGGATAGTTTGATTTAAGTTACAGTGCAAGAATAAGCTTTTTCCATTGTTAGGGTTTCGTGCTCCAATTTGGGGTTTTGTGATTTAAGCAAAATTAGGCCTTATAATGGATACCATGATGATCAAAACTTCAAACCCAGTTGATTCATGGTTCCCAATTTAATTTATCTTGCCTGAACATGATTTTTGAGACGCACATGGTTATAGTTACAAACCAACGTCTGTAGGTAAAAGTTGTTACCTAAGACAACAGTCCCAAGGAAGAAGACGTTGGCGTTTCAAGAACCCATTGGGACATTTGAAAATTCGCGCGTGTTCTGGGCATGGAAATTAATTTGGCTTTTGTTTTATTTGTTTATTATGTTTATAACTAATAATTACAACTCAGTTGGTCAGAGGAAGGAAGTATGAAGCTCATGTCCTGGGTTCGATCCCAGGTGTGAGCTTTTGGCATTTTCTCCATTATTTCCTTGCAGGTTCCATACACCTCATCTTCTAAGGACCATCAACTTCTGGATCCATCTCCAACAGGTTCCATACACCTCACCTTCTGAGGATCAATATCCTCTGGATCCATCTTCATTATTTCTTTGCAGGTTTAATACACCTCACCTTCTGAGGATCATCATCCTCTGGATCCATCTCCAGTCAGATACAGCGCACCTCACCTTATGAGGATCAACACGTGCCATCTGATCTCATCCTCTGAATTCACCATATCCAACGCCAGCATACACAGGTCCACCATGAGTCCCCAGAAGATGGTCTTATTGGATCAGGCGCTAGACTCTGGGCCATCCTTCTGGGTTTTAGAAGTTCAGCACCCCCAGATCTACTGACAGCAGGCCCATTTGGTTATTTCTATCTTTCCTTTAATTTTTTTTCTTTAATTACTTTGTTTTTTAATCAATACAAAAATTATTTTAATAAATCAAAAATCACAAAAGACTTATTTTCTTAATAAATATTATTTTTAATTAATTAGTTTAATTAATTTAGGGCAACTTTAATTTCTTTCATAATTTAAAAACAATTAGAAATTAGGTTTAATTAATTTGCAATTAAATGTTTTCTCAAATAAAAATCCACAAAAACAAAATCTATTTCTCTTAATTAGGGTTTTAAGTTATTAATTATCGTTCTCGTATTTAATTTGCCACGCGCTTGTTAATTATTTTTTCCATTATTTTGTAACTGTTTAGGATTTGTAATAGTTAAATTAGGGTTTTATTTCTTGCTTTAAATCCCTGGTTTTTGGTTATATAATTAATCCCCCTCCCCGAAGCCTTGTAATAGATATGTTTTACTTCCTCGCACTTTAAATTCCTGCAAATATTTAACTGTTTAGATGTATGGCTAATAGGATTGTATGGCAAGAATACATGAAATTTAAAACAGTTAGAAAACCCTGATGCGCAAAGATTAACAATAACTGAAAAAAGAACACTTGCACATGCTCACTCTTAGGGTATACTCTCACTCTGGTTGCCTTCGGTAAACGGTCATGAAGCATAGGATGTTTTAGTGGCTATCCTCTATGTCCCAAAGATAAAAAAAAGACCCTTTCGACTGTTGCCTCGAAAAAGATCTTTAGGACTCTAGGAAGGTTACTAAGGTGTCCTAACATTGCTTTTGTGACCGTACGTCCCTTTCGAATGTCCCTTACAACTCCAACGACGGTGCTACCTACTCCTTAATAGTGGGATAGTGCTGTCTAAAGAAAATAGAACAGATACGATCTTTTATCGAGTAAGTAGATGCTAGTAGGTACTTGCTCAAAATGAAACTTTTCACACAAACACCTTTCAAAACAAATTTTCAAAACAAACTTCATCACATCCTTGAGGACTGATACAAGGGTTATCACGAAGTAAAAACCTTTTCATGACAAACACACACAAGCAATTTGAAATATGAGCAATTACCTAAGAGCCCATGGAAAACCATGGATAGAAAGGGTGCTAACACCTTCCCTTTCTATAATCCATCCCCCGTACTCAGAAACATCTCGAAAAAAGGTTTTTTCTATTCTTTTTCCTTTTCCATGATTGGATGAAATAAAATTCGATGGCGACTCTAGCTTACCGCGACATTTTGCAAAAAAAAAACGCAAATACGCAAACCAGTATTAAACAGTCAATTATGCCACCGTATCACAAGTTCCAAATGCAAGTTTCAAGATGATCATCCAACTAACCACTAATTTTTTAACAATTGACTTTACTTTATGCTTTTATTTTATACTCTTTACTTTATGTACCATTTACTTTAGCATTTACATTTTATGTTATTTTTCATCTTTGCTCACTTGAGCATTTACTTTTATGTCTTTTTATTTTGCTCACTTGAGCTTTTCACTTTCTTTTTGAAGATACCTAATAACTAACTTAAACCCTAAAAAACTTTAATGTTACTTGGACTACTTGGTTACTATCCTTGGCATTATGGAGATTGTGAACTTCTTGTACTTAGGATTAGAAGTTGTGGCCTATCTTGGGACCTTGTGACCTCAATTGTTATTTTGTATGGAGCTATTGGGGTTTACCCCAAGACATTGGGTTGCTTATTTGTTTTGTGTGCAGGTTATTGGGGTTACATGCTTTATTTGGAATTTGGAATTCATTAGTGTACAGTTGTTATTCTGCCCATTTTTTTAGTGAAAACTTAATGCAAATTGAAGCTTGGTATTCTTAAGAGGTTTATTAATTGTTTGCTTGGTTTCAAATCCAAAGGATGGAATTCTACATTGACTCGTTATGTCAAGTGTTGGCTTCTTGTTGGTTAGATGGTCCTTTTCCCTAGCTTTTACCTTTATGCTTTAGGATAGTCTCTTCATCTCCTCCCATCTTATTTAATTTCATAAATCCTCTCTTTCCTTTTGAAAACTCTTCTTGTTTTAAAATTTGAACCAGTTTCATAAGAAACTTGGACTTAGGTCCATGCATTTTAAAAACCATTTTCTTAATCAAATTTAAATTAAGTTAATAATACCTTAACATTTTTGTGAGAAGACTAAAAGTCAGTCAATCTCATTCAAACTATTTTGTCATTTTGGCTTTTATCTTTAAAACTTTTCTCAAAAGATTAGACTCTTGTCAATCCTTGTAGTGATGCAAACAACTATACTTCTACAATATGTAGTGCAGTGAGATATTTTACACTTGGGTGTTGAGTGAGGCATTATTGATTTTAAAATCCAAGCCATAACCTCCACTTTGAGATGACGCAAATTCTCCTTTCTCATAATTGTGGGTAGTAAGTATGTTTTCCACACGGACAATGACAATGACATCTTATCTCTTAAAATTAACCAACACGCTTGTGTTTTAATTTTTTTAAAGAGGAACTACGTGTACCCTGATCCCCTATTGCACGGAAGTTGGTACGTAGGCACTAAAGATTCATAACCGCGACGGGTCCAAAAATCATAAAAAATACTTCTTTTATCATCTCCACAATCTATTTTATATATACAACATTTTATAGCCAAAATATACAGATTTTACAAAGAGGTTCCTGCAGAGTACCGTAGATGTTTACGGTACTAATACCTTACCTTTGTATAACCAACCCCCTTACCTAGAATCTTTCCCCACTCTTTTCCCATTCCTTTCGAAACAATAAAGTGTGGTGGCGATTTTTATTTTGGTCTGTACAAGTAAAGTCAATCGAATGGCTTAGTCTTAACATTTTCACCTCTACACCAGTCAACCTAGTGGGTCGTTTTCATGCGTAATATCTTTTGACTATGTCCGCGTTCAACGGGTGCGGAAAATCTTCACCGTCCATGGTAGTATGTATCATATCACCCCCAGAAAATGTTTTCTGGAATACAAATTGCCCTTTGTATGTGGGAGTCCAGTTTCCCCTAGGATCACCTTGCGTTAGAATAATTCGCTTTATTACCAAGTCACCAGCCTGATATACCCGATGTTTGACTTTCTTGTTTAAGGCTTTGATCATACGCTTCTGATACATCTGACCATGGCAAACAGCCGCAAGCCTCTTTTCGTCAATAAAATTTAACTGGTATAGCCTACTCTGAATCCATTCGTTTTCGTCTAAACATGCGTCTTTCATAATTTGTAGACAAGGAATCTGGATTTCGACAGGCAGGATAACTTCCATACCGTAGTCTAGAGAGAATGGAGTTTCCCCCGTTGAAGTTCATGCTAAAGTGTGATAGCCATGAAGAGCAAATGGTAACATCTCATTCCAGTCTTTATATGTCACTGTCATCTTTTGTGTTATCTTCTTGATATTATTATTGGTTGCTTCCACTGTGCCATTCATCTTTGGTCGATACGAAGAAAAAATGTCGTGCTTGATCTTGAACTGCATGCAGAGTTTTGTAATCATAGTATTGTTAAGGTTAGTTATATTGTCTGTGATAATCGTTTTGGGGATGCCATTCCGCAAAGTAAGATTATATTTAATGAAACGAGCCACAACGTTCTTGGTAATAGAGGAAAACGAGGCTAGTTCAACCCACTTCGTGAAATAATCAATATCGAAGAGGATGAAACGATTTCCATTAGAAGTCGTAGGCTTGATTTCTCCAATCATATCAAGGCCCCACATTGCAAATGGCCAAGGAGAAGTCAAGATATTCAGAAGAACTGGAGGCACATGTACTTTGTTAGCATAGATCTGGAATTTGTGACAGGTATTAGAGTTATGATGGCAATCAGTTTCCAAAGTCGATCAATAATAACCCGCTCTCAGAATCGTCTTAGGCATAGTATGAAAATTGGAATGAGTATCAAAGATACCTTCGTGCATACAATGAAGCAGAGTCGTATCATGGTTGCGTTTGTAGAAAATTTTGTTGCTCAGAAAGAAGTTAGTAAAGAAGCTTCGTAGGAATTTCTTTTTATTGATAGATGCTCCCTCAGGATACTCTTGAGCCTTGAGATATCTCTTCACCTCATGAAACTAAGGATTTTCCTCTACTCCATAAGTATTAACCTTGTTGGAGTATTTGGTGAGCCTCGTTGTCCCATCTGAATAGTCTCTCAATAGTATTTGGTGAGCCTCGTTGTCCCATCTGAATTTGAACATAGACGACATGGTCACCAATGCGTCTTCCAACTGATTCTCTTCTCGTAGGATATGCTCAAAATTGATATCCTCGAAGTATGGAATTAATGTTAACACATGCTCCCAATAAGGAATTAGATTTGGGTGCTCTTTATCCCATTATCCCTTAATTTGGCTGATGACTAGGGCTAAATCCCCATACACATCTAATAACCGGATCCTTATGTCAATAGCAGCTTTGACACCCATGATGCACACTTCATATTTAGACATGTTATTGATACAGTCAAAGCAAAGTCTAACAATGAAGGGCGTATGGTAACCCTTGGGGGAAATAATCACAACACCAATTCCATTACCAAGCGCGTTAGAAGATCCATCGAAAACCACAGTCCATCAGGATCCAGGCTCATGTAATTCATAAGATCTCAGTTTTTCATAATCTATAACTAGCATAATATTCTCATCCAGGAACTCGAAATTCATAGATTGGTAGTCGTCTACAGCTTGATGCGCCAAATGATCTGCCAATACACTTCCTTTGATAGACTTCTGAGTGGTGTACTGAATTTCATATTCTATCAAGATCATTTTCCATGTGGCTATTCTTCCGGAGAGAGATGGCTTCTCGAATATGTATTTGATGGGATCCATTTTAGAGATCAATAAAGTAATTTGGGTCAACATATACTGTCGGCGAGCAGCCCATGACAAAGCGCAACAAGTTTTCTCTAGCAGTGAGTATCTTATTTCACAGTCGGTAAACTTTTTGCTAAGGTAGTATATTGCATGCTCTTTTCAACTAGACTCGTCATGCTGGCCCAATACACGCCCCATTGAATTCTCCAACAGTGTTAAGTACATGATTAGAGGGCTTCCTTCAACTGGTGGCATCATAATTAGAGCTTCTTGGAAGTACTCCTTGATTTTATCAAAATCTATTTGGTATTTATTGTTCCGCTTTACTACTTGATCTTTCTTCAGCAGCTTGAAGATCGACTCACAAGTAGCGGTCAGATGGGAAATAAACCTGGTAATGTAATTCAGTCATCCCAAGAAACCTCTGACTTCCTTCTCAGGATGGGGGACTAGAATTTCTTGAATGGCTTTGACCTTGGTGGGATCAAATTCAATACCTTTACCACTAACAATGAAACCCAGGAGCTTACCGGATCTAACCCCAAAAGCGCACTTTTTCGGATTCAACCTCAGCTTGTACTTTTTCAGTGTTTCAAACAGCTTATGTAGATGGCCATGATGTTCCTCTTTGGTCTGGGATCTGGTTATCATGCGTCGACATAGACCTCTATCTCGTGATGGATCATGTCATGGAATCAAGCTACCGTGGCATACTAATATGTTGCACCGACGTTCTTCAAGCCAAAAGGCATAACCTTGTAGAAGAAAACGCCCTACTATGTAACAAAGGTAGTTTTATCCATGTCTTCGGGCGTCATCTTGATCTTATTATACCCTGAGAAGCCATCCAGGAAGGAGAATACCTTGTATTGAGCGGTGTTATCGACCAAAACATCGATATCTGGTAGTGGGAAGTCATCTTTGGGGCTTGCCCTGTTCAGATCCCTGTAGTCCACATACATACGCACTTTGCCGTCTTTCTTTGGCACCAAAAATACGTTTGCAACCCATTGAGGATATGATGTAACAACCAAAAAACCTGCGTTGAATTGCTTCATAACCTCAGCCTTGATCTTCTCCGACATCACGGGACTCATGCGACAAACTTTCTGCTTTATTGGAGAATAACCCTCTTACATCGGTAGACGGTGAACCACAATATCATTATCTAGCCCTAGCATGTATTCGTATGACCAAGCAAAGATCTCAACATATTCATGCAACATCGGGATTAACCTGTTCTTGACACCGTCCTCTAGGTTGGCCCCTATTTTGACTTCTTTCTTGTCTATTTTAGTACCCAAGTTCACAACCTCAATTGGCTATTCATGCGGTTGTATAGCCTTTTCCTCTTGCACTAATAGTTTGGCAAGTTCTCCAGGTATTTCACAATCTTCCTCACCTTCGTCCTCAACTTGGTAGATAGGATTTTCAAAGTCATAAGTGGCAATAGCTGAATTGTTATTGATGGGATCCAGAGTGGATGCAGATCTACATTTTATTGTGTGGGTGTGTACGAGAACACATAGCTATTTTGAAAGTGAAAATAAAAGAAAGACAAAGAGCGCAAAATTTAAATGAAAAGCGTCCAATGATTTATTAAATGAAGATATGTTTATTAAATGACAACCCTTAACAAATGGGCCATTGTGCCCCGGGTAACACACAAGGCTTAAAGTCATAATTTAAAAATTACATAACCAAAAATTTGAAAGCAATAAGATAGAAAATATCTATTACTCCTGACTAAAGGAGATTAAGATAAGGTCTTCAGTCTTCCAGTTGCTGAGCCCGTTTCCAATGGTGGGAAAGATCTAGCTATCTAGGTCGTAGTCACTGTTAGCATCTTCTATAGCATTGACTCAATTGTTGCTGACACGGAATGTTAGTCTTCCAGCACGAGCACGACAAACAACCCTCTGAGCCTCTGCAGTAAAACCCAAACCAAATTTGTTAGATTTATACGGAACGTCAAGAAGCTGACCCCAAGTAGTACAACCATTTTCTTCTACAACAACTTTAGCATCCTTCAAAGAAGCCATTCCTGGAGGAACCCTGGTAATCTTGGGAATAGACGAAACGTCTTCTGTAACAGTAGGATGGACATATTCAAAAGTCTAGTAGGGTGTTTCAATGAATTCTATGTCCATCTCTACATACCAGAATGATTTCAAATGACTCACCATATACTCCTCTTCACCATAAACAATAACAACCTTTCCTTTCACAGGGTATTTCAGCTTTTGGTGTAGGGTTGAGATAACAGAGCCCGCCCCATGGATCCAGGGGCGTCCTAGTAAAATGAAATAAGTTGGTCAGATATCTATCACATAGAAGGTAGATTCTAATACTTGCGAACCTACTTTGAACGGGAGATCCACCTCTCCGTGTACCATCCTCTTTGACCCATCAAAGGCTTAGACTATAATATCACTGGGTTTTAGCGCAACCCCTTAACAATCCAGTCAGTCCAGAGCACCATTTGGTAGATCATTTAGCGAGGAACCCGTGTCAACTAATACATGAGCTAGAGTATTGCCTCTGCATTAAATAGAGACATACAAAGCCTTGTTGTGGTTCCTTCCTTCAGGGGTCAAGTCGGCATTAGAAAAACCTAGCCCATTCTCAGTAGTTAGGCTAGAAACATAACTTCTGGATCAGTAGAGGATTCTTGTGGCACGTGAGCAAATTTTATGAATTTACTAAAGCTTGTGCATGGGCTTTGGAACACAGTAATAGGGATAACATGGAGATTTTAGAGGGGGTCTTTCCCAGTTGTTCAACAATTTTGTAATCAATCTTCCTAGTGATTTTCAATACCTCCTCCAACTCTTTCCTAGAGGTATCTTTAACTGTAGCTTCCTTAGGTGCCTTCTTCTTGGCAGACACTATTATTTTCTCTTTGCCCCAAGTCTTAGTAGTTGACTCAGTTGCCGTAACTCGAACTAGTGTAGCAGCAGTCTTTGGAGAGATTTCCATAGAGAAAACCCTTCCACTTATAGTAACCTTACTGGTCTCAGCAATATTTTCCATAGTGGGATCAACAACTTCTTCAAATTTAGTAGTCGGTAGTTCTTGCTTGACACCATGGTAGTAGAGGTAGGATCCATAGTTCCAAGGGATGGCTTTATCCAAAGAATATGGAATAGGCCCGGGCGTACTGATTATCAGGGGAGCAACTTTGGTTTTGGTAGTGATCCTTACAGGACCCTTGGAAGTGAGCCTGATAGGGGTTCCAGATATTACAGATACCTTTTATAGCTCCCAATCATGCAACAAGTTCTCAACAGACGAAATCTTCTCAACAAGAATTAGGTGATTGTCCATTAGACTCTAAATACCTTCTTCCAGTAACTTGCAGCCATTGGGTTGGGATGCACAGTAGTAACATCTTTCAATACAACCCAGAAATAAACTGGCCTGCAGAATATTATTCTTGACAACTGGGAGGGGAGTAACAAATTCACTTATAGCAGAGACATACGAAACATCATCAATAGCACTAATTCCCTTGTCATGTTTCGGCATTGGTGCAGTAATCACATTGGGAGTCTCATGTGGATTAAACTCAATCTCTTTATTATCAATCATATCTTGAATTTTGTTTTTCAAGGCCTAATAGCTATTGGTGTCATGCGTTAGGTTGTTGCAATGGTAGACACATTTCACATTAGGATTATAACGCGGAGAGGAGGTGTTGGGATTCTGAGGAGGATCCCTTAACGTTATCAGCTCTTCTTTTAAAAATGTTGCAATGCCTGAGACAGTGGCATGCTGATCTTAGGAAAATATCTTCTTGGTGCGTCGGACCTACGCTGATCATTTTGTTGATGTTGTTAATTAGGTGCAGGATTATAAATTAACACAACTTTTATAGATGGATTGTGATCACCTCTAGTACGACCCTTCTGGCCATAAATAACATTAGTTTCCTTCTTACGATTGAACATCTTTGTTATAGTACTCAAAGATGCAGCCACTTGAATCTTTCCACTTCGGATACCATTTTCAACTTGTTCCCCTGTTAGTATTAACTCAGTAAAACCAGATGAGGAACTTCTGATCATATCATTAAAGAAAGGCCATTTCAAAGTTCCCATGAACATATCAACCAATTCCCTGTCAGACAAAGGGGGTTGCACTCTTCCAGCCAAATCTCTCCATTTCTAGGCATATTCTTTAAACCCTTCATTCTATCCCATAGTCATACTTTGTAGTTGCACACGAGTTGGTGCAAGGCCAACATTATATTGATACTACTTATAAAAAGTAGCATCTAGGTCTTCCCAAGTGCGGATGTTGGTTCCTTCCAGCTGATAGAACCATTCTAGTTGTGTCCCGGATAAGCTCTCTTGAAAGAAGTGAACTCATAACTTTCTGTCGGCAGTATGGGGTTGGATCTTTCGAACATAGGACCGCAGAAGAAGCTTGGGACAAGAAACACAATCATATTTGGCAAATACAGGGACCATGAACTTGTGAGGGATAACAACCCCCGAAATAAGATCCAGCTCTTCAAAATCAATCCTAGGAACTCTCTGGATTTCCATAACATTAAGGTGATCTTCCAACTGTTTGTATCTGTCATCAGGGGGAGGATACTATTCAGCAGAATAGTCTTCATCAGTATCTTGGCCAGAACCAAGATTTTTATTCTCTTCATCTTTCACACTCTTGTCATCTTCTTCTTTGTTATTGTCTCCATTTTATAGGACCTCAAAATCTAGAGCCCTTTTGACCGGACCATTGAATCTTCTTCCCATATTCAGAAAAATTGTTGGCTTATTAGTCTTATTTTTATTCCCTTTTGTGATGAGGGTCTTCATCTCGTCTTTTCCCTTAGCTAAGTCCAGGAACATTTGCTGAAACTGTGCGTTCTGAGCTTGAATTTCTTTCAAAGTTTGTTCCAGAGCCATCTTTTACTCTAATAAACAGCAAGAAGATGAGAAAACCTGTCTAGAAAGTACCTCTTATGTGATGATAAGCATTATATGTAGATGCAAGTGCAATATTTTCAAGGATCTTTGTGGGATTTAAATTTGTTAAACAAAAGAAACAAAAGTTTTAGTAACAAGCTCAAATTATAATTTCCTTCTGGGCTTATAATGATGACAAAAAGAGTTACGAAGAAGAAAAATATGAACTTAAGTCTCCCATGGGCACTTCCTCTTTGTGTTGACATATGCATTAAGGCTTTGTTCTTCATGGAGTTATTTTGCCATCTCCAATACTTTCTTCTCACTAGCATAATACTGAGTCTCAAAGGTATCCCTTTCTTCCTTGAGTTGAATCTAGGATTTCTGTAGATCCTCTAAGTTAATAGGCATATCAGGATGAAGAATGGTATGGGGAACATCTCCTTCGACAACAATTTCTATGATTACTGGTAGGATAGCAGGATATGACATCATAAGATTTTGAGCACGAAACCGCACCCATCTGAGATAAGGCTCTAGAGGAATGCAATTTTTATGCCCCAAAGTTCTGCTATCAATCTTGTTGATCATGCCCTTAGCACGTAGAAACCTTTGACGATAACTATGAGGATCCTTCTCATAGTTGAACAATATACCTTGGATGAGCATATCGTGAGGACCGTCTCTTCGAGCATAACCAAACTGACGTAGAGCTATGGAAGGGTTGTAAGTGATACCTCCCCTTATGCCAAGGAGTGGCACATTAGGAAATTCCCTGCAGCGGTCAATAATAGTGATGTTCTGCTAGGATCGGGAACACCAATGGTTATCTGAATGAGCATTGACATCACCCTTTTAGACCACCTCAAGCCTTGTTAATTCTTCATTACTGGTCGTGGGAGGTGTGAAATAAACCACCTGGAAAGTAGAGGTATGTAACACATGAGAGTCCCTCACTTCCTCATAGTACAAGTTTGAAAAGAATGCATAATATCTCTAACCAAAGTAGGCACCGGGTTATGGGTAAGAAATATTTTGATGGCATTTACATCTATAAGTTGGTATGAGTTAGGGAAAATCACCAAACCAAATATCAACAAAGCCAAAATATCCTCGAAAGCACGAAAACTAATGGCATATAGAAACCACTGAGCTTTCTCTATCATAAATTTAGGAAGAAAACCCTTGAATCCATTTCTTGTTTCCCAATTAGATACAATGTCCAATCGTTTCAGATGTAAGGCTGCTGCAATGTCTTCAGGTTTTGGAAATTGATCTAGAACGGTGGAAGGTATCTGATCAAGAATAGGAACTCTGAATAACTTAGAGAATTATTCCATTGTAATAACCAACTAATAATTTGAGAAGGTAAAACTATGATGATTACGATAAAAAAAACTAGAATAGAACACTCATCATGTCTTCTTTAGAACTGGTAGTAACCAAACTGAGAAGATGAACATGTCTCCTGGTGAATTGAGAATTGTCAGGAACCTTTGAGACTAATTCCTCATTGTTGGAAGGTACCTTCACAAAGTTTATTCGGATAGTATTTCTGCGATTGGAAGCCATGACCCTACAACAAAGAACAAAGATAAATCCCCTAGATCCTTGAAATGGTTAAGGAAAATGTCATGATATGGTGTTATGATGTTAGGATGTCATGTGTGAACAGATAACAAACATGAACAAAGCACACAAGAGCCTTAGGTTTAAGGCTTGCATGGGGTCCGTAGGTAAGTACCCTCTTGAAGTTTAGTTGCCTTAACTTGTCTTAACGTAGTATCCATGTTCTAGGCGTCTCAATATCACTGATTTTTCTCACAGGTTTTGTTTAGCACAACAACTAACTTGCCACCCAAAAAACCCCAAGAGTCGAATCTCAATGAGCGGAGAATCGAGTATCAACCAACTTCATACTGCAGCAAAGCGGATATCTCACTACCTTCTCATAGCCAAGTTGGGTCAATTAAGGTTCTAGAGGTCAGTTAGTGCTTATGACATCACACAGCAGTCTAGTATTTTCCCCGATTGACTCGAGGGAAACCAATACAAACAAAAGTGTCGCACTAACGTAACAATCACTTCAACCATATCGGTCTATGACATACAGTGTCCATGATCTATAGCTAGTTACCAAAGGGTACCTGTGATACAGTGGGAGAACTGACTTGAGATTTTTTGGCATTTGTGTTCGCAAATGTTGTGGTTTTAGCAAGAGTCGCCACCGACTTTTCTTTTATCCAAAAAGGAAAGGTGAAAAAGCATAGGAAAGACCTTTAGAGATGTTTTTCTTGAGTTCGGGGGGTAGATTATGCAAAGGGAAAGTATTAGCACCCTTTTCATCCATGGTTTTCCATAGGCTCTTAGTTACTTGCTAGATCACTTGCTTTTGTTTGAAATGTGCTTTGTGTGGTTTTTTGAAAGTATTTTGAAAATGTAACTTTGTAATGATTCTCGTTTCTATAAGAACGCTTACAAAGTGTTGTTTTGAAAATAGTTCAAAAAGATGTTTGTGAAATGTGTTTCTGAAAGTGATTTTGAAAAGGGTTTCCTTTGTAATGGCTCTCGTTTCTATAAGAACGCGTATAAAGTGTTGTCTTTTGAAAATGTTTCAAAGTGAGAGTGTTGGTGTATAAAATGTTTTTTGTTGTGAGCAAGCGAGTAACTAAGAGAGAATCTACCTACTCAAAAGGTATTAAATGTGCTTTTTCCTCCTCCTTTAGATGTTGCTATCTTACCATTGATTTGGTAAGAAGCCCCATCGTTGGATGTGAAGGGACGAGCGTTGGGACGTTTGAATAGTCATAGAAGGCAACTTATGAGACATTTTAGCAATGTCGTTTAGGGACTAGATCGGTTTACCGAAGGCAACATCATGGGTCATCGAGGGACTACGATCTTTTATCGAGGGTCTTTGCTAAAACGCCCATGTTCGAGGGACATGACTATTTTTCCAATAGGCAACAACTGATATTATCCTAAGGGTGCTAGTGTGCAAATGTGTTTGATTTGTATGCATTTTAGTCTTGATTAGGGTTATCTGCTTGTTGATTTTATCTTGCCATACACACCTAATCACTATACAGTATAAGGAAAACAGTAAATTAAGGAAAATGAAATTCCACGCTATTACAATATTTAGGGGATGGGGGTACATATGTATGAATGGGGATTGCAAGTAAAAATAAGTCCTAAGTTACTATTACAACCATATTGAAATGTACAATATAAGAAATAAATGGAATTCTTTAGAAAATGTTTTTGTCTTAAGTTAATTAAATAATAAAAGAAAATATTTTTATGTTTTTTTATGTTAATAAAAAAATGATGAAAAGGAAACAGCGCGCTGCTGCAAGCAAAACAGCAAGGATCAGAAGTTCTGAGGCTAGGCGTGTGATGGCTCAGAAAGAAATGTCAGTGGGCATCAGAGGTTCTGATTGGTACACTCTGAGGTCCTGCAAGAAATGTTAGAGGACAAATACATAAATTCTTGGTTGCCTTCAGACAGTGGGCGACAAGTCAAAAGTTTTGTATTACACTAAAACAGTGAGGAGATATCAGCAGTTCAGTGCGTTATCAGCTTGTAAAAATCAGAAAATTTGAGTGTTTGAAAACAGCAAGTGGAAACATCAGAATTTCAGTATATTTGACATGTAAGGAGAACTCAGAAGTTCTGTGCTGTATTAGATCATGGAGTGAACATTAGAAGTTCAGTGTGTGTCAACAGTGAGAAAAATCATAGAAGTTCTGTGTGTTAAAACAGTGAGTGAATAATCAACAGTTCAACATGTTATTAGTTATTTTTAAACAGCAGGTTAGAAGGATAATAGCACAACAGCCTATAGAAGTTCTAATCCTAAATCTAAGTCTAGCTCTAATCAAGAAGTTCTGATCCATAGTTCTTCTACTTAAGCAATTATATGTACAACATTAATACTATGATATTTACATGTTAATGATGTTCAGAATTAAAAAAGAAACAAGCAAGGTCAGAAAGACTTACCTTGAACCTGGGGCATGGACCTGGAGCTTTGAGTTGTTGCCTCTGGATGTTCTGAGTCAGCAAGAGAGTCAGAACATTGGTTATGTTCTTTGATCTAAAAGGAAGAACAAATGTTTGGTTTTCTGTTTGGGAAATCTGGATTTTTATGAAGGGTTTCACAAATTTCTTTTTCTCTCTAAAAGCTAGCCTATCCTTCCAAGTCCCAGCCCCTTGAACGTGTGATAGAGGAAAGTATTTATAGATGAATTTGCTATGATTTTTTTTGGGGGGGGGGGGGGGGGGGGGGGAGGGGGGAAACAAATGGGATTTGAACTGTTTTGGCATCCCGTTCCTTTTCTTTTTCATCATAATTTTCGTATGCTAGTTTGGTGTAATCATGGGGTGCAGGCGTAGGCTGAACTAACTGTTGGTCATAGGTCTGCAACAGGTGGTATAAACAAGGTTTTGGGATTTGGTCAAGTTCTGACCAAAGCGTTGAATATATCCTTCATGTGCTGAAGCGTTGCCTTGTTTTTGAAGCAAGCATGGTGGTTGTCAGCAGGAATTAAGGAAAAGCAAAAATCAAAGCATGGACTTAGTAGCAAAGTTGCTATCCCAAGACAGTAGAGGTATACGTGGTGAAAATCCTTTGGATAAAGACTGAGAAGGTGGTTGTGAGCGTTAAATGAGCAATACATGATGATGAGACTTATCACAATCAGAAATCCTGCAACGTGAAACTCTACACCAAGGCTTAGTTCTGGATCAGAAGTTCTACTTCAGTGTAGCATCCCATATTGATCCTCTTATCTTCTGGCTCCAGCATGTTCTGAAGGAGCTTTCAGACATTCTAGAAATTTTGCAGCACGCTCCTCAACCTTATTTGAATTACCTTGGCAAACTCTGACTGAGCTTTTGGGAAAACTTGCCTAGAGGTTCTTCCCAAACTCTGTATTGAGAATATCCAGAATTTGCTGAGCGTTATGATGATAACCTGGTGATAAGTTATGAATTTGTCATATTTTCTTAAACACTTAGAAAAATTCTAAGTATTTTAGAATTTTGACCTCTTGGATTTTGATGAAACAAAACTTCATATTTCGACGTGTCTTGTTGAAATATGATTCTTGAAGCTTGATTTTGATCCAAAAGTCAAAGTTTTAATTTTCAGTGTGCAAATGACCATTTTTCCCTTATGAGTGATTTTCTTGGAAAATTTTTAGTTCAAGGCTTGGAAACTTGATAGAAGCAAACCTGGGATCCAGGGTGATCCCTTGTGAAATGAGAGGGAAAATTTTAGGGTGCAACAACTTCCCCTGTTCAATCTTCTTACACGTGAAGCGTTAGATTGGTAATTCTTTCATTCGTGACTTGAAGGTGGAAGATGACTGAACACTAGAGTGCCCAGAAAATTTGCACTCAAAGATGTGTTAGGTTATTATATGGGGAATGGGCTTAAAGATTCCATTTGGAGAGATAATGGATAGTTGTTGGAGATGGGCTTAAAGATGCCATCCAGAAGTGATTCCTGGACTGTATCGGAAGGTTGGGTTGTTTGATGATGAGTCCGTGTAAAACAACATCTTGGGAAGAGAGGGAACCAGTGTAGGGTTGCCTGATGACGAGTCCGTGTAAAACTTCATCTGAAAAGGAGGAACCTGTGTTGGGTTGCCTGATGATGAGTCCATTTAAAACTGCATCTGGAAGTGAGATGGAACCTGTGTAGGGTTGCCTAATGATGAGTCTGTGTAAAACGGCATTTGGAAGTGAGAAGGAACCCGTGTAGGGTTGCTTCAATGATGATTTCGTGTAAAACTTCATCTTGGAAAGAGAAAGAACCTGTGTAGGGTTGCTTGATGATGAGTCTGTGTAAAACTTAATCTTGGAAAGAAGGAACCTGTGTAGGGTTGCCTGATGATGAGTCCGTGTAAAACTTCATCTTGGAAAGAAGGAACCTATGTAGGGTTGCTTCAGCTGGTCAAGTAGATAGTTTCCCTGTCTGGTTTGAGGTATTAATCTCTGACCTGAGAAAGAAAGATAGTTTTTCCTGACTTGTTACAGGTGTTAATCTTCAATCTCTTCATGTAGATAATTTTCCTGGCTTGTTATAGATATTAATCTACAATCAGTCGTCCACAGATAGTTTTCCTGGCTTGTTACAGGTATTAATCTGGAACTTGAAAAGGTTGATGGTAGCCATCTGTTGATTGACTTTTTCCTGAAAAGGTAAAACATTAGCTGTATGAAATGTCATGATGTATGAAATGCTTGATGTCATGATGTCATGATGTTCTCAAAGTAAATGAGATTGTGTTGTATGCACTTATCATGTATGTAAATAGGATGTATGTTAATGAATGTATTTTTGTCTGGGAAAATAAATCATTGACAAATGTCGGGGAGTCGTTAAATCCTGGACTGTTGTTGAAGAGTTGGTGTGTCTTCAAACGTTGCTTAGAATATTTCCACCGGGGATTCCTGTTTTGTTGTGTTTAGGAGAACTTCGCTGGGGAATATTGAAAACTCTGTGGAGAGTGTTGATTCTTGCTTGGGAAAAGAGTTCTGGAGTCTCAGTCGTCTGTTGCTCTACTAGGGAGTCGAAGTTGAACTGATATCTGGTCGGGTCCAGGTTCCACAATAACTTGCCGAGGATTGTAGAGTAGTCTACTTGGGAAAGGGAGTTGTGGTCCTTTGATTTGTAGTAGTTGGAGAGGCCACCTCAAGCTGGGGAATCCTTTCGTTTGTTGGGGAAATAAACCTTGTTTCCGGTCTGCTAGAGAGGTGACGCCTTTGTTGGGGAAAGTCCTCGAGGACTCTTGAGATTGTTTCAGCTGGGGAAAGGTTTTCAGAGATTAAACTCTTGCTGGGGAATCATCCTATGAGAAGGATTTTGGGAAGATTTGTTATTTCCCCTAGTAGCAAGTGTTTGTGGCATTGCCATAAATGTTTGATTGTATGTAACCCTTCGTTGAGATTGACGTTCAATGCCCCAAGTGATGGAGATGGAGACTTGCCCCTGGTTACTCTGCAATTCTTGAGAGATTTCTTGGAATCTTGACTGGACTGCCCCAGGTGTGCTGGATAGTGACATACCATGTACCCCTTGTTGATAGGAGATTTTTCAATGGAAGTGTCATCCTTCTTGAATTGATTTTGTTCACTGAGAGAGCTTTCGTTCACTGGATATTCATTGTGTGAATTTCTCCGTTGTCGAACAAATAGCCATACGCAAACATTGATATTCAAGTAATGAAAAGTTTATGTTTGTCTTGAAGTTTTGAAAAATGCGTTTTTAGCAAGTAAAGAAGTTTTGTAAGAAAAATTCAACTCAGGATTTTGAGTAAAGCCTTACAGGAGTCAGGATAGCTTTTGGAACAGTATGCTTTCGAACTAACCCATGCTTCAATTAGGACTTTTGAAGGGTTGTAACGTGGCTTGGTTCACGGTTGAAGAAACAAAGGATAAAGGCTCAAAGTGTATTAGTACCCACCCTCTCTTTGTGATTCTCTTCGGTCCTAAACTCAGTTAATTGTGCGTTTGAACTCCAATTGATTTTGGAATGATGTTTTGGTGATGGTTCAGACAAGTTTAGTTTATTAGAAGGCAGTCATTTTTTATATCATTTTTTTTATGTTGTTGAGGATTTGTAGTGACCTCTTTCTTTTGTTTTGTTATCCCTGATTTTTTCCTGATTGTTCTTGTTTTGAGATTACAGTAAGCGGGATGCCCCAGTTTTTCTCAAGTCTCCTTTGTAGGTTTTCACTTAGTGGGCCTTTCCTTTTTTTTAGAGATAATGACTGCCTATGTGATAGGGAACCATCACCATATTTTGATTCCAGAGGAATGTTTCTTGACGTCATTCATTGTATTACGAGATGAGAGTTTGCGGCTTAACGCGCGTTTGAATTAACTGAGAGACTACCCTGCCCCAGGTTTTGATTAAAGGTTTCAATTTTGTGAAAAATAAAAACTTCTACTTCTTTGGTCCGAAGGGGTTGACTAGGGATTATCTTCCTTATAACTCCAGTGTTTAGGATTTGAAAGAATGCTTGTACATCGTCACCAAGGTCTGTCCAAAAGCATACTGTATGAGATTATGGCATTGTTTTCGTCATCCTCCCTCTAAAGGCTTGTAAATTTTAGTAAGAGTTGAATGTCATAAAGTGAGTAAAAAGCATAGTTGTAATGAAAATGAGTGGGTGAAATCTAGACAAACATATGCAATGTATTAATGAAACAAAGTTTGACATTAATAGATAACTGTTTGAACAACAAAAGAAATTACAATTGAAAATTCAAAATGAAACAAGTTGCTCTCAATGATTTGGCAAGGGAGTAGTGATCATGTTTGGAGTCTCCGAAGGGTCAAACTCGATCTCCTTGGCGTCAATCAAATTCTGAATCTTGTACTTCAATGCCCAGCAATCGTTAGTGTCATTCCAGGGACTGTCAGAGTGATAAGCACATGTCGCATTAGGATTGTAGTTAGGAGAAGAAGTTTTGGGGTTTGGATGAGGTCCTACTAATGCAATCAGATTCATCCTCAACAAGTGTTGTAGCTCTTGAGACAGCGGCATGCTGATGTTGGTAAACTGTATTTTAGGCTCGTCTGGCCTTCGTTGATTTCCCCTTTGCTGTTGTCGGTGTAACGCCGAACCAGAGATCAGGACTGCCCCTACGTGTTGGTCACGGTGACTCTTTTGACCATACACAACATTGGACTCTTTCTTCCCACTTTATGGCTTTTTCTGATCATCAGGAGGCGTAGCTCCTTGGATCTTTCAACTTTTGATGCCACCCTTGACCCTTTCGTCGGTCAGTATTAGCTCGGTGAACCCGGCTGAGGAGCTTCTGATCAAGTGTTTGAAGAAAGGCCCTGTCAAAGTTCCCATAAAGATGTCAATCAGCTCCCTGTCAATTAAAAGGGTTGCACCCTACCAGCCAGATCTCTCCACTTTTAGGCGTATCCTTTGAAGCTCTTGTTGGAACCCATGGTCATGTTCTACAATTGCACACGAGTTGGTGCAAGATCAGCGTTGTACTGATATTGCTTGTAGAAAGCAGCAGCTAAATCCTCCCAGGTGTGGATGCGAGAACTCTCCAGTTGATAGAACCATTCGAGTTGAGTCCCTACTAGGATTTCTTGGAAGAAATGGATCCAAAGCTTTGGATCAGTTGTGTATGGTTGAATCTTGCGGACATAATACTTTAAGTGCATCTTATGGCAAGAGACTCCATCGTACAGGGAAAAGGTAGGGACTTTGAACTTTGGAGGGATGACCACTCCAGAAACCAAACCCATGTCTCCTAAATCTAAGCCATGTATCTATTGAATCTCCATAGCACTGAGGTGATCCCCCAACTATTTGTACTTGTCATCAGCGGGAGGATATTATTCTTCAGAGTAGTCAGCTTCAGCTTCATCAATCTCCAGACTATTGTCTTCTTCATGACTATCCCCCATGCTGGATGGAGTTGAAAGATCTAGAGCTCTTTTGACTGGTCCTCTAGGCCTTCTTCTCAAGTTCAGGACGCCCACTGACTTCTTGGACTTCTTGTCTTTGAGAAGGAGAGTTTTCAAATCCTCTTGCCCCTTAGCCATATCCAGGAACATCTGTTAGAACTGAGCGTTTTGAGCTTGAAGATCTTTCACAATTTGTTCAAGAGCCATTGCTGAAATAAACAGTAGATGAGATGAGAAACCTGTTATGAATCTTGTTATGCAATGATATGTATGACATATATGCAATGTTTTCAAGGATCTCATGGGGTAAACAAGAAACTGTTAGAATTTGATTGCAGTTTGATTGAAGAAACTTCATGTCGTTGAGATTCCTTCTTCAAGAGTCAAGCTCACCATATCGAGTGGGTCATAGCCCTTGACTCTGGTTCGTTGTACCTGATTTTGACGGCGTTTGGTTAGAGGGAAATAAATCCTCTTGTCTCTTGATAGACGTCTTGGTTCAACGTGACCCTGCATCAAAGACCCTCGAGATCCTTGAAATGGTTATTGAAAATTCTATGGTATGATGTTATGTACAGATATGCGAGGTAAGCAAATTTATATACAAATAATCATATTCACACAAAGAAAACCAATACTTAGTTTTAGGCTTACATGGAGTTTTGTAGGTAAGTACCCTCTTGAAGTTTAGTTGGCTCAACCTGTCCTAGTTAATAGTAACTGGGTTCTAAGGGATCTCAATATCACTGACCTTTCCCACAAGCTTTGTTAAATAAGCAATTGACTCGCAATCGAACAAAAATCAGGGGTCAAGTCTCAATGAGTGTAGCATCGAGTATCAACCAATTTTCATCTTTACACCAAAACCGGCTATCTCACTACTTCCTAATGTCCAAGTTGGTAAAGTAAGGTTCTAAGGTAAGTTGATGCTCCATGACACCACGCGGAGGCCCTGTACTCTCCTTGAATGACTCAAGGGTTATCGGTACCAACCAAAGTGCCACATCAACGTAGCTACTACTTCAACCATGTCAGTATACGCCACACAGTTCCCTAACAGTTTATTGCTACTTACCTAAAAGGTGTCCCCAAATCCGGGTGTAGGATTTAAAACAAACCCAAACAAGGAAACAAAATGTAAAGCAAACAAATCAAACAGTGTAAGCAAGTAAATGTGATCTATCCCTAAGGTAACCCCACTTTTAAGTTATTTCCCCAGCAGAGTCGCCAGTTCTGTGATACGGTGGGAGAACTGACTTGAGGTGTTTTTGCGTTTGTGTTTGCAAATGTTGTGGTTTTATCAAGAGTCGCCACCGACTTTTCTTTTATCCAAAAAGGAAAGGTGAAAAAGCACAGGAAAGACCTTTAGAGATGTTTTTCTTGAGTTCAGGGGGTAGATTATGCAAAGGGGAAGTATTAGCACCCTTTTCATTCATGGTTTTCCATAGGCTCTTAGTTACTTGCTAGATCACTTGCTTTTGTTTGAAATGTGCTTTGTGTGGTTTTTTGAAAGTATTTTGAAAATGTAACTTTGTAATGATTCTCGTTTCTATAAGAATGCATACAAAGTGTTGTTTTGAAAATAGTTCAAAAAGATGTTTGTAAAATGTGTTTCTGAAAGTGATTTTGAAAAGGGTTTCCTTTGTAATGGCTCTCGTTTCTATAAGAACACGTATAAAGTGTTGTCTTTTGAAAATGTTTCAAAGTGAGAGTGTTGGTGTATAAAATGTTTTTTGTTGTGAGCAAGCGAGTAACTAAGAGCGAACCTACCTACTCAAAAGGTCTTAAATGTGATTTTTCCTCCTCCTTTAGATGTTTCTATCTTACCATTGATTTGGTAAGAAGTCCCATCGTTGGATGTGAAGGGACGAGCGTTGGGATGTTTGAATAGTCATAGAAGGCAACTTATGAGACGTTTTAGCAATGTCGTTTAGGGACTAGATCATTTTACCGAAGGAAACATCGTGGGTCATCGAGGGACTACGATCTTTTATCGAGGGTCTTTGCTAAAACGCCCATGTTCGAGGGACATGACTATTTTTCTGATATGCAACAAGTGAGATTACCCTAAGGGTGCTAGTGTGCAAATGTGTTTAATTTTCATGCATTTTAATCTTGATTAGGGTTATCTGCTTGTTGATTTTATCTTGCCATACACACCTAATTACTATACAGTATAAGGAAAACAGTAAATTGTGGAAAATGAAATTCTACGCTATTATAATATTTAGGGGATAGGGGTACATATGTACGAATGGGGATTGCAAGTAAAAATAAGTCCTAAGTTACTATTACAACCATATTGAAATGTACAATATAAGAAAGAAATGGACTTGTTTAGAAAATGTTTTTGTCTTAAGTTAATTAAATAATAAATGAAAATATTTTTATGTTTTTTTATGTTAATAAAAAAAATGATGAAAAGGAAAATAAATGCAAGATAGAAACAACGCGTTGCTGCAAGGAAAATAGCAAGGATCAGAAGTTCTGAGGCTAGGCGCGTGATGGTTCAGAAAGGAACATCAGTGGGCATCAGAGGTTCTGATTGGTACACGCTGAGGTCCTGCAAGAAATGTTAGAGGACAGATACAAAAATTATGGGTTGCATTTAGACAGTGGGCCACAAGTCAGAAGTTCTGTATTACACTAAAACAGTGAGGAGAAATCAGCAGTTCAGTGCGTTATCAGCATGTAAAAATCAGAGACTCTAAGTGTTTGAAAACAGCAAGTGGAAACATCAGAAGTTCAGTATATTTGACATGGAAGGAGAACTCAGAAGTTTTGTGCTGTATTAGAACAGTGAGTGAACATCAGAAGTTCAGTGTGTGTCAACAATGAGAAAAATCATAGAAGTTTGTGTGTTAAAACAGTGAGTGAATAATCAGCAGTTCAACATGTTATCAGTTCTTTTTAAACAGCAGGTCAGAAGGATAATAGCACAACAACCTATAGAAGTTCTAATCCTAAATCTGAGTCTAGCTCTAATCAAGAAGTTCTGATCCATAGTTCTTCTACTTAAGCAATGATATGTACAACATTAATACTATGATATTTACATGTTAATGATGTTCAGAATGAAAAACAACAAGCAAGGTCAGAAAGACTTACCTTGAACCTGGGGCGTGGACTTGGAGCTTTGAGTTGCTGCCTTTGGATGTTCTGAGTCAGCAAGAGATTCAGAACAGTGGTTATGTTCTTTGATCCAAAAGGAAGAACAAAGGTTTGGTTTTCTGTTTGGGAAATCTGGATTTTTATGAAGGGTTTCACAGATTTCTTTTTCTCTCTAAAAGCCAGCCTCTCCTCTCAAGTCTCAGCCCCTTGAACGTGTGATGGAGCCAAGTATTTATAGATGAATTTGCTGTGATTTTTTTTGGGGGGGGGGGGGGGGGACAAATGGTATTTAAACCTGTTTTGGCATCATGTTCCTTTGCTTTTTCATCACAGTTTTCGTATGCTAGTTTGGTGTAATCATGGGATGCAGGCGTAGGCTGAACCAGCTATTGGTCATAGATCTGCAACAGGTTGCATAAACAAGGTTTTGGGATTTGGTCAAGTTCTGACCAAAGCGTTGAATATAGCCTTCATGTGCTGAAGCACTGCCTTGATTTTTAAGCAAGCATGGTGGTTGTCAACAAGAATTAAGGAAAAGCAAATAGAAAAGCATGGGCTTAGTAGCAAAGTTGCTATCCCAAGAAAGTAGAGGTATACGTGGGGAAAATCCTTTGGATAAAGACTCAAAAGGTGGTTGTGAGCATTAAATGAGAAATAAATGATGATGAGACTTATCACAATCAGAATTCCTGCAACGTGAAACTCTACACCAAGGCTTAGTTCTGGATCAGAAGTTCTGCTTCAGCGTAGCATCCCATATTCTGATCCTCTTATCTTCTGGCTCCAGCATGTTCTGAAGGAGCTTTCAGACTTTCTAGAAAGCTTACAACACGCTCCTCAACCTTATTTGAATTACCTTGGCAAACTCTAACTGAGCTTTTGTGAAAACTTGCCCAGAGGTTCTGCCGAAACTCTGTCTTGAGAATATCTAGAATTTGCTGAGCGTTATGGTGATAACCTGGTCAGAAGTTCTGAATTTGTTATATTTTCTTAAACACTTAGAAAAATTCTAAGTATTTTAGAATTTTGACCTCTTGGATTTTGCTGAAACAAAACTTCATATTTTGACGTGTCTTGATGAAATATGATTCTTGAAGCTTAATTTTGATCAAAAGTCAAAGTTTGACTTTTCAGTGTGCAAATGACCATTTTGCCCTTATGAGTGATTTTCTTGGAAAATTTGTAGTTCAAGGCTTGGAAACTTGATAGAAGCAAACCTGGGATCCAGGGTGATCCCTTGTGAAATGAGAGGGCAAAATTTGGGGTGCAACAGCTGCCCCTGTTCAATCTTCTTACACCTGAAGAGTTAGATTGGTAATTTTTCCATTCGTGACTTGAAGGTGGAAGATGATTGAACACTAGAGTGACCAGAAAATTTGCACTCGAAGATGTGTTAGTTGATTATGTGGGAATAGGCTTAAAGATGCCATTTGGAGACATAATGGATAGTTGTTGGAATGGGCTTAAAGATGCCATCCAGAAGTGATTGCTGGACTGTATCTATAAGTTGGAATTGGATAATTGCCAGCATGGCTTCAGTGTCTGGAGCGCATCTGAACTGTATTGGAAGGTTGGGTTGTTTGATGATGAGTCATTCTAAAACTACATCTTAGGAAGAGAGGGAACCGGTGTAGGGTTTTCTGATGATGAGTCCGTGTAAAACTTCATTTGAAAAAGAGGAACCTGTGTAGGGTTGCCTGATGATGAGTCCATGTAAAACTGCATCTGGAAGTGAGAAGGAACCTATGTAGGGTTGCCTGATGATGAGTCTGTGTAAAACTGCATCTGGAAGTGAGAAGGAACCCGTGTAGGGTTTCTTCAATAATGAGTCCGTGTAAAACTTCATCTTGGAAAGAGAAAGAACCTGTGTAGGGTTTCCTGATGATGAGTCCGTGTAAAACTTCATCTTGGAAAGAAGGAACCTGTGTAGGGTTTCCTGATGATGAGTCTGTGTAAAACTTCATCTTGGAAAGAAGGAACCTGTGTAGGGTTGCTTCAGCTGGTCAAGTAGATAGTTGCCCTGTCTGGTTTCAGGTATTAATCTCTGACCTGAGAAAGAAAGATAGTTTTTCATGACTTGTTACATGTGTTAATCTTCAATCTCTTCATGTAGATAGTTTTCCTGGCTTGTAATAGGTATTAATCTACAATCAGTCGTCCACGAATAGTTTTCCTGACTTGTTACAAGTATTAATCTGGAACGTGAAAAGGTTGATGGTAGCCATCTGTTGATTGACTTTTTCCTGAAAAGGTAAAATGTTAGCTGTATGCAATGTCATGATATATGAAATGCATGATGTCATGATGTTCTCAAAGTAAATGAGATTGTGTTGTATGCACTTATCATGTATGTAAATAGGATATATGTTAATGAATGTACTTTTGTCTGGGAAAATAAATCCCTGACAAATGTCGCAGAGTCGTAAAATCCTAGACTATTGTTAAAGAGTTGGTGTGTCTTCAAACTTTGCTTAAAATATTTCCACCGGGGATTCCTGTTTTGTTGGGTTGAGGAGAACTCCGCTGGGGAATATTGAAAACTCTATGGAGAATGTTGATTCTTTCTTGGGAAAAGAGTTTTGGAGTCTCGGTCGTCTGTTGCTCTACTGGGAAGTCGAAGTTGAACTGATATCTGGTCGGGTCCAGGTTTCACAATAACTTGTCGGGGATTGTAGAGTAATCTACTAGGGAAAGGGAGTTGTGTTCCTTTGATTTGTAGTAGTTGGAGAGGCCACCTCAAGAAGGGGAATCCTGTCATTTGTTGGGGAAATAAACCATGTTGCCGGTCTTCTAGAGAGGTGACGTCTTAGTTGGGGGAAAGTCCTCGAGGACTCTTGAGATTGTTTCAGTTGGGGAAAGGTTTTCAAAGATTAAACTCTTGCTGGGGAATCATCCTATGAGAAGGATTTTGGGGAGATTTTTCACTGCCCCTAGTAGCAAGTGTTTGTGGCATTTCCAGAAATGTTTGATTGTATGTAACCCTTCGCTGAGATTGATGTTCAATGCCCCAAGTGACGGAGATGGAGACTTGCCCCTGGTTACTCTGTAATTCTTGAGAGATTTCTTGGAATCTTGACTGGACTGCCCCAGGTGTGCTGGATAGTGACATGCCATATACCCCCTATTGATAGGAGATTTGTCAACGGAAGTTTCATCCTTCTTGAATTGATTTTATTCACTGAGAAAGCTTTCGTTCACTGGATATTGGTTGTGTGAATTTCTCCGCTGTCGAACAAATAGCCATATGCAAACATTTATATTCAAGTAATGCAAAGTTTATGTTTGTCTTGAAGTTTTGAAAAATGTGTTTTTAGAGAGTAAAGAAGTTTTGTAAGAAAAATTCAACTCAGGATTTTGAGTAAAGCCTTACAGGAGTCAGGATATCTTTTGTAACAGTATGCTTTCAAACTAACCCATGCTCAAATTAGGACTTTTGAAGGGTTGTAACGTGGCTTGGTTCGTGACGTTCTTCAGTCCTAAACTCAGTTAATTGTGCGTTTGAACTCCAATTGAGTCTGGAATGACGTTTTGGTGATGGTTCAGACAAGTTTAGTTTATTAGAAGGCAGTCATTTTTTGTATCATTTTTTTATGTTGTTGAGGATTTGTAGTGACCTCTTTCTTTTGATTTGTTATCCCTGATTTTTACTTGACTGTTCTTATTTTGAGATTACAGTCAGTGGGATGCCCCAGTTTTTCTCAAGTCTCCTTTGTACGTTTTAACTTAGTGGCCCTTTCCTTTTTTTTGAGAGATAATGACTGCCTATGTGATAGGGAACCATCATCGTCTTTTGATTCTAGAGGAATGTTTCTTGACGTCATTCGTTGTATTACGAGATCAGAGTTTACGGCTTAACGTGCGTTTGAATTAACTGAGAGACTACCCTGCCCCAGGTTTTGATTAAAGGTTTCAATTTTGTGAAAAATAAAAACTTCTACTTCTTTGGCTCGAAGGGGTTGACTAGGGATTATCTTCCTTATAACTCCATTGTTTAGGATATGAAAGAATGCCTGTCCATCGTCAACAAGGTCTGTCCAAAAGCATATTTTATGAGATTATGGCATTATTTTCCTCATCCTCCCTCTAAAGGCTTGTAACTTTTAGCAAGAGTTGAATGTCATAAAGTGAGTAAAAAGCATAGTTGTAATGAAAATGAGCGGATCAAATCGAGACAAACATATGCAATGTATTAATGACACAAAGTTTTACATTAATAGGTAATTGTTTGAACAACAAAAGAAATTACAATTGAAAATTCAAAATGAAACAAGTTGCTCTCTATGATTTGGCAAGGGAGTAGTTATCACGTTTGGAGTATCCGGAGGGTCAAACTCGATCTCCTTGGCGTCAATCAAATTCTGAATCTTGTACTTCAATGCCTAGCAATCGTAAGTGTCATGCCCGGGACTGTCAGAGTGATAAGCACATGTCGCATTAGGATTGTAGTTAGGAGAAGAGGTTTTGGGGTTTGGATGAGGTCATATCAATGCAATCAGATTCATCCTCAACAAGTGTTGTAGTGCTTGAGATAGCGGCATGCTGATGTTGGTAAACTGTCTTTTAGGCTCGTCTGGCCTTCGTTGATCTCCCCTTTGCTATTGTAGGTGTTATGCCGAACCAGAGATCAAGACTGCCCCTACGTGTTAGTCACTGTGACTCTTTTGACCATACACAACATTGGACTCTTTCTTCCCACTGTATGGCTTTTTATGAGCATCAGGAGGCGTAGCTCCTTGGATCTTTCCACTTTTGATGCCAACCTCGACCCTTTCGCCAGTCATTATTAGCTCGGTAAACCCGGATGAGGAGCTTCCGATCAAGTGTTTGAAGAAAGGCCCTGTCAAAGTTCCCATAAATATGTCAATCAGCTCCCTGTCAGTTAAAGGGGTTGCACCCTACCAGCCAGATCTCTCCACTTTTGGGCGTATCCTTTGAAGCTCTCGTTGGAACCCATGGTCATGTTCTTCAATTACACACGAGTTAGTGCATAATCAGCGTTGTACTGATACTGCTTGTAGAAAGCAGCAGCTAAATCCTCCCAGGTGTGGATGCGAGAACTCTCCAGTTGATAGAACCATTCGAGTTGAGTCCCTACTAGGCTTTCTTGGAAGAAATGGATCCAAATCTTTGGATCAGTTGTGTATGGTTGAATCTTGCGGACATAAGACTTTAAGTGCATCTTAGGGCAAGAGACTCCATCGTACAGGGAAAAGGTAGGGACTTTGAACTTTGGCAGGATGACCACTCCAGAAACCAAACCCATGTCTCCTAAATCCAAGCCAGGTATCTGTTGAATCTCCATAGCACTGAGGCGATCCTCTAACTGTTTGTACTTGTCATGAGCGGGAGGATATTGTTCTTCAGAGTAGTCAGGTTCAGCTTCATCAATCTCTAGACTATTTTCTTCTTCATGACTATCCCCCATGTTGGATGGAGTTGAAAGATCTAGAGCTCTTTTGACTGGTCCTCTAGGCCTTCTTCTCAAGTTCAGGACGCCTACTGACTTCTTGGACTTCTTGTCTTTTATAAGGAGAGTTTTCAGATCCTCTTGTCCCTTAGCAATAGCCAGGAACATCTATTGGAACTGAGCGTTTTGAGCTTGAAGATCTTTCACAGTTTTTTCAAGAGCCATTGCTGAAATAAACAGCGGAGGAGATGAGAAACCTATTATGAATCTAGTTATGCAATGATATGTATGATATATATGCAATTTTTTCAAGGATCTCATGGGGTAAACAAGAAACTGTTAGAATTTGATTGCAACTTGATTGAAGAAACTTCGTGTCGTTGAGAGTCCTTCTTCAAGAGTCAAGCTCACCATATCGAGTGGGTCATAGCCCTTGACTCTGGTTCGTTGTACCTGATTTTGACGGCGTTTAGTTAGAGGGAAATAAATTCTATTGTCTCTTGATAGACCTCTTGGTTCAACGTGACCCTGCACCAAAGGCCCTCGAGATCCTTGAAATGTTTATTGAAAATGCTATGGTATGATGTTATGATGTTATGTACAGATATGCGAGGAAAGCAATTTTATATACAAATAATCATATTCACACAAAGCAAACAAATCCTTAGTTTTAGGCTTGCATGGAGTTTTATAGGTAAGTACCATCTTGAAGTTTAGTTGGCTCAACCTGTCCTAGAAAGCTTTCATCATGTTCTGAAGGAGCTTTCAGACTTTCTAGAAAGCTTGCAGCACGCTCCTCCACCTTCTTTGAATTACCTTGGCAAACTATGTCTGAGCTTTTGTGAAAACTTGCCCAGAGGTTCTGCCGAAACTCTGTCGTGAGAATATCCAGAATTTTCTGAGCGTTATGGTGATAACCTGGTCAAAAGTTCTGAATTTGTCATATTTTCTTAAACACTTAGAAAAATTCTAAGTATTTTAGAATTTTGACCTCTTGGATTTTGATGAAACAAAACTTCATATTTCGACGTGTCTTGATGAAATATGATTCTTGAAGCTTAATTTTGATCCAAAAGTCAATGTTTGACTTTTCAGTGTGCAAATGACCATTTTGCCCTTATGAGTGATTTTCTTGGAAAATTTGTAGGTCAAGGCTTGGAAACTTGATTGAGGCAAACCTGGGATCCAGGGTGATCCCTTGTGAAATGAGAGGGCAAATTTTTGGGTGCAACAGTACCCCCAAGATCCGAGTATAAGATCTTTGCAAGAGAATTAAACCTATGACACCCTTTAAAGATAAAGCTAGCAAATCAAACAAAGCAGATAAAGTGCTCTAACTCTAAAGGTAACCCCTCTTTTAAGTTATCCCTAGTAGAGTCGCTAGTTCTCTAATATGGTGGGAGAACTGACTCGGTTTTTCATTTTATTGCAAATGTTGCGGATAGTAAGAGACGTCATCGACTTTTCTTTTTTCCAATGAGGAAAGGGTGAAAAGAACAAGAAATGCCTTCAAGATTTTGAGTTTTGGGGGTAGTTTATGAAAAGGGAAGGTGTTAGCACCCTTCTCATCCGTAGTTATCTACGTGCTCTTAATCTCTATCTCACTTTGTTTCAAAAATTACTTTGTGAATGTGTGTTTGGAATATATTTTGAAATTCCAATTGTAAGGCAAGACTTTGTAATGATTCTCGTATTTTTCCTCGAGAACGCGTACAAAGTGTTTGTTTTGAAAATGTTTTTGAAAGTGTTTGTGAAAAAGGTCTTGTTTTTTTAAATATTTGTGAGCAAGCGTTAACGGAGGTCTACCTACTCAAGTTCTTTCTTGTAATTTTCCTCCTCCTTTAGATATTTCTATCCTATCATTAGTTAGTAGGAAGCCCTATCATTGGATGTGAAGGGACAGGCGTGGGTCATCATACAATCATTGAAGGAAACTCGTAGAGACGCTTTAGAAATCATCGTTAAGGGACTATATCATTTACCGAAGGTAACATTGAAAGGGTCATCTAGGGACTACGATCTTTGTTTTCGAGGGACAGTGCTAAAGCGTCCCCAAGTTCGAGGGACATGACTATTTTGTCGAAGTCAACAAGGGAGGTTACCCTAGAGTTGCGAGTGTGCAAATGATTGTTTTCAATTTCATTTTTATCTTGCCATACAAGACCTAATTACTAACGGTAATAGAGAAAAATAGGAAAGTGATAAGTGTGCAGAAAATAAAATGCGGAAAGTAAAGTCCTAGACTATTACAATGCTTCAGGGAAGATACAAAAATAATAACAATGCGGAAAAGTAAACCTAATTACTATTACAAACTGTGAGCAATTACAATAATAATAAAAAGTGCGAGAATAATAAACTACGCTAATTTTAAGACTATAAAAAGAAAAAGGAGATTGTTTTTGGCGATTTTCTTGATAAAAATGTTTTTGGTGATTAACCCTAAAAAATTAATTTATTTTAATTAATTTAAAAAATAATTGATTAATTAAATTAAAACCTAAAAATCTAATTTGATTTTAATTAAATTGAAAAAAACTTTAAAACCTAATTTGATTTTAATTAAATTGAAAAAAACCTAAAAAAACCTAATTAGGGTTTATACAAAAAAAGAGGTTTTGTTAAAAATAATAGGTTTGTAAAAGTTTTTTTGTGAAACTAAAGGAAATAAAGTGAAAAGAGTAATAGGAATAGAAAAATGAAAAAAAAAACAAAATTGACAAGGGTGGGTGTTGAACCCACACCCTTAGCATTCCCATCCAGCGTGCTCACCACTAGGCCAGGCGCGCACCTATATTAAGAAAGGAGAACCATCGTGTTTTGAGTGTTATCCTGCAAAACATGGAAAATCATGAAAAACATAAAAACACCAAAAGCAGGGATTGAACCCGTGCTCTTTCATAGTAAAGCCTTTAGCGCGCGTTTAACCACTGGGGTTGTGATACATCCATTGTTTAAACTGAAACAATTAAAACAAATATTAAACAAAACGCCTGGACCGGAGAGGCGTCGGAGCCCTAACTTTGGTCGTCTTCTCTGGTGAGTCTTTTCTTTCAACCTACAAAATAAACAGTGTTAGAGGTTCAAAGGGACCCTAACCCCCTAAATCGAGGCTTGTGAATTCAATGAGATAGTTATTTTTATTGAAACACAATGGTGTAGGAGTTATAACAAAAAACAATTGAATCATTGTGGTTATGGTGATTCACGATTCGATCATAATGGGACTCCCTTGTTGGTCTTTACCTACATATTAATACCTCATAAACATGTTTAAAAAGTCAGTATGCAATTAATCATGAAGGAAATTAAGATATGAGTTTTGCAAAAAAACATGAAATGACCATGTATGCGTGCAGGTTCTGGAGGGTTTGGATCATTGTGTTTGATCCATTCTTACTTTGTACCTCTTCATCAATCAATTGGTAATGCAAGAATGCTTGGAAGATGGAGGCAAGCTAGGCTTTGAAGATTGCCCTAGTTTGACAATATATAGGTTGAATTTAGGTCAGAATATCATGGACTTGGACTTGTGTAATAAGCCTTGTCTTTTTTTATCTTGTTTTGACTTTTAAAAATAATAAAAATCAAAAATAAAATATGATAAACCAAAGGGAGGTGTACGAACAAGTATTGAGGTGCATATAGATCATAACACGTTTGGGCTTTTAAACAATAGTCCATTAGCCCAAAAAAATCAAGTTTGCTTAATTTAAACTTCATGCATTTGCTCAAAATTTCCCAACTTGTACTGATCATAACTCTCTCAATTTTCATCATTTGAAGGTGATATTTGACTTTTTGGAAAGCTCAAGATGTCCTCTAAAATCTATAATTTTTTATCATTTTTTAATTAGAATACCTTATCTTGATGTAAGTTGCCTTGACAAAAAGTGTCTTTTTGTTGACTTTGGAAATGACCTATAATGTTTTGGCCCATATCTCTCACACAAAGTATTTTTAGACTTTGCGCTTAGAGAAACAAAGTTGTAGAGAATTTAATTTTCTTCAAAATTATCTTTGGTTGAGGAAATTTTGATGAAGCATGTCAAAGTTATGCTTGGTCAAAGTTCAGTTGACTTCTCCTAAAGAAAACCCTAATTTGGCAATTTTTGACTTTTTATGATTTGAGAGTTTTCCTTAATGAATCATGATCAAACCTTGATCAAAAGTTGAATATGACTTAAAAATTGATTATGACCAAAATCTTGAAGTTTGACTGTATGTTAACCATATTTGACTTTTTGTCAAATACAGTTGATTTTTTGTCATCTGACCCATTGACTGAGCAAACTTGTGATGCAAGGCATGAAACTTAGTATGAGAATTCATGAAGACATATAAATGAAATCCACTTGAGGCCTTATAAACCCAAACTTACTATTGAAAAGGGAAACCCTAGTTGTAAGTCTATTGCTTATGAGGAGAATTTATCGGATCAATTCTTGAGCAACCTTGAGCAAATGAAAACCCTAGCAGAATGTCTTAAAGAAAATGGGATGGAAAAGTTTGGGGAAGAATAGAAGTTCAAAAATAAGTCAATATTGGGGCTGCAATAGAAGACAATGTCAACCAGATATTGGTTGAAATTCTCTGTGAGTATAAGGATATCTTTACAACCACGTGTGAACTGATATTCAATTTGTAGAGAAAAGATGAGGTGGAATGACAATTTCCAAGTGGAATTTGATAAAATAAATGAGTATGTGCATGAACCTCCAATTCTTTTACCTCCAGTGGAAGGTGGGCCCTTGATAATTTATTTGACTGTGTTGGAAAATCATATGGGTTGTGTACCCGGTCAACATGACGCGATGGGTAGGAAAGAGCATGCTATTTACTACCTGAGCAAGAAATTTACTAATTCTGAGTCGAGGTACTCATTGCTTGAAAAGAATTGTTGTGCACTCGCGTGGGCAGCAAAGTGTCTTAGACAGTACATGCTGACTCACATTACTCTCTTGATATCCAAGATGGATGCAATAAAGTACATATTTGAAAAGCCAGGTCTCACGGGAAGAGTAGCCTGTTGGCAGATGATTTTAACTTAATATGATATCCAATATAATGCCCAAAAATCCGTCAAGGGTAGTCTATTAGCGGATTATCTTGCTCACCAGCCTATGGAAGACGATTATCCGCTGATGAAGGTTGAATTTCCATATGAGTGCATCATGTATATGGGATTGTAACATTCCTGGCCCAAAGCAAGGACCTGAACTAGGATCGTGATGGACAATGGTGTTTGATGGTGCCTCTAATGCATTTGGTAATGGTTTCGATGCTTGTTGTACCCAAAAAATTTCTCTCCTAT
Organism: Vicia faba; assembly: GCA_948472305.1. Taxonomy (NCBI): domain Eukaryota; kingdom Viridiplantae; phylum Streptophyta; class Magnoliopsida; order Fabales; family Fabaceae; genus Vicia; species Vicia faba. The sequence continues at coordinate 160,876,088 of OX451741.1, read as the reverse complement.
TTTCTTCAAGATGTTCTCCTAGGGTTCTCAAATGCTCAAGGTTGCTCAAGAATTGATCAAACAAATTGTCCTCCTAAGCAATGGACTTACAACTAGGGTTTCACTTTTCTCACGGAAGATTGAGTTTCTAAAGCCTCAAGTGGTATTCATGGTTTCTTATAGGTCTCCAAGAATGCTCATACCATGTTCCATGCCTTGCATCACAAGTATGCTCACTTAATATCCCAGATGATTGAAAATCAACTATATTAGAAAAAAAGACAACTTTGACCAATTTACAATCAAACCTCAAGATTTTTGGTCAAGTTCAAGGTTTTGAATTCACATTCATCATTTGATCAAGGGTTGATCATGATTCTTCAAGAAAACTGTCAAATTATCAAAAGTGAAAAGTTGCCAAATTAGGGTTTCCTTAGGAGAAGTTAACTGAACTTTGACCAAGCATAACTTTCACATGCTTCATAATATTCTCCTAAACCAAGTCTCATTTTAAACGAAATTCAATTATCTACAACTTTATTTATATAATCTTAAGTCCAAAAAATGCTTCATTTGAGAGATATGGGACAATACATTATATGTCATTTCAAAAGTCAACAAAAAGACACTTTTTGTCAAGGCAACTTGGATTGAGATAAATTCTTCAAATGAAAAAATAATCAACATAGATATTGTATAGGACATATTGGGATTTCCAAAATTCAAAGATCACGTTCAAAATATGAAAATTGAAGGAGTTATAACCAGTGAAAGTTGAAAATTTTTGAGCAAATTCATGAAGTTCAAATTGAGAAAACTTGAAATTTTGGGCTATTGGGCTATTATTTTAATGACCAAACGTGTTATACACTTCATATGCACCTCAGATCTTACTCATGTACCCCTTGATCTTTTTATTTTAATTATTTTGATTTTATTCATTATTAATTCAAAATAAATAAGATAAAATACAAGGATTATGAATAAGAGTCCAAGCCCATGTTATGTTGACCTAATTCCATGCTATATATTCCCCTCAAATCATACATGAAGGACAACGAACCCTTATACCAAGAAGCTTGCCCAAAAATCTCAAATTTCTCAAGAAACCTAAAGCAACTCAAAAACCTACTTACAACTTCCTTCACTACCAATTAACCATCCTATTCACTCCCAAGAATATCAGAGGGTAAGATGAGATTGTTTGCAAAGATCTAAAGGGATCGAAACACCCCTGCATGCATCATTGTCCTATCATTATTTCATAAATTCCTATTTTTATTTTCTTGTTGTTTTGATTAAAGCTAATGTTATTAATGTGTTCCGGAGGTTCATTAGTGAAGGATTAGACCCTAGCATAAGTCCCGTGTTAATTGAATCGTAAAACACCATAACTACACTGATCCCATATATTTTTGTCATAGCTCTCAAACCAGTCTGTTTCAATCCAAAAGAACCACCCCATTGGATTCGTAAGGCTTGATATTAGGGGGTAGGGCCCGCCTAAATCTCTAATGTGTGCTGTTTTGTAGGAAAAAGGAATTTATTCGCTGGAGAAGACGACTGGAACTAGGGCTCCAGTGTCTCTCTGATCTATGTGTTTTGTTTAATATTAGTTTTATTTGTTTCAGTTAAAATAACGGATGCATTACCACCCCAGCGGTTGAAGCACGCGCCATAAGAAGTTATTATGCCAAGGCGTGGGTTCGACCCCAACCTTTTGACATTTTGATATTTTTTAATGATTTTATTTGTTTTGAAGATTGTAAAAACGTTGATTCCATTCCTTGTCACTAAGGCGCGCCAGCTTAGTGGTAAACGTGTTGGTTGGAATCGCTTAGGGCGTGGGTTCAACACCCACCCCAGCAAATTATGGTTTTTCCTCATAATTCTCTATTCTTTTACTCTTTTTTCTCTTCCTTTTCTTCCACTTCAAAAAACACCTTTAACAAACCCTAATTTAGGTTTTTTAGGTTTTTTCAATAACCTTTTTTTAATCAACCCTAATTAATTGTTTAGGTTTAATCAATCAATTTAGGTTTGTTTTAGGTTTCTTTCCACTAGTTAATCTCTTTTCTAATTAAAACCCAATTAGGATTTCCTTCTCCTTTCGCTTTCCTATTTTATATTTTCGCGTAGTTTATTATTCTCGCGTTTTTCCAATTATTGTAACTGCTTACATTTTATAATAGTAATTAGGTTTACTTTTCCGTATATTACTACTATTTTACTATTTACTTAATTTACCGCTTTCCTATTTTACTGTTACTATTAGTAATTAGGTCATGTATGAAAAGAAAAAAAAGTAGCAAGCCCTAATGTAAGATAAGCAATAATGGAATCACAACACACTTTGCACACTCACACCTCTAGGATAGCCTATCTTATTTCCTTTGGAATAAAACAATCATGTCCCTCGAACGTGAGGATGCTTTAGCAAAGTCCCTTCAAATAAAGATCATAGTCCCTCGATGACCCTTCGATGTTGCCATTCGATAAATGATCTAGTCCCTTAACGAAAATTGCTAAAAAGAAGGGTTACCTTAGAGTTTAGATCACATTTAAATTGCGTTAAATTGTTTGCTTTTTCTGCTTTATCTTTAATTGGGTTTCTTGGGTTTACTTTCTTGCAAAGGTCCTATACCCGGATCTGGGGACCTTAGGTAAGTAGCTATAGATCATGGAAATTATATGGTGTAGACCAATATGGTCGAAATGATGGCTATGTTAGTGCAAAACATTGGTTTGTGCTGGTGTACCTTGAGTCAGTCAAGGAGAACACTAGGCTGCCGCATGGTGTCATAAGAACTAACTGGCCTAACCTATCCATTAGAAGGTAGTGAGATGGCCGGTTTTGGTGCAGTCCAAAGCTGGTTGATACTCGATGCTACACTCATTGAGATTCGACTCTCGGGATATTTCGGTGGCAAGTTACTTGCACTACTGAAACAATGCCTGCGAGAAAGATCGATGATATGAGACTCCTAGAACCTGGTTACTATTTTTAGGACAGGTTGAGCCAACTAAACTTCAAGAAGTTACTTACCTACGGACCTCATGCAGGCCTCAAACCTAAAGTTCTTCTGTGCTTTGCTTGTGTTTGTTATCTGTTTAAACATGATATCATAATATTATAACATCATATCAAGGATCTAGGGGATTTATCTTTCTTCTTTGTTGCAGGGTCATGGCTTCTAATTGCAGAAATACTATCCGAATCAACTTTGAAAAGGTACCCTCAAAGCTTGGGGAATTAGTCTCAAAGGTTCCTGACAATTATCAATTCACCAAGAGACATGCTCATCTACTCAGTTTGGTTACTACCAGTTTCAAAGAGGACATGATGAGTGTTCTATTCCAGTTTTTTGATCTTAAACAACATTGTTTTACCTTCTAGGATTATCAGTTAGTGGCCATAACTGAAGAATTATCTAAGTTACTCGAAGTACCTATTCTTGATCAGATACTTTTCCACAGTCTAGAGCAAGTTCGAAAACCTGAAGACATTGCAGTAACCTTACATATGAAATGATTAGACATTGTATCTAATTGGGAAAAAAGGAATAGAGTCAAGGGTTTTATTCCTAAATTTCTAATAGAGAAGGCTCAGTGGTTTCTAGATGCCATGATTTTTTTGTGCTTTTGAGGACATTTTGGCTTTGCTGATTTATGGTCTAGTGCTTGGGATGGATTTTGAAGAGTTAGGTCTTATTTCGGGGTTTCTTATCCCTCAAAAGTTCAAGGTCCCTACTTTTTCAAAATATGATGGTGTGTCCTATCCAAAGCTTCATCTGCAGTCGAAGGTGGAATTTGAAGTGGAATGATTCAAGTGGCCATGTCTTCAAGTGTTGTAAAGAAGATGTTCAGAGGTAAGAAGGAGATAAATGTTATTTATGGCCAGAAGGGTCGTACTAGAACTAACCGTAATCAGTATGTAGGAGATGTGTTAATTTCTAATCCAGCACTTGTTCAACAACATCAGCAAAATAATTAGCGTAGATCAGACACACCTAGAAGGCGGTTTACGAAAATCAGCATGCAACTGTCTCAAGCATTACAACATTTACTGAAAGCGGAACTGATTATGTTAAGGGATCCTCCTCAAAATCTCAACACCTCCTATGCTCGATACAATCCAAATGTGAAGTGTGCTTATCATTCCAATAGCCCTGGGCACGACACCAATAACTGTTGGGCCTTGAAAACAAAATTCAAGACATGATTGACAACAAAGAGATTGATTTCGATCCTTCTGAGACCCCGAATGTAATTAATGTACCTATGTCGAAGCATGACAAATACATAAGTTCTATTGATGATGTCCTTTATGTTTCTACTGTTAGTGAATTGGTTACTCCCTTCCCAATTATCAAGAAGAATCTGTTGCAGGCCGATTTATTTCGAGGCTGTATTGAAAGATGTTATTGTTGCGCAACCCAACCAAATGACTGCAAGTTGCTGGAAGAAGGCATTCAGCGCCTAATGAACAATCACATAATTATGTCTACTGAGAATATGTTTCAAGACTTATCTATAATATTTGGCACTCCTATCAGGATCACTTCCAAGGGTCTTGTAGAGATCACTTCCAATCCAAAAAGTTGCTCCTTTAATAATCACCACACCTGGACCAATTCCATATTCTTTGGATAAAGCTATCCCTTGGAATTATGGATCTGACGTCTACTACCATGGAGTCAAACAAGAACTACTGATTACTGTGAATGAAGGTATTAAAGTTATTGATCCCGACATTGACAATATTGCTGGGACCATCAAGGTTACTAGAAGCGGAAGGTTTTTCTCTCCAGAAATCTCTCCAAAGACTATCATCACACCTATTCACTTACTGAGGCTCGGTGTAAAGCGTAAATGACGGAGCCTGCACAGACGGAGGCACCTAAAGAAGTCACCACTGATGATACTTCCAGGAAAGAGTTGGAGGAGGTATTGAATATTATCCATAAAAGTGATTACAAGATTGTCAAAGAATTGGGAAATACCCCATATAGGATCTCTGTGTTATCCCTGTTACTTTGTTTTGAAGCCCATGCACAAGCTTTAGTGAAATTCTTGAAGTTCGCTCACGTGCCACAAGAGATTTCCGTCGATCAATTTGGAAGTTATGTTTCTAGCCTAACCACTGATAATGGGCTAGGTTTTTCTGATGCCGACATAACCCCCGAAGGAAGGAACCACAACAAAGGCATGTATGTCTCCATTGAATGCAGGGGTACTACTTTAGCTCATGTATTGGTTGATATAGGTTCCTCGCTGAATGTCTTACCAAAGGGTGCTCATGACAAATTTGGTTGTGAAGGGGTTTTTCTTAAACCCAGTGATATCATAGTCCGAGCCTTTGACGGTTCAAAGAGGATGGTACACGGAGAATTGGATATTTCGATTAAAGTAGGTTCGCAATTCTTTGAATCTACCTTCTATGTGATGGATATCCAACCGACTTATTCTTGTTTACTGGGACACCCCTGGATCAATGGAGCAGGCGCGGTTACCTCAACCCTGCAACAGAAGCTGAAGTATCCTGTAAGAGGAAACATTGTCACCTTCTGCAGTGAAGAAGAATATATGGTTAGTCACCTGAACTCATTCAAATATGTTGAGATGGACGGCGAATTCATCGAGACTCCATGTAAGAATTTTGAAGTTATCCCTTCAACCGCTACTAAAGACGTTTTTTCTATCCCAAAGATTACCAGGGTTCCACCCATAATGGTTTCTTTGATGGATAATAGAGTTGTCGTAGAAGAAGGTGGTTGTACTACTCGGGGTCAGCTTCCTAACATTTCTTATAAATCTGACGATGTTGGTTTGGGTTTCACAGTAGAGGATTAGAAGATTTACCGTCATGCTCGGGCTGGAAGACCACCATTCCCATAGAAACAATGGAGTCAATGTTATAGAAGATGCTAACAATGACTATGACCTTGATAGCTGGATCTTTTCGACCATCGGCAATGGACTAAACAACTGGAAGGCTCAAGACATTATCTCGATCTCCTTTAGTCAGGAGTAATAACTACTTTTTGTTTTATTGCTTTCAAAGTTTTGGTTATGTAACTTGTTTAAACAATGACTTTAAGCCTCGTGCCTTACCCGGGTCACAATGGTCCACTTGTTAAGGGTTGTTATTTCAGAAACATATCTTCATTTAATAAAGCATTGGACGTTTTACATTCAAATTTTGTGCTATTTCCCTTTCTTTTATTTTTATCACTTTCAAATAGCTATTTGTTACGCACCCACACAATAAATTGTAGATCCACATCCACTTTGGATCCCGTTGATAACGATTCTGCTATTGGCGATTATGACTTTGAAAATCTGATCTACCAAGCCGAGGACGAAGGTGAGGAACATTGTGAAATACCTAGAGAACTTGCCAGACTGTTAGTGCAAGACGAAAATGCTATTCAACCGCATGAAGAGCCAATTGAGGTCGTAAACTTGGGTACTAACACAGACAGGAAATAAGTCACGATAGGGGCTAAGATATAAGGAAGTATCAAGAACAGGTTAATTCAGATGCTACACGACTATGTTGAGATATTTTCTTGGTCGTACAAAGACATTCCATGGCTCGATACTGACATCGTGGTTCACCTTCTTCCAATGAAAGAGGGGGGTTTTCTCCGATAAAGCAAAAAGTTTTTCGCATGCGTCCCGAGATGTCAGAGAAGATCAAGGTCGATGTTATGAAGCAATTCAACATAGGTTTCATAGCAGTTACATCATATCCTCAATGGGTTGCAAATGTGGTCTCGGAACCAAAGAAAGATGGCAAAGTTCGTATGTGTGTAGACTACAGGGATCTGAATAGGGAAAGCCCCAAAAATGACTTTCTGCTTCCACATATTGATGTTCTGGTTGACAACACCGCTCAGCATAACATTTTCTCCTTCATGGATGGTTTCTCGGGTTACAATTAGATATAGATGGAACTTGAAGACATGGAGAAAACGACCTTCGTAACACAGTGGTGAACTTTCTGTTACAAGGTTATGCCTTTCGATTTGAAGATCGCCAGTGCAACATATTAGTGTTGCATGGTAGCTTTATTCCATGACATGATTCATCATGAGATAGAGGTCTACGTCGATAACATGATAGCCATTCAACAAATGTCAGTCCCCCATACTGAGAAAGAAGTCAGAGGTTTCTTAGGACGACTGAATTACATTTCTCGATTTATTTCTCATTTGACTACTACTTGTGAGTTGATCTTCAAGTTTCTGAAGAAAGACTAGGTAGTAAAGTGGAATGATGATTTCCATATAGCCTTTGACAAAATCAAGGAATACCTCCAAAAAGCTCCGATTATGATACCACCAGTTGAAGGAAGACCTTTAATCATGTACCTAACATTGTTAGAGAACTCAATAGGGTGTGTACAGGGCCAACATGACGAGTTTGATCGAAAAGAGAATGCAATATACTACCTTAGAAAAAGTTTTATCGACTATAAAACAAGATACTCACTGCTCAAGAAAACTTGATGCGCTTTGGCATGGGCTTCTCGACGACTAAGACAATATATGTTGACCCATACTACTTTGTTTATCTCTAAAATGGATCCCATCAAATACATATTCGAGAAACTAGATCTCTCCGAAAGGATAGCCCTATGAAAAATATTCTTAATAGAATACTACATTCCGTACACCATTCAGAAGGCAATCAAAGTGTGATACAGTGGCAGAACCGACTGTTAATACTGGTTTGCATTTTGTGTTTTTCGTTCGCAAAATGTCGCGGTAAGCAAGAGTCGCCACCGACTTTTATTTCATCCAATCATGGAAAAGGAAAAAGAATAGACAAACCTTTTTTCGAGATATTCTGAGTACGGGGGGTAGATTATAGAAAGGGAAGGTGTTATCACCCTTTCTATCTGTAGTTATCTATGGGCTCTTAGGTACTTGCTCATTTTTCAAATTGCTTGTGTGTGTTTGTCTTGAAAATGTTTTACTTCGTGATAACCCTTGTATCAGTCCTCAAGGATGTGATGAAGTTGTTTTGAAAATTGGTTTTGAAAAGTGTTTGTGTGAAAAGTTTTCATTGAGCAAGTACTTAAGATTCTACCTACTCGAAAAAAAGGTTGTTTGTTCTATTTCTTTTAGACAGCGCTATCCTACTATTAAGGAGTAGGTAGCATCGTCGTTGGAGTTGTAAGGGACATTCGAAAGGGACGAGTACAATCACAAAAGCAATAGTTAGAAAACTTTAGTAGTAACCCTAGAGCCTTAAGATCTTTTAGAGGCAACATTTCCTAGGCAACATTCGAATGGGACAATTTGATATTTTTAGACTGGAGGGCAACCACTAAAATCTCCTATGCTTAATAATTGTTTACCGAAGGCAACCGAAGTGAGGTAAACCCTAGGGGTGAATATGTGCATATGAGTTGTTTCAGTTATTTAATCTTTGCACATTAGGTGATCTACTGTTTTAAATTTCCAGACACTCTTGCCATACAGTCCTATTAGCATACATCTAGACAGTTAAATATTTGCAGGAATTAAAAATGCGAGAAGATAAACCTATCTATTACAAGGCTTCGGGGAATTGGGATTACATAACCAAAACTTGGGGGAGAATATTAATGCGAAATAGTAAACTAATTGAGTATTACAAACTCGAAGCAGTTACAAAATTAATCAAAAAATAATGTGCGCGATAAAATTAAACACGAGAATTAGGGTTTTGACCCTTGACTACCTAATTGGATTAATTAAAGAAAGAATCATTTTCTATTATTTTTTATTTAAGGAAATAAGGAATAAAATTAAATTGCACAAATGTTCTAATTACTAATTAATTTTAATTTATTGAAAATAATTAAACTAACGAAGAAAAGATAATTAACCTATTTTTGTGTTTTTTTATTTGAAAAGAAAATAATTAAATCAAGAATTTAAACCTAATTTTCTAATTGATTTTAATGGTGAGCAGAGGAATTAAATCGCCCTAAATTACATTAATTTATTTAATTAACAAAAATTAAATTTAGTAATAAAAACCCTAATTCTAATTTTTGTGACTTTTTGATTTTATGATTTAATTAAAAATGATTTTTTTAAAACAAATAAATTAATAAACTAAAAAAAATAAAGAAAATTGAAATAATAAAAAAAAAAGAGATTGGGCCTGTTGTTGTTGGCAATTTGGAGGGTGTCAAATGCAATTTGCAAAGCCCAATGCTGCTGAGCCCAAATCCATGCGCCAAATCCAGTGTTGCTGCTTTCTAGGGGTCTACCATGTGATGCATTTTGCAGGGCGTCAGATCTAGGTTGGAGATGATCCAATGGCTGGATCTGGGGAGCGTATGATGGACATCTGGCAAGGGAGCGCATAGGATCTGGAATAACAAATTGAGAAAATACAAAATGCACACGCTTGGGATCGAACCTAGGACGTTTGCATTGCATACTTTGAGCCTTACCATCTGCGCTGGAATTATTAGTTGTAAATATAATAAACAAATAAAAACAAAAGCCAAATCAAGTGTCCTGCTGTAGCAGTAGAAATGTTCAAGACTAAGCCATTGGATTTACTAGACTTTATACAAATCAAAATCAAAATCGCCACAGCGCTTTATTGTTTCCAAAGGAATGGGAAAAGAGCGAATAACACAAAACAGGGGGAAAGATTCAAGGTAAGGGGGTTGGTTATGCAACGGGAAGGTATTAGCACCCTAAACATATATGGTACTCCGCATGAACCTCTTTGTAAAATCTGTATATTTTGGCTATAAAATTGTATTATATATAAAATGGATTGTGGAGGTGAGAAAAGAAATATATTTTTTATGATTTTTGCACCCGTCGCGGTTGCGAACCTTTAGTGCCTATGTACCACCTTTCGTGCAATAGGGGATCAGGATACACGCAATTCCTCTTTTAAAAATTTGAAACACAAGTGTGTTAGTTGATTTTAAGAGTTAAGACATCATTGTCATTGTCCTTGTGGAAAACATACTTACTACCCACAATCATGAGAAAGGAGAATTTGCATCATCTCAAAGTGGAGGATATGGCTTGGATTTTAAAATCAACAATGCCTTACTCAACACCCAAGTGGAAAATATCTCACTTCACTACATATTGTAGAAGTATAGTTGTTTGCATCACTACAAGGATTGACAAGAGTCTAACCTTTTGAGAAAAGTTTAAAGATAAAAACCAAAGTGGAAAAATGGTTTGAAATGATATTAATTGACTTTTAGTCTTCTCACCAAAATGTCAAGGTATTATTAAATTGATTGGAGTTCATTTATGAAAACATTTTGAAAATACATGGACCTAAGTCCAAGTTTATTATGAAAGTGGTTTAAGTTTCCAAACAAGAAGAGTTTCAAAAAGAGGGAGAAGATTTTTGAAATTAAAGAAGATGGGAGGAGAAGAAGAGACTATCCTAAAGCATAAGGTAAAAGCTAAGGATACGAACCATCTAACCAACAAGAAGCCAAAACTTGACATTATGAGCCAAGATAGAATTCCCATTCTTTGGATTGAAACCAAGCAAGAAAAGATACTAGACCTCTTTATGTGTATTAAGTCATCACAAAAATTGGGCAGAGTAACGGCCGTATACGGGTGAATTCCAGATTACAAACAAAGGATGTAATCACAAAAACCTGCACACAAAAACAAACAAGCAACCCAATGTCTTGAGGTAAACCTCAAGAGCTCCAGACAAAATAATCAGATAAGATCATAAGGACTCCAAGATAGGCGAAGGTTTCTAATCTTAAGTCCAGGCAAAGGTCCCATGCTCCATAATGCCAATGATAGTAACCAAATAGTATAAGTATCATTAAGGGTTTTTTAAGGTTTATGTTGATTATTAAGTATCTTAGGAAAAGAAAATGAAAAGCTCAAGTGAGCAAAGTAAAAATGGCAAGAAGATAAATGCTCAAATGAGCAAAGATAAAAATGGAATGAAATGAAAAATGCTAAAAAATAAATAGTACATAAAGCATAAAAGAAAAAAGGCATAAAATAAACAAGATAATAATTAGTGGTTAGTTGGATGACCATCTTGAAACTTGAATTTGGAACTCATTAGAGGATTGGTAGAACCAAAGCCTCCACATAACAAGTTGCATTTGCTTTTTGTCAAGTATATCATCCATTTGGAATTCTCATAAGTACCATTTAATGATCAATGATGTTTAAGTGATCCACGTTGACTAAAATTATTTTAGATCCATTAGAGGATTGGTAGAACCAAAGCCTCCACACAATGAATTTCAAGGTTATTGGATCAAAGAGATCAAATTAGCATACTTGGGCTTGCAATCATAAGTTTGGGCCACAAATGATCATTTATTCGAATCGGGACAAAATTTAGCGTTATGCTAAGCAATCGTAAGTGGACTTGTATAGAAGTTGCACCTATTTTGAGGCCGATCAATAGTAATCTATGCACCATTTGTTTTGAGACATGATATAGAGATCATGCTCCAACAACATTTAGTGCAATGAGAAGGGGATGAGATGAATGAGAATTAGGGTAAAAAGAGAATTCACATTTGAATTAATATTTAATCAAACTATTATTAAAATCATTCATCCATTTTTTGTGGAGTTAAACTAAACACCATGGATTCAACGATGTTAATAAAGCCAAGATCAAAAAATCAACCCAAGACAGCCAGAAAATAATCACAAAATAATAATATATTTAATATATAAATTAAGAGGTTTAAAAATGTTTAAAAATGGAAAATAATGAGGGAAATATCAATTATATTCAAATTAATCAAGAAATGAAAAATAAGACTATAGAAAAATTAGAAAAGAGGCCAAGTAATTTTATAAAAATTTTGGTAATTTTTAAAAGTCAGAAACAATTTTTAAAAATTAAAATAAATGGGTAAAATAAACAAAAATAGTAAAAAAATAGTAAAGTCAGAAACAAAAATAAAATAAGATCACCAATATTTATCACAATATCATTGGATCATTCCATAATTTTTTCATAATTTAAAAATGTATAAAAGTATTTTTAAACATTTTAAACAAATCAAATAAGTGTAAAATTCATAAAAAATACCAAAACACAATTAAATTGTGAAAAAATAAAAAACTGAAAGAGAATAATCAAAAATATTTTTCATAATTTTTTCAGATTTTTTGGACTAAAAATGAATTTTTTATGATTTTTTGAAATTTTAAAACAATTAAAATATAAAAAGCAGAATCATGATCTGGCGCGCTGTGCATATCATGATCTTTAATGAATAATGTACAGAATCAATAATAAATCAGATTTTTGAAAAACACAAATGGCACGCCATCATTGGTTGGAAGATGACACGTAGGTCATCTTCAACCTCCAGCCAACGTGATTTGCATGTCTCTCAAACTGTAAAATCAGAAGCTCAGACCTATGTCAATCGCTTCATCTCTTCAAGACGAAAACAATCACACCCTCGCGCCAAATTTATATAAACTGTAGCTCAAGCAATTTGGAAGGAAAGTTTTGAAAAGGGGCTTGAAAATTCATGGTCAAAACGAGTTTCCAGATGAAAGTAAGTGTTCCGACTAGAACCAGGGCAATGAGAGCAACACAATGATATCAAAGTTTTGAAGAACTGATGAAGGAATCTACCTATTTAAGTTGAGTTGCAGAGCTCTGAAACTAGACTTTTATGGAACAATATATGGCACGATTCTTGAATGTAATTATATGGTTAGCTTCAGGGAAGATTAAGGAAGGTGAATTGAGAGAAAAAATGGATTGAAAAAGGCTGGAGAATAGATTTAGAAGTTCTTGAATTCTGGGTTGTGAAGCAAGTTTGGCAGGGTGATTCTGGCTATCTAAGCTTGGGAAATTGAATGGGGAATGACCCTCTATTTATAGGGAAGCAAATGGGATCAAAAGGAATAGCAAATAATGCATTTTCGAGGGAATTCGTGTGGGTTTTCATCATGAAGGAAGTGTGACTCAAACTTGATCAAAACTCATCCAAATCGTGCGTTTCATGATACTAATCACTTTTGGCAAGTTGCTAAACATGATTAAAACCAAAAACGTGTGGAAATCTTGTGATTAGAAGTCAAAACAAAGATTTCAAAATCCTGACTTTGTGAAAAATTCAGTTTCAAACTACCCAATTCAAATCCATGGCATTTCCACCTCAATGGGTCTTAGGGCATAATTCTTGATGCTTTGGAAAGATGAGGTTGCAAGATTTGAAATGGAAAAAGAATGGAATCAAATGGATGCCTGAGATGAAAATTACATGGAGCCAAAGTTGAAGAAAAAGAGTTGACTTTCCATACTTAGAAATATTTCAAATTCTTCTTCAAAAATGACCTATAATCTTTTGTACCCAAACATGGCCTTACACTTAGAATTTGCTCTTGACCAAAAAAGATGGACTGAAGTAGACCTCTTGAATGACATTTTGAAATTTGAACCACCCAAAATCTCCAAAAGTTGAGCAAGTTATGACTTGTTGAAGTTGGCCAAAAATCATGAAATGACCTATAATCTTTCGCATTCTTAGATCATCATGGAAAAAAGTACATAAAAGAATGGACAAAAGTATACATCTTCAAGATCATCATGGAAAAAGAATGGACTCAAGGTGATAAAAATTGACCAAGTTATGACCATTTGAAGTCACATATGGAAAATTGTGGATTCATCTGGATGACCTGTAATCTTTCTTCTTCACCAAGTTCCTTCCACATGAAAACTCTTTGGAACTGTTGAAGTTATTTGTATGTAACTCTTTGAAGAGAAAGATGTATTTTGAATAATTCAAAAATACCAAAAGGTGAGAAAGATATTCTCCATTGAAGTTCAAAACCCTAGCCTCTAGATCAAGAGAATGCTTTGAGGAACTTTGACAAGTTTGAACAAACTTCTTGTGCCAATATTCTTTCTTTGTGAATAGAAGTTATTGAGGATGATATTGAGGACTCATAGCCACCAAAACCACTTCCATATCTTGAAATTTAAGATAAATATGCTCTTGTGACCAATAGGAACAAGACCTTGTCCAATCATGACAACTTCTTCACTCAACCCCTTGTACTTTTGAATTAATTTTGATAACTTTGAAATATGTTGAACCAAAATAAGCCTTGTCATTCCATTTCATCCAAAACCACTCCAATAGTGAAGTTTGAACTCCTCAAGCTATGTTGACTAGGGCACAGAAATAAACTCATGAACCCATGAAGCAACTTGCTAAACCTCATAGCCTTTACCTACATTATTAACAAGTAAGGCAAACCAACATTGCATTTTATTAATAAAAGAAAAATTAAAGCAAAATATTCATGATCACAAAAGAAAACAAGTCAAGGTGCTTGGTAACTCCTCAAAAAGAGCAAATCTAAATGATAGGGAGAAGAACCAAAAGTCCTAATGTGATCTTGTTGTGATTGAATCAACATGGTATGATGAAGGGATCTTAGGGAAAAAAATTGGGGTACAACAACTGCCCTTATTTAAGTTTCTTCTATCCGAAGATACGAAGGTTAAAAATCTTCGTGTCGACGTGATCGAAGATACTTAAATATAAAAGAAACCCTATTTTTGGCCCTAGGATGCCATGCAAATGCTTATGCATATGAATGCATATGAGCAGTACCAAAGAGACGCAAAGTATCATTGAGGATGCACCAAAAATGAAGGAACAAAGGAGCAACCCCACCAGGAAAATGAATCACTGGTGAACCAAAAGAACTGAATCAGAGAGGAAGATAACAAGCATCGACGTTCATTGCTGATGTCCTACCAATATTCACAGAAAGTAGAAAGAGAAAATATATCAAATCACTTCCATTTACTAACGATGAACTATCAACATTCACTGTAGATAGCAAAAAGATAATAAACACCGACGGTCACTGCCAATGTCCTACCAACGTTCACTAAAGGTAGAAAGAGAATGCATATCATATCATCGTTGTTCACTGACGATGAACTATCAACGCTCACTGAAGATAGAAAAAGATAAACAAACACCGACGTTCACTGCCGATGTACTACCAATGTTCACTGAAGGTAGAAAGATAAAATATATCATATCACTGCCGTTCACTGATGATGAACTATCAACGTTCACTGAAGATAGCAAAAAGATAACAAAAACCGATGTTCACTACCAATGTACTACCAACATTCATTGAAGGTAGAAAGAGAGAAGAATAACAACACCGACGTTCACTACCGATGTACTACCAACGTTCGCTGAAGGTAGAAAGAGAAAATATATCATATCACCTCCGTTCACTGATGATGAACTATCAACATTCACTGAAATAGCAAAAAGGTAAAAAACACCGATGTTCACTGCCGATGTACTACCAACATTCACTGAAGGTAGCAAAAAGATAACAAACACCGACGTTCACTGCCGATGTACTACCAACATTCACTGAAGGTAGAAAGATAAAATATATCATATCACCGCCGTTCACTGACGATGAACTATCAACGTTCACTGAAGATAGAAAAAAGATAACAAACACCGACATTCACTGCCGATGTACTACCAACGTTCACTGAAGATAGCAAAAAGATAACAAACACCGACGCTCACTGTCGATGTACTACCAACGTTCACTAAAAGTAAAAAGAGAAAAGAATAACAACACCAACATTCACTGACGATGAACTACCAAAGTTCACTGAAGGTAGAAAGAGAAAATAATCAAGTTATACCAAAATTCTGGCGTTTCACCTAGAACGGGTCTCAACTTCTTATTTAACCAAGGAAATATGCTTGGAAAAGATCAAACATAAGATGTCTTAAATAACGAGACATGTTACTCATTGTCATGGGGAATTGCAAAGAGAAATGACTTTCTGGGGATAGAAATATGACTTCCCGGGGAAATGCCACAATATTCCTGCTAAGGAGGTAAAGTCTTCCGGTGCAAAATAAATGCATAAACCAAAAATCAAAGTTATCAGAAATCCAAAGTAAATAATGTTATCATGCAACCACAAATCCAATTCAGAAATAAACTGGAGCAAGACGACCAATGCAGATACATCCTTGGAGAAATAAACTCAAGAGGGAAAACCAAACTCAACTAAACAGAGAGTGTTGCAGGAAGATCAGAACATAATGACAATGAACGATGGTTTTTAGCCATGCATGATGTATGTATGAATGTATGAGTACTATTGTGCATATGCTGGTAAAAGGATACATAATAAGTACAAACAAACAAAACCGCCTCGGGTACTAACAATATCAGGCTAAATTTCAACCAGAAATATTATTCCAAGAAAGGTAAAACCAACTGTGGAAACCAAACCCATTGCCTGCCTTAACTTCACTAAGGAGAAACATAATCCGGAGGTAGCCAGATCAAACAGATACCGGGATAAAACATCCTTCTTCCAGCTTCATCGGAGAAACAATTTTCCCAAAAGTAACATGCCTACTAGAGCTTGCAAGACCAGCCTCAAATAAAGCAGACCGACACCGGAATAACCAAACCTCACTGGGGAATTCAATCCTTCCTCCCGGGAGGAAAACATGTGGATTGAAACTTTACATCATGAAAACTTAATCCAAAAAAAGATGCTATGGGATAGCCTCATTAGGAATCAAGAAGTCAACATTAGTGCCAATACTGCAAAAAGAGCGACATTTCAGCACACCAAGGGAATAAAGCCTTTCATCAAATGAAGGAAGACTTCGCTGGGGAATCTGGGACGGAGGCTTCTGACCACGCAAACCCAAAAAGTGAACCAAGACCTGACTGGGGATAATGGGATCACAAAACCAATATTGTACCTTGCACCCACTGGTATCATCTTTAACTATCTGAGAAACACACAAAGATTGCACACATACCAGCAAAATGACCTGAGAAAACTTTCATGAAGGGAGTAAATCTTCTTAGAACAACCGGAGTTTGTTCATTCTTGGGATCACCATTTTTGTTGTCATTGTTTCATCACAAATACCAAAGTAAATTGAATTGTAAAGATCTCTTTTTTTTTTAAAAGTCAATTTTGCTTTTTAACCTTTTTGCTTTAAAAGTTATTATCAGTAATAAATGGAGTCTTTGCAAGCTAAATAAAAATAAGAACATAAAGAATTGGGCAAAAAGCTCGAATTTCATTAATAGAATGGTAGTCTGCGAATGGCGAGACTCCATGGATGATTACAAAGTTTGGGAGATGGTAATTCATAATGGAAAAGATACATTGAGATACAATGACCACTATCCTCTCTAAAAACTTTTGAAATCCTGAGCAGCAGCTTTTGTTGAAGTATGATGAGGATCCGAGAAGATTGTTGCTTCAACGATCAAGTCTTGTCTGACATAGTTACTTGCCAAGAAAATCCCTAACTTTTGCCTAAGTTGCCCTTGCGGGTTTTCAACTTAGCGGGAAATTTATTCTGTTTATGTCTCTAATTTTTGCCTAGACGGCCCTTTCGGGTTTTCGGCCTACCGAGACGCTCCTTTTTGCCTAAGCCTCCCTTTCGGGTTTTAAACTTAGGGAGTTGTTCTTTTATTTCTTTAGGTGAAGTATTTCTTGACTGCATCAGCATTCATGGGACGTGGGAACTCCTCGCCATCCATAATTTCAAGAATTAATGCACCACCAGAGAAGGCTTTCTTGACAACATACGGGCCTTTAAAATTGGGAGTCCACTTGCCCCTAGAATCAGTGTTGAAAGACATGATCTTCCGGAGCACGGGGTCGCCTTCTCTGAATTCAAGAGGTTTCACCTTTTTATCAAATGCTTTCTTCATTATTTTCTGATATAACTTCCCATGACATAGGGCTATCATTCTCTTCTCTTCAATCAAGTTCAATTGTCAAACCTGTTCTGGACCCATTCAGCCTCTGTCAACTTGGCTTCCATTATCACACGCAACGAGGGAATCTTTACCTCGACCGAGAGTACAGTTGCCATTCCATACACTAGGGAGGACGGGGTTGCTCTTGTTGAAGTGCGAACAAATGTTCGATATCCATGCAGAGCAAAAGGGAGCATTTCATGCCAATCCTTATAAGTGATAACCATTTTCTGGATAATTCTCTTGATATTCTTATTAGCAGCTTCAACAGCCCCATTCATCTTTGGCCTGTATGGAGATGAATTGTGATGAACAATCTTGAATTCTTCACACAGTTTTGTCATCATCTTGTTTTTCAAATTCGAGCCATTGTCAGTGATGGTTCTTCTCGGCACACCATACCGGCATATAAGATTATTTTTTATGAAACGCACAACTACCTATTTGGTAACATTGGCATATGAAGCAGCCTCTACCCATTTGGTAAAGTAGTCAATTGCTACCAAGATAAAACGGTTCCCATTCGAAGCATTGAGTTCTATCATCCCGATCATGTAAATACCCCACACAGAGAAAGGCCATGGAGAGGAAATCACATTGAGAAGTGTCAGAGGCACATGGAACTTATCTGCATAAATATGGCATTTATGGCACTTCTTTGCAAATTTGTAAAGTCAGATTCCATTATCAACCAATAGTAACCTGCCCTTAGCATCTTTCTAGCCATCGATTGTACATTAGCATGAGTGCCAAATGAACATTCATGAATCTCATGCATCAACATGTCTGCTTCGTGTCTATCCACGCATCTGAGCAAGACCATGTCATAATTTCTCTTGTATAACACACTTTCACTGAGGAAGAAACTGCCTGCCAATCTTCTCATGTCTTTCTATCTTTCCTCGATGCACCAACTGGGTATTCCTGAGTCTGAATAAAATGCTTGATATCATAGTACCAAGGTTTTTCATATGCTACCTCCTCTGTCGTAAAAACATGAGCGGGCCTATCAAGTCGTCAAACTGTAATTCGGGGTATATCATTCCAAGTATTCACTTGGTACATGGAGGCCAAAGTTTCCAGAGCATCCGCCATCTGATTTTCATCTCTAGAAATGTGATGGAATTCAAATTTATTGAAGAAGGGTAATAATATTCTAGCATAATCTTTGTAAGGGATCAAGTCAGGGTGGTGAGTATCCCATTTTCCTTTAATCTGATTTATTACCAAGGTTGAATCACCATACACATCCAGAATTTTGATTATGAGATCAATAGCTTCTTCAAGACCCATTATGCAAGCCTCATATTCTGCCGTATTATTGGTGCAATTAAATGTTAACCTTGCAGTAAAAGGAATATGTGATCCATGAGGAGTGACAATCACATCACCAATTCCTTTACCATAAGCATTCATAGCTCCATCAAATATCATACTCCAACGAGATTTAGGGTCAGGGCACTCCTCAGGTAATGGTTCATCACAATCTTTCACTTTTAGGAACATCACGTCCTCATCAGGGAATTCATATTTTGTAGACTGATGATCTTCCATCGGCTAGTGAGCAAGGTAATCTACCAACACACTACTTTTAATAGCCTTTTGAGCGCGATACTCCATATCATATTCAGATAACAACATCTCCCAACGGGCAATTCTCCCAGCAGGAAATTCTCCAAATAAGAGCAGGCTTTTCAAAAATATACTTGATTGGATCCATTTTGGAGATCAACCAAGTGGTATGATTTAACATATACTTCTGCAAACGCTTTTCCGCCCAGGCCAAGGCATAACATGTCTTTTCTAGTATGGAATACCGCGACTCACAATCAATGAAATTTTTGCTGAGATAATAAATGGAGAATTCTTTCTTCCCTGTTTCATCTCGTTGTCCCAGAATACAACCCATGGATTTATCTAACACTATCAGATACATAATCAACGGTCTTCCTTCTACAGGAGGGAGCAAGATAGGAGGTTCAAGCAGATATTCTTTAATACTGTCAAATGCCCTTTGGCATTCATCCGTCCACACACAACCCTGATCTTTCTTTAACAACTTAAAGATCGGTTGACATGTTGCAGTCATGTGGGAAATAAATATGGAAATATAATTCAAACGCCCGAGGAAACCCCTGACTTGCTTTTCAGTTTTTGGTGCTGGCATTTCTTGAATTGCTTTGACTTTATCAGGGTCAACTTCAATTCCTTTCTGAATAACGATGAAATCCAACAATTTCCCCGATCTAACACCGAAGGTGCATTTATTTGGATTCAAGCGGAGACGATATTTCCTCAAACGCTGAAACAACTTCAACAAATCTTCTATATGCCCTTCTTCAGTTTGGGATTTGGATATCATATCATCAACATATACTTCAATTTATTTTTGCATCAAATCATGGAATAAGGTTGTCATAGCCCTCTGGTACATTGCACCAGTGTTCTTCAACCCGAAGGGTATCACTCTGTAACAGAATGTTCCCCAGGGTGTGTTAAATTTTGTTTTTTCCATGTCCTCTAGAGCCATTCTTATTTGATTATACTCGGAAAATCCGTCCATGAACGAGAATACTTTAAATTTTGCTGTGCTATCCACTAACATGTCAATGTGTGGCAATGGAAAATCATCTTTTGGACTAGCTTTATTTAGATCTCTGTAATCTACGCACATGCAGACTTTTCCGTCTTTTTTCGGTACTGGGACAATATTAGCAATCCATTGAGGATACACTGACGTCACAAGAAAACCAGCATTAATCTACTTTAGGACCTCCTCTTTGATCTTTAGTGACATATCCGGGTGGGTTCTTCTCAACTTTTGTTTAACTGGCGGACACTCTGGCTTCAACGGCAAACGATGCTCGACAATGTCTGTATCTAGACCAAGAATATCTTGATAAGACCAAGCAAAAATATCCACATAGTCTTTCAAAAGCTCAATCAACCCTCTCTTTACATCAGAATGCAACGATGCTCCAATCTTAACTTCCTTCGGATCTTCTTCTGAACCCAATTTAATCACTTCCAAAGGCTCCTTATATGGATGAATGGTATTTTCCTCGTGCTCAAGCAACCGTGAGACCTCTTCTGGAATCTCATCATAATCTTCTTCTTCAGCCCCAAACACAGGATAATCAAAGTTGGGAGAGGGTGCAGGGTCATTGTATTCAACGGGTTTTTTAATTAATATGCACATGTGATTTATGATTTCTTTTAGAAACTGACACATATAACAAGTGATCATGCAGATTAATTTTCAGTTATTATTTATTTCGAAAGGTTTTTTTTTATTACCATTTCCCAAAAAAAAAAGCAGAAAAGAAAAGACATAATTTTGGAAGCAAAGACAACTTTTATTAATGATCTTAAAAGTTATAGCAAACAGATAAGCCCTACAACATTAATACTTCCACCTTGGGCAGAGTGAAAGCTTTTCAAAAGAAAGAAAGAGATTAACACAACAAATTACTTTGAAATATGTATGCAAGAAGGAACATCAATGGTGACCTAGTTCTGAACTCGAACCCCATGCGTCACATAATTCGGTACTTCCTGCTCTTCTTCATCCTCTTTAACAACATTAATTCCATAACCAATTGGATGGAGGTAGCCTCTGCTGCGGAAAACATCATGATAACTGTTCACAGAAGACTTTGACTTCAAATTTTCACCTTTTCCATTCCTCGAAGAGAAACCCAAACCAGCTCTATTTTTGTTCACGGGTGGATCCACAAGTCGTCCCCATACTGCATTATGACCATTGCGCAAAACTAGTTGCGCGTCCTTTAGGGAAACCACCTAATTCTCATTACTCCTTATGTTGTCAATAGATAGAGCTTGGAACTAGGTTTCAACAGCAGCCTCATCTGCTTCTACAATACTGAAAGAGGATAGATGGGATATCAACAACGCCTGCTCCCCACTTATGATCACTACCTTCCTTTCACGCATAAACTTTAGCTTTTGATGCAGAGTTGAAGTGACATCCCCTGCTTCGTGTATCCATGGCCGTTCTAGCAAACAGCTATATACGGGAATAATGTCCATGACCTGGAAGGTTATCAGGAACAAATGTGGTCCTATATGGATGGGCAAGTCCACTTCACCGATGACAAATTTCCTCTACCCATCAAAAGCCTTCACAATGATGCCACTCGAGCGCATAGGTGTTCCATGATACTTTAACTTCATGAGGGTACTCCTCGGTATAACATTCAACGCGGATCCGTTATCAATTAGCACATTGGATAGCGAGTCATTCTTGCAGTTCATAGATATGTGGAGGTCCAGGTTGTGATTCCTCCCTTCATCTGGTAACTCATCATCACAGAAACTCAAGTTGTTACATGATGTAATGTTTCTAATTACGCTGCAGAATTGATCTAACGACATGTCATTCTCCACAAAACTTGGTCTAGTACTCTCATCAGTGATTCTCTATGAGCGGAGGAATTCATCAATAAAGCTAGGATAGATATCTTTGAAAGAGTCTGCAATAGCTAATCTACAATTTTGTAGTCTCTCATCTTAATTATCTTCAAGATATCATCCACTTCTTTCTCTAATGTAGATCCACTAGTCTCTCCTGCAGCCTTCTTAGGTTCATCGTTATCAGCAATTTTCTTTCCAGCAATAACATCTCTTCGAATTACCGGCGCAAACACACGACCGCTATGGGTCACCCTACTACTATCAGCTATATTTCCAACATCTGGTTTTGCTGGATGGGAATATCCACCCCATCTTCTAAGATTGTAGCGTTGTATTTGTAAGGCACATCCTTATCTGATTTATAGGGAATATGACCTGGCAGACTAATTACCAATGGGGTAAAAGCTAGTTTTCTATGGTACTCCACCTTAAGATGAGTGGGTGCACCAAAACAAGGTACAATGACATTTACCCCTTCCTCAACACAACCGACCATCAAAAGGTCATTTCCGGCAAACAAATCTTTGTCTGAAGAGAAATACTCATCCGCGGTGGTATACACTTCCTATAACTCTTCTTTCCTCAAACAAGCTCCAACCATATCAATCTCGTGATAATCATCTCTTTGACCTGTGATCTTGATAGTTCCATTGTCTAACAACAATTGAACACCTTCCCTCACAATAGAACATCCTCGGGGGTATCGACAATAAACTACGCAAGATCCATATTGGTGTTCCACCTGACCAGAAGTACGGCAGAAGGTAGCATGCAACTGCACGAGATCCTTATTTAAATATTTCACATCAAAAATTCTGAATTCACCCAGACATCTAGAAACCATATTCACTTCCTCTTCATATTCTGCCCTAGGCCTTATTATATGGATTAAACCTTCATTCATCATCTCCTGTAAATCAGCCTTTATCTTCTCTCAACCCTGTATGTTTGTACTGCAAATAGCATAACTAGCATGGTCATGCATATAATAGTTGAATTCATAGAGGTCTGCGTGCATCTTCACCAAATCCCCTCTAACCAAATTAATGTCAAAAATCTGAAAGTCACCTGGACAACCGACCACCATATTCATAATATTCACTACTCCATGCTTGGGTAGAGGATTGTCTTTCACATTAGGTCTCATGCCTTTGAAAGATAAAATTCCAAACTTTACCAACCATTGCACTTCAGTCCTCAAAGGATAAAAATTTTCAACACTATGCCCTGGTGCTCCCTGATGAAAGGCACATGTCTGGTCTGCTTTGTAATACCAAGGCAATGGTGATGGTATGGCCGGAGGTGGTCGTGTCTGGACCAACTTCTTCTGAATCAATGTTGGTAGTACCTCTGCATAGCTCATGGGAATATGGTCATAGTTGTCCCTTCTCTGATTATTCTGTTGGTTTCCCTGCTGGGACTGTCTTTGATAAGCAACGATAGTTGGAGCGGCATTCATAAAAAGAATGATTGAGGCGACTTGCTGGTGACGCTGATAATTCCTTCTAGGAGTGTTCACTCTCCTCTCTTGTATGACAGCATTTGTATCCCCCTCTCTCTTCTTTGTAAACCCATAAGCTGGTTTTTTCATACCTACGGATCCTTCACCCTTTGTCAAACGGCCATATGTTACTGCCTCTTCTAGGCGGACACCCATTCCTACCATTTTTGTAAAATCACTTGGGGAACTTGCTACCATTCTTTTGTAGTAGAAAGCGCCTAGCGTCTTCAGAAAAGTTTTAGTAATTTCCTTCTCCTCCATGTGAGGAATCACTTGTGCAGCCACTTCGTGCCATCTCTGTGCATACTCTTTGAACGATTCTCTGTCTTTCTGAACCATTGCCCTAAGCTGGTCACAGTCAGGCGCCATGTCCACATTGTACTTGTATTGTTTAATGAATGCTTCTCCCAAATCATTAAAAGTATGGACGTTGGTGTTGTCTAAACTCATGTACCATTTCAATGTTGCTCCGGTCAGACTATCCTGGAAAAAGTGAATCAGGAGACACTAATCATCGGTGTGGGTAGACATTCTCCTTACGTACATCACCAAGTGAGCACGAGGGCAAGTGTTACCCTTGTACTTCTCAAACTCCGGGACCTTGAACTTAGCAGGCACTTTAACATTCGGGACCAAACATAGCTCATTCACATTCTTCCCAAATAGCTCTTTTCCCCTAAGAGCCTTCATCTCTCTCTGCATTCTATCAAACTTCTCTTGGAAATCATCCACTCTGTCATAAATACCCAAGTCTTCACTCAGAGGAGGGAAAGGACGACACACATCTTCATTAACAAACAGAACCAAATTCACTAAAGGAGGTGCAGCAGGAACAGTATGCATCATAGGAGGTGCTGGAGTAACAACAGTTTGAACCACTAGAGCATCTTGAGGACCAAGATTGAAACCTTCAGGTGTAAAATTCTCTGTTAATCCCCACGGATAACCCTGAGGCATACGGTTTTGAACAACAGCCGGAGTGGCGGATACAGGAACAGTCGGAATTTCAGTATTTGTCCTTGTTGGTTGAGGTTGAACACTCGGTGGCTGATTATGAGCAACCACCAGAGCTTCCATCAGAGTAGTCAAGTTTCCCAAGCCAGCCTTCAAAGCAGAAACTTCTTCGCGTAGCTCGCGATTCTCCTGTTCCAAGTTGTCCATCTTTTTTTTGAAATTAGCCCGAGTGCTGTAGTGATGAGTCATCTTGCTGAACAGAGTAAAGAAGTTGGGTAAGGCACATGGATATCCATAATAAATGCAAGAAATATGTGCAATATGATGCATGACATGCAATGCACATGATTATTATTTTTTATTATTTAATATTTCAAGGGATTTATGATTTATGAACATATTGCAAATATCAAAGTAATAAAGCTTTTGAAATACTGAAAATTTTTATTATAATAAACTCAAAATGGATTACAAGTTTCAATGATCCCAAGTACAAGATGAAAATACAATCTAAAAATCCTGAGAAAAATAACTGATGAAGATCAATCTGTACGCTGGAGCTTCCCTGTGAGCCTGACAATCTGAGCCCTCAACCTCTGGTTTTCTTCTAAATGTCTGATGGCAACCTCCTTCCAATCATCTGGATATGGAAATGAGTAATCAGCACCTGTTTGAGGCTTAGGGGAAAATAAATCCCCTTGCCTCTCCATAGACTCTACCGCTCGACTCTCAAGGATCTCAATCAAATCATCTTTCTCCTTCAGGTCTACTCTGTAGGAACTCTCTAAAGTCTGGAACTTGTTCTTCCAAGCATCCCTTTCATGTTGCATCCTAACCAAAGCTAGCTGCAGATCCTCTAGATCATCTAATAAGGGAGGAGTGGTCTTCACAAACAAATCAGGCATGGGTGTCTCCCGAGTATACGGCATCTTCAACTGGATGGCTCTCGATCGGACCCACTGAAGATATGGATCCAAAGAAACAACACCCCTAGGTCCCAAATCCTTCCTACTCTTCTTATGAATGTGATTCCAGGACTTTGCAATCTTCTCCCTAGCTTCCCTGTGGTATTCTCCTTCCTTCAGAAAGAAACTACTCAAATGAATACTGTTCGGTTTATCCCTCATCGGATAACCAAGCTATTGTCGTGCAAGAATAGGGTTATAGTTAATTCCTCCCTTTGTACCAAGAAGAGGCACATTGGGGAAACTACCACAACTGTCAATAATCTCCACATCCTTATAAGCTCGATGATACAAATCAATATCCAAGTGAGTAAGTGCCATGATCTTAGGAGCCCAACAGGGTTCCTTCTTGACATCCTGAAAAGCATCAGACTGAGGCATATGAGAGATGAACCACCAGTACAACAGAGGCGCCCATGATAGAAACTCCGAAGATGAACAGAGTAATAAGCATCACCCAACAGTGTAGGAACCAGGTTTCTAATCATGAAAATCCTGATGGCGTTAATGTCGACAAACTTGTCCACATTAGGAAATAAGAATAATCCATAAGCAAATAAAGCAAAGATGGACTCGAAAGCAACCGTACTCTTCATCCTGGAAAAGTAATGAGCTTTCTCAAATAAGAACTGAGCTGGTAATCCTCTAATCCCTCTTTTGGTAGTCATATGGGCTTCCACCTTAGTCTTCCCCATATGAATCAAAGCAGCAATCTCATGTGGTTTTGGCTCACCTTCCAAACCAGTAAAAGGAACATGATCGGTAACAGGTAAGTCTAATAGATAGGAATACTCCTCCAGTGTAGGCATCAACTGATAATCGGGAAAAGTAAAGCAGTGATACACCAGATCATAGAACTGGATCAAGGTCGAGAAAATACCCTCCTTCATCTTCAGCTTCATGAGAGGAATAATGGATCCATACTTCTTCCGAAAGTCTGCAGAACACTCGATCTCTGGAATTAGACTGACCAACTCATCTATCTTGGGATCCTTGAAATTGTATTTCCCGGTCTTTCTCTTTCCAGAATCCATGGTTAATAGTACCTGAGATATTCACAAATAGTCAACCTTTAAATCCCTTGAAATATTGTTTTCTTCGAAAGATGCTTATGAGTGCATGGATTCATGATGCAACAATCACACACAAGATCACACATATAGGGTTCATAGGTTCAACGTCACGAGCATGAGATCGAAGGTACTACCCATAAGGTGTTGGTCTAAAAGTTATCACCTTCCTAACAAGGTTCTAGAGGTTCCCAGAGTCTACATCCTTCCTTCGGATATTACCAACTTCCCGATTAACTCGGTAATTAGTAATATTCTCAAGAAATACTCGTCCGAGCGTAGTATCGCGTGACAACTATTTCCGAATTACTCCATCATAGCTTCCGCACTACACCTAAAAGGCCAAGATGGGTTTGGTATTCTATGATCCTCAGTTTCAGCAGGATCCCAGGTCGAAAGCAGTACGTCTTCCCGATTACTCGGTAAATGAAACTATAGTCAAAGGGGACTCCACTGAGTAGGGGATCTCATGCCTACTTATTTTGGATACTCCCTCAAAGTTAAATGACTATACCGCCCGTCCTATCTTAAAGTTTTCCCAAGTCCGGGTATAAGACTCATAAGTAATCACCAATCACCCTGAAAACCAGAAAAATACAGACAAACATATATACAAAATATAACAAATAAACACAATAACACATATACATATATAAACAAAGATAGGCTTAACCCTCTTAGGGATGGACCAGCAAGAGGTCAATCTTTCCCTAGTGAAGTCGCCATTTTTCTGTAGCGGTAGAAAGTTTGAAGACTAAGCCATTGGATTGACTAGACTTTATACAAATTAAAATAAAAATCGCCACCGCACTTTATTGTTTCCAAAGGAATGGGAAAAGAGCGAATAACCCAATAAAGGGGGAAAGATTCAAGGTAAGAGGGTTGGTTATGCAAAGGGAAGGTATTAACATCATAAACATCTACGGTACTCCGCAGGAACCTCTTTGCAAATCTGTATATTTTGGCTATAAAAATATGTTATATATAAATTGGATGGTGGAGGTGAGAAAAGAAATATATTTTTTATTATTTTTGCACCCTCCGCGGTTGCGAACCTTTAGTGCCTACGTACCATCTTTCGTGCAATAGGGGATCAGGGTACACATAGTTCCTCTTTTAAAAATTTGAAACACAAGTGTGTTGGTTGATTTTAAGAGATAAGACATCATCGTCATTGTCCGTGTGGAAAACATACTTACTACCCACAATCATGAGAAAGGAGAATTTGCATCATCTCAAAGTGGAGGATATGGCTTGGATTTTAAAATCAATAATGCCTTACTCAACACCCAAGTGGAAAATATCTTACTTCACTACATATTGTAGAAGTATAGTTGTTTGAATCACTACAAAGATTGACAAGAGTCTAACCTTTTGAGAAAAGTTAAAAGATAAAAACCAAAGTGGCAAAATGGTCTAAAATGAGATTGATTGACTTTTAGTCTTCTCACAAAAATGTCAATGTATTATTAAATTGATTGAAGTTTATTTATGAAAATATTTTGAAAATGCATGGACCTAAGTCCAAGTTTATTATGAAAGTGGTTTAAGTTTCCAAATAAGAAGAGTTTCAAAAGGAGGGAGAAGATTTTTGAAATTAAAGAAGATAGGAGGAGAAGAAGAGACTATCCTAAAGCATAAGGTAAAAGCTAAGGATAAGAACCATCTAACCAGCAAGAAGCCAAAACTTGACATTATGAGCCAAGATATAATTCCCATTCTTTGGATTGAAACCAAGCAAGCAAAGATGCTAGACCTCTTCAAGTGTATTAAGTCTTCACAAAAATTGGGCAGAGTAACAACCGTATACTGGTGAATTCCAGATTACAAACAAAGGATGTAATCGCAAAAACCTGCACACAAAAACAAACAAGCAACCCAATGTCTTGAGGTGAACCTCAAGAGCTCCAGAAAAAATAATCTGATAAGATCACAAGGTCTCCAAGATAGTCCAAGTATCATTAAGAGTTTTTTAGGGTTTATGTTGATTATTAAGTATCTTAGGAAAAGAAAAAGAAAAGCTCAAGTGAGCAAAGTAAAAATGGCAAGAAGATAAATGCTCAAATGAGCAAAATGAAAATGGCATGAAATGAAAAATGCTAAAAAATAAATAGTACATAAAGCATAAAAGAATAAAGGCATAAAATAAATAAGTCAATAATTAGTGGTTAGTTGGATGACCATCTTGAAACTTGCATTTGGAACTCATTAGAGGATTGGTAGAACCAAAGCATCCACACAACAAGTTGAATTTTCTTTTTGTCAAGTATATCATCCATTTGGAATTCTCATAAGTACCATTTAATGATCAATGATGTTTAAGTGATCCGCGTTGACCAAAAGTGTTGTAGATCCATTAGAGGATTGGTAGAAACAAAGCCTCCATACAATGAATCTCAAGGTTATTGGATCAAAGAGATCAAATTAACATACTTGGGCTTGCAATCATAAGTTTGGGACACAAATGATCATTTATTCGAATCGGGACAAAATTTAGCGCTATGTTAAGCAATCGTAAGTGGACTTATATAGAAGTCGCACCTATTTTGAGGTCGGTCAATAGAAATCTATGCACCATTTGTTTTGAGACATGATATAGAGATCATGCTCCAACAACATTTGGTGCAATGAGAAGGGGATGAGATGAAGGGGAATTAGGGTAAAAAGAGAAACCACATTTGAATTAATATTTAATCAAACTATTATTAAAATTATTCATCCATTTTTTGTGGAGTTAAACTCAATACCTTGGATCCAATGATGTTAATAAAGCCATGATCAAAAAATTAACCCAAGACAGCCAGAAAATAATCACAAAATAATAATATATTTAATATATAAATTAAGAGGTTTAAAAATGTTTAAAAAATGGAAAATAATGAGGGAAATATCAATTATATTCAAATTAATCAAGAAATGAAAAACAAGACCATAGAAAAATCAAAAAAGAGGCCAAGTAAGTTTATAAAATTTTTGGTAATTTTTAAAAGTCAGAAACTATTTTTAAAAATTAAAATAAATGGGTAAAATAAACAAAAATATTAAAAAAAAATAGTAAAGTCGGAAACAAAAATAAAATAAGGTCACCAATATTTGTCACAATATCATTGGATCATTCCATAATTTTTTCAGAATATAAAAATGGATAAAAGTATTTTTAAACATTTTAAACAAATCAAATAAGTGTAAAATTCATAAAAAATACCAAAACATAAAATTAAATTGTGAAAAAATAGAAAAATAGAAAGAGAATAATCAAAAATATTTTTCATAATTTTTTGAAATTTTTTGGACTAAAAATGAATTTTCTATAATTTTTTGAAATTTTAAAACAATTAAAATATAAAAATCAGAAAAAGAAAATAAAAGTAAAAGATGTGGACCATTGGATGAGAGTCAAAACGCATCAGTAATCAAATCCAATGGGTCTGGCGCGCTGTGCATATCATGGTCTTTAATGAATAATATACAGAATCAATAATAAATCAGATTTTTGAAAAACACAAATGGCACGCCATCATTGGTTGGAAGATGACACGTAGGTCATCTTCAACCTCCAGCCAATGTAATTTGCAGGTCTCTCAAACTGTAAAATCAGAAGCTCAGACCTATGCCAATCGCTTCGTCTCTTCAAGACGAAAACAACCACACCCTCGCACCAAATTTATATAAACTGTAGCTCAAGCAATTTGGAAGGAAAGTTTTGAAAAGGGATTTTAAAATTCATGGTCAAAACGAGTTTCCAGATGAAAGTAAGTGTTGCGACTAGAACCAGGGAAATGAGAACAACACAATTATATCAAAGTTTTGAAGAATTGATGAAGGAATCTACCTATTGAAGTTGAGTTGTAGAGCTCTGAAACTGGACTTCTATGGAACAATATAGGGCACGATTCTTGAATGTAATTATATGGTTAGCTTCAGGGAAGATCAAGGAAAGTGAATTGAGAGAAAAAATGGATTGAAAAAGGCTGGAGAATAGATTTCGAAGTTGCTGAATTCTCGGTTGTGGAGAAAGTTTGGCAGGGTGATTATGGCTATCTAAGCTTGGGAAATTGAATGGGGAATGACCCTCTATTTATAGGGAAGCAAATGGGATCAAAAGGAATAGCAACTGATGCGTTTTGGAGGGAATTCGTGTGGGTTTGCATCATGAAGAAAGTCTGACTCAAACTTGATCAAAACTCAACCAAATCGTGCGTTTCATGATGCTAATCACTTCTGGCATGTTTCTAAACATGATTAGAACCAAAAATGCGTTGAAATCTTGTGATTAGAAGCCAAAAAAAAGATTTCAAAATTCTGACTTTGTGAAAAATTCAGTTTCAAACTACCTAATTCAAATCCATGGCATTTCCACCTCAAGGGGTCTTAGGGCATAATTCTTGATGCTTTGGAAAGATGAGGTTGCAAGCTTTGCAATGGAAAAATAATGGATGCCTGAGCTGAAAATTACATGGAGTCAAAGTTGAAGAAAAAGAGTTGACTTTCCATACTTAGAAATATTTCAAATTCTTCTTCAAAAATGACCTATAATCTTTTGTATCCAAACATGGACTTCCACTTAGAATTTTCTCTTGACCAAAAAAGATGGACTGAAGTAGACCTCTTGAATGACATTTTGAAATTTGAACCACCCAAAATATCCAAAAATAGAGCAAGTTATGAATTGTTGAAGTTGGCCAAAAATCATGAAATGACCTATAATCTTTTGTATTCTTAAGGCTACTTCCATCCATTTTCTAACTTTGCACATAAAAGAAGGCAAAAACAACACATCTTCAAGATCGTCATGGAAAAATAATGGACTCAAGGAGATAAAAATTGACCAAGTTATGACCATTTGAAGTTACATATGGAAAATTATGGATTCATCTGCATGACCTGTAATCTTTCTTCTTCACCAAGTTCCTTCCACATGAAAAATCCTTGGAACTTTTGAAGTGATTTGTTGGTAACTCTTTGAAGAGAAATATGTATTTTGAATCACTCAAAAATAACAAAAGGTGAGTAAGATATGCTCCTTTGGAGTTCAAAATCCTAGCCTCTTGATCAAGAGAATGCTTTGAGGAACTTTGACAAGTTTGAACAAACTTCTTGTGCCAATGTTCTTTCTTTGTGAATAGAAGTTATTGAGGATGATGATGAGGACTTGTAGCAACTAAAACCACTTCCATATCTTGAAATTTGAGAGAAATGTGCTCTTGTGACCAATAGGAACAAGACCTTGTCCAATCATGACAACTTCTTCACTCAACCCCTTGTACTTTTGAATCAATTTTGATAACTTTGAAATATGTTGAACCAAAATAAGCCTTGTCATGCCATTTCTACCAAAACCACTCCAATAGTGAAGTTTGAACTCCTCAAGCTATATTGACTAGGGCATGGAAATAAACTCATAAACCCATGAAGCAACTTGCTAAACCTCATAGCCTTTACCTACATTATTAACAAGGAAAACCAACATTGCATTTTATTAATAAAATAAAAATCAAAACAAAATATTCATGATCACAAAATAAAACAAGTCAAGGTGCTTGGTAACTTCTCAAAAAGAGAAAAGCTAAATTATAGGGAGAAGAACCAAAAGTCCTAATGTGATCATGTTGTGATTGAATAAACATGGTATGATGAAGGGATCTTAGGGGGAAAAATTTGGGTACAACACCTGCCAGAAAAAACGCACGAAGTTTGAATGGACCAGTCACGCCTTACCACGCCGTTGTCTTCTTCGCTGGGACTGTTGTCTTAGGTAACAACTTTTACCTACAGATTTTTGCCATGGCTAAAACCCTGTGCATCTCAAAAATCATGTACAGGCAAGATAAATTAAATTAGTGACCATTAATAAATTGGGGCTTGAATCCTTAATCATCATGGTACCCATCTTAAGAGCCAATTGTTCCTGTATTCAAAAACCCCAAAACGAGTTCATAAACCATAGCAATGGCGTATTGTGATTCCTTCACTATAAATCCAATTCAAGGACATAGGTAGCTTGCAAACATTAATACAAACACAATGGTATAATCAAAATATGCTTATGATGCCAAAATTACAGAAATCAGAATTGAAATTTTGTGCAAACCGTGGTTGATGATGGGTGCGATTCTGGACGCTTCAGGCCTTACAAATGCTTGCTACAGGTTTAGTGAATGCCCAGGGGTATAAATTGATCTTTAGGAACGCTTGAAATATCCTATGGAGCAAGGTTGGATCAACACTTTTCTTTGAAAAATTGGAACTTTGTTTTTCCTTCTCACGCTCGCCAACCCTTATTCTTTTGATTTGGAATTGTTCAATACATATAAGAGAACGAATTAGGTCAATAAAATTGAATCATATCTTGAGAAATAATGAGAAAGTGATTTGATTTGCTCTTTGTATGATATCTTCCCAAAATAAGCTTCAATCCAATCTTTTCCAATCCAAATGAATCTTGCGCAAATTGGTCATCATGCTAGCTGTACATGGACTCAAAAGATGCACAAAAAATCCTTGATTTGATTTGATTTCATTATTTTACCATTTAATTTGATTTATTTTGATTTAAATGAATAAAAAATCAAAATAAATGATAAAAGTAATAAAATAATAGGTGGAAAAGCTCAAGGGTCATGGGTTCTATTAGAAACATGTTTCAAGCAATAAAACATGGGCCCCTTTGGAAAAAATGCCAATTTGATCAATGTTTCCATTTGACAATTTTCCAAAAATTACCATCTTTGACAATGCACAACTCTCTCAATTTTGACCCTAGAGAGGTGTTCTTGGACTTTTTAAAAAATTTAGGATGTCCCCTAACCAACCCTTTTGGTTTCATCTCAATTGGATCTTCCATGTTCATGTATGAATCTTTGACCCAAAATATGTTTTTGTTGACTTTTCAAAAGGACCCATAATGCAAAAATTCATATCTTTTTATGAGTGCATATTTTGAACTTGTGGAATGAATATGCGTTGTAGGTAATTGCATACTCTTCAAAATGAGCTTTGGATGGAAAATTTCTAATAAAGCATGTGGAAGTTATGCTTGGTGAAAGTTGGGTTGACTTTTTCTAAGAAACCCTAATTTAGCAACTTTTGTGTTTTGATGAATTTGGAGCATTCCTTGGGGAATCATGGTTAATCCTTGATCAAATGATGACAGTCACTTTAAAATTTGGATGTTGACCAGAAATCTTGAAGTTTGACTGTATGTGGGTCACAGTTGACTTTTGACCTAATAAAGTCGATTCTCAAGCATCTGAGTAGTTGATTGAGCAAAATTCTTGTGCAAGGAATGAGACTTGACATGGAGAATATAGGGAACATATTAGAGCCTTGGATAGCATTTGGGTCCTTTGTGATCCACACATCTTGATGAAAGTGGAAACCCTAATTTGAGACACATTACCTTAGGAGAGAGTTTGTATGGTCAACTCTTGGGCAAACTTGAGCAAATTAAGGATCTCTAGGAGTATGTTTTGAGTAAAATGAGAGGGAAAATTTTGGGGTACAACAACTTACCCTGTTCAATCTTCTTAAACCGGAGGATGTAGAATGGCTTGTCTGCCTTTCGTGATCTGAAGGTGGAAGATGATTGAACACTAAAGTTCCCAGAAATTTGCACTCGCATGAAGTGGCACTTGATTCGTGCTATTAGGAATGGGCTTATAGATGCCATTTGGATGTTGATGATAGAGATTCGTCGGAGATGGGCTTAAAGATGCCATCTAGATAATGTTGATTTCCCGAGACATTCCTTCGACGAGAGTCCCTATTGCTGTTGAATCTGCTAAGGAACATTGGTGTTTGTCTCGAGAAATAGAGTTTTGGGAGCTTCAGTCGTCCGTTACTCTACTGGGCACATACGAACCCAATCGGGTATGATTAGATCCCGGTATTACAGTGTTGTGGACCGCTGTTTGGATATAAGAGACGAGGAACCAGGATAGTAAGGTAATGAGAAGAAACCTGCATAGTAGGGTTACTTCGATATGAAAAGCCTGGATAGTAGGGCTGTGAGAAGGACCTGGATAGTAGGGTTACTACGATATGAAAAGCCTGGATAGTAGGGCTGTGAGAAGAAACATGTGTAGTAGGGTTATTTCGATATGAAAGCCTGGATAGTAGGGCTGTGAGAAGGAAACTGGGTAGTAGGGTTACTTCGATGTGAAAGCCTGGATAGTAGGGCTGTGAGAAGGAACTTGGATGGTAGGGTTGCTCCGATATGAAAAGCCTAGATAGTAGGACTGGGAGAAGGAACCTGGGTAGTAGGGTTACTTTAATATGAAAAGAATGGATAGTAGGGCTGTGAGAAGGAACCTGGGTAGTAGGGTTACTTCGATATGAAAATCCTGGATGGTAGGGCTGTGAGAAGGAACCTGGATAGTAGGGTTATTTCGATATGAAAGCCTGGATAGTAGGGTTGTGAGAAGGAACCTGTGCAAGGTTGCTTTGTGAGGAGTTTGGGTAAAACTTCAGCAGGAACCTGGGTAAGGTTACTTTGGGCTAAGTCCATGTAAAACATCAGAAGGACCCTGGGTAAGGTTACTTTGGGATAAGTTCGTGTAAAACTTTAGGAGGAACTGGGGTAAGGTTACTTTGTGATAAGTTCGTGTAAAACTTCAGAATGAACCGGGGTAAGGTTACTTTGAGATAAGTTCGTGTAAAACTTCAGGAGGAACCGAGGTAAGGTTACTTTGTGATAAGTTCGTGTAAAACTTCAGAATGAACCGGGGTAAGGTTACTTTGAGATAAGTTCGTGTAAAACTTCAGAATGAACCGGGGTATGGTTACTTTGAGATAAGTTTATGTAAGACTTCAGGAGGAGCCGTGGTAAGGTTACTTCGAAGCGACAATGTAAATTAGTTGACCCATTTGATTTCAGGAACTGAGTTTCCATTAGTTGTCTGTAGATGTGATCTGTATAACTGCTAGATTTGTTGAAGCTGGTCGTCTTATCCTAAAAAGATATCAGGGTTAGTTATATGCGATGCATGAAATACAGGGTGAGATGGTGTTCTCTAAATAAATGAGATTATGTTGTATATATTATGTATGCGTATGTCATGATGTATGTCATGAAATGCTATCGGGGTATGCTCGCGTCTGGGAAAATAAATCCCTGACTGTTGCTTGAGATTCGCAAATATTCTGTCGGGAGGAGATGCTGAAGAATAACTCTGTGGGGACCAAACTTAGGGGGAATAGATATTTTGTTGGTCGACCTGCCGATCTGGAGGAACAAATTTAGATGGGGATGAAATTCTGTTGTTGGAAGTGATGAGCTCGGTTGGAGATTGAGCTTCTGTATCTGTAGAAATAAACTCCGCTTGGGGGATAAGATTTATTGACTCGCCTGCGATTATGAACCTCGACTGGGGATAGTTATGTCCTATTTCGGGAAAGCTGATATCAATGCCTTTGGATACTTTTACTTCGTGGGGAGGGTATGTACCAACAATTATGTTCTCAAGCTGGCTCTATCCTGGTACCTGCTCGGCAGAGTAACTGTAAGGTTTGGCACTTCTTATTTTTGCCCCTGTTTCTGGAATTACGATTAATTGTCTTTTATTTTTTATGTAAATATTTATGAGCAGCAATCATTTTCAAATGCATATATCAAAAATAAAACATTGGACATTCTTGCAAAAGAAAAAAGAAAAAAATCAAATTGAAGTTTTGTAAAAACGACTTGTATTGATTTTGAAATTGGCCTGTAATAAACGTTTTGTACAAGGAGGCTGACGTCCTAGTAAGAGAACACCGCCGAAAGATAGAAATTATACAATTTGTGTAAAAGAAACAAAAACAACTATGTGAAACAACCCCATTGGGTTCCAACTCTGCTATTGCCTTTAAATCTTCAAGTGTCTCATCACTTTTCTACTTGGCTGAAGGTTGATCAGATTGATTGGCGCCGTCCGAGCTTGATAGCTGATACCGAAGTCTGGTCACAAGATGATCCAATGAGAAATAGTGATACACTTCAATCCCTAACTTTTTCCTGGATGGCCCTTTCAGGTTTTCAATCCACCGGGATACCCTTTTTT
This sequence comes from Vicia faba, assembly GCA_948472305.1. Taxonomy (NCBI): domain Eukaryota; kingdom Viridiplantae; phylum Streptophyta; class Magnoliopsida; order Fabales; family Fabaceae; genus Vicia; species Vicia faba. The sequence goes on along the minus strand of OX451741.1, from coordinate 160,839,338 downwards.
TCCCAAGCCTCCCTTTCGGGTTTTCGACTTGCCGGGTGTACAAATTTTTTTCATTTTCATCCCTTACTTTTTCCCGAACCCTTTTGGTTCGTCGGGAAGCCCTTATTTTTGCCTAGGCCATTCGACCTAGCGGGTCTTTGATTATGCGTAGTATCTTTTCACTATGTCTGCATTGACAGGGTGAGGAAGGTCGTCACCATCAATGTTGGTTAGAATCATAGCTCCTCCCAAGAAAATGTTCTTGACCACAAATGGCCCTTCGTATGTTGGGGTCCATTTGCACTTGGGATCACTTTGCGGCAGTATGATGCGTTTGATCACCAGATCCCCAACTTGATATTCTTGACGCCTGACTTTTTTGTTAAAAGCCTTGATCATTCGCTTTTGATACGTCTGACCATGGTAGATAGCAGTAAGTCTCTTCTCATGGATTAAGTTTAACTGATCAAGTCGGGTTTGGATCCAGTCGTCTTCGTTCCAATATGCATCCTTCATAATCCTGAGAGAAGGTATCTGGACTTCTATGGGTAGGACTGCCTCCATGCCATATACTAGAGATTAGAGTGTTGCCCCTATCGACGTCCTTGCTGAGGTACGGTACCCATGAAGAGCGAATGGTAACATCTCATGCTAGTCTTTATATGTCACCGTCATCTTCTGTACAATCTTCTTGATGTTCTTGTTAGCTGCTTCAACAACGCCATTCATCTTCGGCCGGTAAGGAGAAGAATTATGGTGTTGTATCTTGAACTGTTTGCAGAGCTCGATGATCATCGTGTTGTTGAGATTTGTACCATTGTCAGTAATAATCCTCTCTAGTACACCATATCGATATATCAGATTGTGTCGGATAAACCCCGCCATGACGTTCTTGGTTACTGTAGAAAAAGAGGCTTCCTCATCCCACTTCGTGAAGTAATCAATGGCTACTAAGATGAAATGATGCCCATTAGATGAAGTAGGTATGATCTCGCCGATCATGTCGATGCCCCACATCGCAAAGGGCCAATGAGTTGTCAGGACGTTCAGAGGAAATGTAGGCACATGCACCTTATCAGCGTAGACTTGGCACTTATGACAAGTTCGAGAGTGCTGATAACAATTGGCTTCCATAGTGGACCAGTAATATCCTACCCGTAGGATCTCTTAGCCATGGTATGTCCACTAGAATGGGTTCCGAAGGTGCCTTCATGTAGACCTGTCATGATCTTCTCTTCTTCGCTCTTGTCTACACACCGTAGTATTGTGGAGTCATGGTTGCGTTTATAGAGGATTCCATTACTGAGGAAGAACTTTGCAGCAAATCTTCTCAGAAACTTCTTATCATTGACAGATGTCCCATCAGGATACTCCTGAGCCTCGAGGTACCTTTTGACTTCGTGAAACCAGGGTTTGTCTGCCCCTTCTTCGGTATCGATTTCACAGCAGTGTGTTGGTTCATCCAACCTCTCAATGGTAATTTGGGGAGCCTCATTGTCCCATCTAACCTTGAATATAGAAGACGTGGTAGCTAGCGCGTCCGCCAACTAGTTCTCTTCTCGTGGGAAATGTTCAAAGGTTACCTCCTCAAAGTGTGGAAGCAATGTCAGTACATAGTCTTTGTAAGGAATGAGATTCGGGTGCTTCGTATCCCACTCGCCTTTGATCTGACTTATCACCAGAGCGGAATCCCCAAATACACTTAAGAACTTAATCCTCAGGTCAATAGCAGCTCGAAGACCCATGATACATGCTTCATACTCTGCCATGTTGTTGGTGCAATTGAAACATAATCGGGCGGTGAATGGAGTATGACAGCCCTCGGGAGATATGACTACGGCGCCGATACCATTACCCAGTCTGTTTGAGGCTCCATCAAAATACATAGACCATCGGGATCACTCCCCAGGTCCTTCATCTGGTCCATGTTCTTCGTAGTCAGTCACCAATATAATATTCTCATCTGGGAACTCAAAATTCCTGGATTGGTAATCATCCACGGCCTGATGAGCCAAATGATCATCCAATACACTCCCTTTTATTGCTTTTTGGGTTGTATATTGTATGTCGTACTCGGTTAAGATCATTTTCCATCTTGCTATCCTTCCAGAGAGAGCAGGCTTCTTAAAAATATACTCGATCGGATCCATATTTGATATCAACAAAGTAGTGTGAGTCAGCATATACTGTCTCTGTCGGCGAGCAGCCCATGCCAAAGCGCAACAAGTTTTCTCGAGCAATGATTATCGTGTCTCACAGTCGGTAAACGTTTTGCTAAGGTAATAAATTGCGTTCTCTTTTCGACCAGACTCGTCATGCTGCCCCATCACACACCCCATTGAATTGTCTAGTACTATCAAGTATAATATCAAAGGTTTTCCTTCAACTTGAGGCATCAGAATTGGTGGTTCTTGAAGGTATTCCTTGATTCTTTCGAAAGTGGTCTGGAATTCATCATTCCACTTTACCACTTGATCTTTCTTCAGAAGCTTGAAGATTGGCTCACAAGTAGCAGTCAGATGTGAAATGAACCTGGCGATGTAATTCAGGCGTCCCAAAAAACCTCTAACTTCCTTCTCTGTACAGGGAACCGACATCTCTTGTATGGCCTTCACCTTCGCAGGGTCTACCTGAATACCCTTATCACTGACGACAAAACCCAAAAGCTTACCAGATCTTACCCCGAAGGTACACTTGTTCGGATTCCACCTCAACTTGTATGTCTTCAACCTGTCGAACAACTTCTGGAGATGAACAAGGTGCTCTTCCTCAGTATGAGACCTGGCTATCATGTCATCAACATAAACTTCGATCTCATGGTGAATCATATCATGGAACAAAGCGACCATGGCGCGCTGATAAGTTGCCCCAGCATTCTTCAACCCGAAAGGCATCACCTTGTAACAAAAAGTTCCCCAATGTGTAACGAAGGTTGTCTTCTCCATGTCTTAAGGAGCCATCTGGATCTGGTTGTAGCCAGAGAAACCATCCATGAAGGAGAAGATTATGTGTTGCACAGTGTTGTCGACCAGAACATCAATGTGAGCAAGTGGGAAGTCATCCTTGGGGCTTGCCCGGTTCAGATCTCTGTAAACAACATACATTTGTACCTTATCGTCCTTCTTAGGTACCGGAACAACGTTGGAAACCCACTATGGATACGAAGTGACAGCTAAGAACCCTGCGTCAAACTGCTTCATTACCTCTTCCTTGATTTTCTCTGACATTTCAGGGCGCATACGGCGGACCTTCTGTTTAACCGGCAGACAATCTTCTTTGGTCGGCAGGTGATGTACCACTATATCAGTGTACAAACCAGGCATGTCTTCATAGGACCAGGCTAAGATCTCAACATAGTCGTGCAACATCTGTATCAACCTCTGTTTGACGTTAAGCTCCAGATTTGCGCCTATTTTAACCTCTTTTCTGTCTTCCTCAGTACCCAAGTTCACTGTCTCAACCGGCTCTTCATGAGGCTGTATGGCCCTCTCTTCCTACTGTAGTAGTCTAGCAAGTTCTCCACGCATCTCACAATCATCCTCACCTTTGTCCTCAGCATGGTTGATCAGATTTTTGAAGTCATAACTGGCAATAGTAGAGCTGTTATCAATGGGATCCAGAGTGGATATGGATCTGCATTACAATACATGAGTGTGTGTAAGAGAATTGTTGTTTTGATAAAGTGAAAGCAGGAAAGAAAAACAGATAGCTCAAAATTTGTATGCAAGAAACGTCCAATGCTCTATTAATGATATATGAAATGACAAATAATAGCCCTCACACGCAAAGCCAATGTGCCTCGAACAAGGCACCGGGCAGTAAAGTTTCAAATTGTTTATTACAAATCTCAACACAAGTAAGTAAATTAATGCGGAATAAAAGAAACAAGTATAAAGCCCCTAGCCGTCCAGTTACTCGTTCCACCGTTGGTAGTTGGGTAGATCCAGTTGTTAATGTCTGACTCCTCTTCACTGTCTTCAATGGCATTAATACCATAATTCTTGATGCGTAGGGGAGGTCCTCCATCCCGAGCGCGTCTAACATCCCTTTGAGCCCCTTTAGTAAAGCCCAAACCAAATTTGTCAATTTTATGAGTGAAATCAGGGAGTTGACCCCAATTGGCACACCCACCTTCTTCAACCATAGCCCTGGCGTCCTTGAGAGAAGCCATCTTCAAAAGAGGTTTGTTTCTAGCAGTTTTAGTCGATCCCAAGATCTGAGGGACCTCTTCAAAATTCAGGCAAGGAGTTTCTATGAATTCCCCGTCCATCTCTACATAGCGGAAAGAGTTGACGTGACTCACCATATATTCTTCTTCACCCTGCACTGTGACAATCTTTCCTTTCACCGGATACTTCAACATTTGGTGGAGTATGGAGGTGACTGCCCAGCCTCGTGGATCTAAGGACGACCCAACAAACAAGAATACAATGGCCTGATATCCATCACATAGAAAGTGGACCCAAAAGTCTGAGAACCTACTTTGACAGGGATGTCCACCTCCCCGTGCACCATTCTCTTTGATCCGTCAAAAGCCCTTACCATAATGTTACTAGGCTTTAAAGTCAAACCCTTGCAATCCAACTGGTCCAACGCCTTCTTTGGCAGAACATTCAGTGAAGCCCAATATCTACTAGTACATGAGCCATAGTGGTGCCCCTGTAATCAATCGAGACATGCAGAGCATCATTATGCTTCCTTCCTTTTAGTTTCAAATCTGCATCTGAAAAACCCATCCCATTATCAGCAGTCAGGCTGGCCACACAATCTTTGAACTGATCAGTGGAAGTCTCTTGTGGCACATGTGCAATTTTAAGGAATGCAATCAAAGCCTTCACATGGGCCTCGGAGCATAACAACAGGGATAACATGGATATCTTTGATGGGGTCTGCCCCAGCTGCTCGACCACATTATAGTCGCTCTTCTTAATGATTTTCAGTATTTCCTCCATTTCTTGCTTAAAGGCTTCCACAACAATTTTCTTAGGCGTCTCCATCCGGGAAGGCTCACCTATAATTTCTTTGCCGCGGGTATTAGATGATTCACCGACAAGGGTAATAATTGGAGTAAGAATAGGAACAATAGTTGATGTACTAGCAGGAGCAACTAATGGAATGACAATAGGTTTGTTGACAACCATAGGGGAAATTTTGGGAGAGAAGACCCTTCCACTTTGGGTAACCTTGTTGGTTCCAACAATGTTACAAATATCAGGATCAGCCTCTTCATCTTTCAAATCTTTTTTGATGCCATTATAGTACACATCGGCACCATAATTCCAGGCGACAGCTTTGTCCAAGACATACGGGACAAGACCAGGAACAATGATTATCAGCGGAGCAATTCTTGGAGCAGATGTAATCCTAACAGGTCTTCTCGAGGAAACCTTGGAAGGATTGGGGGAAATGGTTATAATAGCAACGTCTTCAGATGGAACAACAGGAACCAAAGTTTTCTCAAACATAATTTCTTTGCTATCCATCAGGCGCTGATTACCTAACTTCAGCAAACGGCAACCAGAAGGTAGAAACGAACACATGTGGCAACCTTCACCACAACCCGGAAATAAATCGGCCAACACCAAATTCTTCTTGACAGTCATGAGAGGAATAGATACTTCATCGACAGAGGTAACAAACAAATCAGTGTCAATAGCATTAACTCCATGATCGTGTTTAGGCATGGGAGCAATTATGATGTTGGGCTTCTCCGGAGAATCAAAATCTATTTCCTTGGCTTCAATCAAGTCTTGTACTTTATTCCTCAGAGCCCAGCAGTCATTTGTATCATGGCCAGGACTCTCAGAATGATAGGCACACCGAGAATTTGGATTATATCGGGGAGATGTAGTATTTGGATTCTTGGGAGCCTCTTTCAAGGTTTCCAAATTGGATCTCAGCAGATGAGGTAGCACTTCAGCCAATGTCATGTTGATGCGGGTAAACTGCCGTTGTGGTCTTTCCACCCTATCTTGATTGTTGCATTGTGGAGCAACTGTAGGTCTAGGTATCATCACGACACTTACTATCTGATGATATTCAGCCCTATTTTGGCCCCTCGGGCTATAGATAGCGCTGACTTCCTTCTTACCAGCAAAAGGCTTATTTAATGAACTTGAAGAGGCATCCTTCTTTATTTTTCCACTTCGAATCCCAACTTCTACTCTCTCTCCAGTTAAAATCAGCTCGGTAAAACCAGCTGACGAGCTGCCGATCAAATGATTGAAAAATGGACCAGATAGTGTCCCCAAAAACATATCAACCAACTCCCTATCAGACAACAGGGGTTAAACTCTCCTAGACATGTCTCTCCATTTCTGTGCATAGTCCTTAAAACCTTTACATGTACCCATGGACATACTCTGGAGTTGAGTACGAGTGGGAGCAAGGTCAGCATTTTACTGATATTGCTTGTAGAAAGCAGCAGCCAGATCTTCCCAGTTTCGAATATTTGTTCCCTCTAGCTGGTAGAATCATTCAAGTTGAGTCCCTGACAGACTATCTTGAAAGAAGTGAACCTACAAATTTCTATCAGCTGTGTGGGGCTGGATCTTTCTGACATAAGAACGAAGATGGAGTTTTGGGTAGGACACCCCATCATACTTAGCAAAAACTGAAGCTTTGAACCTCTGCGGGATGACTACTCCTGACACCAATCCCAATTCTTCGAAATCCAGTTAAGGTATCCTTTGAACTTCCATGGCACTCAGACGATCTTCTAACTGCTTGTATCTATCCTCAGCGGGAGGATATTGCTCATCATTGTAATTTGTATCATTGTCAGAGACTGCATGACTAGGGTCCTTCTCTTCTTCCTGATTCTCCCCTTCCTTGGATGAAGAGGTCAGATCAGTTTGTCGCTTCAACAGCTCTCCAAACCTTCTGCCCATATTCAGAATACCGACAACCTTCTTCTTTTTCTTCTTCTCTTTCAGAATGAGGGATTTCAGATCCTCTTGCCCTTTTGCCATACTTATGAATATTTGTTGGAACTGGGCATTCTGCGCCTGAAGGTCCTTGATGGTTTGCTCGGAAGACATCTCGTGCTGAAATAAACAGCAAAAAAGATGAGAAACCTGTAATGGTACCTGTAATGATTTGTATGATAATGGGATGCACATGCAATGATTTCAAAGACTTCGGGAAACTTAAATTTTCAAATCAAAATAAACAAAAACTTTATTAGTTGAATTTGAAGTTCAAAATGCCTTTTAGGCGTTACAATTAAAAATAAATTTGAAACTATAAAGACATCAAAATTCCCATGGATGCTTCCTCTTTGTGCTGAGATAATCATTGAGTCCTCTTTCTTCATGCAACTGCTTTGTGAGCTCTAAAACCTTCCTCTCCTGAGCATGGAACTGATCCCTGTAAGTATCCCTCTCCTTCATCAACTGAATCCAAGAAATCTGTAATTCCCCAAGATCAGTGGGCATATAAGGATAGATAATTGTGTAAGGAATACCCTTTTCTGTAGCGGGTTCCACAATCACTGGCAAAATAGCCACATAGGGCATCGTAAGTTGTTGGGCACGAGCTCGTACCCATTGTAGGTAAGGTTCCATAGGAATGGAAGCTTTTGGCCCCAAAGCCTTGGCTCCAGATCTTTTTACCATGCCCTAAGCTCGTATGAACATTCGGCGATACTCTTTAACATCATCCTCATAGTTGAATACAATACATTCTACAAGTAACTCATGGGGACCATCCCTTCAAGCGTAACCAAATTGTCGCAGAGCTAAACAAGGGTTGTAGGTTATACCTCCTATGATGCCACGTAGCGGGACATTAGGGAACTCCCCGCAGCGATCGATAATAGCAGTGTTTTCCATAGCTCTAGAACACCGAAGAACATCCGTATGAGCGAGTGACATTATCCTTTGCGACCAACCCGAACCTTCTTCATTCTTCAGTATGGACTTAGGGAGGTGATAAATAAACCACCTCGACAGCAATGGCATATAGCACAATAAGAATCCCTCTTCTCTTCATGGTACGAGTATGGAGAGTGTGCAAAATATCTCCGAGCAAGGTAGGCACAGGGTTGCGGGAGAGGAATATCTTGATAGAATTCACATCTATGAATGAGTCCGGATTAGGGAATAGGACTAACCCATAGATTAGAAGAGCCAAAACCTCCTCAAAATCCTGAAAATCCATATCATCCCAAAATAGCTGGGCCTTGCCTATCAAAAACTTAGCTAGAAAACCCTTGACTCCGCTTCTTGTTTCCCAATTAGATACCACATCGGCCCGTTTCAGGTGCAAAGCTAAGGCAATGACTTCTGGCTTAGGAAATTCTTCTAGACCTTTGAAGGGTACCTGTTCAAGAATGGGTATATCCAATAGCTGAGAGAATTATTCTAAGGTAGGTGCCAACTGATAGTCTGAAAAGGTGAAGCAGTGGTGCTTGGGATCAAAGAACTGAAAGAGTACACTCATCATATTTTCATCAATGTTTTAAGTAACCAGGTTGAGAAGTTGACCATTTCGCTTAATGAACGCAGAGGTTTCAGAAACCCTTGATACTTGCTCTTTGAGTTGGGAAGGTATATTCACAAAGCTGATTCGGATAGTATTCTATGAACGGAAGCCATGATCTGCAAAACAGAACAAAGATAAATCCCCTTGGTCTTTGAAATGGTTAGTGCAATAAGGTGGTTGTACTACTTGGGGTCAGCTTCCTGACATTTCGTATAAATCTGACGAAGTTGGTTTGGGTTTCACTGTAGAGGATTAGAAGATTGTTCGTCATGCTCGGGCTGGAAGACCACCATTCCCATAGCAACAATGGAGTCAATGTTAGAGATGATGCTGAAAGTGACTATGACCTTAACCGCTGGATCTTTCCGTCCATCGGCAATTGACTCAACAACTGGAAGGCTCAAGACATTATCTCAATCTCCTTTAGTCAGGAGTAATAACTACTTTCTGTTTTATTGCTTTCAAAGTTTTGGTTATGTAACTTGTTTAAACAATGACTTTAAGCCTCGTGCCTTACCCAGGTCATAATGGTCCACTTGTTAAGGGTTGTCATTTCATAAACATATCTTCATTTAATAAAGCATCAGACGTTTTACATTCAATTTTTGTGTTATTTCCCTTTCTTTTATTTTTATCACTTTCAAATAGCTATGTGTTCTTACACACACCCACACAATAAATTGCAGATCCACATCCACTTTGGATCCCGTTGATAACAATTATGCTATTGCCGCTTATGACTTTGAAAATCTGATCTACCAAGCCGAGGACGAAGGTGAGGAACATTGTGAAATACCTAGAGAACTTGCCAGACTGTTAGTGCAAGAGGAAAATGTTATTCAACCTCATGAAGAGCCAATTGAGGTCGTAAACTTGGGTACTAACACAGACAGGAAAGAAGTCAAGATAGGGGCTAATCTATAAGGAAGTGTCAAGAACAGGTTAATTCAGATGTTTCACGGCAATGTTGAGATATTTTCTTGGTCGTACAAAGATATTCCATGGCTCGATATCGACATTGTGGTTCACCTTCTGCCATTGAAAGAGGGTTATTCTCCGATAAAGAAAAAAGTTTTTCGCATGCGTCCCGAGATGTCAGAGAAGATCAAGGCCGATGTTATGAAGCAATTTAACATAGGTTTCGTAGCAGTTACATCGTATCCTCAATAGGTTGCAAATGTGGTCTCGGAACCAAAGAAAGATGGAAAGGTTCGTATGTGTGTAGACTACAGGGATCTGAATAGGGCAAGCCCCAAAAATGACTTTCCGCTTCCACATATTGATGTTCTGGTTAACAACACCGCTTAGCATAACGTTTTCTACTTCATGGATGGTTTCTCGAGTTACAATCAGATCAAGATGGAACTTGAAGACATGGAGAAAACGACCTTCGTCACACAGTGGGGAACTTTCTGTTACAAGGTTATGCCTTTCGATTTGAAGAATGCCAGTGTAACATATCAGCGTTGCATAGTAGCTTTATTCCATGACATGATTCATCACGAGATAGAGGTCTACGTCGACGGTATGATAGCCAGGTCGTAGACCAAAGAAGTATATCTTGACCATCTACACTAGCTGTTTGAGAGACTGGAGAAATAGAAATTGTGGCTGAATCCAAGCAAATGCACCTTTGGGGTAAGATCCGATAAGCTCCTAGGTTTCGTCGTCAGTGGTAAAGGTATTAAAGTTGATCCTGTAAAGGTCAAAGCGATTCAACAAATGTCAGTCCCCCGTACTGAGAAAGAAGTCAGAGGTTTCTTAGGATGACTGAATTACATTTCTTGATTTATTTCTCATTTGACTACTACTTGTGAGCTGATCTTCAAGTTTATGAAGAAAGATTAGATAGTAAAGTGGAATGATGATTTCCATATAGCCTTTGAAAAAATCAAGGAATACCTCCAGAAAGCTCTGATTCTGATACCACCAGTTGAAGGAAGACCTTTAAACATGTACCTAACATTGTTAGAGAACTCAATAGGGTGTGTACAGGGCCAACATGACGAGTCTGGTCGAAAAGAGAATGCAATATACTACCTTAGAAAAAGGTTTATCGACTATGAAACAAGATACTCACTGCTCAAGAAAACTTGATGCGCTTTGGCATGGGCTTCTCGCCGACTAAGACAATATATGTTGACCCATACTACTTTGTTGATCTCTAAAATGGATCCCATCAAATACATATTCGAGAATCTATCTCTCTCTAAAAGGATAGCCCTATGAAAAATGGTCTTAACAGAATACTACATTCAGTACACTATTCAGAAGGCAATCAAAGTGTGATACGGAGGCAGAACCGATTGTTAATACTGGTTTGCATTTTGCGTTTTTTATTCGCAAAATGTCGCGGTAAGCAAGAGTCGCCACAGACTTTTATTTCATCCAATCATGGAAAAGGAAAAAGAACAGAAAAAACTTTTTTCGAGATATTCTGAGTACGAGGGTAGATTATAGAAAGAAAAGGTGTTAGCACCCTTTCTATCTGTAGTTATCTAGGGGCGCTTAGGTACTTGCTCATTTTTCGAATTGCTTGTGTGTGTTTGTCTTGAAAATGTTTTACTTCCTGATAACCCTTGTATCAGTCCTCAAGGATGTGACGAAGTTGTTTTGAAAATTGGTTTTGAAAAGTGTTTCTGTGAAAAGTTTTCATTAAGCAAGTACTTAAGATTCTACCTACTCGAAAAAAAGTTGTTTGTTCTATTTCTTTTAGATAGCACTATCCTACTATTAAGGAGTAGGTAGCACCGTCGTTGGAGTTGTAAGGGACATTAGAAAGGGACGAGTACAATCACTAAAGCAATAGTTAGAAAACTTTAGTAGTAACCCTAGAGTCTTAAGATCTTTCCGAGGCAACATTTTCGAGGAAACATTCGAATGGGACAATTTGATCTTTTTAGACTGGAGGGAAACCACTAAAATCTCCTATGCTTAATGATTGTTTACCGAAGGCAACCGAAGTAAGGTAAACCCTAGGGGTGAATATGTGCATATGAGTTGTTTCAGTTTTTTAATCTTTGCACATTAGGTGATCTACCATTTTAAATTTCCAAACACTCTTGCCATACAGTTCTATTAGCATACATCTAGGCAGTTAAATATTTGCAGGAATTAAAAATACGAGAAGATAAACCTAGATATTACAAGGCTTCGGGGAATGGGGATTACATAACCAAAACTTGGGGGAGAATAGTAAATGCGAAATAGTAAACTAATTGAGTATTACAAACTCGGAGCAGTTACAAAATTAATCAAAAAATAATGTGCGTGATAAAATTAAACACGAGAATTAGGGTTTTGACCCTTGACTACCTAATTTGATTAATTAAAGAAAGAATCATTTTCTATTATTTTTTATTTAAGGAAATAAGGAATATAATAAAATTGCACAAATGTTCTAATTACTAATTAATTTTAATTTATGGAAAATAATTAAACTAACAAAGAAAAGATAATTAACCAATTTTTGTGTTTTTTTATTTGAAGAGAAAATAATTAAATAAAAAATTTAAACCTAATTTTCTAATCGATTTTAATGGTGAAAAGAGGAATTAAATCGCCCTAAATTACATTAATTTATTTAATTAACAAAAATTAAATTTTGTAATAAAGACCCTAATTCTAATTTTTGTGACTTTTTGATTTTATGATTTAATTAAAAATGATTTTTTAAAACAAATAAATAAATAAACTAAAACAAAATGGTGAAAATTGAAATAATAAAAAGAAAAGAGATTGGGCCTGTTGTTGTTTGCAATTTGGAGAGTGTGAAATGCAATTTGCAAAGCCCAATGCTGCTAAGCCCAAATCCCAGCGCCAGATCCAGTGTTGCTTCTTTCTAGGGGTCTATAATGTGATGCATTTTGCAGGGTGTCAGATCTAGGTTGGAAATGATCCAATGGCTGGATCTGGAGAGCGTATGATGGACATCTGGCAAGGGAGCGCATGGGATCTGGAATAACAAATTGAGAAAAATGCAAAATAGACACGCCTGGGATCGAACCCAAGACGTTTGCATTGCATACTTTGACCCTTACCATCCGCGCTAGAATTATTAGTTGTAAACATAATAAACAAATGAAAAAAAACCAAATCAAGAGTCCTTCCAGAAAAAATGCGCGAAGTTTGAATGGACCAGTCACACCTTGCCACGCCATTGTCTTCTTCGTTGGGACTGTTGTCTTAGGTAAAAACTTTTACCTACGGATTTTGGCCATGGCTATAACTTTGTGCATCTCAAAAATTATGTACAGACAAGATAAATTAAATTGGTGACCATGAATCAACTGGGCTTGAAGCCCTAATCATCATGGTACCCATCTTAAGAGCTAATTGTTCCTGTATTCAAAAACCCCAAAATGAGTTCATAAACCCTAGCAATGGCGTATTGTGATTCCTACACTATAAATACAATTCAAGGACATAGGTATCTTGCAAACATTAATACAAACACAATGGTATAATTAAAACATGCTTATGATGCCAAAATCACAGAAACCAGAATTGAAATTTTGTGTAAACCGTGGTTGATGATGGGCGCGATTCTGGATGCTTCAGGCCTTGCAAATGCTTGCTTTAGGGTCAGTGAATGCCCAGGGGTATAAATTGATCTTTAGGAACGCTTGAAACAGCCTATGGAGCAAGGTTGGATCAGCAATTTTCTTTGAAAAAATGGAACTTTGTTCTTCCTTCTCACGCTCGCCAACCCTTATTCTTTTGATTTGGAATTGTTCAATACATATAAGGGAACGAATTAGGTCAATAAAATTGCATCATATCTTGAGAAATAATTAAAAAGTGATTTGATTTGCTCTTTGTATGATATCTTCCCAAAATAATCTTCAATCCAATCTTTTCCAGTCCAAATGAATCTTGCGCGAATTGGTCATCATGCTAGCTGTACATGGACTCAAAAGATGCACAAAAAATCTATAATTTGATTTGATTTCATTATTTTACCATTTAATTTGATTTATTTTGATTTAAATGAATAAAAAATCAAAATAAATGATAAAAGTAATAAAATAATAGGTGGAAAAGCTCAGGGGTCGTGGGTCCTTTGGATAAAATTCCAATTTGATCAATGTTGCCTTGTGACAATTTTCCAAAAATTGCCAAATTTGACAATGCAGAACTCTCTCAATTATGACCCTAGAGAGGTGTTCTTTGACTTTTTCGAAAGCTTAGGATGTCCCCTAACCAATCCTTTAGGTTTCATCTCAATTGCATCTTCCATGTTGATGTATGAAGCTTTGACCCAAAAGTTGTTTTTGTTGACTTTTCAAAAGGACCCATAATGCAAAAATTCATATCTTTTTATGAGTGCATATTTTAAACTTGTGGGATGAAGATGAGTGGTAGGAAATTATATCCTCTTCAAAATGAGCTTTGGATGGAAAATTTCTGATAAAGCATGTGGATGTTATGCTTGGTCAAAGTTGGGTTGACTTTTACTAAGAAACCCTAATTTAGCAACTTTTGGGTTTTGATGAATTTGGAGGATTCCTTGGAGAATCATGGTCAATACTTGATCAAATGATCAAATTCACTTCAAAATGTGGATGTTGACCAGAAATCTTGAAGTTTGAGTGTATGTTGGTCACAGTTGACTTTTGACCTAACACAGTCGATTCTCAAGCATCTGAGCAGTTGACTGAACAAACTTCTTGTGCAAGGCATGAGACTTGACATGGAGAATCTTGGGAAAATATTAGGGCCTTGGAGAGAAATTGGGGCCTTTGTGATCCACACATCTTGATGAAAGTGGAAACCCTAATTTGAGACACACTACCTTAGGAGAGAGTTTGTATGGTCAACTCTTAGGCAAACTTGACCAAATTGAGGATCTCTAGGAGTATGTTTTGAGTAAAATGAGAGGGAAAATTTTGGAGTACAACACAAAGGAAGTGTATTGGCGGATAATTTGGCTCATCAAGCTGTATATGACTCTCAATCGATGAATTTCGAGTTCCCAGATGAGAATATCATGCTAGATACAGATTGTGAAGAACTTGGACCGTATGAAGGAACTGAGCCAGGATCCCAATGGACTATGGTTTTTGATGGATCTTCTAATGCACTAGGTAACGTAATCAGGGCTGTGATTTTCTCTCCCCAGGGTTTCCATACGCCCCTCACCACCACACTTTTCTTTTACTGTTACAATAATATGGCCGAATATGGAGCGTGTATCATGGGTATCAAAGTTGTCAATGATTTAAGAATCAAGTTCTTGAACGTATATGGAGACTCATCCCTAGTAATCAGTCAGATTAAGGGAGAATGGGATACGAAGCATCCAAGTCTCATTCCTTATCAGGAGCATCTATTGACATTAATTTCGTACATCGAGGAAATCAATTTTGAGCATATCCCACGAGAAGAGAATCAGTTGGAAGACGCGTTAGCTACCATGTCATCTATGCTCAAAGTCAGATCGGACAAAGAAGCTCCTTAAAATACTATTGAAAGACTAGACGAACCAGCACATTGCTATAAAGTTGATACTGACGGAGTAGAAATAAATTCTTGGTACCATAAAGTAAAAAGATACCTAAAAACTAAAGAATAACCTAAAGGAGCATCTATCAATGATAAGAAATTTCTAAGGAGGTTCTCTTCCAAGTTATTTCTGAGTAACAAAATCCTGTACAAGCGCAACCACGATTTGATTTTGCTTCGTTGTGTAGACAAGAAGGAAGTTGTGAAAATTAGGGAAGATATGCATGAACGTGTATTTTGTACTCACTCCAGTGGACATACAATGGCTAAGAAGATTCTAAGAGCGGGTTACTATTGGTCGACCATGGAAATTGATTGCCATCACCACTCAAGAACTTGTCACAAATGCCAGATCTATGCTAACAAATTACACGTGCTACCCATTCCCCTGAATGTCTTGATTGCTTCTTGGCCATATGAAATGTGGGGAATTTATATGATTGGATAAATCAAACCTACTGCCTCTAACAGACATCATTTCATCCTCGTCGCCATTGATTACTACATGAAGTGGGTTGAAGCAGCCTCATTTGCCTCCGTCACCAAGAATGTTATTGCAAGGTTCATTAAGCATAACCTTAATTTTCGATATGGCATCCCCGAAAGGATTATCACAGACAACGATACTAATCTGAAAAATACTATAATCACAGAACTTTGTATACAGTTCAAGATCAAGCACCACAATGCTTCTCTGTATTGGCCGAAGATGAATGGTGCAGTGGAAGCTTCCAATAAGAACATTAAGAAGATTATACAGAATATGAAGGTGACATATAAATATTGGCATGTGATGTTACCATTTTATCTTCATGGCTATCGTACCTTAGTCTGTACATCAACTAGGGCAAGCCTATTCTCTCTACTCTACAGTATGGAAGTTATGTTACCTGTCGAAGTCCGAATTCCTTCTCTAAGGATTACGAAAGACGCAGATTTAGACGAAGATGAATGGGTTCACACTAGGCTAGACTAGATAAGTTTGACTGGTGAGAAAAGGCTTGCGGTTGTTTTCCATGGTCAGATGTACCAAAAGCGCATGATCAAAGCCTTCAACAAAAAGGTCAAGCATCAAGTATATCAGGCTGGTGACTTGGTAATAAAGCACATCATCCTACCGCAAGGTGATACCAGGCGCAAATGGACTCCCACCTACGAAGGGTCATTTGTAGTCAAGAAGATATTTTATGGCGGTTCTATGATACTTACCACCATGGATGGTGAAGAGTTTTCACACCCTGTGAACGCGGACATAGTCAAAAGATACCACGCATAAAAAAGATCCACTAGGTTGACTAGCCTAGGAAAAAATAAGGGCATCCCGGCGAACCAAAAGGGTTCGGGAAAAAATTAGGGAAATATATATATATAAAGATTGCACACCCGACAAGTCGAAAACCTAAAAAGGCAGCTTGGGCAAAAAAGGGTATCCTGGTGGACTGAAAACCCAAAAGGGCGGTCCAGGAAAAAGTTAGGGATTAAAGTGTATGACTATGTCCCATTGGATCATCTACTTACATCAAGCTTTATTATAAACGTCAAGTTCAAATGGTACAGATCAATTTAGTGAACTTCTTCCGACAGCAAGGGATGAGGTGCTCGAAGGAATAGGGGTAATAGTAGAGTTGAAACTCAATAAGATCATTTCCACATATCTGTTTTCTCTTTGTTTTACTTTGTACTCTTTTCATTTTACCACGATTTCCTCTTACTAGTATTTCTGTCTCTATGTACAAAAACCTCAAGTTTATGGGCGAATTATCGATAAAATACAATTTCAAAATTCAACTTTGTTTTACTTTTTTTGTTTGCTTGCAAAAATGTCCAATGACTAAATTGAATGAACATATGCATATGAATATGATAACTGTTTACATATATATGCATAAAAATAATAATCAGCCTTTACTCAAGACTCTAGGAATTGGGATAACGTTTAGGTCGTCCATAGGAAAATCCCCACAGAGCAACCTCCATGGGATTATCCACCCAGAGTTTTCTTCTCAAGCTCATCCCAGACGAAGATACATTCCCCCCGCAAGCCTAATATGCCTCACAGCAAGAATTGAGGCATCTTCCAGCAGTTCACATAATCATACTCCTTAACAGATCCCCCTAGAGGATAAAGGAGTTTGATCATTTCTCCAACATATAATGGAAACTTCCTCTTCACAGCCTACAAAATTCCAATTCCCATCATAAATGAATCCCTTAACACAGCTCATAGGAATTCAATTCCCCAACTGAGTTTATTTCTCAAACATTGCAAAATCCCCTAAAAAATTCTCTTCCCCAACATGGTTTATTTCCCTAGCAGGGTTCATTTCCCCAATGGAATTTAACTTCCCAAGCAGAGTTCATTCCTCTGATTACTACAAATACCCGGTAAGATTCTCTTCTCCTGCAAAGTATAGTCTAGGTTGATATCCCCAGAAAGTTGCTACGGAATTTGAAACTGAGCCAGACATCATTTAACTTTCTCCTCCCCTAGAAGAGTTGACGTCCTTATCAGAAACTCGGTCATACGACACCTCTAACAATTATTCATCTCTTTTATCCCCAGTCAGGGTATACAGGAACTAAACTCCCCAGTAGAGCGATGAACGACCAATGTTCCTGAACTCTTCTATCCCGAAGTAGAGGTCAAACATTCCCAGTGGAGTATCGTCAAAACAGAAAGCAGGAATCCTTAGCAGAGACATTCTAAACAAGATTTAAGATTCATATTATTCATCCCCAGCAATGGTCAGGGATTTATTTTCCCCAGCAAAGATGTTATACGAAGCTACCAATACACTTCAACGACAACTTGCATCCATACATCATTTACAAGTATCATAGCATATGCATACAAAACTAATAAAACACACTCTCATTTACTTTGAGAACATCATTATGGAATGCAGTACATACATCAGGGCATTGCGTAAAGATTAACTTTGTGTTTCAGGTAAAAGTCTACAAACAGACAAACATCATCAATAACTTTCAAACAGGTCAGAGATTAATTCTTGAAACAGGACGAGGCAACTATCTAGATGACCAGATTCAAGATTAATTGCCTAAATAAGACGAGGCAACTATATGTATGACCAGGCAGTATGAATTCCCGAAACAGGATGAGTTCGCCAACAAAAAGCAGGTCAAAGATTAATTCCCGAAATAGGACGGGACAACTATCTGTATGACCAGGAAAAGATTAACTCCTGAAACAGGATGGGGAAACTATATTTATAACCATTCCAAGATTAACTCCCAAAACAGGATGGCGAGACTATCAACATGACCAGGTCGTATGAATTCCCAGAACAAGACGAGTTTACCAACAGAAACAGATTCTGGATCAATTCTCAAAACAGGACGGGGCGGCTATCTACGTGACAAGCATTTACCTTAGAGACTGAATTCTTACAAGTATTTCCCACAGACACTAAATCTGACAAGCATCTACTTAAAGCATCTTCCCTAGAGGTTCATTTTGGAAAGCATTATTCAGATACAGTCAAAGCATAGACTCGTCTGATACTTCTATCAAGAGTCACCTTGGATGGAATCTATGAGGCTATCTCCAAAGACACTTTGTCACCTCTATAAATGGAATCTTTAAGCCCATTCAAGCAATATCATCAACCAATAACGTTACTTCGTGCACTAGCGAGTGCAAATTTCTAGGCACTTAAGTGTTCAATCCTCTTCCACCTTCAGATCATGAATAACCGACATGCCAATCTAACTCCTCAGGTTTAATAAGATTGAAAAGGGGCAGCTGTTGTACCCCTAAATTTTCCCTCCCATTTTCTTAAAGACATTCTCCTAGGGTTCTCAAATGCTCAAGGTTGCTCAAGAATTAATTAGACAAATTCTCCTCCTAAGCAATAGACTTACAACTAGGGTTTCACTTTTCTCAAGGAAGATTGGGTTTCTAAGGCCTCAAGTGGTTTTCATGGTTTCTTATAGGTTTTCAAGAATTCTCATACCAAGTTTCATTCCTTGCATCACAAGATTGCTCAATGAATTGCTCAGATGATTGAGAATTAACTATATTGGAAAAAAAGTCAACTTTGACCAATTTATAGTCAAACCTCAAGATTTTTGGTCAATATCGAGGTTCTGAAGTCACATTCATCATTTTATCAAGGCTTGATCATGATTCTTCAAGAAAACTCTTAAATCATCAAAAGTCAAAAGTTGCCAAATTAGGGTTTCCTTAGGAGAAGTCAACTAAACTTGGACCAAGCATAACTTTCACATGCTTCATAATATTCTCCTCAAACAAAGCTCGTTTTAAAGGAAATTGAATTCTCTACAACTACGAGTCTCTAATCTCAAGTCAAAAAATGTTTCATTTGAGAGATATGGGCCAATACATTATACATCATTTCAAAAGTCAACAAAAAGACACTTTTTGTCAGGCAACTTACATCAAGATAAGGTCTTAAAATGCAAAAATTATCAACATATAGATTGTAGAGGACATCTTGGGATTTCCAAAAAGTCTCAGATCACCTTCAAAATATGAAAATTGAAAGAGTTATGACCAGTACAAGTTGGGAAATTTTGAGCAAATGCACGAAGTTCAAATTGAGCAAGCTTGAAATTTTTGGCTATTGGGCTATTGTTTTAAAGACCAACTGTGTTTTACACTTCATATACACCTCAAATCTTACTTAAGTACCCCTTGATCTTTTTATTTTAATTATTTTGATTTTATTCATTATTAATTCAAAATAAATAAGATAAAATACAAGGCTTATGAATAAGAGTCCAAGCCCATGTTATGTTGACCTAATTCCATGCTATATATTCCCCTCAAATCAGACATGAAGGACCACAGACCCTTATACCAAGAAGCTTGCCCAAAAATCTCAAATTTCTCAAGAAACCTAAAGCAACTCGAAAACCTACTTAAAGCTTCCTTCACTACCAACTAACCATCTTATTCACTCCTTGAAAGAACAGAGTGTAAGATGAGATTGTTTGCAATGATCTAAAGGGCTCAAAACAACCTTGCATGCATCATCGTCCTATCTTTATTGCATAAATTCCTTTTTTTTCTTGCTGGTTTGATTGAATCTAATGTTATTAATGTGTTCCTGAGGTTCATTAGTGCAGGACTGACCCTCGCAGACGTCCCATGTTGATTGAATCCTAAAATACCATAACTACACTGACCCCATTTATTTTCGTCATAGCTCTTAAGCCATACCATTTTATTCCAAAAGAACCATCCCATTAGATTCGTAGGGCTTAATTTAGGGGGGTAGAGTCCCCCTTGGAACTCTAACGTGTGCTATTTTGCAGGAACAAGGAATTTATTCACTGGAGAAGAAGACTGGACCTAGGGCTCTAACGTCTCTCTAGTCTATGCGTTTTTTTTAATATTTATTTTATTTGTTTTAGTTAAAATAACAGATGTACTACGCCCTAGCGGTTGAAGCGCGCATGATAAGATGTTATTATGCCAAGGCGTGGGTTCGACCCGAACCTTTTGGAATTTTGACATTTTTTATGATTTTCTTTGTTTTGCAAATTGTAAAAAGCGTTGATGCCATTCCTTGTCACCAAGGCGTTCCTAGCCTAGTGGTAAACGTGTTGGTTGGAATTGCTGAGGGCGTGGGTTCAACACTCACCCTAGCCAATTTTGGTTTTTCCTCATAATTCTTATTTCTTTTACTCTTTTTCTCTTCCTTTTCTTCAACTTCACAAGAAACCTTTAACAAACCCTAATTAAGGTTTTTTAGGTTTTTTCACTAACCTTTTTTTAATCAACCCTAATTAATTGTTTAGGTTTAATCAATCAATTTAGGTTTGTTTTAGGTTTCTTTTCACTAGGTAATATCTTTTCTAATTAAAATCGAATTAGGGTTTTTTATGTTACTAACTTAATTAATCATTTTCTTTTTTTAATTAGTTAAAATTAATTAGTTCATTAGGTTAATCATCAAATCTTTTTATCAAGAAAATCGCCAAAAAACAATTTCCTTCTCCTTTCGCTTTCCTATTTTATATTTTCGTGTAGTTTATTATTCTCGCATTTTTTCCAATTATTCTAGCTGCTTACAGTTAGTAATAGTAATTGGGTTTACTTTTCTGCATTTTTATACTATTTTGTATTTCTCCCAAAGCCATGTAATAGTCTAGGGTTTTATTTTCCGTACTTTACCGCTTTCCTATTTTACTATTACTATTAGTAATTAGGTCATGTATGGAAAAATAAAACGGTAGCAAACCCTAATGTAAGATAAGCAATACTTGAATCACAACACAATTTGCACACTCACACCTCTATGGTAGCCTCTCTTGTTTCCTTCTGAATAAAATAGTCAAGTCCCTCGAACATTGGGATGCTTTAGCAAAGTCCCTTCGAATAAAGATCATAGTCCCTCGATGAACCTTCAACGTTACATTTCGATAAATGATCTAGTCCCTTAATGAAAATTGATAAAATGTCCTTACCAATTACCTTCAATGACTGTACGATGACCTGTGTCCGTCCCTTCACATCCAACGATATGGCTTCCTACTAACTAATGGTAGGATAACACTATTTAAAGGAGGAGGAAAAGAACAATAAAAGTTTTGAGTAGATAGATTGCTCATAATCATTTTCTCACAAAAATTTAAAAACAAAACACTTTTGTCACAGACACTTCTTCAAAAATATTTTCAGACAAACACTTTGAACGCATTCTTGAGGACCGATACAAGAATCATTACAAACTTTCGGCTTACATTGGCAAATTTCAAAATATTTTTCAAACACACACAGAAAGCAATTTTCAAAACAAAATGAGCTAGCGATTAAGAGCCCATAGATAACTATGGATGAAAGGGGTGCTAACACCTTCCCTTTTGATAACCTACCCCCTGAACTCAAAATCAAAAAAGGTATTTCATGTTCTTTTCACCATTTCCTTATTGGATAAAAGAAAAGTCGATGGCGACTATTTCTATCCGTAACATTTGCGATAAAACGCAAAAACAAGTCAGTTCTCCCATTGTATTACAATGTTGTAATTACTTATTTTGAAGGTTTCCATACTCCTTTCACTGCCAGAATTTTCTTCGATTGCACCAATAATATGGACGAGTATGAAGCTTGTATCTTTATGTTAAAAATTTCTATTGATTTGCGAATCAAGATCTTGGAAGTATATGGGGATTCTTCTCTTTTGATTAGTCAGATCAACAAAGATTGGGAGACTCATCACCCGAATTTGATTCGGTATCATGAGCATGTTATTAAGTTGATCCCTTATTTTAGTGAGATTACTTTCGACCATATTCTAAGAGAAGAGAACAATTTGGAAGACGCTTTGGATACTCTGTCATCCATGTTTAAAGTTATATGGGAAAATGAAGCCCCCTCTATCACCATTATGAGGTTGGATGAGCTAGTGTTCTATTATGAAATAGAAGAAGAGGTTGTTGATGAGAAACCTTGGTTTTATGATATCAAAAGATATCTTGAAACAAAAGAATACCTAGAGGGTTCATCTATCATAGATAAGAAGACTTTGCGGAAGTACTCGGTAAAGTTTTTCCTCAATGGAGATGTTCTGTACAAGAGAAACTATGACTCCGTTTTGCTTAGATGCATGGATAGACACGAAGAAAACAAGACCATAGAAGAGATTCATGAAGGTTCCTTCGGGACGTGTTCCACTGGGTATACCATGGCCAACAAAATCTTGATAGTAGGTTATTATTGGTCTACCATGGAAAATGATTGTTACAATCATTCCAGAAAATGTTACAAGTGTCACATTTACACTAAAAAAATGCATGTGTCTCCCAATCCGCTGAATGTTTTGTCTTCTCCTTGGTGTTTCACAATGTGGAGCATTGATATGATTGGACTGATTGAACAAAATGCTTCCAATGGACATCGCTTTATTATAGTAGATATTGGCTACTTCACCAAGTGGGTCGAAGCAACATCTTACGCCAATGTCACCAAGCCAATGGTCACTCGTTTCATCAAGCAGAATATCATTTATCATTATGGGATTCTCGAAAAGATCATTACTAAAAATGGACCGAATCTCAACAATAAGATGATGAAAGATCTGTGTGACAATTTCAAAATAAAGCAACACTATTCTTCTCCATATCGTCCAAAGATGAATGGTGATGTTGAGGCATCAAACAAGAATATTAAGATGATTGTGCAGAAGATGGTTGTCACCTATAAAGATTTACATCAAATGTTGCCATTTTCTTTGCATGGTTATCGCACTTCACTGAACACTTTGACTGAGGCTAGCCCGTTCTCGTTGGTATATGGCATGGAAGTAGTCCTGCAAGTGGAAGTAGAGATTCCTTCTTTAAGGATAATTACAGATGTACAATTAGATGAAGCTGGATGGGTTCATAATAGACATAACCAGTTGAATCTCATTGATGAGAAGAGATTGACAACTATTTGTCATGGGTAATTATACCATAAGAATATGAAAAAGATTTTAATAAGAAGGTGCATCCTCGGAATATCCAAGTTGGTGACCTCGTGCTAAAGATGATCTTGCCTCCCAATAATACAAATGTTAGGGGAAAATGGGCTCCTAATTATGAAGGACCATACGTTTTGAATAAAGTCTTCTTAGGAGGATCTATGATGCTCACAACTATGTACAGAGAGGATTTCCCTCATCCCATCAATGTAGACGTGGTTAAAAAATACTTCGCATAAATAGACCCCCTGAGTCGACATCTCAGGAAAAAAAGGGCATCCTGGAGAACCAAAAAAAATAAATAAAAGGTTAGGTAAAAAATTAGGGACAAAAAAAGAAGAAGTTAAAAGAATGGAAAAGAATTGTGTACACCCGCTAAGTTGAAAACCTGAAAAGGCGACTTAGGTAAAAATGGGTATCCTGGTGGATTGAAAACCCGAAAAAAGGAGATTCAAGAAAAACTTAGGGATTTAAAGCGAATGACTATGGTCTGCGTTGTATCTGTGCTATCATTCTACACTGTCGTTGGTTACCTTGGAAATATAGGGAATCAGTCCAATCAACTTGTTCAGAAAGCAAGATACTAAGGAGCTTTGAGGTTATAAGAGTCATAGCAGAGTCGGTACCCAATAAATCCGCACTCACATTGCCATCTATGTATTCTCCTCTATATGCTTTGAGCATAATTACCTCCATTTAGGAATTTCTTCTTGATCTAAATGCCTATTTGCAGGCCAATCAATAATTTTTTTTTCCAAATTGTGCCTCTTTGTTTTTATTTTTGCTGTTTTATTTACGAAAAAACGTCCATCATTTTTGAAAAATCTTTGCATTTAAAAAAATTGAAGCTTTACAGCACATGATATAAATATATGAAATTGCTTAGAATTTTGGGTGTCTAGGATGATGGCTAAGGTGGTCATTCCATACCCGGGGAATGTTGCTGTAAATTCCATTTTTGCAGGTATTGTTGGTCTTTTATGACAAGGAGTGTACCAATAAATGAGCAGAGAAAGATCTGATTGTGACCTGCATGGGATTCTTAATGACATGGTTGTTTTTCTAAAAACTGAACCCAATATCCCTAGTGAAGGTGTCCCCTTGCTCAAACAGAATCCCTTATCTCCAGTGAAAGTGTATCGCTGCTTAATCCCCATTGAAGTCTACACTCTTGCAAAGAGTTTTTTTAAAAGTTTGTTACCTTCAAAGGATTTATCTCTAGAGAAGTACATTTTAGCAGGAATCTTGATATATCCCTGTGATGTTGATATTTGCTTCCCTAATGAGGTTGGCACTCGTCTTTCCCATGAAGTGTGCATTTCCCTCCCCAGCGAAGTTTTCACTTTTCTTCTCAGTGCATTATGCTATTGTCAGGTTTCATGAAGAGATTTCTGTTTACTTTCAGGAGATTCTGGTTTGTATCACCATGAAGTCGACTGCTATTCCCAATGGAGAAATTTCTTCTCCCCAATAAAAGTCCAATGTTGGCATGAATCCTGCAAAGATAGCTCCCCCAGTGTAGCTGGTACCAGAGATATTGATATTAAGAACTTTTCAGTTCCCTGGTAGAAGATGTGTCTTCTCTTTCCAGTTGGAGCTAAGTTTCTAGGGTTTTCTTGATTAGTCTCCCTCTTCTCCCTAGTGGATCAAGTTTTCTTTTCCCCAGTAAATTCGAGTGGTGATGAAGCTCATATAAAATCACGTTCCCTAGTGTGATGTACATATCAGAGTGCTAGTGTGAACCTTTCTTATCCCCAATGATATAAGGTTGTCGAGATATTCCCCGGTGGAGTTTTGGAACCTCGAGTTCTGGTTCAAAGAATATTGTCTCTTCCCCAAGTGATGATTTGTATCCTAGCGTTAACATCCACAGTGTGGATAAATGGTAGATTCTTTTTATTCAATAATTTCAATGATTCCTAGTTGAAGTTACCTTCATTAGGGACTCTCAACAAGAGAATCTCAATTTTTAGTGAAGTTCTCCTCGTCCCCGACAAGATATAATGGATCTATTCCCCAGAAAGTCAAGAGTTTGTACATAATCATAACTAGTGCACTTATGAGCTGCAATTTATATTTCAACTTTCTTCTCGAAAACTCACTTCCCATGTGATATTTTTCTTCAGAAGCTGATAATTCAGAATCTCAATTCTCCATTGACGTTCATATATGGAGGATCAGATGTGCAAGGGTGATGATTTCTCGGATATTACTTGTCTTCTTGGAAGTTTTTATTTCCATGATTTTACCCAATAAAGCGTTTAAATATAGATCATTAAACATGCATCATTACATTTCATCCTTAAAATGTGTAGCATTTCCATTGTATGGAGCATTACGCTATAAATACGATTCAAACATGCATTGATGTATAATCCAATTATGTTGAGTGCCCAAAATAACTAGAGTTGTTATGTGTGTTAGAACATAGTTTGGTTCTACATCTTAGTAATAGTTTTAATGATAACAAATACATGTTATATATAAATAACAATGATTCCCTCTAATAAATTATTTAAATATGCAGAGAAGTTCTGATAAAAGAAGCATAAGAAGTTGGCGAACAATTTGCGCTAAGAAGATATGATAAGAATTTATGTACAAACAATTAAAGTATCATGCTCAATAGAAGAAGTCCTGATGTTATAACTTCTGAAGTACCAAATCTGTAAGCTAAAATCTGATGAAACAATACTCTGATGATCAAAAGTTTCAACGTTAGTATTTTTATTCTGGTCAATTTTCAAAGAAGAATGTTATGATGCGTTACAATTAATTTATTTCAAATCAAAGAAGTAACGGCTGGTACCAGACAAGATCTATATTTTTGGAAAGTGCACTAACAATCTTTTATCAACCTTCCAAAAACATATTCTCATGTCTCAAATGGATCTAGAGCTTCTCCTATTTAAATTAGTTCTTGAAGAGTGATCAAACAACACTTGTGCATACAAAGAAATATTAATAAGCTCTTTTATCTATTTAATGTGCCTTAATATTATGTAAATATCACAATTGTGATATAGTTTTCTAGAAACATTCTTGTACACATTTTGATTCACATTTTTGTAATTCCTTGAGAAACCAAGTTGTGGTTAAATCTCAAGAAGAAATTGACGACAGTCTTTGTGAATTGTAATCATAGTTTTGATTAGTGGATTAAGACCTTGATTGATAGAGGAGAAATCACATTGGTGTGTGGGCTGGAGTAGTTTGAGTTCAAACGATCCTGGATAAGAAAACGTGTCACACTGTTTTTAATTTTTGAAAAACCCCAATTCAGCCCCCCTTTCTTGTGTTTTTCTATCCTTCAATTGGCATTAGAGTTCCTGGTTCTGGATACTAATGCTTAACCAGGTCAGAAAAAGATCCTAGCAAGAAAAACATTATGGTGGGACCAGTTGAGAACAACAACAATGATAACTATGATAAGAAAGACAGAATCAGCGGAAAACCTCCAATCTTTGATGGTGAAAACTTTGATTACTGGAAAGACAGAATCAAAAGTTTTTTCTATCTCATAGCGCTGATCTCTAGAATATGGTAACTGATGGCTGTTGCACCCCAAAATTTGCCCTTTTTATTTTAACGTAGATTGGCTTATACTTTGTTTGCATATACACATGCATGCATCTCATTGGTTCCGTATTCATGTAATTAAGGTTTTTGATCAACACAACAAATCCCTCATAATTTTTCAACGCATGTTCGAGTTGTGGAAGATTCAGATGTTTTCGGTGAATTTAAAACAGTGCAAATTGGAAACAGTGTTTTTACTGATCAATGTTTGAAAATTCGCTTCTCCAGTTTGGAATGGTGTTTTGGGTTTATTCATGAGGTTTTGAAACCGTCTCGATGTTCTTTTAAATTTTTGTGTTCGGACCAAAAGCTAATTCTCAAAGGAAAGTCTTCGGATACGCGGTTCTTTTGGAAGTTATATCGTGAAAAATACAAAGAAAAAGGTGCTGAAAGTGCAGTTTTCGCACACTAAAAAACTCATAACTCGAAGACCATTTATCGTTTTGAACCCGTTCCAGTGACTAAAATTCCGTCTTGATGCCATCTACATTTCGTATCTCATGGCCGGAAGCCAGTTCTACCCAGAGAGTCTTCGAATATATGAATTTATCAAATATATTCGCACGAGATAATTGTGACAAATGTTCACCGACTTCATCTTCAGAAAATCATAACTTAGTCGATTCTTATCATATCGAGCCGGTTCGAGTGGCATTGGTTCACAAATTGAGTTGGTTAAATATTTCTTTCAGCTCTCTAATTCGAGGGTATCCTGAAGCCCTTCGTTTTTGGTTTGAAGCGTGCGCAACACGTTTGAAAATTCTTAACCGAGAAATATTTTTATCTGAGATGAAACTTCAAAAAATCATAACTAAATCACCGTTTATCTGATCAAGCTCATCTTCGGACTCGATGTTGGCTACATTTTAGTTTCACATTTCAGCTTCAAAAGTCGCACCGAGGTTCCCGCGAATTTTCCCGAAACATGTTGCATTCAAGTGAATTAAAGTTCTGCATTAATATTTATGAATATTTGAGACCCATTAACCAAATTCACTCACATAAGCCCATAATATATATTCTTTTAACTCCAATTTCTCTCATAATGGATCAATCTCCAAAAAACAAGTAAAATTTTTTCTCTCAATTCTCTCAATGATCAAATCAAGGTTCTACACCTTTTTCATCAAGAACACAATAACAACTTCATCAAGATCCAAAAGTCAAGATCAAGTGCAATTATTCTCCGATTGTTGATCCGTTCGTTGCGATATCTACACTTAAGCCTCCTCTTCACTTCTATCGGTAAGTTTTCTTGAATTAAGCGCTTTTTGAAATAAGTGCTTTTTTGGAATAAGTGATTTTTCTTGGTTTTTTGTTGATTGAGGTTTTAATTGTATAATTGAGACTTAATTATTGAGAATTGATTTGAATTGAGAATTTAATATCATTTTATTGAATTTCTTATTGAAATAAGTGATTAATTGAACTCGAGAAATTGATTTTGATTGTAACTTGAAATTGGCATAGTGTTGTTGTGTTGATTTTTAGCACTAGGTATAGTTAGACTAGTGTTTAAGTTGAATTAGCTATAGAAAACTAGTTAGCAGTAACATTTATTTGAGATTTTGAACTTTTGATTAGATTAACACTAGTTTCTAATTCTTGATGTAGAATTTGTTAATAGTTTTGCTTAGATAGATTCTAACACTATCTTTGATTTATATGTTGTAACATAAACTAACAATTAGTGTAGCTTATGCCTAATCTTTGATTTTCAAGCTTTACTACATGTTTCCAATTAATTTTGATTGATGATCATTGATATTTTCGTGCATTTGAAATGCATTTTTGCATATGATTACTTGTTGCTTTCCATCTCAATAAATTGAGGTAATTTCTAATGGACTCAAATGTCATTGCTAAACTTTTTTGAAGTAAGTTTTATTGAGTTTGATAGAAAATATTTCAATACTTGGTAAATGGCAAAGTTTGACATAATTGATGTTTTTGCTCTAACTTTTGATCCGTATTGAGTTTTTCCGACTTTCTTTAATAAAAACCGATTTTCTTAAGCCATCCGGAATCTCTCACACCAGTATTTTTTTTTATTCGGACAAAATTTGTTCCGTTTTTCTGCTACTGTAGCAGTTACGAAAATCACATTCCAGAACGGAATTTGGCCGAACCAAGTTGATTTTTAGAACCGTTAGCATGTTTCTATGTCGCCTTAATTTTTGCGGTTGATTTTGGATGCTTTTAGATTAATTTTTTAACTTTTTGATTCAAATTTTTTTGCACATTATCTTGTGTTTCATTGTTGAATTTTGATACTTTTTTGTGTGTTAACTCATACTTTGATGTCAAGTAATATCATTTGATTTTAACTAATTGCTTGCAAACTTTGTGAATTTAGCGTATCGGAATACATTTTGATTCACAACTTTTGCATTTGACAAATTGTAAGTTGATTCCTATTCATCACACTTTTGACATAAATACATAAACTCGTGAATTGGAGTTAATTTGCAATTTATTGATTAAATTCCGATACATTAAATTCATGTGGTTTTTAGACTTAAATTCATGATTTTTTTTATCAATCTTGAGGTTAAATGCTTATATGCAAATTCCGGATAACCATCTCATGCTAATATTCAAGATTAATGCACTAAAACTTTGATTTCCAAATCAATTTATGATGAATTTCAATATGTGTGTAATGCTGTCCGGAACTTATATTTCGCATGTGCATTGAGTTTTAGTTTGTGAATAATGCATTGTTATACTTATTTGAGCCTTTCTTCGATATCGGTAGCAAGTTTGGATGTTTCTAAACCGGTTTTTACACCTATTTTCATGAGTAAGAGGTTGCTGTCTGAAATGCTATATTAGGCTCCCTTTACTTGTTTGCTTTGACTTGTACATATTCATACTTCATTTTTGTGCATATTACTAATTGTCATTATCGTATTTGATTTTGTTGTTATCTACTAACAAATTTTGTGAGATGTGCATGCTTTGAGAAGCAGTTTGGATACCATTCACTTTGGTGAGGGATACGCTTTGCTTGCATATGTTGTTCACGCTTCTGGCGCTATTTTTTTGTTGATGCTAGTTTGCGGCGCCCTCCGAGATTTCGCCATGCATTGATTTGGTTTTTTGTGGATTTTTATTATCTGTTTAGTACGGTTTCAGGCCATTTGTTGTAATATTACATTTATCGCTTTTTGGAGATCATGAGAAGTAGGAAGCATGAAATAAAGAGCGTGCGCTCAAAGTCACTGTTTAAAGACCTATAGCAGGCATTCCGCACTTCATTTGCTATATCTGTTGTGCTTGTGTTTGTTTCTTTGTTGATTGATCGATGAGTCACTCAATTTAGAAATTAAGATCACA
The DNA here is from genome assembly GCA_948472305.1 of Vicia faba. Lineage (NCBI taxonomy): Eukaryota > Viridiplantae > Streptophyta > Magnoliopsida > Fabales > Fabaceae > Vicia > Vicia faba. The sequence continues at coordinate 160,809,000 of OX451741.1, read as the reverse complement.
ACTTCGCTCTCAGTGTATGCTCCCTATAGGACTTTATCGCTTTCCTCTATTTCTTGTTGATCAATGAGTCACTCAATTTAGATATTAAGATCACGACTTCACTCTCATTGCATGTTCCCTATAGGATGTTTATTTCTTTTCTTCTTTAATTGTTGATCGATGAGTCACTCAATTTAGATATTAAGATCACGACTTCGCTCTCATTGCATGTTCCCTATAGGATAGTTTTGTTAAGCTTTCTTTGACATGCTGATTAAGGTAAGAATCTATGTATGCTAACATAGGATAGGATCTTCCTTTGTCCTCAACCTTAGGTTCAACCATTGTATGACAACACTAGGGATAGTTCTAGGCTAGTTCCCCTTAGTTGCTTTTCTTTCTTTGCATCTTGCATCTTAAAACAAAAACTTGTTTCTTGGAAAATCATAAGACATTTCTAATGAACTTAAATTCTTATTCAAAGTAAAAGATACAAACCAATCTTAATTTATCTTATTATCTTGAAGCCGATGTTTCGCCATCGCACATGTTTGTTATCCTACTTTGATTCTCAATATCATTGTTAGGTGTGATGTTTTGTCATCCGTTTTATTGATGTTTCGCCATCTTTGCCATGATATCTTGTTATCTTGAAGTCGATGTTTCGCCATCACACATGTTTGTTATCCTAATTTGATTCTCAATATCATTGTTAGGTGTGATGTTTTGTCATCCGTTTTATTGATGTTTCGCCATCTTTGCCATGTTATCTTGTTATCTTGAAGCCGATGTTTCGCCATCGCACATGTTTGTTATCCTACTTTGATTATCAATATCATTGTTAGGTGTGATATTTTGTCATCGGTTTTATTGATGTTTCGCCATCTTTGCCATGATATCTTGTTATCTTGAAGCCGATGTTTCGCCATCGCACATGTTTGTTATCCTACATTGATTCTCAATATCATTGTTAGGTGTGATGTTTCGTCATCTGTTTCATTGATGTGTTGCCATCCCTACCATGTTATCTCTTAGCCGATGTTTCTCCATCGCACATTTGTTTGAAGCCAATGTTTCACCATCGCACGTGTTTGATTATCTAACTTTGATTCTCAATGTCACTGTTAGGTGTACTATTTTACCATCTGATGTTTCGCCATCTCTGACGTGTAACTATGTTATTATTTAGTCGACGTTTGATCACCCCATTTGTTTGGTGTTCCTTTCGATGTTTTCCCATCTTGATTGTTTTTGTTTGCCTTAACTAAAAAACACAAACCAACCAAAACACATAAGTCGAACTACGGCTGCTCTGATTCCTTAAAAGGGATATGTAGGAATTGGGGTAGGGCCCAACCGAGCATAAATTTTATTTTCCCTACATTATTTTCTTTTCTTTTGCATGCATTCTCTTTTCAGTTGTAAGCCATAGACATAGGATTTGACCACACCCATTTAGATTAGACAACAAGAGTGTATACCATAGAGTACTACGGGCGTGTGGGGTGCTAACACCTTCCCCTCGCGTAACAGACTCCCTTACCAGATCTCTCGGTCGATAAACCGTGATTTCTCCCTTTCCAGGTTTTATCGATGTTTACCTTTCCCTCTCGGAGGGATAAAAGACGTTCGGTGGTGACTTCATTGTTCGATGATTTTTAGTCAGTGGTTTCAATGGCTACGTTCATTTAGTTGACGCAAGCGGTCAAAACATCGACAAAAAGAAAATGACAGATCAACAAAAGAGAGAATTCATAAATCATCACAATGCCAGAATAATCCTCTTGAGTGGTATCTCGTACACCGAGTATGACAAAATCACAAACAGAGATTCAGCTAAGAACATGTTTGACTCTCTAAGAATGATGCATGAAGGAAATACACAAGGCAAAGACACCAAAGCTCTTGCATTATCCAGAAGTATGAGGCCTTAAAAATGGAAGAAGATTAAACAGTTGAGACAATGTTCTCAAAGTTTCAAATTCTGGTTGCTGGGATAAAACTTATGGACAAAGGGTACTCAACAGTATATCATTTAAAGAAAATCATCAGAAGCTTACCCAAGAAATAGAGACCATGGTCACAGCCTTAAAACTAGCCAAATATCTGAACAAAATATCTATTGAAGAACTAATCAGCTCTTTGAGAAGTCACGAGATAGAACTAGAAGAAGATAAGCCCCAAAAGAAAGGTAAGTCTCGTGCTCTTAAATCTAATAAAAATATGAAACTAAAAATTTTTAGGAAGAAGAAAGGTAAGTCTCTATCTCTTCTTTGCAGAAGAGTCCATCAACTATGGAAGCACAGATAGAGGAAATTCAGAAACCCCAGAAGAATAAGCAATCACTTTGAATCATCCTCTGGAAAAATAAAGTATATCAACAAAGATGTTGTTTCCTACAAATATGAAGAGTCGGGTCACTACAAAAGCGACTGCCCTAATCTTCAAAAAGAAAATCCTAAAAGATGTTCTTCAAAAAAAAAATCATTATGGCAACGTGGGATGACTTTGAATCTTCTAGAGCTGAAACTGAATCAAAAGATGAACGAGTCAATATAGCATTAACGACCAACATATCAGAAGACACAAATACATCAGAATTTGAATCAAATTCAAAAGAAGTATTTTCAAAATTCTCTATATCTCAGTTAGAAGAATATTTGTCTAAAATTATTGAAAGATATCAGCAACTTCGAATCAAATACAAGAACCAGAAACACGTTCTTGTATCTGAAACTGGAGAAACTAGGAAACAAAAAACAAAAAACTCTGAGCTAAAAGAAATTAACTCTAAACTTAAAAATGAATTAAAAAAAGCTTAGAAAGAATATGTTTCAGAAGTTTCAAATATTTCCGATAACATCATAAAAGAATATGATCACAACTTTCAAAAAATTCTAGATAGAAACATATATAGAAGCAAGATGGCTTTAATGTTCTACGGAGTTAGCAGAAACAAAAGAAAAGGCATAGGATATGTGAAAACAAAAGGAGAAGAACCATATCAAGAAAAGAAAGTTGATGATATGATCATAAAACACACACCTTTAAACTCACACACATGATATAAAATATACTAGTGAATCTTACATTGTGGATTCTCATGTGAATGTTTGATTCTATGGACACACACATGATATAAAATATACTAGTGATATAAAATATTGAATAGAAAAAAAACATTTGAACAAGTTTGATTCTAAGGCAAAAAAGTGTTTCATGTTAGAATACTTTGAATGTTCAAAAGGTTATAGAGTATATAATACAGAAACACAAATTGTGGAAGAATCTATTAGTGTCAGATTTGATGATAAGCTAGGTTGTCAAAAGTCATAGTAGGGTGAATTTTTTGCAGATATAGAAGTTCTAATTACTGGAATTGAAGACAAATCTTCAGAAAATAAAATTTCATAACTTCAGCGATATCACAAATATTCCAGCAACTTCCGAAGAACCCATCCAGAAAAGACAATCCAGAAGCAGCTTAGCACATTTAGAAAACTTGATTCTAGGAAAGAAAGATGATCTAATCAGAATAAGATCTACATTCAGAAATACTAAAGAGTGTCTCTTAGGATTAGTTTCTCTGATCGAACCTACTTCCATATGCGAAGCACTTCTAAACAATCATTAGATACTTACAATGTAGGAAAAAACTAAATTAGTTTACCAGAAATGATGCATGGGATCTAGTTCTAAAACCAAAAGGATACAACGTCATTGGAACTAAATAGGTCTTTAGAAACAAGCTAAGTGAACAAGGAGAAGTTGTCAGAAATAAAGCATGATTGGTTGCACGAGGTTATAGTCATCAAGAAGGGATCGTCTATATAGAAACCTTTACTCGAGTCTCCAGGTTATAATCAATCAAACTTTTAATATCATTTGCTGTAAATTATGACATCACTCTTTATCAGATGGATGTCAAAAGTGCTTTTTTAAATGGTTACATTGACGAAGAAGTTTATGTGCACCAACCCCCTGGTTTTGAAAATACAAAACATCTAGAATATGTTTATAAAGTTAAGAAATCGTTGTATGGTCTAAAACAAGCTCCCAGAGCTTGGTATGAAAGACTAAGTAACTTTCTCTTAGTAAATGATTTTACCAAAGGGAAGGTGGACACAACTGTATTTTGTAAATCATTTAAAAATTAAATTCTTATTTGTCAAATAAATGTAGATGATACAATTTTTGGATCTACTAAAGCCTCCTTAGGCAAAGAATTTTCTAAGACTATGCAAGCAGAATTTGAAATGAGCTTGATGGGTGAACTCAAATTCTTTATGGGTATTCAAATCAGTAAAACTCCAAAAGGAACCTACATACATCAAAAAAAGTATGTTAAAGAACTTTTGAAGAAATTTGATATGTCAGAAAGTAAGCCATCCAAAACTCTCATGCATCCTACATGCATTAAGGAAAAGGAAGAAGTAAGTAAGAAAGTAGAACAGAACCTCTACAGAGGTATGATTGGTTCTCTCCTATTTTTAACAGCTTCAAAACCTGATATTCTATAAAGTGTTTATCTTTGTGCAAGATTCCAATCAGATCCTAGAGAATCTCACTTAACAAAAGTTAAGCGAATATTCAAGTATCTAAGAGGTATTACTAATATTGGTCTTTGTTAAAGAAAATCCAGAGAATATAAGTTAGTAGGGTACTATGATGCTGACTTTGCTAGAGATAGAATGGAAAGAAAAATTACTTTTGCAAGTTTCCAGTTTTGCGGAGATAACTTAATCTCATGGTCCAGCAAAGACAATCCATTATTGCATTATTAACTGTTGAATCTGAATATATAGCTGCAACTGGATGCATTACACAAATGCTCTGGATGAAAAGTCAACTAGAAGATTTTCATACTTATCAGAGTAACATTCCTATCCTCTGTGATAATACTTCTTCTATCTGTCTTTCTAAAAATCCTACTTTACATTCTAGGGCTAAACATATAGAAATTAAACATCACTTCATTAGGAACTATATCCAGAAGGCAATTTTTTGCTTAAAATTTATAGACACGGACCATCAATGAGTTGATGTTTTCACAAAACTCCTTTCTGAAGATAGATTTAATATCATTCTTAAACCCCTTGGTATGGAATTATGCCCAGAATGAAAGTGTAGTTTTTGCATATTTAATCCTCAGAAATTTTTGTTTTTTTTTGTGAACATCTGAACAATAGTTATTCATAAGTGAAAAGGAAAATTTTCTCAGAAACTATCCAGAAGATTTGAAATTTTTTTCGAAAACACTTCATTTCAAAGATAGACTTAAGCAGTTCAGCACATAAACATTTTTCAACCCTAAACGCTAAGTCACTCTATGAGGCTGAACACATGTTCAAAATCTGAAGGGATGAAATGGCTAAGTTGATGCATTGAGGCACGAGTAACATCGGTAACTGTTAACAAAATCTTCACGCCATCCCCCTTTTTAGAATTCATTAATGATGTTAATCATTTCTTCTTTTTTATTAATTAAAATGAAATTCAAGTTTTATCTCATTGGCTATTTATAGTTTACTTTCTACAAATCACTTTCACACCTTCACTCTCACTCACCCTATTCTCTCTGAATTTGCTTTTTTCCCTTTTGTGTGTTCCCAAACCCTAAGTCTGTTAAGAATGAATTATTTATCCCAACAACAACAAAAGTATCAAGATCCTCAAATCAACTTCCTAGGTTCATCCTCTACTCTAATAGAAGAAAGGATCCTACACTTGCTGCAAAGGAAGTCATCACCACCAGAAGAGTCCTTGTGAAGGATTTTACTCTTGTCACTGAAGCAGACTCATCTCTAGAAATTATCCTTAGATACCTGGTAGCTAGAAAAAGTGATGGAACAATTCCAAATGTCAACATCCTAGATCTTAGGCAACAACCTCTAGAAGTTGCTACCAGAAAGTCAAGGAAAAGAAAAGTTGTTGGAGATGGAACTTCTCAAAAAACTCCTAAAGCTGCTAAAAAGAAAAGTAACTCCTCTTTTGTTTCTGTTATCAAATTAGTTCTCTTACCAACATCTAAACCCTCCTCATCTCCAAAACCTGCTAAAAATCTATCACCATAAACTATTGATGACTTTAACATAGAAATTGACACCACCAAACCAACTAATCATCTTCTGATTAATCCCTCTTCTACCCAATTTCTATATCATATTGATCAATTTGATCTATTCTTTGAAACTCCCCAAACAGAAAATCAAAATACTACCTCTGATCAAATGCCCAAAACAACATTAGCCATTCTAGGCACCACCTACCCTCTCAACACCTCTCAACCACCAAATATCTCTACCAAACCTTCATAATACTTTTTCCTCCTAGATATTCCCCTACCTTATGAATCAAAACCACCTAACACTCTTATAATCATTTCGACCCTCCAAACCCCACTGACTTATCAGAAGATCCTCTCAGGAGCGTCATTCCAAAACCAACACCAAAACCATCCAAATTAGATGTCGGTAAATCTATACTAGTTTTCAAGATAGAAATACAGGAGTGGGTTAACTCTTTGAAGCAAGCTTTCATAGATAATCTTAATCCAGCTGCTTCAGATTATCTCTCGACTCAGTTTAGAAAATAGTTTAATTCTGAACCCCGGAAGATGAAGGAACTTAGTTATGAAATTGCTTAACAGAACTTCTGCGATCACCTGAATATTTTCAAGGATCAAGTTATACATTTCTGGGTAAGGAAACCCCTTCGTCTTCTGGATAGCACTCCTTGGGAAGCTCCACAGGAATCAGAATTTCAAGAACCATCTCCTGATCCTAAATCTCTACCTCTGGTCTTTTTTAAAGCCAAAGTCAAGTTAGTTGAAAAATATCCTAAGAAAGAATCTAATGTAGTAACTTTTGAGACTATGGCTTCTACTGTTCATACAACTTCATCTTCTCTTGTGTTAAAAACTCTTGATGAGTTGAAGAAAGAGAATGCAACTATTAAGAAAAGGATGGACAAACAGGATGAAACAAACACATAAATTAAGGGGATTCTAGACAAGCAAGATGAATTAAGTAATCAGATCAAGAGTCTCCTAGGAGCATTGTTCACATGATTTCCATGTCCTCCATAATCAGATCTTTTGCTTGTTTCTGCTCTGTTCTTTGCTTAAACTTTTGTCCATCTGTTTCTGTTTGTATTAATATCCATTCTTGAATGCATAATCATTTTGTTGTCTTTAAGTGTTTTTATTACTTTTTGATTAATGACAAAAAGGGAGAGAACGTAAGATATTTTAAATATAATAGTGTCAGGATTAAGTCTCAACCATTTTTGATAAGATAACCTTTGTTTCTCTTTTTGAAAAGCAAACAGGAAAAGTGCATCTGGAAAGAAACTCATGCCACCTAGACGTATAAAAAACTTATGTCAAAAGCTCTGATTAAACATCTTTAGGGAAGTATCCAATTTTTTTTCTTTATCTGAGTATCCAACTCAGGGGGAGACCCTCATACTTTATGTTCTTTCTTGTTCATTAAAATATACAAGCTTTTGTCATCATCAAAAAAGGGGAGATTATTAGAACATAGTTTGGTTCTACATATTAGTAATAGTTTTGATGATAGCAAATACATGTTATATATAAAGAACAATTATGCTCTATAATAAATTATTTAAATATGCACATGAGTTCTGATAAAAGAAGCATAAGAACTTGGCGAACAATTTGCGCTAAGAAGATCTGATAAGAATTTTTGTAAAAACAATTAAAGTATCACTCTCAATCGAAGAAGTTTTGATGTTATAACTTATGAATAACCAAAGATGCAAGATAAAACCTGATGAACCAATACTCTGATGATCTAAAGTCTCAATGTTAGTATTTTTATTCTGATCAGTTTTTAAAGAGGAATGTTCAGATGCGTTATAATTCATTCATTTCAAATAAAAGAAGTAACGGCTGGTACTAGACAAGATCTGTATTTTTGGAAAATGCATTAACAATATTTTATCAACCTTCCAAAAACATCTTCTCATGTCTCAAATGGATCTAGACTTTCACCTATATAAAGGATTTCTTGAAGAGTGATCAAACAACACTTGTGAATATAAAGAAATATTCATAAGCTCTTTTATCTATTCAATGTGCCTTAATATTGTGTAAACATCATAGTTGTGATATAGTTTTATATAAACATTCTTGTACACATTTTGATTCACATTTTTGTAATTTCTTGAGAAACCAAGTCGTGGTTTATTCTCAAGAAAAAATTGACGACAGTCTTTATGAATTGTAATTAAAATTTTGATTAGTGGATTAAGACCTCGATTGAGAAAGGCGAAATCACCTTGGCGGGTGGACTAGAATAGTTAGAGTTCAAATGAAACATGGTAACCAAATTTGTCATACTGTTTTTAATTTTTAAAAAAACCCAATTCAAACCCCCTTTCTTGTGTTTTCCTATCCTTCAATGTGCTCATGTTTGAACTACCACCGCAGTTTATCTCCAGCGGCTATTACCCTTTTCCCTAGTGGAGTCTATCATATAGTTATCCCCAGTATTTCCATCTTGTATTGGCCTTCCTTCTTTAAGAGTCTATCTTCGGTTAATATCCCTTTCGTTTTTGAGTTCACCTTTAGTCGAAGCTCTTTGTAGGTTCCGCTTAGTCAGATCCTTATCTCTGGTCGAGATTGCTTTGTTAGATCTCTCCCATCTTCGATATATTTGGTTGAGTCCTCTTTGTTAGTTATCTTCCATCATTGATATCTTTTGTTGAAATTGTTGTGTTAGATTTCTTGCTTCCTCGATATCTCTGGTCGAGATTGCTTTGTTAGATCTCTTCCATCTGCAATATCTTCGTTTGAATCCACTTTGTTAGGTATCTTCCATCTTTGAGATCTTTTGTTGAAATTATTGTGTTATATTTCTTCCTTCCTCGATATCTCTGGTCGAGATTGCTTTGTTAGATCTCTTTTAATTGTGATATCTTCGATTGAGTCTGCTTTGTTAGGTACTTCAATCTTTAATATCTTTGGTTGAAATTGTTGTGTTAGATTTCTTCCTTCCTCGATATCTTTGGTCGAGATCTCTTTGTTAGATCTCTTCAATATTCGATATCTTTCGTTGAGTCTGCTTTGTTATATCTCTTCCATCTTTGATATGTTTGGTTGAAATTGTTGTGTTAGATTTCTTACTTCCTCGATATCTATGGTCGAGATCGTTTTTTATATCTCTTCCATCTTTGATATCTTTGGTTGAGTCCGCTTTGTTAGGTCTCTTTCATCGTTGGTATTTATGTATGAAATCGATGTGTTATATTTCTTCCTTCCTCGACACCCCTGGTCGAGATTGCTTTGTTAGATCTTTCATCTTCAATGTTTATGTTAAAGTCTGCTTTGTTAGGTCTCTTTCTTGATTGATATGTATGTTAGAATCTGTTGTAGTTGGTCTCTTCCTTCAGTATGTGATTTCTTTCTTGTATGTTTAACCTTGACCTTGCATCCAAGTGATTTTACTCCCAAAAAACCAAAAATAATAATAACACCTGACTGTCTTCAGAGTGAAAATTTTATGTTTCTATTAAGTATTCAATCCTCTTTTACCTGGATTATTCGAAAGGCATCTTCCAATCTTACCCTCTAGTTAAAGAAGATTGAATAGGGGCAGCTGTTGTACCCCAAAATTTTCCCTCTTCATTTTTAATCCTAATTGGTTTATACTTCATCATCATATGCATACATGCTTGTCATTGGCTATATAATCATGGAATCAAGGCATTTTCTTTGTGAAAATAATTGTGAATATTGACAGTTTCGTTAAGCGGCATTGCGAAGTAGAAATAAGGGTTTTCCGCATTTAAAGGAACTTTGCACATGTCCAAGCTATTCAATAAATAAACAATCAAGTCATCATCATATCAAGCTATCATGTATCTCAACACACTCTGAATTATTCATAAAGTCAAGTGTTTCAGTTGATTTTAGCCGGTGCAGACAGAAATGCGGTATTGCTTGTTCCAAGCTCAAAAATTCATTACTTGAGGTCAGAAATGGTTTGGGAATGACGTTCAGCCGTTAGAACAATCATGAGGTCTTCTTCAATTCATATGTTCATGTAGAAAGCTAATTTTGTGAGGAATATTTTCTAAAGTGCCAAATAACTGAATTATGTTATATAGTGGACTTACCATTTCACTGGTTTTCGGATGCTTAAAAATTAGTAAGTTATGATTGGAAGATCATCTTTGATTGGTTCTTGAAGAATTTGAACCATCTTGTTATTTCCATCAATCTTCTTGTTTGGCTCGAAAGCTAATTCATTGAGGAAGATTTCCGAATACGTGAGTACTTTGAAGAGATGTGGTGGAAAAAATAGTGAAAATAGTGTGCTGAACCACTTTTTATCGGATGTTCAAAAGTTCACAACTTTCGCCCGGTTCAATGTTTCTGGTTTGTTATTTTGGATAAAATTCCTTCTTTATTTTATCTTTGATTTGTATCTTTGGGTCAGAAGCCAATTCATTGCAGAAGATTTTCGAAAATGCGAATTACTTGAGGAAATTGCACCCCGAAATGGTTTTCTACCGGACTGTTTCTCGATATTGTAAAAATCGTAACTCTCTCGATTTTTATCGTATCTAGACTATTCTTGAAGTGTGAGATCACAAATTTTATTAGATACAACTTTTCTTCAAGGCTCGAGTTCAGACTAGGCCCCGAAGGTTCCGGTTTGTGGCTCGCATCCGAAAGAGCACATGAAAATAAGCTGAAATTTTCAATACGGTGAAATAAGTCAATTGTTTCTCGCCATTCAAAAAATCAGAACTTATACAATTTTTATCATATGAGGGTGATTCTTTCGGCACGGTGTCACAAATTTTGTCGCCAGCATTTTTGCTTCAGGGTTCGCATAGAGATTCTGCGTCGAACATCATGAGCTTGTGGTTTGTTCGCGCGTCGTACAGAAAATAAGCTGTAAAATTATGCACTTTGAATTTTTACAATGAGTTTCTCCTTGTTCAGGGCAACGTAAGTTGCTCAATATTTTAATCGTATCGATACAATTCTTTCGGTGCCGCATCACAAATTTCGTCATTGACATCTTTGTTTCAAGTCGCACGTCAAGATTTTTCACCGATTTTAATGAGCTTGTGGTTCGATATTGCACTGTGCAAAAAGTAAGTTGAAAATTTAAGTTTGGAGCCAATACTATATATTTCAATTTTCAAATTTTCAAACACAATTCCACTCAGAATTTCAAATCTCACCAAATCAAAAACTATTTTCTCTCACTTTTCTCTCAACTTCCTTAAAAATCTTCAACAACAAAACACAAGAACTTCATCAATCTTCATTACTTCCACTCCAAATTTCCGCAAACAATATCAGATCTCTCTCTCTCCGCCATACACACCACTAGTCATCGGTTTCACTCCGCCATTCATCTTCTCCACTGTGAACGGTCATAGTATTCACCCTCCTTCGTCATGATTTTGCTGCGATTACTCCCTCTATCATCGCGTAGTGGTCACGATCTCTCCCTATGTTAGCTCATGTTTTTCCGGCGATTTATCTCCTCTGGTTGCAAGGTTCTTCTGCGGACAACATCATCCTCCACATCTTTTCCAATTTATATCTTCAATTTCAGGAAATTCTTGAATCAACTTGCATTTAATCGCTTATTTGTGATAGTTAATTTTATGAATTTTTTATTTGAATTGAATTGATATAAACATGAATTAATTGAATTCCTGAATTTGATTTGAGATAATTGATTCTTGAACTGATGATAATGTTGAGATGTAGAATTGGATGAATAATGACATAATCGATATGGATCTTGATTTTATTCAGTAAAATTGTTGATAATTTTTTAATACCATATTTTATATTTACACATTGATTAGGGAATTTTGTTGAGGTTTAATTGGGTTCCCATGATTTAATGCAATATTCAATTTAATTTGTGGACAAATTCCATTTTTTGACATAAAGAGTTTCAAAATCCAGAAATTGCATCAACTCTTGAATTTTGTTATTTGTGGTTTGAAATCATTGTTTGAATGTGGATTTGATCATTACAAGGTGTTTATAATATCCAAGCGGCGATACTTGAACCAATAAGTATTTTTGTGCATCCGTATGCGATTATTGGAATCAATTTTTATTAATATTTGTTCAAGTGTGCATAGATTCCAAGAAAACATAAATACCTTGAAAATTGTGTTCCAAAAGTGGTTTGATGCTTATTCATGCATAATTGTGCATTTGTAGATTATTATGGTTGAGTTTCACCGTTTCTGATATGGTTTTCTGAGCATTCTTTGTTACGGTGCAATGTTGCCCAGTTATGGTAAGTTGAGCAAAAGGTGACATTTCTTTGATGATTAATTCTCAATGTACTTGGTCTTGGTATTTGGATGGAAATTGTGCCAAATTTTATCAGTTTTGGATCTAAATTTCATTTGTTTCGTGTGTTGGGGGTGTTTCTACCCGGGAATGGTAAGTGATTCTTACGAGGTGATTTAATTCACGGATATGGTTTATTTGAGTTTCTTGATGCATTTGGGGATAACCGATATTGTTTTTCGATCATTTTTATTCTGACTTTTCTTGCGCTTTCATATATGACAAGTTGATGTACGAAGTTTATGGTTGTGTTTCTAATGCACATTTTAATGTTATTTATTCATGATTTGATCCCAAAATTAAGTTTTTATGAGAATGTATATTTATGATTTTGTTTCCTTGTTATTTCTAGCATGTTTGTTTACTTGTGCAAGGTACTTTTGGAGCTTTCGATCGTTTAATTAATGTGTTGATTATTTGATCGAAAAGCATGCTATGCCACTTTGTTTGTGGATTGATTACGCTTCTGAAGCATTTTCTTATTAATTCTCATGTTATGAGATATATACATTGTTTGTGTTTTTTTTCTTGATGTGTATCTTGTGCAAATGTTCTGATTTTTATATGGATGTGTCTGACACATATTCTCTTTGCTTTATTGATGCTTCAACACACGTTTTGACTATTATGTGGTTGATCCTAGCTTGCGCGAAGTTTTTTGGAGCCATTTTTATTTTTTGCTTGGTTTCTATGAATTCTTGTTAGTTCGGTATTATAATGATTCTGGTTTATTTTTCTACATCATTTACCGCTTTCCTTGCCATGAGAAGTAGGAATATAGATGCATCACTGGGAGTCCCTAACTTAGGTGGGAAAATCTATTTAAAGTCCTCAAGTGAGACGATGTTTGTTCTGGTAAAGTCCTTGAAATGAGGCCATGTTTGTGTTTTCTTGTATGCAAAAGACCTCAAAAGAGGCATATCCCACTCCCCTCGCATTTCCATTTTATTTTGTGCTTGCTATTGAGTCAATAAGTGGAACAGAGGGTCTGCAACCGACCCCCGCGCATTCTAGTTTGTGTCATTGCTAGCTCGCATTGTATTTTGATGCTTTGAACCATGCTTACTCTTGTAATTGAGTCAAATAAGTGGAAGACAAGGGTTTGTAACTAACCCCCCATGCTTTGTCATTCGTTTCAACGATGTTAGCTCATGTCGCTCAATGTTGATGCTCCGAGTTGTTAATCGATGTTGATGCTCGAGCAAATCAAGTGGAAAGAGTTCCTTACTCCCACTTTGATATCTATCAAACTCTTTGTTTGTTGCTAGCTCGCACTCGATTTTGTTTTTTCTTCGGCTCGACTTTGTTTGATTGCACTTGTGTTGTACTTATCTATAAACCATTGCATGATCCCTTAATATTGCTTGTTTATTTTTCGATTCAAATTGGATATTAGTTTGTAACCTTTGCATGTTCCCTTAGGATTTCTTGTCTCTTTTTTATTCAAGTTGGACATTAGGTTATAATCTATTCATGCGAACATAGGTAGAGATTTCCCTTTTGGTTATCTGAACCTTAGGGCCATCGTTGCATGAAAACATTAGGTGTAAAACTAGATAGTTTCCCTTAAATGTTTCTTTTCTTTTTCCATTCTTAAAACTAAAACCTCTTTTTCTTTGAAAATTCTAAGACACTTAATATAGGAAAATGCGAATCATATGCAGTTGAGTCTTGTGGGATAGAGCGAATCGGTATAGGCTGCGCCTCGCACTATTTTCACATTCGGAATTTACGATTCAAGTTTCAAATTCTTTCACAATAAAAAGTACAAACCAATGCAAACCTTTTTTTGTCTTCGAACTCTTTTTCCTTTTAAAACATTTTCAATAAGGATGTGTTGTTACAAATTCGAACAACTTGGAAATGCTAAGTGTGTGAGGGATGAGCATGAGTGTCTTTATGAGCTGCAACGCCAAGCATGAATTGAAATTCTAACTGTAAGGATGCGACTTCAGCATTATCTATAAAAAACACAAAACAAATGGAAACTTTTGAGTCGAACTACGACGGTCTGATTCCTTAAAAAGTATACATATGCATTTGGTCGTGGGGCCCTTGAGAGCGAAACTTTGTAAATATTCTTTCTTTTCCCCGTGTTTTCTTTTGCATGCATTACCTCTTGCATTTTTCCTTTAGCTCATAAGCTTAAGACTAGAACACACCCTTTTATTATAACAACAAGAGTGGATCCCGTGGAGTACCACGAATGTGAGGGGTGATAATACCTTCCACGTCCTCCACAATCGGATCTTTTTCTTGTTTCTGCTATGTTCTTTGCTTAAACTTTGGTTTATCTATTTCTGTTTGTATTAATCTATGTTCTTGAATGCATAATCATTTGGTTGACTTTAAGTGTTTTTATTACTTTTTGATTAATGACAAAAAGGGTGAGAACGTAAGATATTTTAAATATAACAGTGTCAAGACTAAGTCTCAAATTTTCTTGATAAGATAACCTATGTTTCTCTTTTTGAAAATAAAATAGAAAAAGTGAATCTTGAAAGAAACTCATGCCACCTGGACTTATCAAAACTTCCGTCAAAAGATCTGATTAAACATCTTAAGGGAATTATCCAATTTGTTTTCTTTATCTGAGTATTCAACTCAGGGGGAGACCCTCATACTTTATGTTCTTGCTTATTCATTAAAATATACAAGTTTTTGTCATCATAAAAAAAGAGGACATTATTAGAACATAGTTTGGTTCTTCATCTTAGTAATAGTTTTAATGATAACAAATACATGTTATATATAAAGAACAATTATGCTCTCTAATAAATCATTTAAATATGCACAGAATATCTGATAAAAGAAGCATAAGAATTTGGCGAACAATTTGCGCTAAGGAGATCTGATAAGAAATTTTGTACAAACAATTAAAGTATCACTCTCAATAGAAGAAGTTCTGATGTTATAACTTATGAAGAACCAAAGCTGCAAGCTAAAATCTGATGAAGCAATACTATGATGATCTAAAGTCTCAATGTTAGTATTTTTATTCTGATCATTTTTCAAAGAAGAATGTTCTTATGCGTTATAATTCATTCATTTCAAATAAAAGAAGTAACGGCTGGTACCAGACAAGATCTGTATTTTTGGAAAGTGCATTAACAACATTTTATTAACCTTTAAAAAACATCTTCTCATGTCTCAAATGGATCTAGAGCTTCGCCTATATAAAGTAGTTCTTTAAGAGTGATCAAACAACACTTGCGCATACAAAGAAATATTCATAAGCTTTTTTATCTATTCAGTGTGCCTTAATATAGTGTAAACATCATAGTTGTGATATAGTTTTCTACAAACATTCTTGTAGACATTTTGATTCAAATTTTTTTAATTTCTTGAGAAACCAAGTTATGGTTTATTCTCTAGAAAACATTGACGACAATCTTTGTGAATTGTAATCAAAGTTTTGTTTAGTGGATTAAGACCTCGATTGAGAAAGGCGAAATCACCTTGGCGGGTGGACTGGAGTAGTTTGAGTTCAAAACAAACAGGATAACCAAACGTGTCATACTATTTTTAATTTATTAAAAAACCCAATTCAAACCCCCTTTCTTGTGTTTTTCTATCCTTCAATGTGCCCATGTTTGAACTACCACCACAGTTTATCTCCAGCGGATCTAACAATACCACTGGGTAAAAACTGCAATGCAAGATTGAAACTTCAAAAAGTCAACTATGAGGAGGAATGTCACTTATAAGTGGACTTTGGAGAGGATACTTTAAACATATCTTTGAAGTAAATTATCCCTTGGGATAATCAATATTTCATTTGATGCTTATTTTGCAAGCTTGCTTAATGTTTAAGCACTTGTTCATATGCAAATAATGTTTACTCTAAGAATGATAATTCTAATGCAAAGCTCATGTTTGTCTTGAAGTTTAAAAACTTTTATTAAAAAGGTTACAGAAAAAAAATTGTATGAAAGAAGGTAAAATGATGGAGTGACACCAACTCGAATTTTTTAGCAAGCCTCCTAGGAGTCACAATACAGTACTATTGTTACAGTTTTGCTTTTGAATTAACCCTTGCTTCAGTTAGGACTTTTAAGGGTTGTAATGTGGCTTAGTTCATGTTTTTTCAGAAAAAAGGATTTAAGGCTCAAAGTATTTGGTGCACAACCATTCTTCATGTTGTTCTCCAGTCCTATGTTCAGTTAAACCAATGTGAGCACTCATCTCTCGAGAGGAGCTTATGATAGTTAAGGAACCACTGAGGTTTTTTGGACACGACAATCACTCACCTCTTCCTTTGTCTTTCTGGTCACACGACTTTGTTCCTTTGAGGATTTTTATTTTGTAATCCTTTTACACTTTTCATGCTTTTCATTTTATTTTTGTTTTCCCTAACTTTTTTCCTGAACAAGTTCCTTTTGAATTTGACTCTGAAGTTCAGTGGGACGCCCTGACTTTTTCCTAAGCGACTTCTTTTTTCTAGTTTCGACTTAGCGGGGATTTTTGTCTCTTTCTTTCATCATTTCCTTTTCTTCCCTTTTGAATAATTTGTTGATCTTCATATCGTCTTTGTTTTGTTGGAAGAGATTGTGACTGCCAGAGTCCTTGGTGGATGGGGGATAACCATTGTTGTATCGTCATTTGCTGACCTCCTGACGTGTGAGAGATACCCATTGAGATATCATTATTTTTTATGCATGTTGCTAATAAATTAGGGTTTTCCATTTTGATTTTGACTTTCCTCAACCTTTTGAAGGGTAACCATTGTTGTATCCTTAGATTCACACTAATGATGAGTTTTGAACGCTCAATCGGATTAACTGAACACTATCATGCCTTGGGTTAGATGTGAGGTTTCTTTTTCCTGACAAGAAAAGAAACTCCTACTTTAAGGCTCAAAGAGGTTAACGAGGGTTTCACTCCCTTATATCTTTAGTGTTTGGGAATTTGAAACAATGCATGTACATCATCAACATGGTTTTACTCAAAGCATACTGTATGAGATTTTTAATAAATTATTCGTCATTCCCCATCCAAAGGTTTTAATTTATCAATCATGAGTTGAGTATCAAAAACATAGAAATACATTTAAAAGAAATTGCGAATGGATTAATTCAAAACAAACATATTTAATGCATTATGGTTAACATTCAAAAATATGCAAGTTTTGCATACAAGAAAGTACTGAACCAAAGAAGGATGATTGCAAATGAGAATGCAAATGTAATTTGAAATTTCCATGTTGAAGAGAATAGTCTCTGTATAGACTTGTTGCTTTAGAAAATACTCAGGCAGTCTCGACCTTCACTGAGTCAAAGGAGATTTCAAATCTGACCAACTGGTACGAAATTGATAACTTTTGCACTAAGCAAGCATTACTCTTCATATTTGAATAGTTTATAACCTTTAGTTGAATGGAAAAGTTCCCCGACATGGTAATCACAAATGATATTCCTTCAAAGGATGTGATGACTACTTTACCAAGTGAACTGTATTACAAAGTATCTTCTACCACAGAGAAGAAATGCTGACCATCTTCTTTAAGGTATTTTCCTCCTACACAACGACAGATGTCCAAGGATTTGATATGTTAAGATTTCATCATGTTTTCATTAAGAATGTCTTTAGGTCCTGGGTACGGGATTCTGTTTCAATAGGAAACTCATGTTGGTCACACCCAGGCCTTCTTCGTCCCTTTGTTGGTACCCTTCACATTACAGAAGATCAACAATACCTAAAAAAGTGGAAATCATAACAACATGCCTCGGGTGTGGGATGGTTACATTATCCATCATCTCAAACACCTGAATCTTCAGGCCATTTCAGTTATTGACATCATGTGTTGTAAACTTTATGTTTTAAATGTAAAATTGATAAAAAATGATGGACATCTTTTTACAAACAAAACGGTAAAAATGAAAAAAATCGACACAATTTGAAAAAGAAGAATTTTATTAAGTGGATGGCCTCTAAATAGGCATTTACATCAAGAATCAATTACTAAAACAGGCCATTGCATACATAAGAGAAAAAAAAGGTGGCAATGTGAGTGTGGATTTATCGAATCCTAATTCCGCTAAGACTTTTATGACCTTAAAGCTCTTTAGTATCTTTCTTTCTGAACAAACTGATTGGACCGATCTCTTATCCTTCCAAGCTAACCAATAACAGTGTAGTATGATATCAAGGATACAACAGAAATCGTAGTATTCGCTTTAATCCATAACTTTTTCCTGAACCTCTTATTTCATTCTTGTTCGCCAGGATGCCCCTCTTTTTTCCTGATCCAGTCAACTTAGCACTTATGTGAAGTACTTTTTTACTACGCCTGCATTGGCGGGATGAGAGAAATATTCTCTATCCATAGTTATGAGCATCATAGATCCTCCTGAAAAAACTTTCTTTACAACATATAGTCCTTCATAATTAGGAGCTCATTTACCCCTAGAATCTATATTATTAGGAGGTATATCCTCATCAGCACAAGGTCACGAGCTTGAAAATTCCACAGACGTACCTTCTTATCGAAAGTTTTCTTCATCCTCCTCTAGTATAACTTCCTATGGAAAATATTTGTCAATCTCTTCTCGTCAATGAGATTCAATTTATCAAATCTATTTTGAACCCACTCGGCCTCATCCATCTGTACATTTGTCACTATCCTTAGGGAAGGAATTTCCACTTCTACGGCATGACTGCGTCCATGCCATATACCAGATAAAATGGGGTCACCCCAGTCAAAGTCCGTACTGAAGTACGATAAACATATAATGAAAATGGAAACATCTCATTCCAATCCTTATAGGCGACAACCATTTTCTGCACGATCTTCTTAATATTCTTGTTGGTTGCCTCAACCGCGCCATTCATCTTAGGACGGTGTGATCAGTGGATCTGGAACTGACTGTTTAACGCTGGTTCGCGAAATGTCGCGGAAGCAAGAGTCGCCACCGTCTTTTATTTTCTCCAAATGGAAACGACAAAAGCACAGAAAAATTCCTTATAGAGATTGCTCTCGGTTCGGGAGGTAGATTATAGAAAGGGAAGGTGTTAGCACCCTTTCTATCCATGGTTATCCATGGGCTCTTAGATAATTGCTCACTTGTGTTTTCAAAAATGGTTTGTTTGCTTTTCAACTGTGGGTTTTAAAAAGTTTCTTTGAAAATTCCAGTTCGACTCTTGTATCGGTCCTCAAGAGGGTTTGAAAAATGCTTTCGAAAGCTTTTTGAAAATGTGTTGGTGTGAAAAGTATTTTTGATTTGTTTTGTTTTGAATTAGAGCAAGTATCCACGAGTCGTCTACCTACCCTAAGGAATTCGTCTGTGTAAATGTCCTTTAAAGTAGTGCCATCCCACCATTGAGAGGTAGGTAGCACCACCGTTGGAGGTGTTCGGGTCAATTCGAAGGTTCGGGACATGGTGATCACCAGAGCAATGGGAAGACACCTTAGAAGCTACCCTCATGCCAGGTTCCCGGATCATGAGGACTTACTAAGACATCCTCTACTCGACGATCACCTTTCGAGGCAAGGAAACAGTGAGACGTACCCTAGGGGTGGTGTGTGATTTGTGTGTCGTTTTCAGATATTTTTGTCTTTTGTCATGTTATTGGTGATCTACGCTTGTTTTTATTTTTATCCATTCATTCTTGCATGCCTTGATTAACAGTTAAAAATTGCGAAAAGTAAAAGTTCTAAGCTATTACAAAAGGCGCGGGTCCACATCGCCAAAATTTCTTGAACCCGATTTGACAGAAAAATAAAGAAAGTAAAGAAAAGTAAAGTGCGAGAAATTAATTTACAAGGCCTTGGGAGAGATACATAAATATTAAACGAAAAAGAAATAAACGCGCGAATTAAATAAGAATTAAAACGAGGGCGTTGGACCCTTTTTGAAAAATTAAATTAAATGATGAAATTAATTAATTAAGAAAAGAAAAGAAATTGTTTTTTTGGTATTTTTGGTGTTTTATGATTTTAATGGGACAAAAGAATTAAATGCAATTAAACCTAATTCTACAATTTTTTATTTTTATTAAGAAAACATATCAAAGTTTAACCTAAAATTAACCCTAATTAATTTACATGCAATTTAATTATAAATAAATATTTTTATATTTAATTATTATGAAAGAAACTAAAAAGGGATAAAAATTAATTAAACCCTAATTCTACCAATTTTAGGTTTTTTATTATGAAAATATTATAGTTAAACCTAATTTAATAACTAAAATTAATTAATGGACTTTATATACAAAAATACTAAAATAAAATATTTATTATTTTTTTTTGCATCTTTTCTGATTTTTTGTTGTTTTTGTATTATTTGTGAAAATATTAAGTTAAAGAAACTGATTAAAAAAAATAATATTTGAAATAAGTAAAATAAAGAAAAGAAATAAAAATTCAAACCTAGGGGGGTATCTGTCCCCAAAGTGGAGGTGAAAGCCCAGCAATTTGAGCCCAATTATTCATGGCCTGATTGACTTTCATTGGCCAGCGTGTGGGGTGTTGACTCAGGTCCACCATGTTCTTTAGATCTGAGCCCTTGGATGAACGAAATTGACCAAGTGGCGCGTTGGACGGAAGCGTGTATGGTACTCCTTTGGACTGAACCTGTACAGGATAACAATTGGAAAAAAATTATTGGAAAGGGGTGGGGACCTGGGATCGAACCCAGGTCCTGAATGTCACCACACACATGCCTTACCACTGAAGCACTCAATGCGTTCTGATTATAATATACCTAAGAAAAAATATAAAATAAAACAACGTTAGTGGGGCGTTTTTCGCGCGAAGTTTGAATCAACCAACCATTGCCTTCCACCGAGTCATCGTCCTCCTTGTTTATGTTTTTTCTGAAATATAAAGAACATAGGCCACGGTTTTACAAACGTTCCCTTAGGCACCCTATTAAAAAATAGCGATTAGCCCAGGGATGCTCATAAATTGAGCGCGAGGGTGGCCTTGTGATCGTCTAAACGTACTGAGTTGAATGGCCTTGGTTTCAAGCTCCAATTTTTCCATATTTTAAAACCCCCAATTCAAAGCTTCATAAACCCTAAAAAGCAATAATGGTAGATTCGCATACAGTGTATAAAAACGCAATTAAAGTAGATGGTTAGCTTCAGAATGCATCATTTAGTAAGAATCCATTAAAATTATGCAATGAACATGTTTAAATCTCAAAACACGATTATGAAAAAAAGTGAGAAAAGCTTGACTTCTGTATACCAATTCTGGGTGTTGGGATGATTGATTTTGATTGGAACACGTTCTATGATCCTCAAGGAAGCTAATGGAACCACTATTTGGTCTTGAATCGTCCTAGAACTAGGTTTTCAGATTTTGATTTTCAAGCAAAAATTTCAAGTTTGTGTATGCTTTTTCTGCGCAGCTTAGGGTCAGTGAGCACGAGGGTTTCTTTGCTTGTATATGTATGAATGTTTTAGGTTACGTTTCTTGTCCAAGGAATCAAAGAATTGATGTATGGATATTTGATTTTTATGGCAAAATATTTTCAAATCTTTTCATGAACATTGATATCAAATCATGACAAAACCTTCCACAAATGATTATGCACGAATCTTGAGTGTCCAATGAGAGTATTTTCTGCACAAAAATATTTGATTTCATTAGTTTAGTATTTTTTTCATATTTTATTTAGTTTAAATGAATTAATTGTAATAAAAAATTCAAATAAATAAATAAAAAAATAAAAAAAACTTCCCTTTGGGCCAAATGGTCGTGTGCATGTCTTGGATGATGAATTGTGGAAGAAAAAGAGGCCCATTAGCAAATTTAGGCCATTTGAATCAATGTTGACTTTTCAAAATATCCAAAAATTTCCCAACTTCCACAAGGCATAACTTGCTCAATGTTTAAGCTTTGCTCATGTTCTTGGACATTTTGGAAAGGTCTTTGAGTCCTCTAACCAATGCCTTTGGTCCCATGTCATTTTGATTTACCAATCTCAAGTTATGGCCTTTGACTTAAAGTCCCTTTTTGTTGACTTTTGAAAATGACCTATAATGTTGAAATTGATAACTTTTTGTGAGAGCATTTCTTGGACTTGAAGTATGAATATGGTTTATAGGAAATGTCTTTCTCTTCAAAATGAGCTTTGGATGTAATTTTTCTGATAATCCATGTGAAAGTTATGCCCTGGTCAATTTACAGTTGACTTTTTCAGCTGTCCAAGTAAGGAAACTTTTGCATCTTGATGATTTTTGAGTCAAGCTTTGAGAATCATGATCAAGCATTGATCAAATGATGTTTGTGGCTTCAAAATGAGATGTTGACCAAAAATTTGGACTTTTGACTCTCAAATGACCATTTTGCCCTTACAGTTGACTGTAGTGCAATTAGGGTTTTTGACTGTGCAATTTTGTGCTGAAAGTCTTGAAACTTGGTATGAGGATGCTTGACCATATTTATTGGCATGTGGGGCTTTCTTGGACCCTTGGAAACTTCATTTTCTTGATCAGAACCAAAACCCTAATTTTGACTGTTCAGGAGGCCCTTGCACTGTGCAACCCTTGGGGAGATGAAGCTTTGACTTGGCAATTTCTTGGAGAATATGGGAGGGCAAATTTTGGGGTACAACAGTTGCCCCTGTTCAATCTTCTTAGACCTGAGGATGCAGATTGGCTGACGTGCCTTTCGTAATCCGAGGGTAGAAGATGATTGAACACTAGAGTGCCCAGAAATTTGCGCTTACATGGTAGCAATGTGATGATGGGAATGGGCTTATAGATTCCATTTGGAGATTGATGGATAGGATGATGGGCTTATAGATGCCATCTGGATGTTGATCGCATAAGAGATTCCTTAGCGAGAATTTGCGTACCTGCAAAAGAAAAATGAGTACCTGACATGTTGCAGGAGCTGGTCTTCAGATGCTTGGTATAGATATGTCCTGATTGGTTATAGGAGTTGGATCTGGAGCTTCAAAAGATGATGAATGAACCAGGGGCGGTTACTACCTCAGCAGGAACGGTGAGAGAACATTGGATGACCTTAACCTCAACAACAATCATTGAGAGAATCTTGGATAACTTCACTTCAACAACAATCATTGAGCGAAATCTTGATGGGAATTACCATCTCTGCAGTATTGGGGAGAGAACCATAGGCAATTATAATCTCAAAAGCAAACATTGAGAAAAACCTGGAATGGAATTATCGTCTCCGCAGGATCGGGGAGAGAACCATAGGCAATTATAATCTCAAAAGCAAACATTGAGAAAAACCTGGAATGGAATTATCGTCTCCGCAGCATTGGGGAGAGAACCATAGGAAATTATAATCCCAAAAGCAAACATTGAGAAAAACCTGGAATGGAATTATCGTCTCCGCAGCATTGGGGAGAGAACCATAGGAAATTATAATCTCAAAAGCAAACATTGAGAAAAACCTGGGATGGAATTATCGTCTCCGCAACATTGGGGAGAGAACCATAAGAAATTATAATCTCAATAACATTCATTGAGAAAAACCTGGAATGGAATTATCGTCTCCGCAGCATCGGGGAGAGAACCATAGGAAATTATAATCTCAATAACATTCATTGAGAAAAACCTGGAATGGAATTATCGTCTCCGCAGCATTGGGGAGAGAACCATAGGAAATTATAATCTCAATAACATTCATTGAGAAAAACCTGGAATGGAATTATCGTCTCCGCAGCATTGGGGAGAGAACCATAGGAAATTATAATCTCAATAACATTCATTGAGAAAAACCTGGAATGGAATTATCGTCTCCGCAGCAGTGGGGAGAGAACCATAGGAAATTATAATCTCAATAACATTCATTGAGAAAAACCTGGAATGGAATTATCGTCTCCGCAGGATCAGGGAGAGAACCAATAGGCAATTATAATCTCAAAAGCAAACATTGAGAAAAACCTTTGATAACTTCTACTGAGTCTTCATCAGAAAAATCTGTTTGGGGTCGATTTAGCTGGACTAGAGAAGGCCTTGGACTGGATAAGAAATCTTTGGAGTCGATTAACTGAACCGGTCTAGGTCTTGAAATATGATTGAGAATTTATCTGCATCTTTCCTGAAAGGTAAAGGTCAGTCATATGCAATGCATGATATAGACCAAGCAATGATGTTCTCAACATAAATGAGATTTGTAAGATATGATGCGTCTATGCATGCTATAATGATGTATGTGATGTTTTATGAATGTGTTTTTCGTCTAGGAAAGTAAATCCTTGACGGGTGCCGGGAAGTCATTCCTGGGCTGATGTTGGAGAATAGATTTTGCTTCCGCTGGGGATGATAATTGCAAGAATACCGGTAGGAGAAGATAACTCCATTGGGGATAAACTTGGCGAATGGATTACTCTGCGGGGAGAAAAGTACTCTAGTGATCTTGCTGGGAAGCAATACTCGGTGGGGAGAGAGATACTTTGCTGAGTTGTTGATAATAACTTGCTGGGGATATCTTTGTTGTGCTGGAAGTGCTGATAGACTTCGCTGGGGATAAGAAGACTTCGTCGAGGACGATCTTTCCGTAGCTTTTGGCTGAGGATAACCTAGTTATATCCTGGTAAGGAAATAACTCTTTGAATAGAGCCGGAGGACGCGTTCGTGCTCTGCGAGGGGAAGCTTCCAGAATCTGCTGGGGGTAGGCTTACTGCTTGGGGGGATGGATTCCAACTTTCATGGGGAACTAGATTGGACTCTCTGGGGAAGTTTTGAACTGCGGGGGAAGTGAATCCTTTGAATGTTGATATGCCGCCGGGGAACAATCTTTAGACCAAGACCGCCGGGGATGCTTGTTAAGGATATATATGCTGCTGGGGAATGTTGAGATCTGCTGGAGGATACCCAACTTCTTTAAGATTTGATAGTGGCTTGGAGAGAGCGTACTGACTGCTGACTTACTCTCTGGGGAATTAAGGTGTCTGGTTATGTTCTTTAGCTGAACCTACCTTGGTACCTTGATGGACTGAACAATTAGATTGCTTAGACAACTCTTTATTGCCCCTGTTTCTAATGTTACCTGTAATTAATCCTTTGTTTCGTGTGCAAATATTCATGAGTTAGCAAATTATTGTCAATGCATATATCACAAATTGAACCTTGGACGTTCTTCGCAAAACAAAACAGAAAAAGAAAACACAATTGGCACTTTTAACTGAAAAGTATATTTGTATTGATTTTGAATGGCCTGAAAATAGGCGTTTTTGTGTACAAGAGGCTGACGTCCTAGTAAGAGGGCGCCGCCGAACAAAAGAGTTTATACAAATTTTGTACAAAAGAAAATAAAACAGCTGTGTGAAATGAATGATCCCACTGGGTTTCAACTCTGCTATCGTCTTTATAACTCCGAGCGTCTCATCACTTGATGACCTTGGTTGAAGGTGAAGTTGACTGATCGATGCCGTCTGAACTTGATATAGATACCGGATTCTGGATGCAAGGTGATCCAATGAGACATAGTATTACGCTTTATCCCTAATTTTTGCCTGGACCGCCCTTTCGGGTTTTCAGTCCACCGGGATACCCATTTTTGCCCAAGCCGCCTTTTCATGTTTTCGACTTGCCGGGTGTACATATTTTTTTCATTTTCATCCCTTCATTTTGCCCGAACCCTTTTGGTTCGCCGGGAAGCCCTAATTTTTGCCTAGGCATGTCAGCCTAGCGGGTCTTTTTCATGCGTAGTATCTTTTTACTATGTCTGCATTAGCGGGGTGAGGAAGGTCGTCACCATCCATGTTGGTTAGAATCATGGCTCCTCCTGAGAACACATGCTTAACCACAAATGGCCCTTCGTACGTGGGGGTCCATTTGCCCCTTGGATCACTCTGAGGAAGGATGATTCTCTTGATTACCAGATACCCAACTTGATATTCCTGTGGTCTGACCTTTTTGTTAAATGCCCTGATCATCCATTTCTGATACGTCTGACCATGACAGATAACAGCAAGTCTCTTTTCATCAATAAGGTTGAGCTGATCAAGTCGTGTCTGGATCCAATCATCTTCATTCAGATTTGCATCCTTCATTATCCGGAGAGAGGGTATCTGCACTTAGATCGGTAAGACTGCCTCCATACCATAAACCAGAGAGAAAGGAGTTGCCCCGTTTGACGTCCTAGCTAAGGTACGGTACCCATGTAGAGCGAACGGTAACATCTCGTGCCAATCTTTATAGGTCACTGTCATCTTCTGCACGATTTTCTTGATGTTTTTATTTGCTGCTTCTACAGCCCCATTCATCTTTGGTCTGTAAGGAGAAGAATTGTGGTGCTGTATTTTGAACTGCTCGCAGAGCTCAGCGATCATCTTGTTTTTCAGATTGGTACCGTTATCTGTAATGATTCTTTCAGGGACGCCGTACCGACAGATCAGATTATGCCGAATGAACCGTGCCACAACAGTCTTGGTTACCGTAGCGTAGGAAGCTGCTTCGACCCACTTCGTAAAATAATCAATCGCCACCAGGATGAAGCGATGCCCATTAGATGCCGTAGGTTTAATTTCACCGATCATGTCTATGCCCCACATTGCAAACGGCCAAGGCGCAGTCAGAACATTCAGGGGAACTGGAGGAACATGCACCTTGTCTGCATAAATCTGGCACTTATGGCATGTCCTAGAATGTTGGTAGCAGTCAGCTTCCATTGTGGACCAGTAATACCCTGCCCGAAGGATCTTCTTAGCCATAGTGTGTCCACTGGAATGTGTACCAAAGGTCCCTTCATGTAGCTCTTCCATGATCCTTTCTGCTTCAGTTTTATCCACACAATGCAGTAGGGTTGAATCATGGTTTCGCTTGTACAAGATGCCGTTGCTAAGGAAGAACTTTGCCGCGAACCTTCTCAAGAACTTCCTATCATTGATAGAGGCACCTTCAGGGTATTCCTGCGCTTCCAGATATCTCTTCACCTCATGGTACCAAGGCTTCTCAGTCACCAACTCAATCTCGAGATCGCAACAGTATGCCGGTTCGTCCAGTTTCCAGATGATGATCCGGGGAGCCTCATTATCCCATTTGACCTTGAACATAGAAGACATTGTAGCTAACGCGTCCGCCAGCTGATTCTCTTCTCTTGGAAAGTGTTCAAAGGTTATCTCTGTGAAGTGGGGGATCAAGGTCAACACACATTCTCTGTAAGGAATAAGGTTCGGGTGTTTCGTATCCCACTCTCCTTTGATCTGATTGATCACAAGAGCGGAATCTCCGAAGACACTCAGAAACTTGATCCTTAAGTCGATCGCAGCTTGGAGACCCATGATGCATGCCTCATACTCTGCCATGTTATTGGTACAATTGAAACATAGCCGGGCAGTGAGTGGAGTATGAGTGCCTTGAGGAGATATGATTATGGTGCCGATACCGTTACCCAAAGCATTGGAGGCTCCGTCAAAGTGCATAGACCATCGGGATCCTTCCTCAGGTCCTTCATCCGGTCCAGGTACTTCACAATCAGTTACTATCATGATGCTTTCATCCGGAAACTCGAAGTTCATTGACTGATAGTCGTCTACGGCCTGATGTGCCAAATGGTCTGCCAATACACTTCCCTTGATGGCTTTCTGGGTCGTGTACTGAATGTCGTATTCCGTCAAGATCATTTGCCATCTTGCTATTCTCCCAGACAGAGCAGGCTTTTCGAATATGTACTTTATAGGATCCATCTTTGAGATCAACAAAGTAGTGTGAGTCAGCATATACTGTCTCAGCCGGCGAGCAGCCCATACCAAAGCGCAGCAAGTTTTCTCGAGCAGTGAGTATCGGGTCTCACAGTCGGTAAAATTTTTGCTAAGGTAATAAATGGCGTGCTCTTTTCGGCCAGACTCGTCATGCTGCCCCATCACACACCCCATTGAGTTGTCAAGTACTGTTAGGTATAATATCAGAGGTCTCCCTTCAACCGGTGGCATAAGGATGGGTGGTTCTTGGAGATACTCCTTGATTCTGTCGAAAGAAGCCTGACATTCATCGTTCCAACGTACTACCTGATCTTTCTTCAGCAGCTTGAAGATTGGCTCACAGGTAGCAGTCAGATGTGAGATGAATCGAGCAATGTAATTCAGGCGTCCTAAAAAGCCTCTGACTTCCTTCTCTGTCTTGGGAACCGGCATCTCTTGAATAGCTTTGACCTTGGCAGGGTCCACTTGAATTCCCTTGTCACTTACAATGAAGCCTAGTAACTTCCCAGATCTTACTCCGAAGGTGCACTTGTTCGGGTTCAATCTCAGCTTGTACAGTTTCAACCGGTCAAACAACTTCTGCAGATGATCTAGGTGCTCTTCCTCAGTCTGGGACCTTGCGATCATGTCGTCAACATACACATCTATCTCATGATGGATCATATCATGAAATAAAGCAACCATGGCACGTTGGTAGGTTGCCCCAGCGTTCTTTAGTCCAAAAGGCATGACCTTGTAGCAGAAGGTACCCCACTGAGTAACAAATGTAGTCTTTTCCATGTCTTCAGGTGCCATCTTGATCTGATTGTAACCTGAAAAGCCATCCATGAAAGAGAATACCTTGTGCTGAGCTGTATTATCAACAAGGACATCAATGTGAGGTAGAGGGAAGTCATCTTTGGGCTGGCCCTGTTCAGATCCCTGTAATCGACACACATTCTGACCTTTCCATCTTTCTTTGGTACCGACACCACATTAGCAACCCACTGAGGGTAAGAAGTCACTGCAAGAAACCCGGCATCAAACTGCTTCATAACCTCGGCTTTGATCTTCTCATACATCTCTGGACGCATGCGGCGGACCTTTTGCTTAACCGGATGGCAATCTTCCTTAGTTGGCAAGTGATGGACCACAATGTCGGTATCCAACCCGGGCATGTCTTCGTAGGACCAGGCAAAGATCTCCATATAATCATGTAGCATCTGAGTCAACCATTGCTTCACGCTGAGCTCTAGGTTGGCACCAATCTTTACCTCTTTCCTGTCTTCTTCAGTACCCAGGTTTATTGTTTCCACTGGCTCTTCGTGTGGTTGAATTGCCCTCTCTTCCTGAAGTAACAGTCTTGCAAGCTCGCCAGGCACTTCACAATCATCTTCACCTTCGTCTTTGGCTAAGTTGATCGGATTTTCGAAGTCATAACTGGCAGTAGCAGAGTCGTTATCAGTGAGATCCAGAGTGGATTGAAACCTGTATGAGTGAGTGTGTGTGTAAATACAGCTGTTTTGAAATATATGTATAAAGGAAGAAAAGACAGAAAAGGAGCATAAGATTTGCAATGCGAGAAAACGTCCAAGATTTTCATTTATGATATATGAAATGACAATTTATATGCCCTCACAGATGAAACCACGGTGCCTCGGGCAAGACACCGGGCCATAGAGTTTATTATTGTTTATTACAGATACCAAAAACAAAGAAATTTATTACTGTGTCACAAAGGTAACAGGAGTATGGTCTTTGGCAATCCAATTGGTCAATCCGCCTTCGGTTGTCGGATAGATCCAGCTATTGAATTCAGCTTCATCCACTTCGTTGTCTTCTCCAACAGCATTCACTCTTGGATTTGTAATGAACACATGAGGTCTTCCAGTCTTCGCTTTCCGCATAGCTTTCTGACCCTCTGCAGTGAAACCCAGACCAAATTTGTCAGTTTTCTGAGTAAAGTCGGGAAGCCTGCCCCAGTTAGCACATTCACCTTTTTGAACCACAGCCCGGGCATCCTTTAGGGAAGCCATCTTCAGGGGAACATTTTCCTCAACCACTGTTTCTGCTGCTGCTGCAATTGGAAGCACCTCCTCAAAATGCTGAAAGGGGGTTTCAATGAACTCCCCGTCCATCTCAATGTACCGTAAAGAATTCAAGTGGCTCACCATATACTCCTCTTCTCCTTGCACAGTGACGATCTTCCCTCTGACGGGGTACTTCAGCTTCTGGTGCAAGGTAGAGGTCATTGCCCCAGCTTTATGGATCCAAGGTCGACCCAGTAGACAAGAGTAAGATGGACGGATATCCATCACATAAAAAGTAGAGTCAAACACCTGAGAGCCCACACGAATGGGAATGTCAACCTCTCCGTGAACCATCCTTTTTGAACCGTCAAAGGCCCTGACGATGATATTGCTGGGTTTCAGTTCTAGGCTTTCACAATCTAAACGGTCTAAAGCCTTCTTGGGTAGCACATTCAAGGACGAACCAGTATCCACCAATACATGTGCCAGAGTAGTGCCCCTGCATTCGATAGAGACATGCAGGGCATCATTGTGGTCTCTTCCTTTTGCGGTCAGGTCAGCATCTGAGAAACCCAGGCCATTGTATGCTGTCAGATTTGCTACACAATCAGTGAACTGGACTGCAGATGTCTCCTGTGGCACATGGGCCGTCTTGAGGAACGAGATCAAGGCCTTAGCATGGGCCTCGGAGCACAGCAATAAAGAGAGCATGGAGATTTTGGAGGGCGTGTGCCCCAGCTGTTCCACAACATTGAAGTCACTCTTCTTTATAATTTTCAAGATTTCCTCCATCTCTTGATGGGAGGCCTCAGTAGTTATGGGTATAGGTGCCTCCATCTGGGCAGGCTCAACTTCAATTCCTTTGCCCCGAGCATTGGATGACTCGGCAGTAGGAGAAACAACTTGATCAGCAACAGGAACAGGTACACTTGTAGGAGTTATAAGGAGTGGTCTTCGAGTAGCGGGTGGTGCAATGTCAGGCGAGAAGAGCCTGCCACTGCGGGTAACCTTGGTTGGGCCAGTGATGTCACAGATACTGGCGCCAGTGTTGAACTCTTGTTTAATCCCGTTTACATACACATCTGCCCCATAATGCCAGGGGACAGCTTTATCAGATACATAGGGAAGAGGCCCAGGAACAGTGATAACCACGGGTGCAACAGTCATGATTTGAACAGGCTTTTTCGGGAGAGCCTTGATTGGATTATTGAAGATGGTAACCACAGAAACTTCTTCCACCGGAACCAACTGAACAGCAGACTTCTTAAACAGAATCTCCTTGCTATCCATTAGGCTTTGGATACCTAACTTTAGCAAGGGACAACCAGATAGGGAAACAGCACAGAACAGGCAACCCTCACTGCAACCCGGAATTAAACCGGCCAGTAGTAGGTTCCTCTTGACGGTCTTCAAAGGAGTAGCTAGATCATCCACAGAAACAGCGTAAACATCTTCGTCAACAGCATTTACTCCATGCTGGGGCATAGGAGCAGTAACCACATTCGGCCTCTCAGGCGCTTCAAACTGTATCTCTTTCGCGTCGATAAGGTCTTGCACCTTATTCCTTAATGCCCAACAGTCATCAGTGGAATTCCCCGGGCTATCAGAATGATAAGCACAACGAGCATTTGGGTTGTACTTGGGAGACGTAGTATTTGGAAACTTCGGAGCCTCTCTGACGGTTACTAAGTTGGTTGAGAGCAACTGTGGCAGGATCTGCGATAAGGTCATGCTCAAACGGGTAAACTCTCTCCGGGGTCTTTCAGCCCTTTGAGGATTGGTTGGCCGAGGAGCGGCAGCAGGCTTAGCAATCATTACCGCACTGACAGATTGGCGGCGCTTATATCTCTCTGGTCTCTTGGAACCATATACAGCACTAGCCTCCTTCTTGAAGGGTTTCTTCTCAGAACTAGACGATGTACCCTTCGGAATCTTTCCAGACTTCAACCCAGCCTCAATTCTCTCTCCAGTCAGAATCAGATCAGTGAACCCTGCAGACGAATTCCCAATAAGATGGTTGAAAAATGGCCCAGATAGGGTCCCCAAGAACATGTCTACCAACTCCCGATCAGTCAACGGAGGCTGCACCCTGCCAGCCAGGTCTCTCCACTTCTGAGCGTACTCCTTAAAACCTTCACTTGAACCTAACGACATACCCTAGAGTTGGGTACGTGTAGGGGCAAGGTCGGAATTATATTGATACTGCTTATAGAAAGCAGTAGCCAACTCCTCCCAGTTACGAACCTTGGTCCCATCCAGCTGATAGAACCATTCGAGATGAGTCCCTGAAAGACTCTCCTGGAAGAAGTGGATCCACAAATTCTTATCCGCTGAGTACGGTTGGATTTTCCGAACATAGGACCTGAGATGTAGCTTGGGACAAGATGCCCCGTCGTATTTAGTGAAAGATGGTGCTTTGAATTTCTGAGGAATGATTACACCAGTAGACAAACCCAGATCTCCAAAATCCAGCCCAGGCACTTGTTGAATTTCCATAGCATTCAGCCTGTCTTCCAGCTGCTTGTAACGGTCTTTTGTCGGAGGATATTGCTCTTCATCAAAATCAGTCTCGTTGTCGGAGACTACCGGACTAGGACCTTTTTCTGCCTGAGGAGTACTCTTGCCAATGGAAGAACCAGCCTCTTCATTCTGCAAAGTGTTGCCAAACCTTCGGCCTGAGCTAAACAGAACAATTCTTCTCTTCTTCTTCTTTTCCTTCTTTAAGAGCAGAGCCTTCAGCTCTTCTTGGACTTGAGCCAAACCCTTGATTAATTCCTGAAATTGCGCATTCTGCGCCTGAAGAGCTTTGATGGATGTCTCAGTTGATGACGAGTCGGGATTCATGATGCTGAAATAAACAGCGAAGAACTGTAAGCAACCTGAAAAGAGGAAAAACCTGCTATGCACATGATGAATGATATGTGTTTATGCAATGCATTCAAGGGTTCGAAATTTCAAATCTGTTGTAGACAACAAGGAACACACGTTATCATTAAGGAAATCATTGTTTAGTACATCAAAGCCTCATGGGTAAAATAATACAAAGGCAAATCAATCCCAAAATATACTACGCATCCTCTTTGGAGCTATGTAAGTGTTGAGATTCCTCTCCTCATGCAACAGGCGGCTGAGCTCCAAGACCTTCTTTTCACTGGGATGTAGACTGGTCTCAAGAGAATTTCGTTCTTCCTTAAGTTGGATCCAGCTCTTCTGCATCTCTTCCCAGGATGTGGGCATATCGGGGTGCTGAATAATATAGGACACTTCTCCTTCCAAGATCGGCTCTTTGATCACAGGGAGCATATGGGGATAAGGCATCACTAACTTCTGGGAGCGGGCTCATACCCACTTGAGATAAGGTTCCAACGGGATGGAATTCCTGTGCCCCAGTGTCTTACTGTCTATCCTACTTGGCATCCTCCAGGCTCTGATAAATCTCTGGCGAAGTCCTTGAGTATCATTGTCGAAGTCAAAAACTATGTCAGGAATTAACATGTCATGAGGACCATCCCTCCGAGCATAACCAAACTGTCTCCAAGCCAGGCATGGGTTGTAAGTAATACCTCCTCTGATTCCAAGTAAAGGAACATTAGGGTACTCCCCGCAACGATCAATGATAGTGACATCTTCTCTGGACCGAGGGCACCAATGTATATCTGCATGTGTAAGAGTCATCAACCGTTGTGACCATCTCAAACCCCACTCATTCTTCAAGACTGATTGTGGAAGGTGCGAAATAAACCACCTTCCCAGGAGGGGAGTGCAACACATAAGGACACCTCTTTTTCTCATGGTTCGAGTGTAACATGAGTGAAGGATGTCCCCCAGCAACGTAGGGATAGGATTCCTGGACATAAAGATCTGGACAGCACTGATATCTATAAGCTGATCTGGGTTAGGAAACAACACCAAACCATAGACAAGGAGGGCCACAAGTTCTTCAAAAGCTTGCAAATCAAGGGAGTTCCAACATTCATGGGCCTTTTCAAACAGAAACCTGGCTAAGAACCCTTTGATACCACTTCTAACTTCCCAATGTCCCTTGAGGTCAGATGACTGTAGGTGCAAGGCTTTAGCAATCTCTTCAAGCTTAGGTTCCTTTTCCGTACCGTTGTAGGGTAGCTGATCAAGGATAGGGATATTCAAGAGCCGGGAGAACTCCTCCAATATAGGTACCAGCTGATAATCCAAGAAGGTGAAACAGTGATGCAGAGGGTCAAAGAACTGGAACATGACCTTTATCATATCTTCCTCAATGTTGGTATTGACCAAGCTGATGAGACTTCCATGTCTTTCACTGAATGAAGAGTTCTCGGGAATCCTGGATATAAGCTCCTTAAGCTGAGGAGGGACCCTTACAAGGCTGATTTGAATTGTCTTTCTACGAACAGTTTCCATGTCCTACAAAACAAGAACAAAGATGAAAATTCTAACCCCTGAAATGGTTAGTCAATGCATATGATGCTGGATGATGTCATGATGCTATGATTAAACACACCACAAATATTTACAAAGACAAACATGTAAGGCACACAAGGCACACAAGACAAGCCCATAGGGTTTAAGGCCAGCATGGGGTCTGGGTAGTACCCTCTTGAAGTTGGTGGGTTCAACCTGTCCTATCAAAGTAACCGGGTTCTAAGGGTCCCAATATCACGGGATTGCTTTCATTGTTCATCGTTTCGATTTAGCCACTGAACTGGCGACCGAAATATTCCAGGAAAGCAACCCTCAATTGAGTGTAGTATCGAGTATCAACCAACCTCGAACTGCACCAAGGTTAGTTATCTCACTACCCTAAAGAGGCCAAGATGGTTCAATTAAGGTTCCTAAGGTCTGTTGATGCTTCACGACACCACGCGGAGGCCCCGTACTCTCCTTGACTGAACTCAAGGGTTACCGGTACACACCAAAGTGCCACATCAACGTAGCAGACTGTTTCAACCATGTCGGTATACCCCGTACAGTTCCCTCACAGTCTTGTTGCTACTTTCTAAGAAGGTATCCCCCAGATCTGGGTTAGGATCTATAGAACTCCCAAGACAGTCCCACAATTTAAAGCAAGCAAAGCAATACAATTGAAAACACAGTTATGAACTAACCCTAAGGTACACCTCACTTTAAGTTTAAGTCCCCAGCAGAGTCGCCAGTTCTGTGATCGGTGGATCTGGAACTGACTGTTTAACGCTGGTTCGCGAAATGTCACGGAAGCAAGAGTCGCCACCGTCTTTTATTTTCTCCAAATGGAAAGGACAAAAGCACAGAAAAATTCCTTATAGAGATTGCTCTCGGTTCGGGAGGTAGATTATAGAAAGGGAAGGTGTTAGCACCCTTTCTATCCATGGTTATCCATGGGCTCTTAGATACTTGCTCACTTGTGTTTTCAAAAATGGTTTGTTTGCTTTTCAACTGTGGGTTTTAAAAAGTTTCTTTGAAAATTCCAGTTCGACTCTTGTATCGGTCCTCAAGAGGGTTTGAAAAATGCTTTCGAAAGCTTTTTGAAAATGTGTTGGTGTGAAAAGTATTTTTGATTTGTTTTGTTTTGAATTAGAGCAAGTATCCACGAGTCGTCTACCTACCCTAAGGAATTCGTCTGTGTAAATGTCCTTTAAAGTAGTGCCATCCCACCATTGAGAGGTAGGTAGCACCACCGTTGGAGGTGTTCGGGTCAATTCGAAGGTTCGGGACATGGTGATCACCAGAGCAATGGGAAGACACCTTAGAAGCTACCCTCATGCCAGGTTCCCGGATCATGAGGACTTACTAAGACATCCTCTACTCGACGATCACCTTTCGAGGCAAGGCAACAGTGAGGCGTACCCTAGGGGTGGTGTGTGATTTGTGTGTCGTTTTCAGATATTTTTGTCTTTTGTCATGTTATTGGTGATCTACGCTTGTTTTTATTTTTATCCATTCATTCTTGCATGCCTTGATTAACAGTTAAAAATTGCGAAAAGTAAAAGTTCTAAGCTATTACAAAAGGCGCGGGTCCACATCGCCAAAATTTCTTGAACCCGATTTGACAGAAAAATAAAGAAAGTAAAGAAAAGTAAAGTGCGAGAAATTAATTTACAAGGCCTTGGGAGAGATACATAAATATTAAACGAAAAAGAAATAAACGCGCGAATTAAATAAGAATTAAAACGAGGGCGTTGGACCCTTTTTGCAAAATTAAATTAAATGATGAAATTAATTAATTAAGAAAAGAAAAGAAATTGTTTTTTTGGTATTTTTGGTGTTTTATGATTTTAATGGGACAAAAGAATTAAATGCAATTAAACCTAATTCTACAATTTTTTATTTTTATTAAGAAAACATATCAAAGTTTAACCTAAAATTAACCCTAATTAATTTACATGCAATTTAATTATAAATAAATATTTTAATATTTAATTATTATGAAAGAAACTAAAAAGGGATAAAAATTAATTAAACCCTAATTCTACCAATTTTAGGTTTTTTATTATGAAAATATTATAGTTAAACCTAATTTAATAGCTAAAATTAATTAATGGACTTTATATACAAAAATACTAAAATCAAATATTTATTATTTTTTTTTGCATCTTTTCTGATTTTTTGTTGTTTTTGTATTATTTGTGAAAATATTAAGTTAAAGAAACTGATTAAAAAAATAATATTTGAAATAAGTAAAATAAAGAAAAGAAATAAAAATTCAAACCTAGGGGGGTATCTGTCCCCAAAGTGGAGGTGAAAGCCCAGCAATTTGAGCCCAATTATTCATGGCCTGATTGACTTTCATTGGCCAGCGTGTGGGGTGTTGACTCAGGTCCACCATGTTCTTTAGATCTGAGCCCTTAGATGAACGAAATTGACCAAGTGGCGCGTTGGACGGAAGCGTGTATGGTACTCCTTTGGACTGAACCTGTACAGGATAACAATTGGAAAAAAATTATTGGAAAGGGGTGGGGACCTGGGATCGAACCCAGGTCCTGAATGTCACCACACACATGCCTTACCACTGAAGCACTCAACGCGTTCTGATTATAATATACCTAAGAAAAAATATAAAATAAAACAACGTTAGTGGGGCGCTTTTCGCGCGAAGTTTGAATCAACCAACCATTGCCTACCACCGAGTCATCGTCCTCCTTGTTTATTTTTTTTCTGAAATATAAAGAACATAGGCCACGGTTTTACAAACGTTCCCTTAGGCACCCTATTAAAAAATAGCGATTAGCCCAGGGATGCTCATAAATTGAGCGCGAGGGTGGCCTTGTGATCGTCTAAACGCACTGAGTTGAATGGCCTTGGTTTCAAGCTCCAATTTTTCCATATTTTAAAACCCCCAATTCAAAGCTTCAAAAACCCTAAAAAGCAATAATGGTAGATTCGCATACAGTGTATAAAAACGCAATTAAAGTAGATGGTTAGCTTCAGAATGCATCATTTAGTAAGAATCCATTAAAATTATGCAATGAACATGTTTAAATCTCAAAACACGATTATGAAAAAAAGTGAGAAAAGCTTGACTTCTGTATACCAATTCTAGGTGTTGGGATGATTGATTTTGATTGGAACACGTTCTATGATCCTCAAGGAAGCTAATGGAACCACTATTTGGTCTTGAATCGTCCTAGAACTAGGTTTTCAGATTTTGATTTTCAAGCAAAAATTTCAAGTTTGTGTATGCTTTTTCTGCGCAGCTTAGGGTCAGTGAGCACGAGGGTTTCTTTGCTTGTATATGTATGAATGTTTTAGGTTACGTTTCTTGTCCAAGGAATCAAAGAATTGATGTATGGATATTTGATTTTTATGGCAAAATATTTTCAAATATTTTCATGCACATTGATATCAAATCATGACAAAACCTTCCACAAATGATTATGCACGAATCTTGAGTGTCCAATGAGAGTATTTTCTGCACAAAAAGATTTGATTTCATTAGTTTAGTATTTTTTCATATTTTATTTAGTTTAAATGAATTAATTGTAATAAAAAATTCAAATAAAAAAATAAAAAAATAAAAAAAACTTCCCTTTGGGCCAAATGGTTGTGTGCATGTCTTGGATGATGAATTGTGGAAGAAAAAGAGGCCCATTAGCAAATTTAGGCCATTTGAATCAATGTTGACTTTTCAAAATATCCAAAAATTTCCCAACTTCCACAAGGCATAACTTGCTCAATTTTTAAGCTTTGCTCATGTTCTTGGACATTTTGGAAAGTTCTTTGAGTCCTATAACCAATGCCTTTGGTCCCATGTTATTTTGATTTACCAATCTCAAGTTATGGCCTTTGACTTAAAGTCCCTTTTTGTTGACTTTTGAAAATGACCTATAATGTTGAAATTGATAACTTTTTGTGAGAGCATTTCTTGGACTTGAAGTATGAAGATGGGTTATAGGAAATGTCTTTCTCTTCAAAATGAGCTTTGGATGGAATTTTTCTGATAATCCATGTGAAAGTTATGCCCTGGTCAATTTACAGTTGACTTTTTCAGCTGTCCAAATAAGGAAACTTTTGCATCTTGATGATTTTTGAGCCAAGCTTTGAGAATCATGATCAAGCATTGATCAAATGATGTTTGTGGCTTCAAAATGAGATGTTGACCAAAAATTTGGACTTTTGACTCTCAAATGACCATTTTGCCCTTATAGTTGACTGTAGTGCAATTAGGGTTTTTGACTGTGCAATTTTGTGCTGAAAGTCTTGAAACTTGGTATGAGGATGCTTGACCATATTTATTGGCATGTGGGGCTTGCTTGGACCCTTGGAAACTTCATTTTCTTGATTAGAACCAAAACCCTAATTTTGACTGTTCAGGAGGCCCTTGCACTGTGCAACCCTTGGGGAGATGAAGCTTTGACTTGGCAATTTCTTGGAGAATATGGGAGGGCAAATTTTGGGGTACAACAGACGGTAAGGAGAAGAGTTATGATGTTTTATTTTGAAGTCTTCGCACATCTATTTCATCATCTTATTGTTGAGATTCGACTCATTGTCGGTAATATTCTTTTAGGGAACCCCATATTGACAAAAGATATCATGCTTGATGAAACGAGCAACCATATGCTTAGTGACATTGGCATAAGATGCTAATTCGACCCACTTAGTGAAGTAGTCAATAGCCACTAGAATGAGGCAATGCCCATTGGAAGCAGTCGGTTCAATCCAGCCAATCATATCAATAACCCACATTGTGAAGGGCCAAGGAGAAGTAAAGACATTGAGAGGGTATGGAGGCACATGCATTTTGTCGGCATAGATATGACATTTGTAACAAACTCTTGAGTGATTATAGCAATTTTTTCCATTGTAAACAAATAATAACCTGGTCTTAAGATTTTCTTTGCCATTGTATTCCCACTAGAGTGCCTCCCGAAGGAACCTTCGTGAATCTCTTCTATGATCTTGTTTGCTTCATGTCTATCCATACATCTGAGCATAACAGAGTCATAATTTCTCTTGTACAAAACATCCCCATTGAGGAAGAACTTGGTTGCATACTTCCGCAGTGTCTTCTTATCAGTGACAGAGGCATCTTCTGGATATTCTTTCATTTCAAGATACCTTTTGATATCATAAAACCACCATTTCTCATTAGCATCATCTTTTTCTATTTCATAATAGAATGCTGGCTCATCCAACCTTAAAATAGTGATATAGGGGGCTTCATTTTCCCATCTGACTTTAAACATGGATGACAGGGTAGCCAATGCGTCTGGCAAGTTGTTCTCTTCTCTTGGAATATGATTGAAAGTAATCTCATCAAAATATGGGATCAACCTCAAAACATGCTCAAGATACAATATCAAATTTGGGTGACGAGTCTCCCAATCTCCACTGATATGACTAATTATGAGAGAAGATTTCCCATATACTTCTAATATCTTTATTCACAAATTAGTAGTAGCTTCTAACCTAAAGATGCAAGCTTCATACTCTGCCATATTGTTAGTGAAATCAAAGCAAATTCTTGCAGTGAAAGGAGTATAGAAACCTTCAAGATAAGTAATCATAGCATCGACACCATTACCCAAGGCATTATATGCACCATCGAACACCATCATCCATCACGATCTTGGTTCGGGTCCTTCCTCTAGGTCGGGAATATTACAATCCCGTATGTACATGATGTCTTCATCTGGAAACTCAAACTTCATCGGCTGATAGTCATCTTCCATAGGCTGGTGAGCAAGATGATCTCCAAATTTACTACCTTTGATAGATTTTTGGGTATTATACTGGATATCATATTTTGTTAGAATCATCTATCAATAGGCTACTCTTCCTATTAGAGCTGGATTTTCAAAAATATACTTGATGGGATCCATTTTGGATATCAAGAGAGTGGTATGGGTTAGCATGTACGAGTTCACAACAAGTCTTTTCCAGTAATGAATATCTTGACTCAAAATCAGTAAACTTCTTACTCAAGTAGTAAATGGCACGCTTGTTCCTACCTGTCTCGTTATGTTGACCGAGTACATAACCCATGAAGCTTTCCAACACAGCCAAATATATTATCAGGGACCTGCCTTCCATCGGAGGCGAGAGAATTGGAGGTTCTAAAAAATACTCTTTTATTTTGTCAAATGCCGCTTGACAATTTTCATTCCACCTGACAGTTTGATATTTTTTCAACAACTTGAATATTGGTTCACAAGTGGCTGTAAGATGAGAGATGAATCTAGAAATATAGTTCAACCTCCCGACAAAACCACAAACCTCCTTTTTCGTTCTTGGCTCAGGAATTTCTTGTATAGCTTTTATTTTACTAGGATCAACCTCAATTCCTTTTTCGCTTACAACGAAGCCCAATAATTTCCCTTACCGCACCTCGAAGGTGCATAAGTTCGGATTAAGCCTCAGTATGAACTTCCTTAACCTTTCAAATAATTTCAACAAGTGGACAAGATGCTCCTCTTATGTCCGGGACTTGGAAATCATATTATCAACGTATACTTCAATCTCCTTATGCATCTGTAATACGGTAGGAGAACTGACTTTTTTTGGTTTTATTCAAAATGTGCAGGTAGCTAGAGTCGTCACCGACTTTTCTTTTATCCAAAAAGGAAAGGGTGAAAAGAACAGGAAAGACCTTGAAGATTTTGAGTTCGGGGGGTAAGTTATGAAAAGGGAAAGTGTTAACACCCTTTTCATGCGTAGTTATCTACAGGCTCTTAATCGCTAGCTCACTTTTGAAAATTTCTTTTTTGTGTAAGTATTTTAAAAAATATATTGAGAAGCCAAAGTGCGGATATCTTTGTAATGGTTCTTGTATCAATCCTCAAGAACGCGTATAAAGTTTTTTTAGAAAATATTTTAGAAAATTTTCTGAGAAAGCGATTAACAATCTTACCCACTCAAGGTCATTCTTTTTATTTTCCTTCTCCTTTTGAGATATTGATATTTGTATCATTTATTGGTAGGTAGCCCATTCTATTGGATGTGAAGGGACAATCGAGGGTTATCGTATGGTCATTGAAGGCAACTTATAAGGATACTTTAGCAATTTATTGGAGGGACTAGATCATCTGTTCATAGGCAACATCGAAGGGTCATCGAGGGACTATAATCTTTTATTCGAAGGGACTTTTCTAAAGTATCCCTATTTTTTAGGGACATGACCATGCTGCGAAAGGCAACGAAGATAGATTACCCTAGAGGTGCGCATGTAAATAGTGATTCAATTAAATTTTTTATATTGCATGTAGGGTTATGCTATTTATTGTTTTTATCTTACCATACACGCCTAATTACTAACAGCATACAAATACAGCAGAAATATAAAGTGCTGAAAAATAAAGGTCCTGCTCTATTATATGGCTTTGAGGAAGTTGCATAATAAAGATGCGGAAAGTAAAACCCTAAAACTATTACATCCTCGGAGCAATTACATAATAAGAAAAAGGTGCCAGAAAAATAAACCTAAATTATTACAAGACGAACAATGCGACCTATTCATTTATCTAAGAAAGTAAATAGAACAGATTAAAAGGTTTTGAAAGAAAAGGAGAGAATTTTTCAATGTTTTATAAAAAATAATTTTTAATGATAAAGTATAATTAATAAACCTAAAATTTCTAATTGATTTTAATAAATTTTAAAAATAGGTTTAATTGATTTAATTAATAAAAATAAATAAAAAATCAAAATTTTAATTGTAAAAAAAACTAAACCTAATGTAATTAGTTTTAGAAAATTATTAGGTTAATTAATTAGGGTTAAACTAATATTAGGGTTTAATTAAAATTAAGAGAAAATAAGTGAAAAATAAGAAAATAGGGTTTGTGTAAAAAAGGCAGAAAAATAATGCATGGGGTGGGTGTTGATTCCACGCCCTCTTGCTTTACAAGGGCACCATTCTACCACTACGCCAAGCTTCTGTTGGTGTTAGCAATACAAATGCGCTGCATAATATGTGAAACCTGCATGAATTGTAAAAATATGAAAAAAGATTGCAAAAGACAGGGATCGAACCCACACCGTGGTATAGTAATGCCATAACATGTACGCTTCTGCCACTGGGGTGGCTATACATCTGCTAGTTTAATCAAACAAAAATATATATAATATAAACTTGATCAGAATAACTGGAGAAGCGCTGAAGCCCTAGCTCCGGTCGTCTTCTCCGGCTAGGTGTTTCTTCAACTTTGCAAAATAGCAATTGTTAGTGATCCAAAGGGACCCTACCCCCATAATTTTACCCTTGCAAGTTCAATGGTGGCCTTGGTTTTCACTAGTTCTTCTTGTATAAAGAAATACGAAGCAAATATGGTAAATCGGCTCAAGAATGGAAATCCCTCATTCTGGCATTATGGGACCTATGCGATGGGTTAAACTTGTATATTTACACCTCATAAGCATGTTAGCAATATTAGTTTCGATCAAAGCATAATAAAAACTAAAATATGAATTTCATGCAAAAATAGAAACCGAGGATGCATGGATGTGAGTTTCAGGCTCCATTAATCATCAAGAGTGATCAATACTTACTCTATAATATCCCTGGAGTTGATTTAAATAGTTGTTTATCCTTGAGGTAGGTTGAAGATAAGGGTTTCTATTTTCCCTAGTTTGACAAAAATTTGATGTTTTTGAATGTGGTTTTCTTGCAAGGATTTCGTGTTTTCTCTTGTCTGAATGAGAAGAGTATATATAGGAGAATATTATGTTAAAGGAATGGGCTTGGATACCTTGAAAAAATAACTTTTATTTTTGCTTAAAAATAGAATTTGAATAAGACAAAACATGAGGATTTGTTTTGAAAATAATCCCCACACGGTTAGCAACATATTTTGTGCCTCCAACATGCTTGAAACAAAATCCTTTTAAGCAATGCACCTCCCTTTAATATTTATTTGATTTAATTTGAATTTAAATGAATAATATTAAAATAAAGGAAATAAAAAATTAAAAGGCTGTAT
Organism: Vicia faba; assembly: GCA_948472305.1. NCBI lineage: Eukaryota > Viridiplantae > Streptophyta > Magnoliopsida > Fabales > Fabaceae > Vicia > Vicia faba. Next base: position 160,765,625 of record OX451741.1, on the reverse strand, counting down.
GAATTAATTTTGGGGTTCATTATGAGGTCCAGAACACATTTGGACTTTAAAAGATAAGTCCATTAGCCCAAAAATTCAAGTTTGATCAATTTGGGTTTCATGTATATTCTCAAAATTTCCCAACTTGCACCAATCAAAATTTTATCAATTTTTATCATATGAAGGTGATATTTGACTTTTTGGAAATATCAAGATGTCCCCTACAATCTCTATGTTGATCATTTTTTCATTTGAAGGATTTATCTTGATGTAAATTGCTTTGACAAAACGTGTCTTTTTGTTAACTTTTAAAATGACCTGTGATGTTTTGGCCCATATCTCTCAAATGAAGCATTTTTTGGCTTTGAACTTAGAGATCAAAGATGTAGAGAATTGAATTTCCATCAAATTGAGCTTTGATTGAGAATTTTATAATGAAACATTTGAAATTTATGTTTGGTCAAAGTTCAGTTGACTTCTCTTAAAGAAAAGCATAATTTACAACTTTTGACTTTTGATGAATCTTGAGTTTTCTTGATAAGTTATGATCAACCTTTGATCAAATGATTAATTTGACCTCAAAAACTCGATGTTAACAAAAAATCGTGACGTTTGACTGTATGTTGACCACAATTGTCTTTTTGTCAAATACAGTTGATTTTAAATCATCTAAGCAATTGACTGAGCAAATGAGGAACCATGAAACTTGACAGGAGGATTCTTTGAAGCATATGAGGAACCTTGAAACTCACTTGAGGCATTAGAAGTCCAATATTCCTTGAGAAAACAAAACCCTAGTTGTGGGTCACTGCTTAGGATGAGGATTCATTTGATCAATCCTTGAGTAGTCTTGAGTACTTGAGGACCTTCGGAGTATGAGGAGATATTTTGAAATGGGAGGGAAAATTTTGGGGTAAAATAACTGCCCCTATTCAATCTTCTTAAACCTGAAGAGTTGGATTGGCATGCTCGCCATTCATAATTTAAAGGTGGAAGAGGATTGAACACCTCAATGCCCAAAAATCTGCACTCGCATATGCACGAAGTAACACTTGTTGGTTGATTGTATTGCTTGAATGGGATTAAAGATGCCATTCTAAGGTGTGATAGAGTATCGTCAGAGATGGGCTTACAGATGCCATCCAAAGTAATTGTTGATAAGAGTATCAACATGAGTCTACTCCTTACTATATTTTGAAGAATGCTTTTCAGGATTTTCCAAAATGAAGCACTGAAGAAGATGCTTTTCAAAATAAATTTTGGAAGGAGATGCTTTTCAGAATAAAGTGTTGAAGGGGAAATGTTCGCCAGAACTCGGTCTCTGGGGGAAATGCTTTTCAGGGTTCTGTGATACGGTGGCCAGAACCGGGACGTGGTTTCCCTATTTTGTTAAGGAAATTTTGTTAGTTTGTGTTTTGCGTTTGTGTTTGCAAAATGTCGCGGTAAGCAAGAGTCGCCACCGTCTTTTATTTTATCCAACAAGGAAAGGCAAAAAAGCACAGAAAAATTCCTTTTTCGAGATATTTCTGAGTACGGGGGGTAGATTTATAGAAAGGGAAGGTATTAGCACCCTTTCTATCCGTAGTTATCTACGGGCTCTTAGGTACTTGCTCATCATTTTCAAAATTGTTTTCTTTGTGTTTGTGCGCTTTGAAAAGTTTTTGTTTTGACTTCGATTTAACTCTTGCTTCTGTCTTCAAGAGTGTAATGAAGTGTTTTTTAAAACTTTGTTTATAAAGGAGTGTAAGTGTGAAAAATTTGTTTGGAATGAGCAAGTACTTAAGAACTAATCTACCTACTCGAAAAAAGAATCGTTCTGTATTCGTTTCCTTTAGACAACGCTATCCCACTATTAGTGAGTAGGCAGCACCGTCGTTGGAGTTTGAGGGTCAATTCGAAAGGGACGCACGGTCACTAAAGCAATGTTAGGACGTCTTAGTAATAACCCTAATGTCTTAGATCAATTATTCAAAGCAACAATTCCGAGGCAACTTTTCCGAATCGGGACTTTGATCTTTGTTTAGACAAAAGGAAGACCACTAAAGCATCCTATACTCAATGACCATTTACCGAAGGCAACCAAGTGGGAGTGTACCCTAGGAGTGCGCATGTGTGAATGATTCAATTTAAGTTTATTTATCTTTGCACATTTCGGGTGATCTAACTGTTTTTAAAATTAATCATACATTCTTGTCATGCATCCCTATATCATACATCTAACAGTTAATAATTTGCGGAATTTAAACTACGCTATTACAAGGCTTCGGGTATTTACATAGCCAAAAACAAACCCTTTGAAAATAAAGTGATAAATGTAAATAAACGTCCTAATTAAACTATTACAAACTGTAGGCAGTTACATCAATATGGTAAATAATAAAAATAAAGCGCGCGAGAAGAATTAAGATCGACGAGAATTTAAGGTTTTGACCCTTCTAACCTAATTAAAAGAAAAATTGTTTTTTTGTTATTTTTAATAAAAGAAATAAGTTTTCTAAATTAAATATGCAATTAATTAGTTAATTAAATTAATTAATAAAAATAATTACATGACCTATTTTGGTTTCTTTGGTTATTTTAGGAAAAAATAAAATATAATTAAGTTAGTAATAAAACCTATTTATTCTAATTATTTTTAAGTTATTTACAAAAAGAAATTGAAGTTTTACCTAAAATTAAAATTTAATTAAGAAAAAATCCTAAATTTAATTTTATGTGATTTTTATATTTGTTTATTGATAAAAAAAAAGGATTAAAAGAAATAAACAAAACAAATAAAACATGAAAATAAAGATGGGCCTAGTAGCAAAAGTAAACAGGGGGTGCAATCATCAGAAATCCCTAGGCCCGAATCTTCGAAAGCTTCATGCTCTAACTATGGTGTTTTTTGATATTTGCATGGAACCTATGATTCAACCATCCATAATTGTTCTATATAAACTCAAACAAATGTTAGCATACCATAAAATATGATTAAAATTAGAGATTCAAAGTTTAAAATTTTACCAAACCGGTGTTGTCAAATGGGGGGCGTGCTAGGCGTGGGATGGACTGCTCTTGGGCCTTTTAAGACTCTTGAGGACTTCAAGAGGATGGTTTGAGGCTTGATGTCAATTGAGAGAGACCGAAACCTCGAGATATGACTTGCACCAATTCTTTGATTTCTTGAGAGCTTTTTGAAGAGCTTTTTGAGAGCTTTTTGAAGAGCTTTTTGAGAGCTTTTTAGAGAGGATTTTCGTCCCTTTCAAGCTTGTATGGCTCTATATTTATAGAGGAGAATGAGGAGACAAGAAAGCATGGAAATAATCTCCCTCATAATGTTGTGTTTTAAGACCATGATCAAAATTTGAAAAAAATGCCATATTTGATGATTTTATGCCATTTTCACATGTGGATGAACCTGGACATATTTGAAGAGTTATTGCATGAAATCAATTGAAATAAACCAGCATAAGACTTTCCCAAAATGGATTCACATCAAAATTTATATTATTTCTATTATTTATTTAATTCTGAATTTTAGTGAATAAAATATCAAAATAAATAGCATAAATAGTAGAAAAATGTATGGGTGGGCTTAGAGGTCGTGGACCATGTTAGGAATGAGTTTCAAACTTGAAAAGATAGGCCCATTTGGAAAAATCCAAGTTTGGTCAATATTTGCTTCATGCATTATTTTCAAAAATTGTCCAACTTTGACAATGCATATCTCTCTCAATTTTAACCTTATGAGGGTGTTCTTTGACTTTTTAGAAAGATTAGGATGTCCCCTAAGCAACCTATTTGGTTTCATATCAATTGAGTGTTCCATGTTCATGTATGAAGCTTTGATAAAAAAGGTGTTTTTGTTGACTTTTCAAAATGACCTATAATGTCCAAATTCATATCTCCTTGTGAGTGCATATTTTGATCTTGGGAGCTTAATATGAATTGTAGGGAATTGCATCCTCTTCAAAATGAGCTTTGGATGGGTCATTTCTCATAAAGTATGATAAATTTATGCTTGGTCAAAGTTGAGTTGACTTTTCCTAAAAAACCTAATTTAGCAACTTTTGAGTCTTGATGAATTATGAGCAATCCTTGATGAATCATGATCAAACCTTGATAACATGATGAAATATACTTCAAAATGAGTATGTTGACCAAAAATATTGAAGTTTGACTGTATGTGGGCCACAATTGACTTTTGCCCTAACACAGTCGATTTTCAGGCCTTTGAGCAATTGACTGAGCAAACTTCCTCTGCAAGGCTTGAAACTTGAAATGGATGATCTTGAGAACATATTAGGACAATGTTGAGCATTTGGGGTCCCTTGGACTCAAGTATCTTGATGCAACATGAAACCTTAATTTGAGGTAGACTGCCTTAGGAGAGAGCTTGTTTGGCCAACCCTTGGACTACCTTGAGCAACTTGGGGATCTTTCTTGAATTGTTTTGAGAAATATGGGAGGGAAAATTTTGGGATACAATAGCTGCCCTTGTTCAATCTTCTTAAACCTGAAGATTTAGATTGGCTTTCATGGCTTTCGTGATCCGAAGGTGGAAGAGGATTGAACACTAGAGTGCCCAGAAATTTGCACTCGCATGAAGTGGTAATTGTCTTGTGATGACAGGAATGGGCTTACAGATGCCATTTGGGAATTGCTGACGAGGGGATGGGCTTAAAGATTCCATCTGAAGGAGTGTCGATCGCATAAGAGATTCCTTAGCGAGAGCTTGTATACCTGTCGTTGAGGAAGATTCCGCTGGGGAGGGCTGATCTTTGTTGAGAGAAGTAGAATTTTAGAAGCTTCGGTCGTCCGTATTCCAATGAGGAAACATCTCTGTTGAATTTTAGGAAATTCGGTCGTCTATATTCTACTAAGGAATCATCTCTGCTGACATTTAGGAACTTCAGTCATCCGTTGTTCAACTGAGGAATCATCTCTCCTAACATTTAGGAACTTCAGTCATTCGTTGTTCAACTGAGGAATCATCTCTGCTGATATTTAGGAACTTCAGTCATCCGTTGTTCAACTGAGGAATCATCTCTGCTGATATTTAAGAACTTCAGTCATCCGTTATTCAACTGAGGAATCATCTCTGCTGACATTTAGGAACTTAAGTCATCCGTTATTCAACTAAGGAATTAACGTCGACTTGAGGAAGTGGAAGTGAACTGCGTATCTAGTTGTGTACAGGCTGCACCGCGACCTACTAGGGAAAGGTGAAACCGATCGTGTTTGATAGGTCTGGGTCTTACAGTGTTGTGGACTGATGTCTGGAGATAAGAGAAAAGAAACCTGGATAGTAGGGTTATGAGAAGGAACCTGGGTATGGTTGCTTCGTGAGGAGTTTGGATAACACTGCGTCTGAATCGAGAAGGAACCTGGGTAAGGTTGCTTTGTGATGAGTTTGGGTAAAACTGCGTCTGAACCGAGAAGGAACCTGGGTAAGGTTTCTTTGTGAAGAGTTTGGTTAGAAATGCATCGGGACTGAGGAGGAACCTAGGTAAGGTTGCTTTAGGAAGAGTCTAGGTGAAACTACATCAAGAAAGAGAAGGAACCTAGGTAAGGTTGCTCCTGGATTAGTCTAGGTGAAACTACATCAGGAAAGAGAAGGAACCTAGGTAAGGTTGCTCCATGATGGGTTTAGGTGAAACTACATCTGAATTGAGAAGGAACCTAGGTAAGGTTGCTCCATGATGGGTTTAGGTAAAACTACATCTGAACTGAGAAGGAACCTAGGTAAGGGTTCTCCATGATAGGTTTAGGTAAAACTGCATCTGAACCGTGAAGAAACCTAGGTAAGGCTTCTTCATGAGGAGTTTAGGTAAAACTGCATCTGAACCGAGAAGAAACCTAGGTAAGGTTGCTTTGCGAGGAGTTTGGTTAAAACTACATCGGGAAATTGTAAGGAGGAACCTAGGTAAGGTTTCTTCAGGATGATTCTGGGTGAAACTACATCAGGAAATTGTAAGGAGGAACCTGGGTAAGGTTGCTTCAGGATGAGTCTGGGTGAAACTACATCGGGAAATTGTAAGGAGGAACCTGGGTAAGGTTACTTCGGGATAAGTTTGTGTAAAACTTCAGAATCAACCAGGGTAAGGTTACTTTGAGATAAGTTTGTGTAAAACTTTAGGAGGAACCTGGGTAAGGTTACTTTGTGATTAGTTCGTGTAAAACTTCAGGAGGAACCTGGGTAAGGTTACTTTTTTATAAGTTCGTGTAAAACTTTATTCAGAAATATATGAGAAAGGACCCGTGTAAGATTTTTCAGGATAAACCCGTGTGAAGCTGCATTTAGGAGAAACCCGTGTAAGATTTCTTCGTGACGAACCCGTGTAAAGCTGCATTTGATCGTGCAGATAATTACTCTGTTTAGTTTCCGGAGTTAATCTTGAACTTGCTGGAAGTTGTTGATGATAACCATCTTTCCTAAAAAGGTACATGATTAATCGTATATGATGCATGACATGCATTGTATGATGATGTTCTCAAAATAAATGAAATTATGCTGTATGCAATATGTATGCGCATGTCATGATATATGAACATGAAATGTTATTGTGGTACGTCCGAGTTTAGGAAAATAAATCCCTGACTGTTGTTGGAGAATAAAGAGTTTCGCTCGTTGGAGATAACGACCGAAGATGATTGGGAGAATAATCCTGCAGGAGAGAATAACTCCGCTGGGGAATGGACTGACAAGGAAATGACTCTGTGAGGAGTATATACTTTGCTAGAAGATCTGCTGATTTGGAGAAATAAAACTCAGCTGGGGATGAATTACTGTTGCTGGTGACAGTGAACCCTATTGGGGATTGAATTTCTGTCTGTGAAAGGAATGAACTCCACTTGGGATGATTTTCCAATGGCGACTTCATTGGGGATAATATTTTAGACTCTACTGGGGATAATCTTCCAGACTCCACTGGGGATAATCTTCCAGTGCTGGTGATAGATAGACTCTGCTTGGGAAGAATCTTACCGACCCATTCGTGGTTGCGAGCCTCAGCTGGGGAGAATTAACACCACCGTCCTTTTCTTACTCTGCGGGGAGTGTACATGTTACTGGGACATGGGCTGAGGATATGACAATGACTTTGCATCGATACTTTTTTGCCCCTGTATCTGCGAGAGAAGGTGCCTGCGGAGGCCTTGTGGATCGAGTATTATTCCAACCTATGAGGTGCTTGGTAATTGTCGATTGAAATGATAAATCTTCTTTTGGTAGGCAAGTGACGAGATGACGGGACATAGTCGTACGCTTTAATCCTTAACTTTTTCCTGGACTGTCTTTTCAAATTTTCAGTCCACCGGGATACCCTTTCTTGCCCAAGCCGTCTTTTCAGGTTTTCGACTTGCCGGGTGTACAAATCTTTTTTTGTTTTTATCCCTAATTTTTGCCCGAACCCTTTTGGTTCGTCGGGATGCCCTTATTTTTTCCTAGGCCTGTCAACCTAGTGGGTCTTTGTTCATGCGTAGTATTTTCTGACTATGTCCACGCTCTCAGGGTGTAGGGAGTTGTCATTGTCGGTAGTGTTGTGTTGCCATACTACCAGAAGATGTTCGTTTGATCATACAAGATTCGTTGCTAGAATTCATGTCCAACGCCCCAAGTGATTCAGATGGAGATCTGCCCCTGGCTATTTGGCATCTTTAAGAGACTCCTTGAATCTTGACTTGACTGCCCCAGATGATAGACAATGCTCATGCGGTGCCCCTTGGTTGGAAGTGTTTTTTCCACTTGAGGTGACCCTTTTTATTGAAAAGGTTTTTGTTCACTAGATATTCGTCGTGCAAATTTCTCTACTGTTGAACAAATAGTCATATGCAAACAATGTTATTTTAAGAATGCAAAGCTTATGTCTGTCTTGAAGTTTTTGAAAATGCATTTTTTCAGTAAGATAGGAAAATTTTGTAAGATGTGACGTCAACTTAGGATTTACAGCAAGCCCTACAGGAGTCAGGATACCTTTTGTAACAGTATGCTTTCGAACTAACCCATGCTTCAGCTAGGACTTTTAAGGGTTATAACGTGGCCTGGTTCACGGTTTAAGAAACAAAGGATAAAGGCTCAAATTTTATTTGTACGCACCCGTTCTTCGTGATGTTCTTCGATCCTAAACTCAGCTAATTGTGCATTTAGATCCTGTTTGAGTCTTTGCTCTGATATTCTAGTGATGGTTCGGATACTGACAGTTTATTTTGAACAGGCGGTCATTTTTGTTGAGAGTTTTTAGGATCTCATTCTTTTTTATTTTATTATCCGTGTCTTTTGCCTGAACTGTTTCTTTTGCGATTACAGTCAGCGGGATGCCCCAGTTTTGTAAGTCTCCTTCATAGGTTTTAACTTAATGGGCTTTTATTTCTAAGAGATAATGACTTCCTGTCTAGAAGATTATAAGGAACCATCACCGTCTTTTGTTTCGGAAAAACATCTTCGAAACCATTCATTGTGCACATGAATTAACTGAGAAAACTACCCTGCCCCGGGTTGTGATTTAAGGGTTTTAATTTGTGTAAAAAGAAAAACTCCTACTTCTTTGGCTCAAAGGGGTTGACTAGGGATTATCTTCTTTATAACTCCACTGTTTAGGATTTGAAACGACGCCTGTACATCGTCAGTGGGGTCTGTTCAAAAGCATACTGTAGAGATTGTGGTATCATTTTCGTCATCCTCCTTCTAAAGGCTTAGAGTTTTTTAATCGAGAGTTGAACATCACAAAAAGGAAATATGAAGCAATTTAAGCATAGTGAAAACAATTAATTCAAAACAGACACGTGTAATGCATTAATGAAATAAAAAAGTTTGACATGACAATAATTGTTTGAATAAGAAAAGAAAAATACAACTTCAGAATTCAAATGAACAAAAGTGCTTTCAATCCTAGCCATTTTTTGGCAAGGGAGCAGTGATCACATTGGGAGTCTCAGGAGGGTAGAATTCGATCTCCTTAGCCTCAATCATATTATGAATCTTGTATTTCAGCGCCCAACAATCGTTAGTATCGTGCCCCGGGCTACCGGAATGATAAGCACACCTTGCATCTGGGTTGTAGTTAGGAGAAGAAGTCTTAGGGTTCGGATGAGGGTTTATCACCGTAATCAGATTCATCTTCAACATGTGCTGCAATGCTTGTGACAATGGCATGTTGATTTGGGTGAACTGCCTTTGAAGTCTTTCCCCCTTTGGATGATTATTTTGTGGCTGTGGTTGTTGTGTGCGTGCCGAATTATAGATCAACACTGCCCGCATAGATTGGTGGTAGTCTGCCTGGCTACGCCTCTTCTGGCCGTGCACAACATTGGCTTCCCTCTTGCCACCAAATTACTTCTTCTCTGTACTCGAAGAGGTATCTTTATGGATCTTACCACTCAGGATCCCAACTTCTACTCTTTCTCCAGTCAGAATCAGTTCGGTGAAACCCATCGACGAGCTGCCGATCAAATGATTGAAATAGGAACCAGACAAAGTCCCAAGAAACATATCCACCAACTCCCTATCAGACAGAGGGGGTTGGACTCTTCCAGCAAGATCTCTCCACTTCTGAGCGTAGTCCTTAAAGCCTTCGCTTGTACCCATAGACATACCCTGAAGCTGAGTACGCGTGGGAGCAAGGTCGGCATTATAGTGGTATTGCTTGTAAAAAGCAGCAGCAAGGTCCTCCCAGTTATGGACATTAGCTCCTTCTAGTTGACAGAACCATTCAAGTTGAGTCCCTGACAGACTATCTTGAAAGAAATGAACCCAGATATTTCTATCAGCAGTATAGGGTTGAATCTTTCTGACGTTTGAGGGGAGGTGTAGCTTCGGGCAGGATACCCCGTCATACTGAGCAAAGACAAGAGCTTTAAACTTGTGAGGGATCACCACCCCAGATGCCAATCCCAGATCTCCAAAGTCTAATCCAGGTATCTTCTGAATTTCCATTGCACTGAGCCGGTCTTAAAGTTGCTTATATCTATCCTCAGTAGGAGGATACTGGTCTTCATCAAAGTCTGTGTCATTTTCATAAACCACAGGGCTAGGACCCTTTATTTCCTCTTGATTCTCTCTCCCTCCAGATGAATGGGACAAATCAGTCTCCTGTCGCAAATTATTCCCGAATCTGCGACCCATATTCAAGAGGACCACCTTCTTCTTCTTATTCTTCTTGTCCTTAAAGATAAGAATCTTCAAATCTTGTTGACCCATATTCTGAGCTTGAAGAGCCTTGATGGATTGATCAGTAGGTGTTTCAGAAGACATGATTGCTGAAATAAACAGCGAAGAAGATGAGAAACCTGTAATGGTACCTGTAATGCAATGATATGTATGATATATGTATGCAATGTTTTCAAGGATCTCGCGGGGTAAACAAGAAACTGTTAGAATTTGATTGAAGAAACTTCGCGTTTGTTGAGAGTCCTTCTTCAAGAGTCAAGGTCACCATATCGAGTGGGTCATAGTCACCGACTCAAATTATCGTGTTTTGATCTCTAGATGACATTGTCTAGAGGAAAATAAATCCCCTTTGCCCCTTGCTAGACATTTTATTTACCATTACCTGCATCACAAACCTTTGAGATCCTTGAAATGGTTAAGGAAATGTTAAGGCATGATGTTATGATGTGTATGTTATGCGTTTAAGCAAAAGTACGAGGTAATGTAAACAAGTAAATTCGGCAAGAAATCGAAGGTATTGGATAAGGACTGTAAACAAAACCTGCAAGGAACTCAAGTTGTTAGATAACAAACATGTGCAAGTAGTTCAAGTTGAAAGCACACAAGTCACACAATAGCCCTTAAATTTCAGGCTGGCATGGAGTTTAGGTATTACCCTCTTTCAGTTTAGTTGGTTCAACCTGTCCTAGTAATAGTAACCGGGTTCTAGAGGATCTCAATATCACTGACCATCCTCGATCAATCATAATTCCAGTTTAGCAACCTTTTCTTGTGACCGGAATCATCGCGAGAGTATGGTCTCAATGAGTGTAGCATACTGCTACTTTTTTATGGCTAAGTTGGTCAATTATAGGTTCTAAGGTCAGTTGATGCTTAATGACCCCTTAGCAGCCCCATACTCTCCTTGTTCCTATACAAGGGATATCGGTACCAACTAAAGTGTCACACCAACGTAGCTACTGCTTCAACCGTATCGGTCTACACTGTACAGTTCCCTCACAGTCTATTGCTACTTACCTAAAAGGTATCCCCAGATCCGGGTTAGGATCTATAGTAACTCCGATACAAAGCCCACAAAGATAAAGCAAACAGATCAATCAATTGAAAATAATATAATGAATTATTCCTAAGGTACACCCCACTTATTAAATCCCCAACAGAGTCGCCAGTTCTGTGATACGATGGCCAGAACCGGGACGTGGTTTCCCTATTTCGTTAAGGAAATTTTGCTGGTTTGCGTTTTGCATTTGTGTTCGTAAAATGTCGCGGTACGCAAGAGTCGCCACCGTCTTTTATTTTATCCAACAAGGAAAGGAAAAAAAGCACATAAAAATTCCTTTTTCGAGATATTTCTGAGTACGGGGGGTAGATTTATAGAAAGGGAAGGTATTAGCACCCTTTCTATCCGTAGTTATCTACGGGCTCTTAGGTACTTGCTCATCATTTTCAAAATTGTTTTCTTTGTGTTTGTGCGCTTTGAAAAGATTTTGTTTTGACTTCGATTTAACTCTTGCTGCTGTCTTCAAGAGTGTAATGAAGTGTTTTTGAAAACTTTGTTTATAAAGGAGTGTAAGTGTGAAAAATTTGTTTGGAATGAGCAAGTACTTAAGAACTAATCTACCTTCTCGAAAAAAGAACCGTTCTGTATTCGTTTCCTTTAGACAACACTATCCCACTATTAGTGAGTAGGTAGCACCGTCGTTGGAGTTTGAGGGTCAATTCGAAAGGGACACACGGTCACTAAAGCAATGTTAGGACGTCTTAGTAATAACCCTAATGTCTTAGATCAATTATTCGAGGCAACAATTCCGAGGCAACCATTCCGAGGCAACTTTTCTGAATCGGGACTTTGATCTTTGTTTAGACAAAAGGACGACCACTAAACCATCCTATACTCAATGACCATTTATCGAAGGGAACCAAGTGGGAGTGTACCCTAGGAGTGCGCATGTGCGAATGATTCAATTTAAGTTTATTTATATTTGCACATTTAGGGTGATCTAACTATTTTAAAATTAATCATACATTCTTGTCTTGCATCCCTATATCATACATCTAACAGTTAATAATTTGTGGAATTTAAAGTGCGGAATTTAAACTACACTATTACAAGGCTTCGGGTATTTACATAGCCAAAAACAAACCCTTTGAAAATAAAGCGATAAATGTAAATAAATGTCCTAATTAAACTATTGCAAACTGTAGGCAGTTACATCAATATGGTAAATAATAAAAACAAAGCGCGCGAGAAGAATTAAGATCGACGAGAATTAAAGGTTTTGACCCTTCTAACCTAATTAAAAGAAAAATTGTTTTTTTGTTATTTTTAATAAAAGAAATAAGTTTTCTAAATTAAATATGCAATTAATTAGTTAATTAAATTAATTAATAAAAATAATTATATGACCTATTTTGGTTTCTTTGGTTATTTTAGGAAAAAAAAAAAATTAAGTTAGTAATAAAACCTATTTATTCTAATTATTTTTAAGTTATTTACAAAAAGAAATTAAAGTTTTACCTAAAATTAAAATTTAATTAAGAAAAAATCTTAAATCTATTTTTATGTGATTTTTATATTTGTTTATTGATAAAAAAATAAAAGGGATTAAAAGAAATAAACAAAACGAATAAAACATGAAAATAAAGATGGGCCTAGTAGCAAAAGTAAACAGGGGGTGAAATCATCAGAAAACCCTAGGCCCGAATCTTCGAAAACTTCATGCTCTAACTATGGTTTTTTTTAAATCTTTCGTGGAACCTATGATTCAACCATCAATAAATGTTCTATATAAACTCAAACAAATGCTAACATACCATAAAATATGATTAAAATTAGAGATTCAAAGTTTAAAATTTTACCAAACCGGTGTTGTCAAATGGGGGGCGTGCTAGGCGTGTGATGGATTGCTCTTGGGCCTTGTAAGACTCTTGAGGACTTTAAGAGGATGGTTTGAGGCTTGATGTCAATTGAGAGAGACCGGAACCTCGAGATATAACTTGCACCAATTCTTTGATTTCTGGAGAGCTTTTTGAAGAGCTTTTTGAAGAGCTTTTTGAGAGCTTTTTAGAGAGGATTTTCGTCCATTTCAAGCTTGTATGGCTCTATATTTATAGAGGAGAATGAGGAGACAAGAAAGCATGGGAAGAATCTCCCTCATAATGTTGTGTTTTAAGACCATGATCAAAATTTGAAAAAAATGTCATATTAGATGATTTTATGCCATTTTCACATGTGGATGAACCTGGACATATTTGAAGAGTTATTGCACGAAATAAATGGACATAAACCAGCATAAAACTTTCCCAAAATGGATTCACATTAAAATTTATATTATTTCTATTACTTATTTATTTAATTCTAAATTTTAATGAATAAAATATCAAAATAAATAGCATAAATAGTATAAAAATGTATGGGTGGGATTAGAGGTCGTGGACCATGTTAGGAATGAGTTTCAAACTTGAAAAGATAGGCCCATTTGGAAAAAATCCATGTTTGGTCAATATTTGCTTCATGCATTTTTTCAAAAATTGTCCAACTTTGATAATGCATATTTCACTCAATTTTAATCTTATGAGGGTGTTCTTGGACTTTTTAGAATGCTTAGGATGTCCCCTAAGCAACCTCTTTGGTTTCATATCAATTGAGTCTTCAATGTTCATGTATGAAGCTTTGATAAAAAAAGTGTTTTTGTTGACTTTTCAAAATGACCTATAATGTCCAAATTCATATCTTCTTGTGAGTGCATATTTTGAACTTAGGAGATGAAGATGAATTGTATGGAATTGCATACTATTCAAAATTAGCTTTGGATGGGTCATTTCTCATAAAGTATGAAAAAGTTATGCTTGGTCAAAGTTGAGTTGACTTTTCCTACAAAACCCTAATTTAGCAACTTTTGAGTCTTGATGAATTATGAGCAATCCTTGATGAATCATGATCAACACTTGATAAAATGATGAAATATACTTCAAAATGAGGATGTTTACCAAAAATCTTGAAGTTTGACTGTATGTGGGCCACAATTGACTTTTGCCCTAACACAGACGATTTTCAGGCCTTTGAGCAATTGACTGAGCAAACTTCCTCTGCAAGGCTTGAAACTTGACATGGATGATCTCGAGAACATATTAGGACAATGTTGAGCATTTGGGGTCCCTTGGACTCAAGTATCTTGATGCAACATGAAACCCTAATTTGAGGTAGACTGCCTTAGGAGAGAGCTTGTCTGCAAACCCTTGGACTACCTTGAGCAACTTGGGGATCTTTCTTGAAATGTTTTGAGAAATATGGGAGGGAAAATTTTGGGGTACAACAGGTTCCATCTCTGAAAGGGACATTCTTTTCAGAATGAAGCATTGAAGGAGATGCTTTTCAGAATAAAACTTCTGAAGGAGATTTTTTTCAGAATGAAGTACTGAAGGGGAAATGCGTTTCAGAACTCCTCTGAAGGAAATGCTCCCCAGAACTCGGTCTTTGGGGGAAATGTATTTCAGGGTTCCATCTTTGAAGGGGACATGATTTTAATAATGAAGCGCTGAATGAGATGCTTTTCAGAATTAAGCTTTTAAAAGGAGATGCTTTTCAGAATGAAGTGCTGAAGGGGAAATGTGTTTCAGAACTCCTCTGAAGGAAATTCTCGCCAGAAATGGGTCTCTAGGGGAAATGCTTTTCAGGGTTCCATCTCTGAGGGGGACATGCTTTTCAGAATGAAGCGCTAAAGGAGGTGCTTTTCAGAATAAAACTTCTGAAGGAGTTGCTTTTCAAAATGAAGGGGTGAATGGGAAATGCGTTTCGTAACTCCTGTGAAGGAAATCACTTGGTCATGTAGATAGTCGCCTCGTTTTGATTTCGGGAATTTATCTATAACCTGTCTGTAAATTACTGGTAATATCTTTCCATTCGCAAACTCAACCTGAAAAGACAAAGCCATTTCTGTGCAATGATGTATGTAATGCGTTGTGTATTGATATTCTCAAAATAAATGAGAAAGGTGTATGAATTTCGTATGCATATGTTATGATTTTTTGTAAATGATGTATGGATGCAGTGTGTTATTGGAGTGTATCAGTAGCTTTATTTAATAAGGTTTGACTGGGGAAAATAAATCCCTGATTGTTGTTGGGGATGAAGAAGATAGTTCTTCAACTTGACTTTAATGGGGATTTCTGCTTTCTATTTGAGGACATTTCGCTGGGGATCTTCGACTTCTTCTTGGGGATAGACACATTCAAGGAAAGTCGGTCATTCATTTTTCTTTGAAGGATTTGTGTCCTGACTGGATATGAAAGAGCTGAAATTCTTTGATGTGTTGTTTGACCGTATTTTGGATATGAATATTAGCTCTTCTGATGAGGAAAACATTGAAGGTCATCTGGTTGGAGAAGAGAATCTTGTCGGGGCATCTTTGTAATATTGGAGAAATAAACTTCGTTGGGGAAATAAACCCTATAGACTGTGGCAACTTCACTGTGGAAATAATCTTGTAGAGAAAAATCTGAGGAAATTGCTCTGTGGGAATTTATGGTCAGCTTCGAACATTATCCCAACTCCTGAAATCTTTGGTAAATGCTAATCCTATTTTGCTGCATATATTTATAAATTGTAATCATATTCAAATGCATATGTTCATACAATATAATCTTTGGCTGTTTTTTGCAAACAAAATACAAGAAAAAATAGTTTTTCAATTTTGAAACTGATTATATTGATTTGGAAAATTTTCTATAAACAGAAAATATTATACAAAGAGACAAAAATCCTAGTAAGAGAAAAGCGTCGTAAAAGAAAAAGCTACACAAAGAGAAACAAAGAAAAACAACAATGTGGAAATGATCCCGTCAAGTTTTTACTCGGCTATTGCCCTCATAGTCAGCATCTCATCCCTTCCTGTCGAACGAAGTTGACTGAATTAATATGTACCGTTTGAACTTGACATCGGTAATCATGCTAGCTGTAAGTAGATAGGTGATCGAATCGGACAGAGTTGTACGCTTTAATCCCTAACTTTTTCTTGGACCACCCTTTCGGGTTTTCAGTCCACCGGGATATCCTTTTTTGTCCAAGTTGCCTTTTTAGGTTTTTGACTTGCCGAATGTACATTCTTTTTATATATATATCCATAATTTTTTCCCGAACCCTTTTGGTTTGCCAGGATGCCCTTATTTTTTCCTAGGCCAGACAACCTAGCGGGTCTCTTTTATGCGTAGTATTTTTAAACTATGTCCGCGTTCACAGGATGTGGAAGATCTTCACCGTCCATGGTGGTAAAGATCATAGCGCCACCAGAAAATATCTTCTTAATCACAAATGGCCCTTCGTACGTGGGAGTCCATTTTCCCCTGGGATTACCTTGTGGTAAGATGATGCACTTTATTACCAAACCTCTATCCTGGCTCACCTAAGGTTTGACTTTCTTGTTAAAGGCCTTAATCACGCGCTTCTGATACATCTGACCATGACAAACAACCGTGAGTCTCTTCTCGTCAATTAAATTTATCTGGTCCAGTCTTGTTTGATTTGATTCGTCATCATCTAAACTCGTGTCTTTCATAATCCTCAGGGAAGGAATCTGGACCTCGATAGGCAGGATATCCTTCATGCCATAGACTAGAGAAAACGGAGTTACCCCAATTGATGTACGTGCTGAAGTGCGATAACCATAATGAGAAAACGGTAACATCTCGTGCCAATATTTTTACATCGTTGTTATCTTCTACAAAATATTCTTAATATTCTAATTGGCGGCTTCCACGATGCCATTCATCTTTGGATGATATGAAGAAGCATTATGGTGTTTAATCTTAAACTGCGTGCATAGTTCTGTGATCATAGTGTTGTTAAGATTGAAACCATTATCCCTGATGATCCTTTCAAGTATAACATACCGACAGATGAGATTATGCTTAATGAATTGGGCCACACCATTCTTGGTTATAGAGGCAAACGAGGCTGCTCCAACCCACTCCGTGAAATAATCAATAGCAAACAGAATGAAATGATGCCCATTAGACGCAGTAGGCTTAATCTCTCCAATCATATCAATGCCCCAAATCACAAATGGCCAAGGAGAAGTCAAGAAATTAAAAGTAACCGGCGGCACATGTACCTTGTCACCGTGAATCTGGCGTTTGTGACAAGTTTTGGAATGGCGATAGAAATCAGTTTCCATGGTCGACCAATAATGACCCGCTCTCATTATTTTCTTAGCCATCGTATGCCTGTTGGAATGAGTACCAAAGACTCCTTCATGCATATCCTCCATAATTTTCTCAGTTTCCTTCTTATCTACACAGTGAAGCAAAGTCGAATCGTGATTGCGCTTGTACAAAATTCCATTACTCAGAAAGAATTTGGCCGAGAACCTCCGTAGGAATTTTTTTTCTTTAATAGTTGCCCCTTTGGGATACTCTTGAGTCTCGAGGTATCTTTTTACTTCGTGGTACCAAGGATTATCCTCTACTTCATCAGTATCAACATCGTAGCAATGCGCCAGTTCTTCTAATCTCTTTATGGTAATTCAAGGAGCTTCATTATCCCATATGACTTTGAACATAGATGACATGGTAGCTAATGTGTATGCCAATTGATTCTATTCTTGCGGAATGTGTTCAAAAGTAATCTATTTTAAGTATGGAAATAACGTCAACATATGCTCTCGGTAAGGGATGAGATTCGGGTGCTTCATATCCCATTATCCCTTAATTTGACTGATTACCAGGGCTGAGTCCTCATATACAATCAAGGATTTGATTCTCATATCGAAAGCAGCTTTGATACCCATGATGCATGCTTTGTACTCTATCATGTTGTTGGTACAGTCAAAACATAATCTGGCGGTAAAGGGCGTATGGCAACCCTTGGGAGAGACAATCACAACACCAATTTATTTACCAAGCGCGTTAGAAGCTCCATCGAAAACCATAGTCCATCCGGATCCTAGCTTAGGTCCTTCATACGGTCCAGGTTTTTCATATTCGGTAATCAGCATAATATTCTCATCCGAGAACTCAAAATTCATAATTTGGTAGTCGTCTACATCCTGATGAGCCAAATAATCTGCCAGTACTCTTCCTTTGATTTCTTTGTGAGTGGTGTACTGAATGACGTATTCT
This sequence comes from Vicia faba, assembly GCA_948472305.1. Lineage (NCBI taxonomy): Eukaryota > Viridiplantae > Streptophyta > Magnoliopsida > Fabales > Fabaceae > Vicia > Vicia faba. The sequence goes on along the minus strand of OX451741.1, from coordinate 160,747,381 downwards.
GTCATGACCATTTTCCATCTTTCAATTCTTCCAGAGAGAGCGGGCTTCTCGACTATGTATTTTATTGGGTCCATCTTAGAGATCAAAAAGGTAGTATGGGTAAACATATAATGTCTTAGTCAGCGAGCAACCCATGCTAAAGCGCAACAAGTTTTTTCGAGCAGTGAGTATCTTGTTTCACAGTCGACAAAATTTTTGCTAAGGTAGTATATTGCATGCTCTTTTTGACCAGATTCATCATGCTGCCCCAGTACACACCCCATTGAGTTCTCTAACACTGTTAAGTACATGATCAGAGTCGGAGGTTCCTGAAGATATTCTTTGATTTTGTCGAAGGCTATCTGACAATCGTCGTTCCACTTCACTACTTCTTCTTTCTTTATTAACTTGAAGATCAGATCACAAGTAGCGGTCAGATGGGAAATAAATCTGGCAATGTATTTCAAATGTCCCAAGAAACTTTTGACTTCCTTATCAGTACGGGAGTTGACATTTCTTGAATAGCTTTAACCTTGGCAGGACCAACTTCAATACCTTTACCACTGACTTACGAACCCTAGGAGCTTACCGGATCTTACCCCAAAGGTGCACTTGTTTGGATTCAATATCAACTTGTATTTTCTTCAATCTCTCAAACAGCTTGTGCAGGTGGTAAATGTATTATTCTTCAGTCTAGGACCTGGCTATCATGTCATTAACATAAACCTTTATCTCCTGATGGATTATATCATGGACCAAGTCTACCATAACACGTTGATACATTGCATTGGCGTTCTTAAACCCAAAAGGAATAACTTTGTAACATAAACTTCCCCACTGTGTGACAAAAGTAGTCTTCTCCCTGTCCTGGGGTGCCATCTTGATTTGATTATACCCGAAGAAACCATCTATGAAGGAAAATACCTTATGCTGAGCGGTGTTGTCAACCAGAACGTCAATAAATGGAAGCGGAAAGTCATCTTTGGGGCTCTCCCTATTCAAATGCATGTAGTCTATACACATATGCACATTTCCATCTTTCTTAGGTACTTGCACCACATTTGTAACCTGATCGGTCATCATTCTTTCTTGTTTTCTATCTATTATCTGGCACGAAACCGCATCATTGGTAAAACCTTGCTTAGCTTTTCTACTGTTTTCGTCACATATTTTAATTTTCACATTTTTTTTGTTTGCATTAGTTTAGTTTGAATTTTGGTTAAATAAGACACTTTTGAAGTCTTGGTCTGGTGGTTTTTGTATTTTCAGGTCCGAGTGAAATTGCACAAGAATAGAGGTGAAGTTGACAAGTTCCAAAGCGTTTTCTCCAGAAGTCCAGTGGCTGACATGGGTTCCCGTGTCATCTGACACGGACCGTGCCAGAAATGCTAATATGTAATGAGAAAAAAGAGGATTCCAGTGGCTGACACGGGCTCCCATGTCACATGACACGGCCCGTGTCAGAAAGTCTGATAGGCAAGTTGTTGTTGAAGAGAGGATTCTAGTGGAAAACACGGGTGCCTGTGTTACCTGACATGGCCCGTGTTGGCAGGTTCGAGACAGAAAAGTAATTTTTTGAAATCGGTTTGTTTGAATTCATGGAGGGTATTTCTGGCTTTCTACATAGTTGTGGGGTGATCTGACACTATTTAGACATAGTTTTTGAGAGTACGAGGTAGACTTTTTGGAATCAGAAAAAAATAAAAAGAGATTAGAGAAGAGGAGAAGAGCGATCAAGGGTTTGGAAACGAAGATCAAAAGAGCGGAAGCAATTGAAGATAGGAGAAATTCCATTCTCTTGTAATTTTTAACTTTGAATTTTTATTTTCTGTGAATTTTATGAGAAGCTAAACCCCCCAATGTTAGGGGTGTCCCTGAATTGCTTTTGTGATGAACCGAATTTTCTATACTTTTATGAAATCTATGTTTTTATGTATTCAATGTATTATACAATTTCTTATTGCTTGTTCTATTGGAAAATAAGGTATTGATCTATGGGTAAAGTAGGTTGGACATATCACTTTACTGCTCATAGTATAATAGCATCACTAATCTCTCTTAGGAATAAGGATCTAATAGTGATGACCGTAAATTATTTATATTATTACATGTGCTTGACATAAGTTTGAATAACTAAGGAATTAGGATTTAAAATTATATGTTAATGGTTTTTGGCTATGGAATTAGGGGAAATAACTCTTGAGAATCGGTATTGGATCATATTAACATAGATGGTATAAAATAGAGGTTCAGTTTATTATGGAGCAATGCATACATCTTATTCCTATCATTCTTTATCATTTTGTATAAACACTCTTTACTTTTTGTTTTAATTATTTACAGTGCATATTTTATTACCTATCTTCCAACCACACCAATGTTCTTTTGTTTAATTGAATCATTATAAACACTGATAGTTCTAACGTAGTCCTCGAGATTGATACACGGGATAACTTCCTTTTATTACTACATTGGTAAAAATAGTACACTTGCTATTTTATCGATCAATTTTTTGGCGCCGTTGTCGGGGACTGCCAAATTATATGTGTTTAATTATTCAATTAGAATATTGTTGCTCTACAACCAAAATTTTGTTTACTGCAATTTTTGTTTGTATTTGCTCACAATTAATAATCATCTAATCTTTTCATGCGAGGTAATGCCTCAGCTGAATTTCTTTTGGACGCAGAACCAGCAAGATCATTGAGAGAGAGAGAGAGAATCCGAAAGGCTAGGCGAGAAAGACAGAAGGGAAGAGAAGAAGCTCAATAAATTCCTTCCGAGCAATTAGATTCAACTTCTGAGGCTATGGCTGCTGACCCCCCTCCTCTGGAAAGACTTCTAGGAGACTAGGGAGGAGCAAATGCCCCTTTGGGCCGGATGACGATCGTTAATCAACTGGTCAATGTGGATCACTTTCAGTTGCACCCCTCAACAATCAGGCAACTTGAAAGGACATCGTTCTATGGAAAAATTAATGAAGATGCAAATAAACATCTGCAGAGGTTTCTCACCATGACGACATCACTGAAAATTGAGGGGCATTATGAAGAAGCTAAAAAGTTAGTAATGTTCCCTTTTACATTGTCAGAGGATGCTAAAGAATGGTTTTACTCTTTACTTGCTGGAAGCATTAAAACTTGGCAACAAATGGAGACTACCTTTCTCAACGAGTATTTTCCTGCTTCTGTAAACATCCGTAAGAGATATGTATAGTGAACTTTAAACAGAAGGAAGGAGAATCACTTGGAGATGCGTATAAGAGGTTTAAACGAAGGTTGGTTGCATGTCCCACTCACAACATGGATGCAACTGAACAAATGCAAAATTTTGTAAATGGCCTGAGGATAAAGACGAAGCAAGTCATCGACACAGCTGCTGGTGGCTCAACTAACTTTACGACAGCCACTAGTATTAAAAAGATCATTGAAGCCATTGCGGAAAATGAGCATTTAGAGTTATATGACCAGAGTGTTTCCCAACCTGAAGGAATAATTGATTTAAAATTAGCTAATCAATTTGTTAAAATGGAAGACAAAATTACAGCTGAAGTAAAGAGAAGAATGAAGAAGATGGCTATTGATACACAAACTGTGGCACAAGTCCAACCTGTTCAACCTACATAAGCGAGTAATTGCGAAATTTGTGGAGGACCTCATCTTACTGTACATTGTGTTGCTACTGCACAACAAATTGAGGAGATAAAATTTTTAAGGCTGAACAACCCTTATTTAAATACTTATAATCCGGGTTGGAAAAATCATCCTAATTTCTCATGGAAGGATCAACAAGGAAATGTCTAAAACCGACCACAGCAGCAACAACCATATAACCAACCTCATCAACAATTTCAACTACAGGGGACAAAAAAAGCTGATTGGGAGATTGCCATTGAAAAGATGGTCGCTCAAAGTTCTCAATTTCAAGAAGAGACCCGAAGCAATCTAAAGAACACACGTGCTTCCATTAATAATCTGGAAATACATATGAGTCAGATCGCACAATAACTTGCGGGTTCGCAACCACAAGGTGCTTTGCCAAGTGCCAGGGTTACTAATCCAAGAGACAATCATCATGTGAATGTAGTGAGCACTAGTAGTGGTAAGTCAAAAGATGTGCGCGAGAAAAATTATGAAGAAGACGACCAATTTCTTGAAGTTGATTTGGAGATTAAAGAAAATGAGGTTGAAAGTGAAGATGTCACTATACATGAACGGGTGGTCAAAGAAAAAGTCACTGAACCAAAACCGGCAGTTAAACTTCCTTTACCCACAAGAAACAAGAAGAAGGGGCATCATGAGAAAAACTTTGAGAAATTCTTAGAGATGTTCAAAAAGATTGAACTCAACATTCCTGTCTTAGAGCGTCTCGAGCAAATGGCTACTTATGCCAAGTTCATGAACGATATCATATCGAAGAAAAGAACCATCGATATCGACCCTATTATTCTAACCTAAATATGTAGTGCTATTTTGCAGGGTATGAAGATTCCGGTAAAGAAGAAGGATCGAGGTTTTGTTACTATCCATTGCAATATTAGGGATAGATCTTTTAAAAAGGCTCTTATTGATTTGGGAGCAACTGTTAGTCTTATGCCATTTTCTATCTACAATAAATTAGGGATTGGTAATGTGCAAAACACAAGGATGACACTTCAGTTTGCCGATCATTCTGTGAAGAGACCTTATGGAATAGTGGAAGATGTCCTGGTGAAAATTGATAAGTTCATATTCCCAGTGGATTTTGTTGTTCTTAAGATGCCGGAAGATTAGGAGATTCCTCTTATTCTTGGTAGACCATTTTTTAGAGACCAGGAGATGTTTGATAGATATAGAGGAGGGTACCATGACTATGAAAGTCTATGATAAAGAGTTGATAATTGATGTTCGGAACACTATGAAGTATAAGGATGATATTGCCACAAGTCAACATATTGAGGTAATTGATCAAGTTGTTGCTAATGAGAATTCTTTAAGGACACAACAAATACCTTTGGAAAAAGTGTTAAGCTTATCAATTTGTGAAGAAACCAAAGAAGTGGATGAAAAAGAGATGGAAGTGTTAGCTATGATGGATGAAATTCCATCTTTCAAAGGGAATCGACCAAACTGGTGGGAAAATTTATGGCAACCTTCAATGGAGGAAAAGAAAGATAAATCTAAGGAAGGGGCGGAATTGAAACAATTACCAGAGAACCTCAAATATGTTTTCCTCGACACTGACAATAGATTCCTAGCGATAATAAGTTCCAATCTTGAAGCTCTCCAAGAGGATAAGCTTGTCAAAGTTATAAAAAAACACAAAAGTGCTATTGGATGGTCGGTTGAAGATTTGAAGGGGATTAGTCCTACGGTTTGCATGCACAAAATTCTTATGGAAGATGATCATAAACCGGTTGTACAACCCCAAAGAAGATTAAATCTCGCAATGAAAGAGGTAGTTAGAAGAGAAGTGGTGAAACTGTTAGATGTTGGGATGAGTTATCCTATATCTGACAGTTCCTGGGTGAGTCATATACATGTCGTGCCAAAGAAATGAGGAACGACTATGATCAAGAAGGAGAAGAATGAGTTGATCCCTACAAGGATAGTTACAGGATGGCGAGTCTATATCGATTATAGAAGATTGAACCTTGCTACGAGAAAGGATCACTTTTCGTTACCATTCATCGACCAGATGTTGGAAAGGTTGGCCGGTCATGAGTACTATTGTTTCCTCGATGGTTACTCAGGGTATAATAAGATAGTTGTTTCACCAGAAGATCAAAACAAGACAACATTTACATGCCCTTTTGGTATCTTTGCCTACAGAAGGATGCCATTAAGGTTATGCAATGCGCCAGCTACCTTTCAAAGATGCATGCAATCAATTTTTGCGGGTATGCTTCAAAAATATATGGATGACTTCTCAGTTTTTGGTAAGTATTTTGATAATTTTTTAAATAACCTTGCTCTTGTCTTAGAAAGATGCCAGCAGACCAATCTAATCCTAAATTTGGAGAAGTGTCACTTCATAGTGTGTGAAGGCATAGTCTTGGGTCACAAAATTTCCTACAAGGGAATAGAAGTGGACCAAGCAAAGATTGAAGTAATATCAAAGCTTACCCCACCGACGAATGAAAAAGGTATTAGAAGTTTCTTAGGGCATGCGGGTTTTTACCATAGATTCGTAAGGGATTTTTCTAAAATAGAAAAACCCTTAACGACCCTTTTGTTTAAGGATAGGGCTTTTGTGTTTGATAAAGACTGTGTCGTGGCTTTTGAAACCATAAATATTAAATTAGTATCAACACCAATTGTAGTAGCCCCTGAATGGTCTCTCCCTTTCGAGATCATGTGTGATGCTAGTGATATTGTAGTAGGGGCAGTTCTGGGACATTGTAGAGAAAAATTGCTACACGTCATTTACTATGCTAATCATGTGTTGAACCCTGCACGGATGAACTATGCAACTACTAAAAATGAGTTGTTAGTTGTGGTTTATGCCTTTGATAAATTCAGGCAATATCTGTTGGGTTCTAAAGTCATTGTTTATACTTATCATGCTGCTTTGAAGTATTTATTTGCTAAACATGACTCTAAGCCAAGACTTCTGAGATGGATTTTACTCCTTCAGGAGTTTGATGTGGAGATTCGTGACAAGGGAGGTTGTGAAAACACTGTTGCTGATCACCTCTCTTGTATGTCACCGATTGAAGAAATAAAGCTTAAGCGACCAATAAAGGACGAGTTTGCCGATGAACACATCCTTGTTGTTATTGGTGTACCATGGTTCTCAAATTATGAAAACTATATAGTAGGAGGTATCATCCCCGATGACTTTGATTCTAACAGGAGAAAAAAAGTTTGTTCATGATTGCAGGTTTTACTTGTGGGATGATCCCTTCTTATACAAAAGAGGAGTGGATGGACTGATAAGAAGATGTGTTCCTGAGTAAGAGCAGGAAGACATATTGAAAGCATGCCATGCCTCAGAGTATGGAGGACATTTTAGTGATGATAGAATTGCAACTAAAGTCCTCCAATCAGGTTTATATTGGCCATCGTTGTTTACGGATTCCCAAGATATGGTAAAAAAGTGTGATAAATGTCAAAGAACTGGGAATATCTCCAAGAGAAACCAGATGCCTCAGAATTCTATGTTGGAAATTGAGTTATTTAATGTTTGGGGAATGAATTTCATGGGACCTTTTCCACCATCTTTCAGGAAGAACTATATCCTAGTGGCAGTTGATCATGTGTCGAAATGGGTTGAGGTTGTGGATTTACCTACCAATGATGCGAAAGTGGTTGTGAGATTCTTGAAAGAAAACATTTTTTTCACATTTAGAGTACGGAGAGAACTCATAAGTGATGAAGGAACACATTTCCCGAATTACCTAATGGAAAGGTTACTCTAGAAGTACAATGTTAAGCATAAGGTCTCCAGACCATATCACCCTTAAACTAGTGGCCAAGTAGAAGTTTCAAACAGGAAACTTAAACAAATTCTTAAGAAAATAGTAAGTTCTTCTCGGAAAGATTGGGCGGCTAAGTTGGATGATGCTTTATGGGCTTGCCGAACGACTTTCAAAATGCCAATCGGTATGTCACCGTACCAACTAGTCTATAAAAAAACATGCCATTTACCTTTGGAGTTGGAGCACAAGGCATTTTGGGCATCAAAACTTCTGAATATGGATCTTTCTAAGTCAAGAAGTTCGCAGATCCTTTAACTTCATGAGTTGGAGGAATTTCGGAACCGCGCCTATGAAAATTCAAAGGTTTATAAAGACCAAACGAAGAAATGGAATGATAAAAGGATCGTGAGGAAAGAGTTTTATGAAGGACAACTGGTCCTCTTGTACAATTCCAGGTTGAAGCTATTTCCTGGAAAACTGAGATCCAAATAGTCAGGACCTTTCGTAGTGCACAAAGTGTTTTCCCATGGGGCGATTGAATTGAAAAATCAAGACAATCGTGATACTTTTAAAGTGAATGGGAAAAGGTTAAAACCCTATTATGCAGGGCAAGAAGGTGGTCAGATTCATGTTGTTCGTCTTATAGGGTGAGATGAACAACCGTCGAGCCATGCAACATAAAACGAAGCGCTTCGTGGGAGGCAACCCACGCGTTTTATTTCTAATGATTTATTTTGTTTTGTTGAAATGTTTTCCTACAAGATTTATCATCTGGAAGAGATTGAGGATTTGCGTTTTGAGCAGGGTGACGAAAGATGACTTGAGAAAATATGAAAGAAGAGATTGATGAATACAAGGGATGATACAATTGCCCGTGTGAAGGGACACGTGCGTGTCATTCAAATGACCATGATAAGGTTTCCTAGATCAGCCTCTGACACGGGTTCCCGTGTCATAGGAAACGCCCGTGTCAGAAAACCTAGAACAAGAAGAAGACTGATCAATCAGACGATCCAAATTTCAATTAAAATTTTTGGGAGTTTTTTATTTTTATCGAGGGCCCCACCATCTTATAACCTCTCCCCCACTCACATTAGTCATACATCATCAAAAAACTTTTGTTTTCTATTCTTCTACCTCTCTCTCTCTCTCTCTCTCTCAAAATCCACAAAAAAATCATAGCCACTCTCTTCATACAACTCTCTTCTTTCTCCATAGATCTCGTGCTCCCACCTAACCTCCCTCACAAAAACTGTTCCAAATTTCGTCCTCTACATTTCTACGGTAGCTTTTTCCTCTAACTCTCTGTTTCATCGAGGTCGTGACCAAGGAGCAGTCGCAGTAAAATTGCGGAACCTAATGCTAATGACATCTTCTTTAATAATCCTGCTCATGAGGTGCGTTACTCGCATCATATTCAGCATAAGTTGACGCCCACAAGGTACATGTGTTCTCAAACTTTGTCTCAACCGGGTTTATCCGATGAAATAAATAAAATGTTGCATGTTTTAGGAGTACTAGAATTTATGCAGCATGAAGCGCCCACTTTTGAGCGCATAACACTCGAATTTATGAGCTCTATTAAGTGTAAGCTGAAGCCAACTTAGGACGGGACCACCCAAATGCACACAAGTACCTTAACTTTCAGACTGTTCAATGTTGAACGTCAGCTGACCCTGGAGGAATTGGGTAGGATTCTCCACCTTCTCGTCTTCGGACCGGGAGATATTCCAAAAACATTCAATCCAACGAGATTTTGGGGAGTAATCACTGGTTGTGTAGGTTAGGAAGCTAAGAGCGCCAAGGCACCTCGTATTCAAAACCCATGCTATAGGTATGCACAAAAATTATTGGCTTACTCTTTGTTTTGCATAGGGGGTAGCATAGAAGTCGCATCGCAAGCAGAACTCTTTCTGCTTCATGCTATGGACAATGCAACCCGGTCAATGTAGCTGCATTTGTAGCAAACCATCTAAAAAAATTGGGACATGCAACTTCGGGTGATATTTCTATTGGTGGGACGATTACTTAAATAGCCAGTTATTTTTGTTATGACCCAATGACAATGAATCATGCACCCTTGTCAGGTATGATTAAAATAGATATGAATTCCATAATTAATCAAGGTATGATTCAGGTAAAAGGTAATCATTTCAGATATATTGTTTGAAAGAGAATTATTATGATGCTCCCTGACCTTGACAAGATCTTAATTTTAAGTCGTCAAAATTGGGAATATGGTATTTTTAATGTTGATTTTCAGGTTGAGAATGAAAGGAATGATCCAGTTGAGGAGCACCACATAGATGATGATTCTGGAGAACCGGTAGAAAACCCCCCTGAAATGCCTACTCAAGTTGATGGACAGTCCTCATCTTTCACTCAAGAGGAGTGGGTTTGGCTGCAGGAAGAGTGTGCAAATCTCCAAGCTGAACAAACACGCCAAGGAGTCGAGTTGTTCCTTCAAGGTCATGAACAGGCTCAGCAAGGGGAGATGATGGCTGACATACATCAAATGATGCATCATTTATATGTTGCAGTTTCCTCCACATCCTCCACCGCAGTGAGCCCTGTGATTCCCTCCTCGCATCCTTGTTTCTGAAACATTAAGGTCAATGTTTGGTCCAAGTGTGTGTGTGTGTGTGGGGGGGGGGGGGTTATAGTTTAGTATTTTGTGTGTTTTATTCATTGCTTGTTATTTCATTTAAATTTGGTTATTTCAGTTTAAATCTTTTGTTTCTTTATGTTTTGTATGTTTCAGATGTGTGGTGACTATGCTGGAATAGTTGGACCACCCGAGAGAAGTGGATGAGAGTGATCAATCCCGACATTGAACTCTAGGAAACCTCTGAATATTGGTACAACTGAAAAGAAAATTGGACGTAATTCCTAACACTGGAACTAGACCGGAGTATAACACACCTGAAGCTACATGACACTACATGACACAGAAGGCACCTTTGAAACTGTCAATATACCCAACGTGGTGAGGATCAGAAATATCCAAACACAAATGCACCAAGAGAGTGTCGGGTATGTACTTAGTCTCTTTTTGTTTTCATAATTATCTGTGGAATATATATTGCACACACACATGCACTGAGGCACTTATTTCTTTTTAGCCCCGAGCCTGTTGAGCCTACCCTTGTATGTTATCCCTTGTTACCCCAGTTTGAGCTTTATCCCCATTCTTGTTTTTAAACCACATTTTATAAAACCTTTAGCCCAAACACTTCCCTACCTTGCTCAAATAGGTGTTAGAAATTTTGTGGTTTGTGTAAAAACTCTAAGTTTGGGGTTGTGACACTAGCAATAAGAATGAATGAGTGCATAAGAAGAAAAAAAGTCAAAGAGATTGAATGAAAAAAAAATATAGAGAAACACAAACTCTTGAAAAAAAATGTTATGAGAATGCACTAGTCACCGAGAATCCGAAGAAAAAAAACTTCACGTAAAAATTCCTCCAATATCCAATTGAGGAGAAGAAACTGAATATCTCAAATAATATGTGTCCAACCCTTTGAGTTGCAAAATAACAAGTACACAACTATGAGATAGATAACACTAAATCTGAGCCAATTAACCCTTTGTTTTCCATTTCTTTTTTGTGTATCCCACCTTGTCTCTTAGCCCTGTTACAACCTATAAAGTCCTCGAATAATGCATGTTTTGTGTGTTTGTGTTATGTTTACAGATGTTGCGCAAGCTCAGTGGATGATGATGCATATCTTGACCAAGAGAGTATAAACACTTTAACCCGAGAGATCTGGAGAGAGTGTGAAAAACTGACAGAGGAAGAGGTGCTAAATTATGGAAGTGTAGTTGATTGTCGTTAGTCGGGTAAGAAGGGAAGGTCTAGAAGAAAGTAGGGGAGTTGCGAATAATCTTAGTGGTACTATGGTTTGTTGAAATTCGGAAGTGGCCTATATTACGGACTTAAGATTTGCTTGAGGACAAGCAATGAGATAAGTTTGGGGTTGTGATCGGTCACCATTCTTTCTTGTTTTCTATCTATTATTCGGCATGAAACCACATCATTGGTAACACCTTTCTTAGTTTTTCTACTGTTTTCGTCACGTATTTTAATTTTCACATTTTGTTTGTTTGCATTAGTTTAGTTTGAATTTTGGTTAAGTAAGATACTTTTGAAGTCATGGTCTGCTGGTTTTTGTATTTTCCAGTGGCTGACACGGGTGCCCGTGTCATCTGACATGACCCGTGTCAGAAATGCAGATACGTAATGAGAGAAAAGAGGATTCCAGTGTCTGACATGGGCGCCTGTGTCACATGAAACGACCCGTGTCAGAAAGTCTGATAGGCAAGCTGTTGTTGAAGAGAGGATTCTAGTGGCCAACATGGGTACCAGTGTGACCTGACACGACCCGTGTTGGCAGGTGCGAGATAGAAATGTGATAAAGAGCGCAAAATTTTAATGAAAACATCCAATGATTTATTAAATGAAATATGTTGATGAATAATGACAACCGTAAGAAATGGACCATTGTGCCCCGAGTAAGGCACAAGGCTTAAAGTCATTGTTTAAATTACATAACCAAAATTTAAAGAAAGAAAACAGAAAATAACCTTTACTCCTGGCTAAATGAGATTGGTATAAAGTCTCCAACCTTCTAATTGTTGAGCCCATTGTCGGTTGTAGGGAAGATCTAACTGTCTATGTCGCAGCCACTATCATTGTCTTCCACAACATTAACATGATTGTTGTGTACTTCATTACTATTGATGTAAAATGGTGGTCTCCTAGAATGAGAGAAAGCATGACAGGCAACCCTCTGAGCCTGGGAAGTGAAACCCAAACCAAAATTTTCAGATTTGTAAGGAATATCGAGAAGCTAACCCCAAACAGTGCAACCACCATCTTCAACCACAGCCTTAGCATCTTTTAGAGAAGCCATTTTTGATGGAGTCTTAGGAAAAACCGAATCAACTTTATCAACCGAGGTTTCCTGCGAAACAACTTCGAAGTTCTGGCAGGGAGTCTTGAAGAATTTACCATCCACCTCGACATATTTGAAATATTTCAAATGGCTCACCATATATTCTTCTTCGCTGCAAACTGTGACGATATTTCCCCTTATGGGATACTCCAACTTATGGTGTAAGGTAGAAGTAACAGCATCTGCCCCATGAATCCAAGGGCGTCCCAGCGAACAAGAATAGGCGTGAAGAATATCCATCACATAGAAAGTAGATTTGAAGACTTGGGAACCCACTTTGATCAAAAGATCGACCTCTGCATGCACCATTATCTTCGAACCATCAAAGGCCCTCACTACAATGTCACTAGGTTTTAGAACAATCTCTTCACAACTAAGTTTTTTCCAAAGCATCCTTCGGTAACACATTCAATAAGGAACCTGTGTCTACCAACACATGAGATAAAGTAGTGCGCCTTCACTCAATAGAGACATGCATGGCCTTATTAAGATTCCTTCATGCAGGACTTAGGTATACATTAGAAAAGCCTAGCCCATTATCAGTCATCAGACAAGCAATGTGATTTTCAAACTGGTCAATAGAGATCTCTTGCCGCACATGGGTAAATTTTCAGGAATTTCACCAAAGCTTAAGCATGAGCTTTAGAGCACAACAACAAGGATAACATAGATATTTTGGAAGGGGTATGCCCCAGCTGTTCAACAATCTTGTAGTCACTCTTTCGAATAATCTTTAAAATTTCCTCCATGTCTTGCTTGGAGGGGTCTTTGACAATAACTTCTTTTGGTGCCTCCATCTAGGCAGGCTCGGTTCTATGTTCTTCGCTCGAGTTTCCGTAGTAGATTCTTTATTAGTGATACAAATTGGTGAAGTAATAGTCTTCGGAGATATCTCTGGAGATAAAACCCTTCCACTTCTAGTAACCTTACTAGTCCCTGCAATATTGCCAACATCGGGACCGATAACTTCAGCATCTTCGTTTAGAGAATCTTGCTTGATGCCATGGTAGTAAACATTAGCCCCGTAGTTCCAAGGGATGGCCTTGTTAGAGGAGTATGAAATCGGCCTAGGTGCAGTAATAATCAGAGGAGCGACTCTGGGTTCAGAAGTAATGTTCACAAGACCTTTAGCAAAGATTCTTATAGGAGTACCAGAAATTGTAGACACGTCTTCAATATTCAGGTCTTGGGATGTACTCTCCATAGAAGGAATCTTCTCAAGAGGAATGTTCTCAAATAGGATCTCACGGTCATCCATCAAATACTGAATACCTTCTTCCAATAATGCAGAACCATTGGATTAGGATGTACAGTAGTAACAAGAACTTCCAGGTGCAAGATTGTTCCTCCTTACAATTATAAGGCTTTTTCACAACATTTGAGGATGTATCCACTTGCATTTTACCGCTTCTGATTCCATTTTCCACGTGTTCCCCTGTCAAGATTAGTTCGGTTAAACCAGCCGGAGAACTTCCTAGCAGATGATTGTAAAAGGGACCTGTCAGTGTGCTCATAAACATGTCAACCAAATTTATATCAACCAAAGAATGTTGAACTCTTCTCGTAAGATCTCTCCATCTATGGGCATACTCTTTAGAACCTTCATCAGATCCCATGATCATACTCTGAAATTGCATACGGGTTGGTGCAACCAAATCTTCCCAGGTGTGAATATTGGTCCCTTCCAGTTGACAGAACCATTCCATCTGAGTTCCAGACAAGCTCTCTTGAAAGAAATGAACCCACAATTTCTTGTCTCCAGTGTATGGTTGGATCTTCCGAACATAAAACCTCAGATGCAACTTCTTACAAGAAATTACATTATACTTAGAAAAGGTAGGAGTCTTGAACTTGGGAGGGATGATAACTCCTGAAACCAGATCCAAATTATCAAAGTTCAATGCATGCACTTTCTGGATTTCTATAGCCGTCATACGCAATTCCAGCAATTTATATTTTTCATCATTAGGGGGATACTGCTCATCCAAGTAATCACCTTCCTCTTCATCAGGACATTTGTTTGAATCAGGATGGCTCCTTTCAGTCTTCACACTTTTATTGTCTTCATCTTTCCTGTCATATTCATCAGATTTGATGTTAAGATCCTGAGCTTGCTTGATAGGATCTCTGAACCATCTTCCCATGTTAAGAACGCCAATCGGTCTTTTTACTTTATTCTTCTTCTCACTGGTGACCACTACCCTCAATTATTCATATATTTATGGGAGTTTAGAAGTTATAGAGAGGTGTTTATCTTATAAATAAATCAATGGGCCTTTCTAAATCGGAAAAGCTCATGTAAGTTATTTTGAGCCAACTTCATTTTTGGGTATGATTTTTTTCAGGTTTCAGCCCATTTTAAATATTAAAAGGAGTTACACTATTTTGAAAAATCAAGGGCCTTTCTAAATTAGAAAGGGCCCATGTAATTTTTTTAGTCCATTTCAAATATTAAAAAAGGGTGTATAAAGCAATTCATTTTCTTATTAAAGCCCAATAAATTGAAACGGTATGGCCCAATTCAGTGTTTAGTTTTAGTTTTAAAATAATGTTTTGTTTAAATTATAACATTTTTATTATTATTATTAACATTATTATTAACCTATTATTAATATTACTATTTTTATTATAATAAAAACATAAGAAAATATGTGCATTAACTTTCTAGAAACAATATCGTACCAAAGTAGAAACTAGGTTAATGCAAATAATCAAAACCTATTGCAATGTTCAGACAATATTAATACTAATATAGAAACTAATAAAAGTTATCACAGATTTAAAGACAAAATCAATTCATAACCAAAACCTAACTAAAATCATATAAAAAATTATAGACATATTAAAATACTTCCTAAATTTCCTAATCACTAAAATGTTATAAAAACTAAGAGCTAATACAGAACAAAGGACCAATGGAAAAAAAGGAGGAAAGTTACTACAGAAAATCCAAAAGAAAAATTACAGAGAAAATTTTTCTTAACGGAGAAAAAGAAGGAGTTGAGCCGTTGTTGCTTCAACTCGTCATCATCGTCCTCACCATCCACCACTATCACCTGCGAAACAAAATGAAAGGGTGAGATTAGCAGAGACAAGATTGAAGCAGAGAAGAGAAAGCATGCCGTGGTAATTGATCACTCAGTCTATTTTTCCCTTTTTTACGTTTTTGTATTTGATATAAGGGTTAAATGTTGGGCCGAGCCCAATTACTGATTGCACACCCTTTTGTTTTTACTTTACTAGCATGCTCAAAATGCATCCCCCCCCCCCCCCCCCTTTGCCTAACGGGCCATATCCTAAATCTACTCTTGGGCCCCTACTGTTAATAACCCCCAATTTTACTATATGGTTTAAATTCACACCCCTACCTTTTGTGCCTGAATTCAATATCTGAATTCAGGCTCATGCTATTAACACCGCTACAAAAGATATCCTGATACTTGCCTGCAGCAGACTTCAGCTTCATGCTCTTACCTTAACATTCTTCACAAAGAACCCCAAGCTAGCTCTATACTTGTTTACAGGTGGATCAACAATATGTCCCCATACTTCACTATGGCCATTACGTACAATCTGATGAGCATCCTTAAACGAAGCCATATAATTCTCATTTCCTCTTATATTATCAATGGATAAAGCTTGGAATTGGGTTCCAACAGCAGCTTCATCTGCCTCCATAATGCTGAAAGAGGATAAATGAGATATCAATAATGCATGTTCTCCATTTATAATTACCACTCTTCCTTCACGCACAAACTTCAAATTCTGGTGTAAAGTCGAAGTGACAGCCCCTACTTCATGTATCCACGGCCGTCCCAACAAACAGCTGAAAGCGGGTATAATATCCATGACCTGGAAAATAATTTGAAACAAATGTGGGCCTATATGAATAGGAAAGTACACTTCACCAATAACAGATTTCCTTGATCCATCAAACACTTTCACAATAATGCCACTTTGGTGCACGGGCGTTCCTTGATATTTCAACTTTATAAGTGTGCTCCTTGGTATAACGTTCAATGCGAATCCATTATAAATCAGCACATTGGATAATGAATCATTCTTGCAGTTCATATAGATGTGGAGGGCCAGATTGTGATTCCTTCCTTCATCGGGCAGTTCATCATCGCAGAAACACAGGTTATTACATGATGTAATGTTCTATACCACACTGCTAAATTGGTCTACTAGCATATCACTTTCCACGAAATCTTGGTCCAATACCCTCATCAAAGATTCTCTGTGAGCAGAGGAGTTCCTCAATAAAGCCAAGATATATATTTTTGAAGGATTCTGTAGTAGCTGATCTACAATTCTGTAGTCGCTCATCTTGATTATCTTCAAAATACCATCCACCTCTTTTTCTAGCGTAGCTCCACTAGATTCACCTACAGCCTTCTTGGGTTCAACAAATTCAACAGTTTTTTTTCCTGCATTATAATTTCCATGAACAATTAGTGCAAATACACGACCGCTGCGGGTCACTCTGCTAGTCTCAGCAATATTTCCAACATTAGGCATTGGCTGGATGGGAACTTCCACACCATCCTCTAAATTTTTAGCATTATACTTGTAGAGTACAACCTTGTCTGACTTGTAGGAGACGGGATCCGGTAAGCTAATCACCAATGGAGTAATAGCTGGCTTGCCATGATATTCAACTTCAGAAGGGGTGGGTGCACCAAAATAAGGAACAATAACATTTACTCCCTCTTTAACAAATTCAGTCATTACAGAGTCATCTCTGGAAAACATATCTTCATCTGAGGAGAAGAACTCATTCGTATAGGCATACTCATCATCTGACTCTTCTTCAGCCAAACAAACCTTAATCTCATTATCCTCATGATAATCATCCCTTTGTCTTGTAACTTTGATAGTTCCATTATCCAATAACAACTGAATACCTTT
The DNA here is from genome assembly GCA_948472305.1 of Vicia faba. Classification (NCBI taxonomy): domain Eukaryota; kingdom Viridiplantae; phylum Streptophyta; class Magnoliopsida; order Fabales; family Fabaceae; genus Vicia; species Vicia faba. The sequence goes on along the minus strand of OX451741.1, from coordinate 160,730,137 downwards.
CCTTACAATTGAACATCCTTGGGAGTCCCGACATCAAATTCGGCAAGATCCATATTGATGTTCTACCTGACCAGCCATGTGGAAGAAAGTAGCATGCAATTGTACAAGATCCTTATTCATATGTTCCACTTCAAAGATTCTGAAATATCCAAGATATCCAGAAACCATGTTTACTTCCTCTTCATACTCTACCCTAGGCCTGATTATATGGATGAGGCCCTCATCAATCATCTCTTGCAAATCAACTTTTATCTTGTCACAACCCTGTATATTTATGCTGCAAATAGCACAACCAGCATGGTCATGCGTATAATAGCTAAATTCATAGAGGTCTGCATGCATTTTTACCAAATCTCCTCTAACCAAATTAATATTGAAAATCCAGAAGTCGCTTGGACAACCAGCTACCATGTTCACAACATTTGCTCCTCCATGCTTTGGCAAAGGATTATCTTTCACATTAGGGCCAACATCTTTGAATGATAAAATACCAGACCTCACAAATTTTTGTACTTCAGTTTTCAAAGGATAGCAGTTCTCAACATTGTTCCCTGGTGCTCCCTGATGAAAATCACATGTTTGGTCTGCCTTGTAATACCAAGGAAATGGTGATGGTATAACGGTAGGTGGTCTGGTCTGAACCAACTTCTTTTAAATTAACGCCGGGAGTAAATCTGCATAGCTCATAGAGATAGGGTCATAACTCTCCCTTCTCTGATTATACCCTTGATTCCCCTGATGGGATTGTCTCTGATAAGAAACGGTGGTTGGAGCTACACTAACAACTGGAGTTACTGAGGCGACTTGTTGATGACGCTGATAATTTATTCTAGGAGGATTAACCCTCCTCTCTTGCATAACAACATTTGTATCTCCTTCCTTATATTTAGAAAACCCATAGGATGGCTTCTTCGTACTTCCAGAACTTTCACTTTTTGTTAAACGACCCTCCCTTACAGCCTCTTCCAATGGGATACCCATGCCCACCATTTCAGTAAAGTCACTTGGAGCACTCGCTACCATCCTCTCATAGTAGAAAGCACCCAGAGTCTTCAGTAAAATCTTAGTCATCTCATTTTCTTCCATGGGAGGAATCACTTGGGCAACTACCTCACGCCATCTCTGTGCATATTCTTTGAATTATTCCTTGTCCTTCTGGACCATGGCCCTAAGTTGATCACGGTCAGGCACCATATCCACGTTGTATTTGTATTGTCTGATAAATGCTTCTCCCAAGACGTTGAAAGTATGGACATTGACGTTGTCCAAACTCATATACCACTTCAACGTAGCATCAGTCAAACTATCCTGAAAAAAGTTAATCAGCAGACGTTGATCATCAGTGTGGGTAGACATTCTTCTTATATAAATCATAAGATGAGCACGAGGATAAGTGTTTCCCTTTTACTTCTCGAATTTCGGGTCTTTAAACTTCACAGGTATCTTGACATTCGGGACCAAGCATAAATCATTCATATTCTGCCCAAACAATTCCTTTCCCCTGAAGGCCTTCATCTCCCTCTGCATCTTGTCAAACTGATCTTGAAAATCATCCATTCGATCATAGAGACCCAAGCCTTCACTTGGTGGAGGAAAAGGATGATACATATCATCATTAGCAAATAGGACCATATTCGCCGAAGGAGGTGCAGTAGGAGTAACATGCACCACAAGAGGTGCAGGAGTAACAATAGTCTGAACAACTGGAGTAACTTGAGGACCAAGATTGAAACCTTCAAGCACAAAGTTCTCTGGCATTCCCCATGGATAACCTTGAGGCATGTGATTCTGAACAACAATTGGAGTAGCAGACACAGGAATAGTTGGAGCTTCAGTAGTAACCTTTGTCTTTTGAGGTTGAACACTCGGTGGATGATTCTGAGCAGCCACCAGAGATTACATTAGAGCAATGAGATTGGCCATGCCGGCCTTCAGAGAAGAAACGTCCTCGTGCAGCTCGCGATTATCTTGTTCTAAGTTGTCCATCTTCCTTCCAAAATTAGCTCGTGTATTGTACTGGTGAGACAGCTTGCTGAACGAAGTAGAGAACCTTGGTAAGACACCTGGATATGCATAACATATGCAAGAAATATGTGCAATATGATGCATGATATTAAATGCACATGATTTATTTTATTATTAATATTTCAAGGGACTTAAAGATTTATAGACACATTGCAAATATCAAAGTAATAACACATTTGAAATACTGAAAAGTTTTATCATAATAAATTCAAAATGGATTACAAGTTTCAATAATACAAATTACAAGATGAAAATAAAGTCTGAAACCCTAAGAAGTAAAGCTGATGGAGATCACTCTATAAGCTGACGCTTCCCAGCAAGTCTGGCAATCTGAACCTTCAACTTCTGGTTTTCTTCTGCATATCTGGTGGAAACCTCCTTCCAATCACCTGAATCATGAAGTGAGTAACTAGAATCTGAATGAGGCTTAGGAGAAAATAAATCCCCTTGCCTCTCCATGGTCTCTAAATCCCGACTCTCAAGAATTTCAATCAAGTCGTCTTTCTCCTTCAAGTCTACTCTATAGGAAATCTCTAAAGTTTGGCACTTATTCTTCCACGCTTCCTTTTCCTGTTGCATCCTGACTAAAGCAAGTTGTAGCTCTTCCACATTATCCAATAACGGAGGAGTGGTCTTCACAAACAAGTCAGGCATAGGTGCTTCCCGAGAATACGACATCTTCAACTGAATAACTCTCGTTTGGAACCACTGAAGATAAGGCTCCAAAGAAACAACCCCCCTAGGTCCCAAGTCTTTCCTACTCTTCCTATGAATGTGACGCCATGCCTTTGCAATCTAATCCCTAGCTTCCTTATGGTCTTCTCCCTCCTTCAGGAAGAAACTACTCAAATGAATACTATTTGGTTTCTCCCTCATCAGATAACCAAGTTGTCATCGTGCAAGAACAGGGTTGTAGTTAATTCTTCCATTTGAACCAAGAGGAGGTGCATTGGGGAAACTACCACAACTATTGACAATCTCTACATCATGGTAAGCCCGATGATACCAAAAAATATCTGAGTGAGTAAGTTTCATGATCTTAGGAGCCCAACGGGGTTCCTTCCTGACATCCCAGAAAGCATCTGACTGAGGCACATGAAAAGTAAACCACTGGTACAACAGAGGCGTGCAACGGATGATCATCCCCCCATGATAAGAATTCCGAAGATGAGTAGAGTAATAAGCATCACCCAATAATGTAGGAACTACGTTTCCAATCATGAAGATCCTGATAGCATTAATGTCAACAAACTTATCCATATTAGAAAATAAAAACAACCCATAAGCAAGTAGAGCAAAGATGACCTCAAAAGCGACTGTACTCTTCATCCCGGAAAAGTAACAATATTTCTCCAATAAGAATTGAGATGTTAATCCTCTAATACCTCCTTTAGTAGTCATATGGGCTTCAACCTCATACTTCCCCAGATGGATCAAAGCAGCAATCTCGTGTGGTTTTGGCTCACCCTCCAAACCAGTAAAAGGAACATGATCGGTAATAGGTAAAATCTAATAGATAAGAATACTCTTCTAGTGTACGCATCAAGTGATAGTCAAGGAAAGTAAAGCAATGATACATCAGATCATAGAACTGGACCAATGTCGAGAGAATACCCTCCTTCATCCTAAGCTTAATGAGAGGAATGATGGATCTATACTTGCTCCGAAAATCTGCAGAACACTCAATCTTGGGAATTAGACTGATCAACTCATCTATCTTGGGATCTTTGAAACTATATTTTCTGGTCTTTTTTTCCCAGAATCCTTGGTCAAAAGGTATCTGAGATATTCACAAATGGTCAACTTCCAAGTCCCTTGAAATAAAATTTCTTCAAAAGATGCTCATGAGTGCATAGATGCATGATGAAACAATCACACACAATATCACACACATAGGGTTCATAGGTTCAACGTCATGAGCATGAGGTCGAAGGTACTACCAATAAGGTATGGTCTAAAATTTATCACCTGGTGAACAAGGTTCTAGAGGTTCCCAGAGTCTACATACTTCCTTCAGATATTTTTTTTCCAGAATCCTTGGTCAAAAGGTATCTGAGATATTCACAAATGGTCAACTTCCAAGTCCCTTGAAATAAAATTTCTTCAAAAGATGCTCATGAGTGCATAGATGCATGATGAAACAATCACACACAATATCACACACATAGGGTTTATAGGTTCAACGTCATGAGCATGAGGTCGAAGGTACTACCAATAAGGTATGGTCTAAAAGTTATCACCTGGTGAACAAGGTTCTAGAGGTTCCCAGAGTCTACATACTTCCTTCAGATATTACCAACTTCCCGATTAACTCGGTAATTAGTAATATTCTCAAGAAAAACTCGTCCAAGTATAGCATTGTGTGACAACTATTTTTAGATTAATGGGTCAAAGCTTCCGCACTACACCTAAAAGGCCAAGATGGGTTAGGTATTCTACGGTCCTCAACTTCAGCAGGCTCCCAGGTCGAAAGAAGCACGTCTTCCCGATTACTCGGTAAACGACACCACAGTCAAAGGGGCCTCCACTGGGTGGGGGATCTCATGCCTCCTTTTTCTGGATTAATCCCTCAAAGTTAACATGACTATACCACCCGTCCTATCTTAATGTTTTCCCAAGTCTGAGTATAGGACTCATAAGTAATCACCAAGCACCCTGAAAACCAGGAAAGTCCAGACAAAGAAGTTATACAGCATATAATATATAACAAACAATATCACATATAGAGGTATAAACAAAGATAGGTTTAACACACTTAGGGATGGACCAGCAAGAAGTCAATTTGTCCCCAGTGAAATCGCCATTTTTCTGTAGCGGTAGAAATGTTTAAGACCAAGCCATTGGATTGACTAGACTTATACAGATCAAAATAAAAATCGCCACCGCGCTTTATCATTTCCAAAGAATGGGAAAAGAGCGAATAACCCAAAAAGAGGGGGAAAGATTCTAGGTAAGGGGATTGGTTATGCAAAGGGAAGGTATTAGCACCCTAAACATTTAAGGTACTCCGCAGGAACCTCTTTGAAAAATCTGTATATTTTGGCTATAAAATGTTGTATAAAAAATAGATGGTTGAGGTGAGAAAAGAAGTATTTTTTATGATTTTTTGGCACCCGCCGCGGTTGCGAACCTTTAGTGCCTACGTACCACCTTCCATGCAATAGGGGATCAGGGTACTCGTATTTCACCTTTAAAAATTTTAAAACACAACTGTGTTGGTTAATTTTATGAGATAAGACATCATCATCATTGTTCGTGTGGAAAACATACTTACTATCCACAATCATAAGAAAGGAGAATTTGCATCATCTCAAAGTGGATGATATGGTTTGGATTTTAAAATTAACAATTCCCCACTCAACACCCAAGTGGAAAATATCTCACTTAACTACATATTGTAGAGGTATAGTTGTTTGTATCACTACAAGGATTGACAAGAGTCTAACCTTTTGAGAAAAGTTTAAAAATAAAAAGCCAAAGTGGCAAAATGGTTTGAAATGAGATTGATGGACTTTTAGTCTTCTCACAAAAAATGTCAAGGTATTATTAAGTTGATTGAATTTTGTTTATGAAAAGGTTTTGAAAATGCATGGACCTAGGTCCATGTTTATTATGAAAGTGGTTCAAGTTTAAAAAACAAGAAGAGTTTTCAAAAGGAGGGAGAAGATTTTTGAAATTAAAGAAGATGGGAGGAGAAGAAGAGACTATCCTAAAGCATGAGGTGAAATCTAGGGAGAATAACCATCTAACCAACAAGAAGTCAATACTTGACATTATGAGTCAAGATAGAATTCTCATTCTTTGGATTGAAACCAAGCAAGCAAAGATACTAGACCTCTTGAGAGAACCAAACTTCAAGTGTATTAAGTCTTCACAAAAATTGGGCAGAGTAACGGTTGTATACGGGTGAATTCTAGATTACAAACAAGGTATGTAATCACAATAACCTGCACACAAAACAAACAAACAAACCAATGTCTTAAAGTAAACCTCAAGAACTCCAGACAAAATATTAATTAAGGTCACAAGGTCTCCAACATAGGCCAAGGTTTCTATTCCTATGTCCAAGAAGTCCAATACTCCATAATGCCAAGGATAGTAACCAAATAGTCCAAGTATCATTAAAGTTTTTTATGGTTTATGTTGATTATTAAGTATCTTCAAAAAGAAAAAAAAATCTCAAGTGAGCAAAATAAAAATGACATAAAAGTAAATGCTCAATTGAGAAAAGATGAAAATAGCATGAAATTTAAATGCTAAAGTAAATAGTACATAAAGTAAAAGCATAAAAATAAAAGCATAAAGTAAAGTCAATTGTTAAGAATTAGTGGTTAGTTGGATGACCATCTTGAAACTTGCATTTGGAACTCATTAGAGGATTGGTAGAACCAAAGCCTCTCAACAATAAGTTGCATTTGCTTTTTGTCAAGCATATCATCAATTTAAGAATTCTCAAGGCAACATTTAATGATCAATGGTGTTTAAGTGATCCGCGTTGACCAAAATATATGAAGATCCATTAGAGGATTGGTAGAACCAAAGCCTCCATACAATTAATCTCAAGGTTATTGGATCAAAGGGATCAAACTAACATACTTGGGCTTGCAAACATAGGTTTGGGCCATGAATGATCATTTATTCGAATTGGGACAAAATTTAGCGCTATGTTAAGCAATCGTAAGTGGACTTATGTAGAAGTCACACCTATTTTGAGGCCGGTCAATAGCAATCTATGTATTTCATGTTTGGATAAATGATATAGAGATCATTATCCCATAACAAGTAATACAATAAGAAAGGGGGATAAGATGAAGAGGGAAGGGATTAGAGTTTCAAATATCATCAACATCATTCGTCCATTTTAATGGATTTGGTTTATCAACCTATCAACACCCAAGACCTAATGATGTTGAAGAATGTTCCTCAAGATATTCTCCAAGTCGGTACCCCCGTTCTATTTCAAGAATCAAACAAGAATCATGTACAAAAGTTTTCAATTACAAGCATTAATCAAAGGTAAAACCCAAAATGCAATCTTAAGTCAAAAATAGTTTTAAAATATGAAAATGACTTGAAAAATTATGAAATTAAAACCCTTACTTCCTAAAGTCCTATAAAAGTCAGAAATAAAATTTGGAGTCCCTGGATTGAGGTGGAAATTTTCTTTAGAAGTACAAACTTGGAAACTAGCAAGTTTAAGCCTTAAACTAGATGGTTTTGGAAAATAATTTGTGAAAAAATATGAAATCACATTGTAAAATTCCAGAAAAATGATTTTTATGGCCTTAACATGTTCAAGCACTCCAAACAACTTCATCTCTGATTTTATAGTAAAGGGAAGATAGAAATTTAAATTAATTAATGTGCATGATCAAGCAAAAACCCTAAAAGAGGAAATTAAGTTCACAAATTAATCAAATAGATCCAAAGGCCAAATAGATTTGATGTAAAATAACCTAAATGTCAATAAAATTAAAATGATCAGAAAGCATATTTTTCTTGAATTTCATCTCAAAAGGAAAAAAGAAATAGAAATTATTTAAACAATTCATTAAAAAAACATGGAAAAGATGAATATGTTCAATTAAACGATTTAATTTGTAATCCAAAATTTTTATAAAATAGAACAAAAAATATTTTCATGTAATAATCTTAAAGAGGAGTCCAAAAATAATTTTTATAGATTTTTTTACTTAATAGATATAGGAAAATAAAATTCATGATTTAAAAGAAATATTAAAACCCTAATTACTTATATGATTTTATTTAATCAAGAAAAATGATTAAAAAAATTAAATCAAAATCAAAATATGAAAATATACTGAAAAAGGAGTTTAAAATATTTTTTTATAATTTTTTGAAGCGAAAGAAATATTAAACTAAAATTTGAGAAAACAAAAGAAAAATTAATATATAAAAGCTATCACACTTGTTTTGGAAATAACGCGCTGTAAAAGAAAAGAGTGCCATGTTCAATCAGGCAGGGACACGTCATCGTCCCTACCAGTATTCCAAATCCCTAAAACGCGTGGAAATAAAATTTTCAACAAGGCAACTTCCAGCTTTAATTTCTCTCTTATTACTTAAACATTTGAGATGATTCAAAAAGCAAACATGATCACCAAACTTCTAAGAACATCACACATTTTTTAGATTTTAAAAACAAGGCAGGATCAAAGAGAAATTAGAGCTCAAAGTCACTGAAAATGAATTTGAGCATGATTTGCAGAAAACTTCAAAACATCAATGGAGCTCGAATCAAACCAGTTAAATACATCAGACCTATTGTCTGGCCAGCTAATAACATGTATACAAGATTTCAAGCATTGGTTTAAGCTATTAAATAAGGAATCCAAAACTGAATTTTACCTCTTCAAGTGAAAATTAAATTCACTATTGTCTGAATCTAATGATGAGAAATACAGAGGGTCTTGTTTCTTTTGCTCCAATTATGAGGAAATGAAAGAGATATGAGAGCTGGAACGAGAATGGAGGGAGCTTCGAAGAGAAGAAAATTTCAATAATGGAGGTTAAGCTTGTTTTGAGAGAGAGAAAGAAAAGTGTGTTATTGACTTTGTGAGGAAGAGAGAAAGAGAGAGTGAGAGAGAGAGAGAGAGAGAGATTTCTACTGACTTCTGCTTTTGAATGTTGAATTCCTTGATTTTTATAGAGTGTGGGAAGAGAATGAAATAAAAAATGAGAAATGGGATGTGAGAGGCATGCTGCATTTTGTGTTGTTTGAGAGTGCAAAAACATGCGTTTTGGAGTAAGTGAAACAGGGCTGGGGGCGTGAGCTGGCAATTGGCTTTGGTGACCACAAAATTAATCCATGCACTCCCATGAAAATTTTCTATTTCATGAACATCTCTTTTCTCTCTCATATCTCTCTCCACAATGCATGAAATGTCATGAAGTTTGAATCAAAAATGAAGAGGACACTTCATACTCCAACTTTCATGTTCAAAATTTTTCAAAATGAAGCTTGAATCAATAAGATAATTGGCTATGAACATATGCTCACAGACTGCTTGATGAAATTCCAGGCCTGATTAGGCATCCTGCGCGCGCGTGAGGCCTTGTTATGGGCAAAATTTCAGCATGCGTGATACCTTCTTCTCACAATTATATCTCAAAATATAGGAAGAATTTGGAGAAACTTTCTGAATCAATGTTGTTCCTCACATTTAGGGCTTCAACTTTGATGTTGGACATTTTTCAAAATAATGAATATTTCACATAGAAAAGTGATTATGAATGCGCATCCATAACATGTTTGATGAAATGACTGCCTACCGCATGTGCCTTGCCTTGTGTTGGGCAAAAATTCAGTTTTCAGCTCAAAATCCTAATGACCATATATTTCGCTACACGTAACCATTTGAGATGATTATTGAATGAAAAGTGAAGAGAAAATTCCAATCTACAACTTTCATGTTGCCAACTTTTTGATTTAAGTCTAAATGGTCATTCAAAAATGGACATGAAGAAGTCAATTTTTTGCATTTTTAACCAAAATTTCACTAATTGTCAAATTCTTCCAAGCTTCATAACTTTTTTTTCCTTTCATTTTTTGGACTTGCGACCACTCATGAAAAGTTGGAGAATTTTTCATCCTCTTTCAAGGCATATAAAGTTTGCACATTTTCAATAAAAAATGAGAAAGTTGTAGCCAGTCAAAATCCAGCCATATGGATATTAAGAAAATTTTCAAAACTTCAAATAGCTTCCTAGACAAGTTAACTCCAATTCACACTTACTCTTGATATTTTTGCACTATTGACCATGAAATATGATAATAGGGATATTGAATTGATGGTTGACCAAAAGACCACTTGGTCAACAACTGATTTTGATTGTCTTCTAACAAAGTGACCATTTTTCCCCTTTTCATCAATTAAACCCTTTCAAGCCAAAGTTGATGATCAAACTTCCAATGGTAGATGCTCAATACTATTTAGAGAATTATGGAATCAATAATTTCCAAAAAATCCAAAGATCTCCTGATTAAACTTCAAACCCTACTTTTGATCCTCTGTGCTAGGAGATGGTGAGATGAAGGCAATTGTGCCATGACCTACAATATAACATTCCAAAGGACAAAAGGCCCATATTTTGAGGTTAGTTAAAAGCATACATATACAAAGTACAAAATTCAAGGATCTTCAAGGTGCTTGGTGATTCCATAGGCAAACCCTAAGACATGATGCAGTAGAAGATAAACCCCAAACCCTAATTTGTGATCTAATTGCATTGTGATGGTATGAGATGATAGAGGAATCTTAGGGGGGGAAATTGGGGTACAATAGCTGGTAACTTTGGGAATCACATAGATGTCTTAAGTAGATGCAGGAGGGATGACCTCAAAAGTATGACAAGGATTTTCGATGAATTCGCATTCCATTTCTACATACCAGAATGAATTCAGGTGGCTAACCATATATTCTTCACTGCAGACTGTAACAACCTTTACCTTCACAGGATACTTCAGCTTCTGGTGTAGGGTTGAGGTAAGAACACCTTCCCCATGGATCCAAGGGCGTCCCAGTAAGCAAGAATAAGCTGGTCGGATATCCATTACATAGAAGGTAGACTCAAAGACTTGCGAACCCACCTTGATCGGAAGATCCACTTCTACGTGTACCATCCTCTTTGATCTGTCAAAGGCTCAGACTATAATATAACTGGGCTTCAATATAACCTCTTCATAATAAACTTTGTCAAGAGCACCCTTCGGTAGAACATTTAACGAGGAACCAGTATCAACCAATACATGAACCAAAGAAGTGCCCCTAAATTCAATGGAGACATTCAGGGCCTTGTTATGGTTTCTTCCTTTTGGAGTCTGGTCGGCATCAGAAAAACATAATCCATTGTCAGTCGTTAAGCTAGCAACATAGTTCTTAAGAACACCGTAACGGGGATAGCACAGAGATCTTGGATGGGGTCTTCCAAAGCTGTTCGACAATCTTGTCATCTCTCTTACAGATTATTTTCAAAACCTCCTCGAACTCTTGCCTAGTTTTGTCTTCAACTGAAACATCTTTAGGTGCCTCCGTCTAGGAAGGCTCTATTATTTGCTCTTTGCCCCGATTCTTAACACTTGACTCAGTAGCAGAAACTCGAATAGGTGTAGCAACAGTCTTCGAAGAGATTTACAGGGAGAAAACCCTTCTGCTTCTAGTAACCTTACTGGTCCCAGCAATATTATCAATGTTGGAATCAATATTTTTAACACTTTCATCTTCATTAGTTGGTAGTTCTTACTTGATGCCATGGTAGTAGACGTCAAATCATTAATTCCAAGGGATAACTTTATCTAAGGAATATCGAATAGGTCCAGGTGTAGTGATGATTAGAGGAGCATCTTTTGGATTGGTAGTAATCCTTACAGAACCTTTGGAGGTGATCCTGATAGGAGGGCTGGATATTACAAATAAGTCTTGAAATAGATTCTCAGCAGATGTAATCTTCTCAACCAGAATTATGTGAATGTTCATTAGGCGTTGAATTCCTTCTTTTAGTAACTTGCAGCCATTGGGATGGGCTGCACAACAGTAACATCTTTGAATACAGATTCTCCTTGATAATTGGGAGGGGAGTAACCAATTCACTTACAGTAGCAACATAATTAACATCATCAATAACACTTATACCTTTGTCATGCTTCAACATTGGTGCAGTAATTACATTTAGAATCTCTGGAGGATGAAACTCAATCTCTTTGTTGTCAATCATATCCTGAATCTTGTTTTTCAGGGCCCATCAGTTGTTGGTATCGTGCCTAGGACTGTTGGAATGATAGGCACACTTTGCATTAGTATTGTAGTAAGTAGAGGAAGTGTTGGGATTTTGAGGAGGGTCCCTTAAAGTTATCAGCTCCGCTTTCAATAATTGTTGTAATGCCTAAGATAATGGCATACTGGTCTTCATAAACTATCTTCTCGGAGTGTCTGACCTATGTTGATTGCCCTATTGTTATTGTTGAATAACCGCAATATTAGAAATTAGCACCACTCCTACAGACATATTGCGGTCACTTTTAACACGGCCCTTCTGAAAATAAACAACATTGGTCTCCTTACTAGTGAATGTCTTCTTCACAGCACTTGAAGACGCAACCACTATAATTTTTCCGCTCTTGATACCACTTTTGACATGTTCTCCAGTTAGAATCAGCTCAGTGAAAACAGACGAGGAGCTTTCAATCAGATGGTTAAAGAATGGCCCTGTCAAAGTGCCCATGAACATATCAACCAGCTCCCTGTCAGACAAAGAAGGTCATACTCCTCCGGCTAGATCTCTCCACTTTTGGTCATATTCTTTAAACCCTTCATTCGAGCCCATGGACATATTTTGTAATTGCACACAAGTTGGTGCAAGTTCAACATTGTATTGATACTGCTTGTAAAAATCTACAACCAAGTCTTCCTAAGCACGGATGTTGGTTCCTTCCAGCTGATAGAAACATTCAAGTTGTGTACCAGACAAACTATCCTGAAAGAAGTGAGCCCATAACTTTCTGACAATAGTATGCGGTTGGTTCTTCCGAACATAAGATCATAAATGGAGCTTTAGACAGGACACACCATCATATTTGGAAAAGGTAGGAACCTTGAAGTTATGACGGATAACAACCCCCGAGATATGACCCGACTCTTCAAAGTCCATCCCAGGTACTTTTTGTATCTTCATAAAATTAAGTCGATTTTATAGCTGCTTGTATTTGTCATCAGTAGGAGGATATTGCTCATCAGAATAGTCTTCATCCTCAAGAATTCTACCAGAACCATGGTTGCTTTTTCCTTCAACTTTAATACTTATGTCGTCTTCCTTCTGATTTTCATCTTCATCAGAGGAAATAACACAATTCTGAGCTTGCTTGGGGAGGTTTTTTAACCTTCTCCTTATGTTAAGGATGACTGGTTTCCAAGTCTTCTTCTTTTTGGTGATGAGCGCCATCATCTCTTTCTTCCCATGGGCTAAGTCCAAGAGCGTTTCCTGGAATTTGGCATTCTGTGCTTGGATTTCCTTGACAGTTTGTTCAATAGCCATCTTTTACTGAAATAAATAGCAAGAATATGAGAAAACCTGCTTATAGAGTACCTGTTATGTGATGATATGCATGATATGAAAATGCATGTACAATGTTTTCAAGAAATGTTGTTGGATTTAAATTTGTTTAAACAAAAGGAAATAAAAGAAATTTTAGTAACAAGCTCAAATTATAATTTCTTTCAATAAAAATAGTTACAAAATAGAAAAATATGAATTCAAGTCTCCCATGGACGCTTCCTCTTTGTGTTGACATATGCATTAAGGCTTTGCTTTGTTCTTCGTGGAGTCATTTCGTCAGCTCTAGTACTTTCTTCTTACTAGCATAGAACTGAGCCTTGAAGGTATATCTTTCTTCCTTGAGCTAAATCCAAGCCTTCTGTAGTTCTTCGAAGTCGGTAGGCATATTTGGATGAAGAACGATATGAGAAACAACCCATTCAATAACAGGCTCTACGATCAATGGTAGGATAGCATGATATGGCATTTTAAGATTTTGATCATGAGACTGCACCCATCTGAGGTAAGGCTCTTGAGGAATGGAATTCTTGTGTCCCAAATTCTTGCTATCAATATTGTTGACCATGCCCCAAGCACGTATCAACCTTTGATGGTAATTTTGAGGATCGTTCTCATAGTCAAACACAATACCCTTGATGAGCATATCATTAGGACCGTCCCTTTAAGCATAACCAAACTAATGCAGAGCTAGAGAAGAGTTGTAAGTGATGCCGCCTTTTATACCAAGGAGTGGTACATTAGGGAATTCCCCATAACAATCAATAATAGTGACATCTGCCTGAGATCAGGACAAGTGCAAAGTAAACCACCTGGACAGTAGAGTTATGTAACACATAATAGTTCCCTGCCTCTTCATAGTACGAGTGTGGAGGGAATACAAGTCATTTCCAAGAAAAGTAGGTATCGGATAATGGGTGATGAATATTTTTATGGCATTCACATCTATGAATTGGTCTGAATTAGGGGACAGTACCAAACCATAGACCAGCAAAGGCAAAATATCCTCAAAAGCACGAAAATTCATGGCATTTAGAAACCCTTGATCCTTCTCTATCAGAAATTTAGGAGAAATAACCTTGACTCCATTCCTTGTTTCCCAATTAGATATAATGTCCGATCGTTTTAGATGTAAGGCAACTGCAACGTCTTCAGGTTTCAGAACTTACTCTAAACTGGTGAAGGGTATCTGATCAAGCATAGGCACTTAGAGCAACTTAGAGAATTCTTCCATTTTGGGCACCGATTGATAATCTGGGAAGGTAAAACAATGATGCTTCGGTTCAAATAGTTGGAAAAGAACGCTCATCATGTCTTCCTAGAAGCCAGTGGTAACCAAACTGAGTAGATGACCATGTCTCTTGGTGAATTGATAATTGTCGGGAACCTTTGAGACTAATTCCTCACGCTTGGAAGATATCCTTATGAATTTGATCTGGATGGTATTCCTACGAATAGAAGCCATGACCCTGCAACACAGAACAAAGATAAACCCCCTAGATCCTTGAAATGGTTAGTCATGATATGATGTTATGATGTCATGTTCAAATAGATATCAAACACAAGAAAAGAACGCAAAGGCCTTAGGTTTAAGGCTTGCATGGGGTTTGTAGCTAAGTACCCTCTTAAAGTTTAGTTGGCTCAACATGTCCTAAAGAAGTAATCGAGTTTTAGGGATCTCAATAACATTGATTTTCCCTACAAGTTTTGTCTAGCACGACAATTGAATTTCCACCAAACAAAACCCGAGAGTTGAATCTCAATGAGCGTAGCATCGAGTATCAACCAACTTCGGACTACACCAAAGTCGGCTATCTCAGTACCTTCTAATGGCTAAGTTGGGTCAATTAAGGTTCTAAAGGTCAGTTAATGTTTATGACACCATGCATCAGCCTAGTATTCTCCCCGACTCACTCGAGGAACAGCAATACAAACTAATGTGTTGCACTAGCGTAGCCATCACTTCAACCATATCGGTATACACCGTATAGTTTCCATGATCTATTTCTACTTACCTAAAATGCCCCCAGATTTGGGTGTAGGATCTTTGCAAGAAAATAAATCTGAGCAAACCCCAAAATGTAAATCACAAAAGACAAACAAGAAAAGCATTTAAAAATTATCTAACTCTAAAGGTAACCCCACTTTTAGTTATTCCCTAGAAGATTCGCCAGTTCTGTAATATGGTGGGAGAACTGACTTGGTTTTGCGTTTTATCACAAATGATGCGGATAGCAAGAGTCGCCACCGAATTTTATTTTATCCATAAGGAAAGGTTGAAAAAAATAGGAAAACTCTTTGAGAATTTTTGAGTTTGGGGGGTAGGTTATGAAAAGGGAAGGTGTTAGCACCCTTTTCATCTGTAGTTATCTACGGGCTCTTAATCTCTAGCTCACTTTGTTTTTAAAAATTATTTTTTTTCGAGTTTGAAAATATTTTGAAAATGCCTAAGTACGGATACTTTGTAATTATTCTTTTACCAGTTAAGAATGCGTACAAAGTGTCTGTTTTTGAAAATATTTTGAAAGTTTAATTATGAGAAACGTTTTTCTTTTAAAAAAACGTGAGCAAGCGATTAAGAACTATCTACCTACTCAAGGTTTGACTTGTCATTTTCCTCCTCCTTTAGATAGTGTTATCCTACCATTAGTTAGTAGGAAGCCCTATCATTCAATATGAAGGGACATGCGTGGGTCATCGTACAATCATAAAGGAAACTCGTAGGGGAGCTTTAGCATTTTTATCGTAAGGGACTATATCATTTAACGAAGACAACATCGAAAGGGTCATCGAGGGACTACGATCTTTTTAATCGAGGGACAATGCTAAAGTGTCCCCATGTTCGAGGGACATGACTGTTTCCTGAGGAAACAAATGAGGTTACCCTAGAGGTGCAAGTGTTAAGAGTGATTCATGTTCATTTATTTTAGTCTTGTAATTAGGGTTTTCTATGATTGTTTTTAGACTTTCCATACAAACCCTAACTACTAGCAAAATAATATAGCAATAATGAAAAGCAGTAAAGTGCGGAAAATAAAATTCTACACTATTACAAGGCTTTGAAAGTGGGGGTACAAAATAGTAAAATCAAGGGGTAAATAGTAAAACCATGATTAAACTATTACAAACTGTAAGCAGGTACATAATTGGAAAAAAATGAAACACACGAAAGTAATAAAATATGTGAACTTGTAAATTAAAAAGAAACTGGAAAAGAAATTATTTGTGATTTTTTTATAGAAAAAAGATTGGATGATTAACCTAAAAACTAATTGATTTTAATTAATTAAAATAAAAAACCTAAAACCCTAAGTTGATTTTAATTAATAAAAAAAGTTAATTAGTGAAAACCTAAAAATTAATTAAGGTTAATTAAGTGAAAACCTAAAAATTAATTAGGTTTTATAGAAAAATTAAAGGTTTTGAAAAGGTTTTGTAAAAAGAAGGTTTTAAGAGAAGGATAGATAACTGTAAGAAAATAAACCCAAAAGTAGTAGGGGTGGGTGTGGAACCTACGCCCTCAGCAACTTTCAATCAGCACCTTCACCATTTGGTTAAGCGTTCCTTGGTGATAGGAAACAGGTTCAGCGTATTTTGTAATTAACCCTGCAAAATATGGAAATGTTGGGAAAATAAGTTGCAAAAGGATGGATCAAACCCAAGTCCTTTGACACGAATGACTTAACGCGTGCGCTGCTACCGTTGGGGCAGTTGTACATCCATTAACTTATATCATTCAATAAATATATAATATAAATAAAAGGCTTGAACTGGAGAGGCGCTAGAGCCCTAGCTCCGATCGTCTTCTCCGGTGGCCCGTTTATTCAACCTACCAAAATACAAAGAATTATTAATCCAAAACCATCCTACCCCCCTAAATCAAGGCCTGCGAGTTTGATGGGATTATTATTTGAAGCTAAAATCAATGGTTTTTGAGTTGTGAAGAAAAACGCGTTCATCGGTGCAACGATGGTGGCTCACGATTTAACATGCATGGGATCATTATGATGATTCAAACCTGTCCAAATACATCTCAAAAGTATGTTAGTAGCATCAGTGTGGGTTAAAACGAAACAAAAATTAAAATGTGAATTTTGCAAATTTTATGAAATCGGAGATGCATGTATGGGGTTTTCATGATCTTACTTTGTATGATTTTTAGGAGTGAATGGAATGGTTGTTTTATAGTGAGAGGGTTTGGGATAAGTGTTTCAAGATTTTAGGGTTCTTGAAAAAATTTAATCTTTTT
This sequence comes from Vicia faba, assembly GCA_948472305.1. Classification (NCBI taxonomy): domain Eukaryota; kingdom Viridiplantae; phylum Streptophyta; class Magnoliopsida; order Fabales; family Fabaceae; genus Vicia; species Vicia faba. The sequence goes on along the minus strand of OX451741.1, from coordinate 160,712,793 downwards.
TGATAAGTTTGTGAGGCAAGGTTTCGTGTCTTGCTTGTATGAAGAGAATGAGATTATATAATGTGGAATAAGGTCAATGATTTGTGGAATTGGACCTTGTGAGAAAGGACTTGTATTATTTCCTTTAATTTTGACTTAAATTAATAAAAAATCAAAAATAAATAAAATAAAGAGGTCAAAGAATGTGTGAGTAAAAAGTGAGGTGTATGAGAAGTATAACACACGCTTGGACTTCAAAACAATGGCCCAAAGTCCAAAATAGCAAATTTGCTCAATTTGTACTTCATATATTTCCTCAAAATTACCCTACTTGAACTGGTCATAACTCACTCAATTTTCATATTTTAAAGGTGATCGTGAACTTTATGGAAAGCTCAATATGTCCTCTACGATCTCTCTTTTTTTCATTTTTGCATTTGGAAACTTTATCTTGATGTAAGTTGCCTTGACGAAAGGTGTCTTTTTGTTGACTTTTGAAATGACATGTAATGTATTGGCTTATATCTCTCAAATGATGCACTTTTGGACTTGATCTTAGAGATACAAAGTCTCTAGAGAATTTAATTTCCTTTAGAATGACCTTTTTTTATGTAAAAGCTGATGAAGCATGTGAAAGTTATACTTGGTCAAAGTTCAGTTGTCTTCTCCTAAGGAAACCCTAATTTAGAAACTTTTGACTTTTGATGATTTGAGGCTTTTCTTGAGGAATCATGATCAACCCTTGATCAAATGATAAATATCACTTCAAAATTTTGATGTTGACCAAAAATCTGGAAGTTTGACTGTATGTTGACCATAGTTGATTTTTTGTCCAATACAATTGATTTTTAGTCATCTGAGCAATTGACTGGACAAACTTATGATGCAAGGCTTGAAATTTGGTACGAGAATTATTGAAGACATATAAGAAACCATGAATTCCATTTAAGATCTTAGAAACCTAAATCTCCTTGTGAAAAGTGAAACCCTAGTTGTGAACCCCTTGCTTAGGAGAAGAATTCGTTGACCAACTCTTGAGCATCCTTGAGCATTTGTAGAACCCTAGGAGAGTGCCTTGAATAAATAGGGGTCAAATTTTGGGGTAAAACAGATGCATAGGGGGAATTCATGAAAAAAGAAAACACAAGGAAAAGAAGGAAATATTACAAAGGTCGCTCGGTTGAGCCCGGTGACCAGATGCCTACGTATCCCTTTTAAAGAATCAGAGCATCGTAGTTTGGCTCATCAGTTTCCGTTTGTTCTTAATTTTTAACGAACAATATTGATTTCTCCTTCTGACGTAACTCGACCTTTGGAGACTTACATGTCAGCACATAAGTGAATTAACATGTTCTTTTGAAAAAGTTTGAAAGAAAATCCTGAGGGTAAAAAGAGTTTGCGTTGGTTGGTGTTTTTTCTGCAGATAATAGCTAGTTTACCTCAAGAAAGAGATATTAGTCACTTCTCCACTTATCCATGAAAGAAGTCTTTGATACTTGAACCACACCAAAGCCTAGAATGCAAGAACAATAAGATCTAGAAGAAATTCGCTTATTATCTTCCATATACAACAAAGGTATGATTTTCATCAGTAATTTTAAAGTGTTTTGAATTTTGCAAGAAAAAGAAGTTTTTGTTTTAATGAGATGCAAAAGAAGAAAGAAAAGTCTAAGGGGAGACTAGAAAAAGATCCCTAAAGTTTTCTTGCATTATTGATCCTATAGTTGAGGACAAAAGAGGGAAATATCTTCCTAATATTGGCATACATGGATACAAGCTTAAGGCCTATTTAATTCAAACATAGAAAAGGATGAATTTACGGTCATATGGGGAGCACATTGTCGTACCCCAAATTTGGCCTACCTTTATGATCATATTTTCTAGATTCAAAATGGAAAGAAAAGTTTTGATTAAGGATGGTCCAGCAATATCTGATGGCCCATTTTTAAGAATCCAAGTCAACAGAGGGGTGTGTCTTAATTTAAGGAAGTGGGGCTTTCTAAATCAGAAAGGCCCATATACCCGTAGGCCTATTTGCGAAGCATGTTGGCCAATGGCCCATGAGATTCGAATATTAAAAATCTCTCAAAAGGAAATTAAAATTTTATTTATATAAGGTTCCATTAGGTTTTGTTCTTGTTAATAAAAAGAGGAGGTGAAAATTCAATATACAAGCCATTTCGTTTGGCCCATTTCCATTTTTGTTGTTAAATAGCAAAGAGGGGGTATGGTTATAAGATTAGGCCCATTGGGTTTTTTTTAGCCAAGCCCATTTAACATTTTTCCATTTTACTGTTTTATAAACCATTTAGAGCTTTCAAGCCGGCCCATGTGGCATTTTGAAAATAAACTATTTGACTTTATTGTTACTATATTATCAATTTATGTTTTATTATTTGTTAAAAGATTGCTATTTATTTTATTTTATGAGGTTTATCAAAGTATTTTTGCAAGAAAACGAGTTTGTGTTGGGAAAACGTTATTGGGTCAAGGAAAGGGTCGTCTCAAGCCCATTAATTAAAAAGTGTGGATGCAGAATTGGGCTCAATTTTGCAAGGCCTGGAAACTTTATGTCGTACAGTTTCATTTGAAAGCAATGGATAGACCCATGTGTTAGTAACAAGCACTGTTTCAATCAAAGAGGAATTTGTGCACGGTTCCATCAATATACAACAACAAGATACAAGGCCAAGGATATCTAAAATTAAATTAATCTCTATTACAAATACAGAAAAAATATACATAATCAAATCTTTCAACTTTATTATAAAACCGAATCCAGTCTAAATCGAATCAATGGCAAATTACAAATAAATTGTGAATCAATTCCACAGAAATCGGATCCCTAGCTTGCTCTAATTCCTTAAATCTAAGATAACCAACTTGTAACGACAATTCCAAAGCCCTAATTCTAAACCTATAAATGCCAAATCGAAGAACAAAAGGGGGAGAAGGAAAGATAGAAAGAAAGTTAAAGAAGAACACGAAGAAGAAGAAGAACCTTTTGCTGTTGAAGATCCGAAAGGGGACGATTATGGTTTCAACATTTGAAACCCTAATCGCGTAAGCACCACCGCCATCTCAACTCTCTATTACTACTGTCGTCATCAGAGCTTGCAAATCAGAAGGAAGGATTACCTGCGAAGAAAATAAACAGGGAGAGGGATTAGTGTTGAATTCCAGGAGCTCAAAAGTCAGAATACAAAATCAAGGGTAACGAACCTAGATTATATTATTTTGTGTGTTTGTATATTGTTTATGGGTTTGTGAGTTGGTGAGAGCGTTAGAGGGTAGCACCGCTGTGGGGCTTGTTTCTAGGGTTTGGAAGAAGAGAAAGGAAATGGTGTAGGATAAGAGAGAGATGGAGGGTTACTGTAAAGAAAAAACAATGTAAGAAAAAAATGAAAATAACTTATGTGCTGTAATGATTCCCATTTGTTACAATTTCTAATATCATGCCAATAGCTTACCCCCCTTACCTCTGGTCCTAGTTCAATATCTGAACTTGGGCCTAGCCTTTGCTACAGCCCTATTTTACTTACCTGTTCAACCACGCACCCTTAGGCCTACTGGGCCTGAATTCAATATCTGAATTCAGGCCCTGACTTTTTACACCCTACCTTTTTTACAACTTAACTAAAAACGCACCCCTCTAAGCTAATTTCAATATTTTTTATTTTTTTATTTTCTTATTTTCTATATTTTCTTATTTATATATTATTTATTTCTTATTCTTATTATTATTTCTTTTTTAATAAAAATTATCATTATTAATACTAATTTTTATTTTCACCTAGTATTATACTTATTATCATTTAAATAAATTATTTTATGTAGAAACTCATATATATATTTTTATATTATTGCATTAAAATACTTTTAATCATGCATTAATTAAGAAGTTTTGCAATTAATATGATTAAAATATATCTAACAAACACTAAATCTTTTTTCGCAATAAACTAATCTGAACAACTAATTTTTGCTAAAGGGTTCCAAATATATTCTGACTAAATCGCGCATTTAGTCCAAAATTCCGCTATCTTTACACCCAGTCAAAATGTGAGGTAATTCAAAATATTGTTGCAACCCATAAAAAACCCAAACCCATACGAACTACGAATTGGAACTCTGATTTCTCCTAAGAGGATACGTGGGCATATGACTAAAATCGTGGTGAGTTCCCCTATTAAAAATTAAAACCCTTTTCCCCTATTAAAAATTAAAGCCCTTTTCCCATATTAAAATAAAAACCACTTTCCCCCAAATTAAAAGACAAGCCCTTTTTCCAGGATTAGAAATTAAAACCTTTTTACCTAACTGTTAAACCTAAACCCCTAACCCTAGTATCCTTATGAACAAGATAGATGAAAGGTGTCTAACACATTCCTTTTGTCTAAAGAAGTCTGAAACCTAGAATCTCTGTTTGCGAAATTATGGTTTCCTATTAGATTCCCTTCCTTAAGATAAAAACTAGTAGTGACGACTCTGATTTTAAATCTAGTTGCAACAGTTGGCGACTCTGCTGGGGACTTCAACCCTAGGTTTAGAAGCCAACCCTAGGTTTTAGGTTTTTTTGTTGTTATTTTATTTATCTATTTATTTATTGCATTTATTTATTCTTGTCTATTTTTTTATCATTATATATTTACTGCATGGCAGGACTTTTATTTCAAAAAAATACATATTCAAATAACCCTTAGAAAGAAGGTTCATCTATTAGCTTAGGGGGTACATCATCCCTGCGAGTTTATGTGGCGACTTCGCCTAGAGTCAGTGGAATTCTGCCTAAGGAATACTTATAGAGAGATATCCTCTTGACGAGAAGGACTTTGGAATGCCATCAATGACTCTTTGTAACGACCCTAACCAAAATCTCATGACGAGACCTTTCACGACTTTGAGATGAAAATCTCAGTCCGTAAAGAGGCTCCACCTAAGGGAGGACCTTGTTCCTTTTCCCTCTGGTGTTATTTATGACACCCTTAAGGAAGCCACGTTTTGGGAGGGTAGATTAACCCTAAGTCAAAATTAAGAGCTTACCTTATAAGGGTACTTATCACAAAATCCTGTCACTAAACCATACATCCAGCAATTCATACATTTCATATATTCATCATCTATTTCTTTTATTTGTCTTATTCACAGGGTAAAAAACAAAAAGCGATAAAATCTAGATTTTGGTGACTATCTTTGAAAATGGATCCCAAAGGGAAGCAACTTGTCCGGATCAATGCCCTCAAGCCTGACATTTCTGAAATCAAAGCTATAAAGGGGAAATAATCTGAAAGAGCTCTGAAGATGTACGCTCTCCGCTATTGGGATACCCTTTATTTGACCAGGGCAGAGGTTCAAATAGACATTGTATCTTCCCTCATTTAGTTCTACGACCCACCGCTAAGATGCTTCACCTTCCAAGACTTCCAACTAGCGCCGGCTCTGGAAGAATTTGACAGAATTCTAAAATTTTCAAAAGAGAAGGCCTATGTAGGTATCAGGAAAACTATTAAAGTCAAAGTCTTGGCAAAGGGATTAGGGATCCCTTATTCTGAGTTAGTTCAAAATTACCTAAGAGAAGGCCTAATATAAGGGATCAAAAGAATGTACCTAGAAGTCAAGGCGCTCAAATTTTCTAATTATAAAGAATGGGATCCTTGTGTCGATTGTTTAGGATTTCTTGTATTTGGTGTAATTTTATTCCCACAGACTGTGGACTATATTGACCCTGCGACCATTAGAATATTTTGGGGTGCAAAAGTTTTCAACATGGATCCAATCCCGCTCTACTTGTTGACGTTTATTACACATTGCATGCTATGTACGAAAAGAGAAAGGGCATTTTAAATTGTTGTATTCCGCTTTTGTACACCTGGTTCATGACCCATCTTTACAAAGAAGACTACATGGTTTCAAACTTGACCAAACACGAGTGGCCTCAAAAATTAAGGTCTCTCACTACAAACTCGGTATTATGGTATGCAAGGAAGTTGGATATTGGTGATATCACTATTAGCTGCGGGTACTTTCCTAATGTCCCATTGATTAGATCTCGAGGATGTATTAATTACAACCCTAATTTGGTCCTACGATAGTTAGGGTATCCTTTGGAAGACATACCATCAGACGAACAACTCCAACCATTAATCATCCACGACATGGATATAAACGACCAAGGGTTGCTCAACAAGGTCATCCGGGCCTGAAATAAGGTTAATAAAAGGAAAGCCGAAAGAAAGAATGCCATAGCAAGAGAACCCTACACTAGATGGGTCTGAGATATGGTACAAGTTATCAAGCTGCCCTTTGATATAGATCTATAGTACAAGTCATAGGTCACGCCTATATCCTTGGAAGAAATCGACCATCTAAAGAGTTCCCTAAAGCAAGCTCAGAGCGAAAAAGAAGAACTAGAACTCAACCTCCTCAATCTGACCAAAGAAGAGAAGTAGATGCAACTCATACTTAATTCAAAGGACCAAAAAATTGAGAGAGAATAAAAGGCATTGGAAAAGGAGGGTCTCAAAGGGAAGCGTACAACTGAAGGACTTTTGAGTGCAACTTTCAATCTAGATTCCAACAACCAATGGTTAGAAGATGCTGCTACTGAAATCGGGAGGTTAACCAGATGGTACGAAATGGCAACATATGACAAGAAGGTACTAGAGGAAGACCTAAGAGCCCAGATCCAAAGTTTGGTACATGGTTCCTTGGATCAAGAAGAGAAAATAAAGTACCTCACCACCGGACTTCAAGACAACCAAGAATTAGAGATCAAGGAATGCCTTGAGAGATTAGAGGCAGAAACACTCCTGGTTCAGAGAACTGAAGAATATGAGTGTATGTGCCTAGAACTAGAAGGCCTCAAAAAAGATTTACTTATTCAACATAGGCTTTATAGGGAGTTGAGGGCCGAAAAGATGTATTGGGAAGATAAGTATACAAAGATCTCCCAAGCTAGGAGAGATAACAATAAGATAATCCCACATCTTTATCAAGAGTATCGATATTACAAGGACAAACATGAAAGGCTCGGCTTCCTAGCCAACAATCTCGTTGAGGATATCTCTAGAAGTTTGAGAGACGCATAAAGTGTAATGGTTCCTCTTCCAAAGGACGTTGAAGATTTCCTCAAGCTCTATCGAGCAATGGTTGACGGTTTCAGAGCAGACATCCGCAAGCGCACCTAGAAGATTTATTTCCCTTTGTTCATTTTCATGCAAACAAGATTTTATTTAAAGTTGTAATATTTTTCAATATCTGGATTATGTTACCTTCAATAAAGACATTTTGTTTTCGTATCTCGATTGTGTATCTATTTTTAAGATATTCACCAAATAAAAAAAGATAAAAGAAGCAAAAGATAAATATATACCCAAGTGAATAAGACATTTAAAACAAGAAACCATTACATGTTCATACATAATTATACGCATGCATGCATTTGCAAACACTCACATTTCATACCAAAGCTCATATTTTTCAAAATCTCTCCTGTTAAATCATTGGTAGAAGAAGATCACCACCTCCTTGGCCTCCATATCAAACAAGGGCCTACCAACAAAAAGCAATGGAACACATTTAAGAGAATCAGGTTGCACTCAAGGAGGATCTCGACCAGGTCAAAGGCGATGTGAGTTCAATGAAAGGAGATCTGAGTCAGGTTCTCCTAGCTCTAAAGAACATCATTGACAGACAAGATCAAATTCCCAGGGTAGCTTTCGAAGAAGTAGCTCAAACGATTAGTGCATCAAGTGGTCACCAACTAAGAAAAGAGACAAAAGCAAGGCCCCAAATGTCCATCATGGCCCAACAAGAGACAAGAGAAGCCGAGACTGAAGGGTTTGTTCCACCGCCATCAAAAGCAGGGGCATTTCATACCCTACAAATTCCAATCAACAATGCAGACAACTACTTGGACCTGAAATATGGAGACCATGACCTAGAGGATGTCAATCAGGAACCCTTGAAGACGATTGGTACTCATTTTGTGGATAATCCACTAGTAATGAATCAATATAAGGCTCTGGAAGAAAGGCTGAAAGTTGTGGAGGGTTTTAATGCCTTCGAAGTAGATGCTCTCGAGATGGGCCTAGTTCCTGATGTGATAATTCCACCGAAGTTCAAAGTGTCTGAATTTGGAAAATACAAAGGGCTCACTTTTCCAAGAAATCATATGCCCATGTATTGTAGGAAGATGCATGTCCATGCCCACGATCAAAAGCTGATGGTTCAATGTTTTCAAGATAGCTTAAGCGGGGCATCATTAGACTGGTATATGCAATTGGAGCGAGTACATATTTGAACAAGGGCAGATCTTTCTAAAGCTTTCTTAAAGCATTACAAATATAACCTGGACATGGCTCCTACCCGCATGAAACTCCAAAACTTATCCCAGAATAAAGAAGAGTCCTCCAAAGAATACGCTCATGGATGGTGGGAGATGGCATCTCGTGTGGAACCACCGTTGTTGGAGAAGGAGTTAGTAGATATGTTCATGGAAACCTTGCAAGGGTTATATTATGAGAAGATGGTAGGAAGTATCTTTTAGGGATTCTTAGATCTAGTGACTATTGGAGAAAGAATCGAGACTGGAATAAAGAGTGGGAAAATACAAGGGGGACCATTAAATGCCCCCTATAATTCAAAAAGACATGCTTCAAACTTCCTAAAAAGAAAAGAGGGAGAAATTAATGTTGTAGCCTCACAACCGAGGGCATAGAAACCATTAATGATCCCACAAGGACAACAACAAGGAAGATTTGGAAGGCTGCAGAAAAATTTTTATCCACTCCCCATGCAACCTAGCCAGTTATTACAGCACTTGGTCAAGGCATCCTTGGTGGAACTAAAACCTATAGCTCCTCCAGTCAGGCCACTCCCGCGAAAGTACAATGCCAACTCCATATGTGAGTATCATGCTAATTCTCCTGGGCACACCATAGAGAAATGTTGGGCATTCAAGCATAAATTTCAAGATTTGTTAGAATCTCAAGACATCACATTTGAGAAACCTAACATCAAATCAAACTTTATGCCTTTGCATGGTGGACCGGCAATAAATGCAATTGAAATAGTCACTGACTTTGGAGCAATCAGGCAGGCAAAGGCCCCTATAAACTTGTTGAGAGAGTATCTGTTGGAATGTGGATTCCTGCTGGAACATAATGAAGCCTTTAAAAGAATGCTATAAAAGCTAGTGGACCAGGGGATAGTCCAATTCGGAGCATACCCTGAAGAAAAATATGTAGCAACAATTGAAGGAAAGAATCCATTAGTAATCCCTTGTCAAGGCCTAAATCTTAACAAGAAGACTATGGTGATCCCGTGGGAAGAAGCGTCAGAAACCCCAAGGATGGCACCAAAGAAGGCTTTATAAACATCAGCAGTTCCAAAGACCACAATGATAATTAAGGGACCATCACCCATCCCTTATGAAAGTAATAAAGCAGTATCATGGAGTTACGACTCAGCCGTGTACATTAACAGAGTGAAATAAGAAAATGAGCCATCGCCAAGTCAAGGACCTGTAATTTCAAATAAAACAGGGACAGGGGGTATTACCCGAAGTCGTTGAGTCTTTGGATCTGAACCACAAAATAAGAAAAATGAGACCTCAATAAAGGACAAGGGAAAAGAAGTGGTGGAAACGAGTCATGAGAAAGAACCTCCATGCAAAAACTTTACTGATCAAGAGGCAGAGGAGTTTCTGAAAATAATCAAAAGAAGTGACTACAGGATGGTGGATAAGCTTAACCAAACCCCATATAAAATCTCCATACTCTCATTGCTCATCAATTATGAAGCGCACTGAGACTCTTTAATGAAGGTACTGAGTTCAGCACACATGGCAGAGGAAATTACCGTGAATCAATTCGACAATGTCGTAGAAAATCTAACAACCAGATCATATTTGGGTTTTAATAATGATGAATTTCCACCACAAGGCAGAGCTCACAACAAAGCACTCCATATCTCTATGCAAATAAGTACTACCAGTCTATCCAGAGAACTCACTGATACTAGCTCTTCCCTCAACGTGTTACCAAAATCAAGTCTGATGAAGTTAACATTAGATGACATTTTGATGAGGCCAAGCTCTACAATAGTGAAAGCATTCGACGGTTCTAAAAGCTAGGTATTAGGAGAGGTGGACCTTCCAGTCAAAATTGGGCCACATATCTTCTATATCACTTTCCAAGTCATGGATATAGAGCCAACGTACACTTGCTTATTGGGGAGACCTTGGATTCATGCGGCAGGGGCAGCCACTTCGACATTACATTAAAGGTTGAAGTTCTTAGTGTAAGGGAAATTAATCATAATCGACAGTGAGGAGGAAATTTTTGTAAGTCATATCGAATCGTATAGATATATTAGTGTCGGCGAAGATTGTATAGCCACCCTATTCCAAGTCTTGGAAGTTGCTTCAATGGTGACTTTACCAGTCGAGAAAAGTAATAAGCCTAAGGTAACCTCATGGAGAGATTTGCAAACAACCATGGAAGGTGGTTCCTCGAAAGGTTGGGGAAAGCTCCTAGAAATTCCCGAGAAGAAGAATCGCTTCAGTTTGGGCTATGAACTATCAAAATCTACTCTGAAGGGTAAAGCACGGTTTCCTCCAATCCAAGAGGCCTTCGTCAACAAGGGATTAGAGCATGGTGTACATGTGGCGATGATAGTCAGCAAAGTAAACACCAAAAGGGAAACTGACTTCATTTGAGAATGCGCCTCAGGAGAAGAACTCTAAAGTTGGACTTACATGGAGATTCCCAATATCTTTTCTTTTTTCTAAAGAACATATGCCAAGCCGGATGCGTAGGGGTTGCTTGTAAGGGTTACCCGTTTTGTTTCAGACAATATTTATAATTAATAAAAGTTATATTTTGTTTTCAATTAAAATCCTTGTCTTTCTCTCGCATTTATCTCTTAAATTTAAAAATGGCAATACTTTCTCTTCATATGCATTTTCAAATTTCATATACTAAAATCTGCACCAAAACATGATAAACATGCAGATCCATGCCCAAAACCACCGATAATGTTACTGCTACGATCCAATATAATTTTAATGCTCCTATCAACCAAGCCGAAGTGGAAGGTGATGAAGATCTTGAACTTTTTGAAGAAATGGAAAAGGAAATAGAGCAGAAGGCAGGAAACATACAACTATATCAAGAGGCTATTGAGACCTTTAATTTAGGCACAAAGGAAGATCCGAAAGAAATCAAGTTAGGGGCAATGTTAGAGAAGATCATTAAAGAAAGGCTGATCAAGCTATTGCATGAGTACATGGATACATTTTCCTTGTCCTACAGGGACATGCTAGGGTTAGATACCGACATTGTGGTGCACAGACTACCTCTAAAAGAAGCTTGTTCCCCAGTTAGGAAAAAAATCAGAAGAACTTGTCCAGATATGTCTAGCAAGATTAGAGAAGAGGTTCTTAAACAGTTCGACGCAGGGTTCTTAGCAGTGGTAGATTATCCGCCATGGATAGCTAACATTGTGCCAGTATCCAAGAAAGATGGCAAGGTGCGCATATGTGTAGATTATCGAGATCTGAACAAAGAAATCCCCAAGGACGACTTCCCATTACTTCACATAGATGTTTTGGTAGACAACATGGCTCAGGCCTCAATGGTCTCATTCATGTACGATTTCTCAGGCTATAATCAGATCAAAATGGAACCCGAAGACATGGAAAAGACTACCTTCATAACACCTTGGGGAACCTTCTACTACAAGTGATGCCATTCGGTGTCAAAAATTCAGGGGCAACTTATTAAAGGGTTATGGTCAAACTATTCCATGATATGATTCACAAAGAGGTTTAAGTGTATGTAGATGATATGATCCCCAAATCCCATATGGAGGAGGAACAGATCATACATTTGCAAAAGTTATTTGAGCGGCTGTGCAAGTTCAGATTGAGGTTGAATCCAAATAAATGTACCTTTGGCATCAAATCAGGCAAGTTATTGGGTTTCATTGTAAGTCAGCATGGTATCGAGGTAGACCCCAACAAAGTAAAATATATACAAGGGTTGCCAGCACCGAGGACAGAGAAAGAAGTTTGTGGTTTCTTAGGGAGATTGAACTACATCTCAAGGTTCATATTACATCTAACAATTATGTGTGAGCCTATATTTAAATCATTACGAAAGGATCAAACGATAGTATGGAATGACGATTTCCAAACGGCCTTCGAGACAATAAAGAGGTATCTACAAGAGCCATTGATCTTAATTCCACCAGTTACAGGAAGACCACTCATCATGTATCTGACAGTGCTCGAAGGATCAATGTGTTGTGTTTTGGCATAGTGGGACAAAATAAGAAGAAAAGAGCATGCAATTTACTACCTTAGCAAGAAATTCACTGACTGCAAAACCAGGTATTCGCTCCTCGAGAAAACTTGTTGTGCTTTGGCTTGGGCTACTAAGAGTTTGAGGCAATATATGTTAACCCACACCACATGGTTAATATCAAGAATGCATCCTTTAAAGTACATGTTCGAAAAACTGGCTCTTATAGGAAGAATCACCCAATGGAAGATGCTACTATCAGAATACGACATCCAATATGTCACTCAAAAGGCCATTAAGGGTAGTATACTAGCTGATCACCTAGCTCGCCAACCGCTGCCAGAATATCAACCTATGAAGTTCAACTTTCTAGACAAAGATGTCATGGTTATAGTTGACTATGAAATACCAGGACCTGACGAAGGACCCGAGCCAGGGGAAAGTTGGACACTCGTGTTCGATGGGGATTAAAATGCACTACTGCATGGTATAGGGGTAGTCTTGACCTCTCCAAAGAATCATCACAAGCCCTACACTGCAAGGTTGTAATTTGACTGTACCAACAACATCACCGAGTACGACGCTTGTATACTAGACTGGAAGCATCCATTGATCTCAGAATAAAGCACCTCGAAGTATTTGGGGACTCCGCATTAGTCATATACCAAGTCAACAACGAATGTGATACTAAATATCCAAAACTGATTCCATATCGGGATCATGTTTTAAAGTTGGCTGTGGAATTTACAGAGATCACATTCAGTCACATCCCACGAGAAGAAAATCAAATGGCAGATGCCCTGGAAACTCTATCAGCTATGTTCAAAGAAACTTGGCCAAACCACGAGCCACACATCAAAATCATACACTTTGAAGAGCCCACACATTGCCTTGCTATTGAAGAAGGACCAGATGACAAGCCTTGGTTCTACGACATTAATAAATACCTTGAAAATCAAGAATATCCAAAACATTCCTTGATCATTGACAAGCAAACTCTATAGAAGTTAGCCTCAAAATTATTTTTGAGAAATGTTGTGTTGTACAAAAGAAACTACGATATGGTACTACTCAGGTGTGTGGAGAAAAAGGAAGCGGATACGCTCATGAGAGAAATCCACGAGGGTACTTTTGGAACTCATACAAATGGGCACGCCATGGCTAGAAAGATTTTGCGAGCAGGGTATTATTGGTTAATGATGGAAGCCGATTGTTACCATTATACGAAAACATGTCACAAATTCCAGATCCACGCCGATAAGATAAATCTTCCACCAACTCCTCTGAATGTCATGAGCTCCCCTTGGACGTTTTCATTGTGGGGAATTGATCTGATTAGCATGATTGAGCCGAAGGCATCCAACAAACATCTTTTCATACTAGTAGCCATTGATTACTTCACTAAATGGGTAGAAGCAACATCCTACACTGTGATGCGGTGGGAGAACTGACTTGGGATTTTGCGTTTGTGTTCGCAAATGTTTCGGTTTAGCAAGAGTCGCCACCTACTTTTTATCTTATCCTAAGGAAAGGTCAAAAAGCACATGAAAGACCTTCGAGATGTTTTCTTGGGTTCGGGGAGTAGATTATAGAAAGGGAAGGTATTAGCACCCTTTCTATCCATGGTTATCCATGGGCTCTTAGTTACTTACTTAGATCACTTGCTTTGCTTTTCAATTGTTTGAAATGGTGCTCTTCAATTGTTTGAAATGGTACTTTGTGTGTGGTTTTAAAAGATGTTTTGAAAAGAGGCCATTGTTGTGGATACCTTTGTAATGATTCATGTTTGAATGTATACAAAGGTGTTTTTTTATTTTTAAAATTTTTTCAATGTTTGAAAGTAGGTGTTGTACCCCAAAATTTTCCCTCCCATATTCTTCAAAGTTTGTCAAGAATCATCTTCAATTGGTTCAAGACTTCTCAAGGGTTGCATAGTCCAAATGCCTCCTAAGCCAGTCAAGATTAGGGTTTTGGTTCTTGCAAGGAATTTGGGATTCTCAATGGCTCATTCAAGTCCCATGGGCTTATATACATTGCCAAGCATCTACATGCCAAGTCTCAAGACTCACAGAGGCAAATTGCACAGTCAAAAGCCCTAATAGCTTCACAATCAACTACAGGGGTAAAATGGTCATTTTACAGTCAAAAGTCAAAAATTTTGGTCAACATATTATTTTGAAGCCACAATCATCATTTGATCAAGTCTTGATCATGATTCCACAAGCATGGCTCAAAAATTATCAAGATGCAAAAAGTTTCTATTTTGGGACAGTAGAAAAGTCAATTGCAACTTGACCAAGGCATACCTTTTTCATGTTTCATCAGAAAAATCCCATCCAATGCTCATTTTGAAGGGGATGACATTTACTACAACTCATCTTCACATTCCAAATCCAAGAAATGCTCTCACAAAAAGTTATCAATTTCTACATTATAGGTCAATTTCAAAAGTCAACAGAAAGGCATTTTAAGTCAAAGACCATAACTTGAGATTGGTAAATCCAAATGACATGGGACCAAAGACATGGGTTAGAGGACTTCAAGACCTTTCCAAAATGTCCTAGAACATGTTCATATGATCAAAATTGATCAAGATATGCATTGGAGAAGTTGGGAAATTTTTGTGAATGTGCAAAAGTCAACTATCCTTAAAACTTTAATTTTTGACAAAAGGGCCCACTTTCTTCCACTTGATTCAGCCTTGTCATGCCACACACGTGTCCCATGCTTAATTTCAAGATCAAACATTTATTTTTCTATTTTATTTAATTTTTATTGATTTAATTCATTTTAAATCCATAATAATTCAAATAAAATCTAAAAAAATTAATGGAATAGCGTCTTTTGGTTTGAATAGGTTTTATATGTCATATGCCAGCTAGCCAATTCGTGCCAAGCCTTTTTGTGCATAAAATCCAAGATTTGAACCAAAAATGGAAAGTTCTTCAATGGTGGTCAACAAAATCTCAAGACTTCAATACACAAGGATACAAGCCCAAATAAAGACCAAAACTGATTGCCATATACATATGCAAGGAGGCTAGACCTAATTCACGACCTAGACACTGCACAAACGGCCAGAGCAAAAGTGAAAAAATTGTTGAAAAGTGTGAGATCAAGAACAAGGTTGCAGACATTTTCAGATCAAAATAAGCATGTGGCCTTCTTCCTTGCCATCCCCTGAAGCCAACACGACCCTTGCCATGTCCTAAGACTCCCTATACAGCACTGTAAGTATTCACGAAGTCACCTCTGAACATGAAACTTGAACTCTCTATTCTTGCATTATTTCTCAAAAACGTTAGCATATTCATACTCCTTGCTTGATTTCTAACGTGACTGCATTAGCCAATTTCATTTTTAGGCCCTGAATCGTGATGCCTGATTATAGGGTTCATGTTCTTGCATTTTAGGTATTCTTGTTTCAGGGAAAATCAAAGCCAATCAAGGGCATAAATGTGATCAGGGGACCAAGACGAGTATGCCCATGGTCTCAGGTGGTGTTTTCATGGCCTAGGGACAATTCTAGGAAAGGCTTGCGAAGCTTCCTGCGGATAGAAATCCGCAGGTAAAAAACCAGTGACAAATGAAGAAGACGCTGACGCGTCCCCCTCTCATTCGCTCTTTTAAAATAACGCGCGTTTATATTTTTTTTCCAGGCATTGTGTTGATTTACTAATATAATAACCAGTTATTATTATTATTTCAATTGAAGCAATTGGCTCAGTGGCTAAGGCGTGCAGGAATTGAACGTTGGGACCTGGGTTCGAATCCCAGGTCCCCCATAATATTTGTTTGTTCTTTTCATAACATGATCCCATGCAGATTCCCCAAACCATCTCACCATATACCTCCAGCGCTCAACATGCCAAGTGGCTACAGGCATGCATCCAAACGCCAGGAGATGATCCTCACCATGCACTCAGTCAACCAACAGACACTTGATCCAGGAAGTCAACGCAGGCTTGGCATAATGGGCCAGAAATTCTAAAATCCACCTCCTTTGGGTCCATCAACCCCCCTTGGTTTACCATTCTTTTTTTATTTTATTTTCTTTTTCCTTTTATTTTCTTTAATAACTATTATTATTATTGTTGAATTAATTAACAAATTAACATTTTCAAAATAAAAATTCAGAAAAACTAAAAAAATGTAAATATTTTATTTATTATTATTATTTTCACTTTAGTTTAATTATTTTGTAAATAAACACTAACTTAAATTAATTTAGTTTAATTAGGTTTAATTTTAATTTTCTTTTTACAATAAATAAAAATGAATTAGACTTAGGGATTTTTTCTCTTGACACTTTTAATTTCTTTTCTTATTTTTATTTCATTAAAAACATAAAAAACACAAAAACACTTTTTCTTGTAAATAATTAATTAATTAGGTTTAACATTTAATTTAATTGCAAAAAAAAGGGACAAATTCAATTCTTTTCTCAAAAAAAAGGGTCAAAACCCTAAGACGTTCCCGATTCAATCTTTCGCGCGCGTGTTTATTTTAATTCATTATATTTATGTATCTGCTCCGGAAATGTAATAGTTAATTAGGCTTTTATCTCTTTATTTATTTTTCTCGCATTTATTTTCCAAACGGGTTTTGTTTTTGGCGATGTATAGACCCGCGCCTTGTAATAGCGTAGATCCAGCTTTCCGCAATTTATTTTCCGCACTCTTAACTGTTAATATGCATGCAAGACTTGTCTGAACAAATAAAATCAATCCGTAGCTCACAAAGATGCATGTTCAAAGATAATATGAATCGAAACAACACACATGCACATGCCACTCCTAGGGTACGCCTCACTGGTTGCCTCGACGTGGTCATCAAGTATAGGGTGTCTTAGAGGTCGCCCTCCTGTCTAAAGATCCAGTTGCCTCGAAACGGTTGCCTCGGATAAAAAGGATCTAGGACATTAGGGTTACCGCTAAGGTGTCCTACTATTGCTTTGGTGACCACACATGTCCCTAATAATCGAATTTACCCGAATACCTCCAACGACGGTGCTACCTACTTCTCAATAGTGGGATAGCACTGTCTAAAGGACTCTTGCACAACCTAATTCCTTAGAGTAGGTAGATTTCTCCTGGGTACTTGCTCTTTCTCAAACAAACAAAATAACTTTTCGCACTTACACTTTCAAAAAGTTTTCAAACAAATATTTCATACACTCTTGAGGACAGATACAAGAGTTACCTAGAAATTTTTCAAACGAAACTTTTTTTTTTCAAAACCCACATACACTTGAAAAGCAAACAATTTTTGAAAACATAAGAGCAAGTACCTAAGAGCCCATGGATAACCATGGATAGAAAGGGTGCTAACACCTTCCCTTTCTATAAATCTACCTCCCGAACCGAGAGACATCTCAAAAAAGGAATTTTGCTGTGCTTTTGTCCTTTCCATATTGGAGAACATAAAAGATGGTGGCGAATCTTGCTTACCGCGACATTTCACGAACCAGCTTAAAAAACAGTCAGTTCTATTTCCACCGATCACAGAACTGGCGACTCTGCTGGGGAAACTTTAAAAGTGAGGTGTACCTTAGGATTAGACCACTCTTGTTTTCAATTGCTTGTTTGTTTGCCTTAATATTGTGGGCCTGTCTTGGAGTTTCATAGATCCTAACCCGGATCTGGGGGATACCTTTTAGAAAGTAGCAATAAACTGTGAGGGAACTGTGCGGGGTATACCGACACGGTTGAAGCAGTTTGCTACGTTGATGTGGCACTTTGGTGAGTACCGGTAACCCTTGAGTCAAGTCAAGGAGAGTACGGGGCCGCCGCGTGGTGTCGTGAAGCATCAACTGGCCTTAGGAACCTTACTTGACCATCCTGGCCTCTTTAGGGGTAGTGAGATGACCGACTTTGGTGCAGTCCGAAGTTGGTAGATACTCGATACTATACTCATTGAGGGTTGTTTTCTTGGAATATTTTGATCGCCAGTTCAATGGCTAAGTCAAAACAATGAACATAGAAAACAACCCAATGATATTGAGCTCCTTAGAACCCGGTTACTTTTGATAGGACAGGTTTTGAGCCCACCAACTTCAAGAGGGTAGTACCTAGACCTCATGCTGGCCTAAACTCTAAGGGTTGTCTGGTGTGACTTGTGTGCCTTATAATGTTTGCCTTTTGTGAATACTTGTGGTGTGCTTTTATCATAACATCATAAAGCATCATATGCATTTACTAACCACTTCAAGGGTTCGAATCTTCATCTTTGTTCTTGTTTTGTAGGACATGGAAACTATCCGCAGAAAGACAATTCAGGTCAACCTTGTAAGGATCCCTCCTCAGCTTAAGGAGCTTACATCCAGGATTCCCGAGAACTCTTCCTTCAGTGAAAGGCATGGTAGACTCATCAGTTTGGTCAATACCAACATTGAAGAGGATATGGTGAAAGTGTTGTTCCAGTTCTTTGACCCCTTGCACCACTGTTTTACTTTCCTGGATTATCAATTGGTGCCTACTTTGGAAGAGTGTTCTCAGCTTCTGAGGGTTCCCATTCTCAGTCAACTACCCTACAACGGTACGGAAAGGGAACCAAAACTTGAAGAGGTTTCTAAAGCATTACACCTACAACCATCTGACATCAAGGGGCATTGGGAAACCAGAAGTGGTATCAAAGGATTCTTGGCAAAGTTCCTTTTTGAGAAGGCCCAAGAATGTTGGAATTCCCTTGACCTACAAGCCTTTGAAGAAGTGGTGGCACTCCTTGTCTATGGGTTGGTGTTGTTCTCGAATCCGGATCAGCTTATAGATATCAATGCTGTCAAAATTTTTATGTCCAGGAATCCCATACCTACATTGCTTGGGGACATCCTTCACTCATGTTACACTCGAACCATGAGAAAAAGAGGTGTTCTCATGTGCTGCACTCCTCTCCTGGCAAGGTGGTTTATTTCGCACCTTCCACAATCAGTTTTGAAGAACGAGCGGGGTTTGAGATGGTCACAACGATTAATGACTCTTACACATGCTGATATACATTGGTGTTCTCGGTCCAGAGAAAATGTCACTATCATTGATCATTGCGGAGAGTTTCCTAATGTTCCTTTACTTGGAATTAGAGGGGGCATTACTTACAACCCATGTCTGGCTTTGAGACATTTTGGTTATGCTCGGAGGGATGGCCCTCATGACATGTTGATTCTTGACATAGTTTTTGACTTCGACAACAATATGCAAGGACTTCGCCAGAGATTCATCAGAGCTTGGAGGATGCCTAACAAGGTTGATAGTAAGACACTGGGGCACAAGAACTCCATCCCCCTGGAGCCTTATCTCAAGTGGGTACGAGCCCGCTCCCAGAAGCTAGTGATGCCATATCCTCATGTTCTCCCCGTGATCAAAGAGCCAGTTTTGGAAGGAGAGGTGCCATACACCATTCAACATCCTGACATGCCGACATCTTGGGAAGAAATGCAAAAAAGCTGGATCCAACTCAAGGAAGAGCGGAATTCTCTTGAAACCAGTCTACATGCCAGTAAGAAGAAGGTCTTGGAGCTCACCCGCCTACTTCACTAGGAAAAGACCCTCAACACCTATATCGCTCCAAAGAGGATGCGCAGTGTCTTTTGGGATTAAGTATTTTGTAATATTTCGCCCATGAGGCATTGATGTACTGAACAGATTATTTCTTAATATAACGTGTGTTCCTTTTTTGTCTACAACGAATTTGAACTTTCAAACCCTTGAATGCATTGCATAAATAGCATATCATGCATCATGTGCATAGCAGGTACTCTTTTCTACAGGTTGCTTAATCTTCTTCGCTGTTTATTTCAGCAATCATCATGAATCCTGAACCTACTACTGAACAAGCTATCAAGGCCCTCCAGGCCCAGAACGCCCAGTTCCAAGAGCTGGTGATGAGCTTAGCCTAGGGTCAACAGGAGTTGAAGACTCTGCTCTTGAAGGAAAAGAAGAAGAAGAAGAAGAGGACTATGTTGTTCAACACTGGACGAAGGTTTGGGAATACACTGCAAAATGAGGCTGATCAGGCTACTTCCACTGCAGGGAAGGATAGTCCCCAAGAGAGAAGGGTTCCTAGTCCCGTGGTCTCCGACAACGAGACAGATTACAATGACGAACAGTACCCTCCTGCTGAGGACAGGTACAAACAGCTGGAGGACCGGTTAAATGCTATGGAGATTCAACGTGTGCCCGGGTTGGATTTTGGAGACCTAGGCTTATCTTCCGGGGTGGTGATCCCACATAAGTTCAAGGCACCTGCCTTTGCGAAATACGATGGGGCTTCCTGTCCTAAGCTGCATCTCAGATCATATGTAAGGAAGATCCAACCTTACACTACAGACAAGAATCTATGGATCCATTTCTTTCAGGAGAGTCTTTCAGGGACTCAACTCGAATGGTTCTATCAACTGGATGGAACCAATATTCGTAACTGGGAGGACTTGGCTACTGCATTTTATAAGTAGTATCAGTACAATTCCGACCTTGCTCCTACGCGTACCCAACTCCAGGGTATGCAACTAGGAGCGGGTGAAGGTTTTAAGGAGTACGCACAAAAGTGGAGGGACCTGGCTGGAAGGGTGCAGCCACCTTTGACTGACCGTGAGCTTGTCGACATGTTCTTGGGGACTCTGTCCGGTCCATTCTTCAATCATCTGATTGGGAATTCTTCTGCTGGGTTTACAGATCTGATCTTAACCGGTGAGAGGATAGAAGCTGGCATCAAGTCGGGGAAGATACAGAAAGGTGCCTCCTCGAGCACTGAAAAGAAGCCCTTCAAGAAGGAAGCTAGTGTTGTTTATGGTCCCAGAAGACAAAACAAACCGGAACGCCGCCAAGCTGTCAACGCGGTGGTAATCTCTAAGCCTGTTGCTGCTCCTCAGCAGTATAACCAACTAAGGGGTGAGAGACCTAAAAGACAGTACACTCGGCTCAGTATGACCCTGTCTCAGATATTGCCACAACTACTGTCAACCAATCTGGTAACTGTCAAGGAAGCTCCGAAGGTAGTGAATACAACTTCTCCAAAATACAATCCCAACGCCCGCTGCGCTTATCACTCTGACAGCCCGGGGCATAACACAGATGATTGTTGGGCTATGAGGAATAAGGTTCAAGACCTTATTGATGCTAAAGAGGTTGAGTTCGAGGCGCCCGAGAGGCCTAATATGGTGACAGCTCCCATGCCCAACCATGGAGTAAATGCTATTAGCGATGATGACGACATGGAGGAATCTGAATTCAACAACTGGATCTACCCAACAACCAACGGTGGACCAAGCAACTGGACGGCGAAAGATCTCATACCTATTTCTTTTGTCACTCAGTAATGAACTCCTTTGTTTTGAATTTGTAACAAACAATATTACTAAACTTTATGGCCCAGTGTCTTACCCGGGGCACCGCAGCTTCATTTGTGAGGGCTTATTATTTGTCACTTTCATATATCATGAATAAAAGCATTGGACGTTTTTCGCATTTCAAATCTTGCGCTCCCTTTCTTTATTATATATTGCAAAACAGCTATATTTACACACACTCACCTATACAGGTTCCAATCCACTCTGGATCTCACTGGTAACGACTCTGCTACTGCCAGTTATGACTTCGAAAATCCGATCAACTTAGCCGAAGACGAAGGTGAAGATGATTGCGAAGTGCCTGGTGAGCTTGCAAGACTGCTACTCCAAGAAGAGAGGGTCATTCAGCCACATGAAGAGCCAGTGGAAACGGTAAATCTGGGTACTGAGACAGACAGAAAGGAAGTCAAGATTGGTGCCAATCTAGAGCTCCGTGTGAAACAACGGTTGATTCAGATGTTGCATGATTATGTGGAAATCTTTGCCTGGTCTTACGAATACATGCCTGGGTTGGATACCGACATTGTGGTTCATCACCTTCCTACCAAGGAAGAATGCCCTCCGGTAAAACAGAAGGTCCGCCGTATGCGTCCAGAGATGTCCGAGAAAATCAAGGCTGAGGTTATGAAACAATTTGATGCCGGGTTTCTAGCAGTGACTTCTTACCCTCAGTGGGTTGCTAATGTAGTTCCAGTGCCGAAGAAAGATGGTAAGGTCAGAATGTGTGTTGATTACAAGGATTTGAACAGGGCGAGCCCCAAGGATGACTTCCCTCTACCTCACATTGACGTTCTGGTTGACAATACTGCTCAGCATAAGGTATTCTCCTTCATGGATGGGTTCTCAGGTTATAATCAGATCAAGATGGCTCCTGAAGACATGGAGAAGACCACTTTTGTTACTCAGTGGGGCACCTTTTGCTACAAGGTCATGCCTTTTGGGTTGAAAAATGTTGGGGCAACCTACCAACGTGCCATGGTTGCTTTATTTCATGACATGATCCATCATGAGATCGAAGTATACGTCGACGATATGATTGCAAGGTCCCAAACTGAGGAGGAACACCTTGACCATCTACAAAAGCTGTTTGACCGTCTGAAGTTGTACAAGCTGAGGTTGAACCCGAAAAAGTACACCTTCGGGGTAAGATCTGGAAAGCTGCTAGGCTTCGTCGTAAGTGACAAAGGCATTCAAGTGGACCCTGCCAAGGTGAAAGCCATACAAGAGATTCCAGTTCCCAAGATAGAGAAAGAAGTTAGAGGCTTTCTAGGACGGCTGACTATATTGCCCGATTCATCTCGCACCTAACTGCTACCTGTGAACCAATCTTCAAGCTACTGAAGAAAGATCAAGTAGTACGTTGGAACGATGAATGTCAGGCCGCTTTCGAAAGAATCAAAGAGTATCTCCAAGAACCACCCATCCTTATGCCACCGGTTGAAGGGAGACCTCTAATCTTATACTTAACAGTACTGGACAAGTCAATGGGGTGTGTGCTGGGGCAGCATGACGAGTGTGGCCGAAAAGAGCACACTATTTATTACCTTAGCAAAAAGTTTACCGACTGTGAGACCCGATACTCACTGCTCGAGAAAACTTGCTGCGCTTTGGTATGGGTTGCTCGCCGGCTGAGACAGTATATGTTGACTCACACCACTCTGTTGATTTCAAAAATGGATCCAATCAAGTATATCTTCGAAAAGCCCGCCTTGTCCGGAAGAATAGCAAGATGGCAGATGATCTTGACGGAATATGACATCCAGTACACGACTCAAAAAGCAATCAAGGGAAGCGTATTGGCAGACCATTTGGCACACCAGGCAGTGGACGATTACCAGTCGATGAACTTTGAATTTTCAGACGAGAATATCATGGTAGTGACTGATTATGAAGTACCTGGACCGGATGAAGGACCTGAGGAAGGATCCCGATGGTCTATGCACTTTTATGGAGCCTCAAATTCTTTGGGTAACGGTATTGGCGACGTGATCATATCCCCTAAAGGCACTCATACTCCACTCACTGCCCGACTATGTTTCAACTGCACCAACAACATGGCAGAGTATGAAGCATGTATCATGGGTCTTCAAGCTGCAATTGACTTAAGGATCAAGTTTCTGAGTGTCTTCGGAGATTCCGCTCTCGTGATCAATCAGATCAAAGGCGAGTGGGATATGAAACACCCAAATCTTATTCCTTACAAAGAGTATGTGTTGACGTTGATCCCCCACTTCGAGGAGATAACTTTTGAACACTTTCCAAGAGAGGAGAATCAGTTGGCGGACGCGTTAGCTACGATGTCTTCTATGTTCAAAGTCAAATGGGACAACGAGGCTCCCCGGATCATTATCTGGAAGTTGGATGAACCTGCACATTGCTGTGATCTTGAAACTGAAGAGGTAACAGAAAAACCTTGGTATCATGAAGTAAAGAGGTACTTGGAAGTTAAAGAATACCCCGAGGGTGCATCTGTTAATGACAAAAAGTTTCTGAGAAGGTTCGCGGCAAAGTTCTTCCTCAGCAACAGAATTCTCTACAAACGAAACCATGATTCAACTTTACTGCATTGTGTGGATAAGACGGAAGCAGAAAGAATCATGGCAGAGATGCATGAAGGTACCTTCGGAATGCATTCCAGTGGACATACCATGGCAAAGAAAATCCTTCGGGCAGGATATTTCTGGTCCATAATAGAAGCCGACTATTACCAACATTCTCGGACGTGTCACAAATGCCAGATCTATGCAGATAAGGTGCACATTCCTCCAGTACCTGTGAACGTCTTGACAGCACCTTGGCCTTTTGCAATGTGGGGCATTGATATGATCGGCGAGATCAGACCTACGGCATCCAACGGGCACCGCTTCATCCTGGTGGCGATTGATTACTTTACAAAGTGGGTTGAAGCAGCTTCCTATGCTACCGTAACCAAGAACATCGTGGCACGGTTCATTCGGCACAACCTGATCTGTCGATATGGTGTACCAGAGAGGATCATTACGGACAATGGTACCAATCTTAACAACAAGATGATCACTGAGCTCTGCGAGCAATTCAAGATACAACACCATAACTCCTCTCCCTACCGGCCGAAGATGAATAGGGTTGTAGAAGCAGCTAATAAGAATATTAAGAAGATTGTGCAGAAGATGACAGCGACCTATAAAGATTGGTACGAGATGTTACCATTTTCTCTTCACGGGTACCATACCTCAGCAAGGACGTCAACAGGGGCAACACCCTTTTCCTTGGTCTATGGCATGGAGGCAGTCTTGCCTATTGAAGTCCAGATACCCTCTCTCCGGATAATGAAGGATGCAGGTTTGAGCGAAGATGACTGGATCCAGACTCGACTTGATCAATTAAATCTAATCGATGAAAAGAGACTCACCGCTATTTGTCATGGTCAAACGTACCAAAAACGGATGATCAGGGCATTTAACAAGAAAGTCAGACGACAAGAGTATCAAGTCGGAGACCTGGTAATCAAGCGCATCATTCTTCCTCAAAGTGATCCCAGGGGAAAATGGACCCCTACGTACGAAGGGCCATTTGTGGTTAAACATATCTTCTCAGGAGGAGCTATGATTCTAACCACCATGGATGGTAACGACCTTCCTCACCCCGCCAATGCAGACATAGTAAAAAGATACTACGCATGAATTAAAGACCCGCTAGGTTGACACACCTAGACAAAAATAAGGGCTTCCCGGCGAACCAAAAGGGTTCGGGCAAAAATAAGGGATGAAATGAAAAAATATGTACACCCGGCAAGTCGAAAACCTGAAAAGGCGGCTTGGGCAAAAATGGGTATCCCGGTGGACTGAAAACCTGAAAGGGCGGTCCATGAAAAAGTTAGGGATAAGAGTAATACTATGTATCATTGATCACCTTGCATCCAGAATTCAGTATCAACTATCAGGTTCAGACGGCACCAATCAATCAG
This sequence comes from Vicia faba, assembly GCA_948472305.1. Lineage (NCBI taxonomy): Eukaryota > Viridiplantae > Streptophyta > Magnoliopsida > Fabales > Fabaceae > Vicia > Vicia faba. The sequence goes on along the minus strand of OX451741.1, from coordinate 160,687,220 downwards.
CTTCATCTTCAACTAAGCAGCAAAGTGATGAGACGCTTGAAGACATAAAGGCGATAACAGAGTTGGAGCCCAGTGGGATTATTTTTCACATATCTGTTTTGTTTCCTTTTCACAAAATTGTATAAACTCTATGTTGTTCGGCGGCGTTCTCTTACTAGGACGTCAGCCTCTTGTACATAAAACGCCTATTTACAGGCAAATTCCAAAAATCAATACAAATCCATTTTTTCAGACAAATTGCCAACTGTTTTTCCTTTATCTGTTTTGTTTTTCAAAGAACGTCCAATGTTCATTTTTGATATATGCATTTGACACTAATTGCTAATCATAAATATTTGCATGTGAAACAAAGGACTAATTACAGGTGACATCAGAAACAGGGGCAATAATGAGTTGTCTAAGCGATCTAGTTGCTCTGTCCACCAAGGTACCAAGGTAAGTTCGGATGAAGAATGTAACCAGGATACCTTCACTCCCTACAGAGTAAGATAAGACTCAACAATACTCTCTTCAAGCAGAGTTGGTCTCCCATCAGCCCCAAAAAGGCACGGTATCCCTAGCAAGTCAGCGACACTCTCCCCCGAGCAGAGTTGGTCTACCATCAGTCCTGAAAAAGTTGGGTATCCCCGGAAGATCTTAATATTCCCTAGCAGAGTATACATATATTCCTCAGCAAGCATCCCCGACAGTCTTAATATTCCTCGACAGAGATATAAGATTGTTCCCCGGCGGGATACAGACACCCCAGTGGAGCCATTTCCCTAATACAGTCCAAATATTTTCCCCAGGAGAGTTGAACCATCTCCCCGGTAGATTCTGGAGGCTTGTCCCCTGCAGAGTACAAATGCATCTCCCCAGCCGTATTCAGAAGGTTATCCCCACCAGAGTCTAACTGGGTTATCCTCGGCAACTTGCAAACGGAAGGACCATCCCCAGTGAAGTTCTTTTTATCCCCAGCGGAGTTCATCATCAAAATCCCCAACAGAGCTTATCAACGGAATCCCCAGCGGAGTTATCGTTAGAATCTCAGTGAAGCATCTCTTCCCCACGGAGTAATTCCCCACAGAGTAATCTCTCCACCAGGTTTATTCCCCAACAGAGTCATCTTCTCCTACCGGCTTATTCTTGCAATCATCTTCGTTCATCATCCTCAGCAGAAACGAAGGACTCTATTCTTCAACATCAGCCCAGGATTTAACAAGCCCCCGGCATTCGTCAAGGATTTATTTTCCCAGACGAAAATACATTCATAAACATTTCACATTTCATATCTCCTATTTACATACATGATAAAGTTCATACGACACAATCTCATTTATTTTTGAGAACATCATGACATCATGCATTTCATACATCATGACATTGCATACAACTAATGTTTTGCCTTTTCAGGAAAAAGTCAATCAAAAGATGATTACCATCAACCTTTTTTAAGTTCCAGATTAACACCTGTATCTAGCCAGGAAATATCTGTGGACGATTGATTGTAGATTCGATACCTATATCTAGCCAGGAAAGTTATCTACATGAAGAGATTGAAGATCAATACTTGTATCTAGCCAGGAAACCATCTTTCTTTCTCAGGTCAGAGATCTACACCTGTATCCAGCCAGGAAAGCTATCTCGACCAACCTTTTTAAGTTCCAGATTCGATACCTGTATCTAGCCAGGGAATATCTGTGAGCGGTTGATTGTAGATCTATACCTGTATCTAGCCAGGAAAGTATCTGCATGAAGTGTTTGAAGATTAACACCTGTAACAGGCCAGGAAATTATCTTTCATTCTCAGGTCAGAGGTCTACACCTGTATCCAGCCAGGAAAGCTATCTCGACCAACCTTTTTGAGTTCCAGATTCGATACCTGTATCTAGCCAGGGCATATCTGTGAGCGATTGATTGTAGATCTATACCTGTATCTAGCCAGGAAAGTATCTACATGAAGAGATTGAAGATCAATACCTATATATAGCCAGGAACTTATCTTTCATTCTCAGGTCAGAGGTCTACACCTGTATCCAGCCAGGAAAGCTATCTCGACCAACCTTTTTGAGTTCCAGATTCGATACCTGTATCTTGCCAGGGAATATCTATGAGTGATTGATTGTAGATCTATACCTGTATCCAGCCAAGGCATATCTGTAGACGACTAATTCTAGATTCGATACCTGTATCTAGCCAGGGCATATCTGTGAGTGATTGATTGTAGATTCGATACCTGTATCTAGCCAGGGCATATCTGTGAGTGATTGATTGTAGATTCGATACCTGTATCCAGCCAGGGCATATCTGCATGAAGAGTTTAGAGATTCGATACCTGTATCCAGCCAGGGCATATCTGTAGACGACCAGTTCCAGATTCGATACCTGTATCTAGCCAGGGCATATATGTAAGTGATTGATTGTAGATTTGATACCTGTATCCAGCCAGGGCACATCTGCATGAAGAGTTTAGAGATTCGATACCTGTATCCAGCCAGGGTATATCTGTAGATGACCAGTTCCAGATTTGATACCTGTATCTATCCAGGGCATATCTATGAGCGATTGATTGTGGATTCGACACCTGTATCTAGCCAGGGCATATCTGCATGAAGAGTTTAGAGATTTGATACCTGTATCCAGCCAGGGCATATCTGTAGACGACTAATACCAGATTCGACACCTGTATCCAGCCAGGGCATATCTGTGAGTGATTGGATTGTAGATTCGATACCTGTATCTAGCCAGGGCATATCTACATGAGGAGTTTAGAGATTCGATACCTGTATCCAGCCAGGGCATATTTGTAGACGACCAGTTCCGGATTCGATACCTATATCTAGCCAGGGCATATCTGTGAGCGATTGATTGTAGATTCGATACCTGTATCTAGCCAGGGCATATCTGCATGAAGAGTTTGAAGGTCAACCCCTGTAGCAAGCCAGGAAACCATCTTCCTTTCTCAAAGTACGCAATTTCTCTCTAAGGAATCTCTTACGCGATCGACACCCCTGGATGGCATCTTTAAGCCCGTCTCCACAACTATCCATTACACTTCCAAATGGCATCTATAAGCCCATTCCCGACAAGGTTCTGTCACATCTTCAGATGGCATCTATAAGCCCATCCTCCCATCCATCATCTTTCCAAATGGCATCTGTAAGCCCATTCCCGACGTCACGTTGCTGATATTCTACTATGCGAGTGCAAATTTCTGGGCACTCTAGTGTTCAATCATCTTCCACCTTCGGATCACGAAAGGCACGCAAGCCAATCTACATCCTCAGGTCTAAGAAGATTGAAATGGGGCAACTGTTGTACCCCAAAATTTGCCCTCCCATATTCTTCAAAGTTTGTCAAGAATCATCTTCAATTGGTTCAAGACTTTCCAAGGGTTGCACAATCCAAATGCCTCCTAAGCCAGTCAAGATTAGGGTTTTGGTTCTTGCAAGGAATTTGGGATTCTCAATGGCTCAATCAAGTCCCATGGGCTTATATACATTTCCAAGCATCTACATGCCAAGTCTCAAGACTCACAGAGGCAAATTGCACAGTCAAAAGCCCTAATAGCTTCACAATCAACTGCAGGGGTAAAATGGTCATTTTACAGTCAAAAGTCAAAAATTTTGGTCAACATCTTATTTTGAAGCCACAATCATCATTTGATCAAGTCTTGATCATGATTCCACAAGCATGGCTCAAAAATTATCAAGATGCAAAAAGTTTCTATTTTGGGACAGCAGAAAAGTACACTGTAACTTGACCAAGGCATAACTTTTTCATGGTTCATCAGAAAAATCCCATCCAATGCTCATTTTTAAGGGGATGACATTTCCTAAAACTCATCTTCACATTCCAAATCCAAGAAATGCTCTCACAAAATTTATCAATTTCTACATTATAGGTCAATTTCAAAAGTCAACAAAAAGGCATTTTAAGTCAAAGATCATAACTTGAGATTGGTAAATCCAAATGACATGGGACCAAAGGCATTGGTTAGAGGACTTCAAGACCTTTCCAAAATGTCAAAGAACATGTTCATATGATCAAAATTGAGCAAGATATGCATTGGAGAAGTTGGGAAATTTTTGTGAATGTGCAAAAGTCAACTATCCTTAAAACTTCAATTTTTGACAAAAGGGCCCACTTTCTTCCACTTGATTCAACCTTTTCATGCCACACACGTGTCCCATGCTTAATTTCAAGATCAAACATTTATTTTTCTATTTTATTTAATTTTTATTGATTTAATTCATTTTAAATCCATAATAATTCAAATAAAATCTAAAAAAATTAATGGAATAACATCTTTTGGTTTGAATAGCTTTTATATGTCATATGCCAGCTATCCAATTCGTGCCAAGCCTTTTTGTGCATAAAATCCAAGATTTGAACAAAAAATGGAAAGTTCTTCAATGGTGGTCAACAAAATCTCAAGACTTCAATACACAAGGATACAAGCCCAAATAAAGACCAAAACTGATTGCCATATACATATGCAAGGAGGCTAGACCTAATTCACGACCTAGACAATGCACAAACGGCCAGAGCAAAAGTGAAAAAATTGTTGAAAAGTGTGAGATCAAGAAAAAGGTTGCAGACATTTTCAGATCAAAATAAGCACGTGGCCTTCTTCCTTGCCATCCCCTGAAGCCAACACGACCCTTGCCACGTCCTAAGACTCCCTATACAGCACTGTAAGTATTCACGAACTCACCTCTGAACATGAAACTTGAACTCTCTATTCTTGCATTGTTTCTCAAAAACGTTAGCATATTCATACTCCTTGCTTGATTTCTAACGTGACTGCATTAGCCAATTTCATTTTTAGGCCCTGAATCGTGATGCCCGATTCTAGGGTTCATGTTCTTGCATTTTAGGTATTCTTGTTTCAGGGAAAATCAAAGGCAATCAAGGGCATAAATGTGATCAGGGGACCAAGACGAGTATGCCCATGGTCTCAGGTGGTGTTTTCATGGCCTATGGACAATTATAGGAAAGGCCTGCGAAGCTTCCTGTGGATAGAAATCCACAGGTAAAAAACCAGTGACAAACGAAGAAGACGCTGACGCGTCCCCCTCTCATTCGCTCTTTTAAAATAACGCGCGTTTATATTTTTTTTTCAAGGCATTGTGTTGATTTACTAATATAATAACCAGTTATTATTATTATTTCAATTGAAGCAATTGGCTCAGTGGCTAAGGCGTGCAGGCATTGAACGTTGGGACCTGGGTTCGAATCCCAGGTCCCCCATAATATTTGTTTGTTCTTTTCATAACATGATCCCATGCAGATTCCCCAAAGCATCTCACCATATACCTCCAGCGCTCAACATGCCAAGTGGCTACAGGCATGCATCCAAAGGCCAGGAGATGATCCTCACCATGCACTCAGTCAACCAACAGACACTTGATCCAGGAAGTCAACGCAGGCTTGGCTTAATGGGCCAGAAATTCCAGAATCCACCTCCTTTGGGTCCATCAACCCCCCTTGGTTTACCATTCTTTTTTTATTTTATTTTCTTTTTCCTTTTATTTTCTTTAATAACTATTAGTATTATTATTGTTTAATTAATTAACAAATTAACATTTTCACAATAAAAATTCAGAAAAACTAAAAAAATGTAAATATTTTATTTATTATTATTATTTTCACTTTAGTTTAATTATTTTGTAAATAAACACTAACTTAAATTAATTTATTTTAATTAGGTTTAATTTTAATTTTCTTTTTACAATAAATAAAAATGAATTAGACTTAGGGCTTTTTTCTCTTGACACTTTTAATTTCTTTTCTTATTTTTATTTCATTAAAAACATAAAAAACACAAAAACACTTTTTCTTGTAAATAATTAATTAATTAGTAAATTAGGTTTAACATTTAATTTAATTGCAAAAAAAGGGACAAATTCAATTCTTTTCTCAAAAAAAAGGGTCAAAACCCTAAGACGTTCCCGATTCAATCTTTCGCGTGCGTGTTTATTTTAATTCATTATATTTATGTATCTGCTCCGGAAATGTAATAGTTAATTAGCCTTTTATCGCTTTATTTATTTTTCTCGCATTTATTTTCCAAACGGGTTTTGTTTTTGGCGATGTATAGACCCGCGCCTTGTAATAGCGTAGATCCAGCTTTCCGCAATTTATTTTCCGCACTCTTAACTGTTAATATGCATGCAAGACTTGTCTGAACAAATAAAATCAATCCGTAGCTCACAAAGATGCATGTTCAAAGATAATGAATCGAAAAAACACACATGCACATGCCACTCCTAGGGTACGCCTCACTGGTTGCCTCGACATGGTCATCAAGTATAGGGTGTCTTAGAGGTTGCCCTCTTGTCTAAAGATCCAGTTGCCTCGAAATGGTTGCCTCGGATAAAAAGGATCTAGGACCTCAGGGTTACCTCTAAGGTGTCCTACTATTGCTTTGGTGACCACACATGTCCCTAATAATCGAATTGACCTGAATACCTCCAACGACGGTGCTACCTACTTCTCAATAGTGGGATAGCACTGTCTAAAGGACTCTTGCATAGCCTAATTCCTTAGAGTAGGTAGATTTCTCCTGGGTACTTGCTCTTTCTCAAACAAACAAAACAACTTTTCGCACTTACACTTTCAAAAAGTTTTCAAACAAATATTTCATACACTCTTGAGGACAGATACAAGAGTTACCTAGAAATTTTTCAAATGAAACTTTTTTTTTCAAAACCCACATACACTTGAAAAGCAAACAATTTTTAAAAACATAAGAGCAAGTACCTAAGAGCCCATGGATAACCATGGATAGAAAGGGTGCTAACACCTTCCCTTTCTATAAATCTACCTCCCGAACCGAGAGACATCTCGAAAAAGGAATTTTGTTGTGCTTTTGTCCTTTCCATATTGGAGAACATAAAAGACGGTGGCGACTCTTGCTTACCACGACATTTCGCGAACCAGCTTAAAAAACAGTCAGTTCTATTTCCACCGATCACAGTAGGGTTTTGAAATTGTGTTGTGAAGTGTGTTTGAAAATAGCAAGGATGCTTTTGCAAGCTTTTGATCAAGTAACTAAGAGTGGTCTACCCTATTTACTCAAAGATCTTTCTTATGTTTTTAACCCTTTTAACAGTGTTGTTTCACCATTGTATTTGGTGAACAACCTTGTGTTAGGATGTTTAAACGGGACAGGCGCGGGTCATCGTATAGACCATGATAGCAATAGTGTCAAGTATTTTTGGCAATTTTCTTGAGGGACTTGATCATTTTTGTTTAGGCAACTCAGATAGCGTCATCGAGGGACTATGATCTTTTGTTTTGTTTTTTCTTTTCCAAAGTAATTAACATGCAACCATGGCCCATTTTTGAAGGCAACAAGTGGATTGAAACCCCAGGTATGCAAGTGTGCATTGTGTTTGTTTTCATGCATTGTTATCTTGGATTTAGTCGAACTAATTGTTGATTTTATTTTGCATACGAACCCTAGGTCTAATCATGGCATAATTGAAAGCATTTTAAAGGTGCGAGAATTTAAATTCTACACTATTACAACATGATATAGGGAGGGGGTACAAATTTGAATTGGGGGTTATTTTGCAAGAAATTAAATCCTAAATTATTACAACCAAATTGAATGTACAAGATACAATATTTAAATGCAATAATTAAATACAATAAATAAATGTTAGATAAAATGTGTTATGCAAAAAAGATTTTTATGTATGTAAAAAGTAATTTTAAACGTGAAGTGGAAATAATAATAAAAAAAGTCAATTTTAATTATTTTTATTCATTAGGGCAAAAACCCTAATTTCTTAAATAAATAATATTATTTATTATTTCTATTCAATAATGTATTAATTTGTACAAAAAAAATAAAAGTATATTGAAAAAAAGTATTTTTTAGTATAAAAATATTAATAAAAATAAAATATATTATTTTTGTGTTTCTTGTTCTTATTATTTAATAAAATATATTATATATGTATATATATGTATTTAATATATTAAGTGTGTATAAAAATAAAAATAAATTATTTACAAAATGCATATGTCTCAAGAAACTATTTTCAAATATGTATAAAAATAAGATAAATTAGTTAAGTATTATTTGTATTATTTTTAAGTTTTAACAAAAGAAAATAAGATTTTTAACATGTTTACATTGGGAAAAATTAGAATAAAATATCTAATAAATGAAAAAAAATATGAAAATATTTTTGGGATATTTTTTTATGTTTGCAAATAAAATATTAAAGTCAGAGAAAAAATAAAAATGCAAAAATAATGATAATACAAAACAATGGGCCAAGGGGGTGTGAACCAAAAATACATGTGTGAGAAGCAAAAGCAAACAGGCCCAACCCAAGTAACTTCATCTTCTTCCTCAGTTCAACAAAAACGCACGTTCTGTACATCAAATGCTATCTCCTGATTCCTTGCTTTTTTGACAAAACTCATAACATGAAACTTGTAGAGCATCAAACAACGAATCTAACCATATAAAAAACTTAAGCTAACTCTCAAAGACCAGAGAGAATTTCTCTGGCCCTAATTCTTAACCTAGTTTTTTCAGAAAGTTCATGAACAAAATTCTCCTAGCACGATTAATATAAATGAAAACTAAGCACATGTATGGTTTCAGGGCTATGAGTACAACATCTTTCATTCACAAACCTAAGTCTAACTATTCTTAAATAGAGAGATAGAAGTTCATGAAATACCTGTTTCAGTTGACTTTGAGCTGAACAATGCAGCAACTTCCAAGGTTGTTTGTGGTTCTTTTGAGCTTGCCTGATGTCCAATGAAGCTTTCCCAATGCTTGGCTTGTTTTGAATTAGCCTGAATCGTGCTACAGAACTCAACCTGCAAAGCTTTGAAACAAAAATGGCAATGTATGTTAATGGTGTTATAACTAGCAATGGAGGCCTGGGATAGTTCATGTATGTTGGTTGGAAGGTGTTTGAAGTAGCTTTGGACAAAACGCACGATAGAATTTGATGATGGCTTGCAAAATGCAGAACTGACCCTGTTTTGCAAGAAAATGGGGTTTTGGGGTATGAGGATGCTTTAGGGATGAAAGGCTCGTGCTTCTAACTTGTGAGGATGTATGAAACTTGTTTGACAACTTTGTTTTGGTTGGTTTTATCAAATGAGAGAGATGCCTTATGTTTTGCAAGTTTTCTTCTTCTTGAAGCAAAAGAGTGGAAGTGAGGTTATAGACTTGTACAGACCCTCATATCACCCTGCACACAACCCTCTTGGCCCCTCTAACTAGTGGATTTTGTTTGTAGCACAAGATCTGGTTCAATTCTCTAGGATGTTGTTTTGACATAAAGCAAAGTTCAAGCAAAAATGGCATTGTTACTTTTTCCATTTAAGGATTAATCTAGTGTACAATACCCTAATGACCAAGACAATGCCTTGGCTCAATGTATATGAATTAAATTATGGAGTAAAAACTGGTTTAGAGGCCTGTAATTATGAACCAAGCTAGCTAGATCAGATTTGGCAAGTGGTATGAACTTGTATTGGCCATGGATCAAAGTGAGTTTTTGCCAACTTCAAGCATTCGATTATCCATAACCACAAAGGTGTTTGGGGAGTTCTTGAAAAATTTGGAAAGCTTGCAACATGTATTCTAATCCATATTTGAAATTCAACTTGAAACTGCAAGTGGAACTATGTGAAAAATAGCCAAGAAGATGGGTCAAAATCCTACCTAAACTAGGGCAAAATTTCTCTAAGTTAAAAGTTTTAGATACCCTTGTTCCAAAAATCATAACTTGAGATAAAAGCATCTTTTGAGAAAACTTTGTGAATCAAAGTTCTAGGTGTTGTGATATACTACAACTTTAATGTTGTAAGTTTTGTTTGAATCCATTTGCATCTTGGTGAAAAAATGGGACAAAGTTAGGAAAAAGTAAGAAAATTTCATAACTTAGAAAAATTCTAAGTTATGAAATTTTTCCATTTTAAACCCTAATTTGCATTTTTGGGTTTCTTGATGAACAACTTTCATAATTTGACATGTCTTGATAAAAAATGACCTTTGGCACTTGATTTTGACCAAAAAGTCAAAGTTTGACTTTTCAGTATACAGTCAAATTTTGATCAGTTGACTGAAAAATTCATCTATCAATCCTAGGCATTTGAGATCTTTTGAACTTGTTGAATGGGTCAAGACAATTTCATTGAGTCCTTGAATCCATGGTATAGCTTGATTTGTCATTGGCTAGGTCAAACAGTCAAAAATTGCCTCTACATAGTCAAAACCCTAAAAATGACCATTTTGCCCTTTTGGTGATCTGATCAAATTTCTTGTGGAATTGTGATCCAAACTTGATAAAATGGTTCATATGAGTTCATGATGTTGATGTGGGTCAAAATTCATGAGGTTTGACTGTCAATTGGCCACAGTTGACTTTTTCCCCAATACAACTGATTTCTAGGTCAATTGTCCAATTGATTGGGCAAAAATTTGAATCAAGGCTTGAAGCTTGGTATGGACAAACTTGTGAGTCCAACATGAAGTATGAAAGTCACTTTGGGCATTTTTGGTCAAAACATCACTGTGCAAACTCAAACCCTAATTTAGGTCAACAGTGCAAGGAGGTGTCTTGAGCAGAGCAAACCCTAACTTGATCTTGAGTTCCAAGAGTCTTGTGATGAAAAATGTTGATGAAATGAGAGAGAAAATTTTGGGGTACAACAGTTGCCCCTGTTCAATCTTCTTGAACCTGAAGAGTTAGATTGACAAGTTTGCCTTTCGCGACTCGAAAGTAAAAGAGGATTGGACACTAGAGTGCTCGTAAATTTGCACTCGTCAAAACATGGATGCATGAGTGGGCTTAAAGATTCCATCCAAGAATGTTTGTTGAATTTCAATGTGGCAGGTCAGAAGAATGAGCATTAAAATGGTATTCATGTCTGGAATGCATTTGAACTGTATCTGGAGACTGTGCCTGTACGAGCGAAAGAATGGCGTCCGTGTTTAGAGCGTATCTGAGCTGTAAATGTATTTAAACTTTGAATGAATATCAGAATGACTGCCGTGTCTGGAGTGTATCTATATTGTATCTAAATTTGAGATATGTATGAGTAGCAGAATGACTTCCGTGTCTGGAGTATATCTGAGATTGTAACTGGGATCTGAATAAGTGACAGAATGACTTCCGTGGCGATTTCCCTGGGGAGAATCAAGCTGCAGGTGTAAGGGCCAGAATGGCATCCGTGTCTGGAGCATATCTGAACTTGAAGTTGATAGTTGATTCTGAATGAGAGAAAGAATGGCGGCCGTGTCTAGAGCGTATCTGGTCTGTATCGGATTGCTGAAGTCTGAATGAGTAGTGGAGTGACCGCCATGTCTGGGGTGTATCTGTACTGTATTTGACCTGAAATTATGAATGAGTAATAGAATGACCACCATGTCTGGGGTGTATCCATACTGTATCTGAATAATTGTTAATGATAGCCTTTTAATCTTATCCTGAAAAGGGTAAAATGTTAGCTAAAACACAAAGTTATGTTGCATGATATGTATGATGCAATGAACTGTATTTCATTAATGTTTATGATATATGAATGCAATGGATGTGCATGTAAGCTGAGTAGTTGTCTTGCTGAGGAAAATAAATCCTTGATAACTAGAGATAATGAAATCTTTGATTGCTGTCGGGGAAAGTAAATCCTTGACCAATGTTGGGGATTCCAAAAAAATCTTTGAATATTGAAGATGAGAAATCCTTGCTGACTGCTGACTACTTGGGGATTAAAGATCTCTGATTACTGAGAAGGAGAAATCCTGAGACCACTGTTGGAGATTGAAAATCCTCGGTGATTTGCGGGGATTAACAAGGTCTTTGACACCTTCTGTGGGGAATGAGAATCCTTCATGACCTTCCTGGGAAATAGGGAAAACTTTGAAAAATCTCTAATTGGGAGTTAAAACCTAGAAGGCTTCTGCTTGGGGAAATGAGACCGAGAATCTTCAATCTTGCTAGGGGATAACTCTGGGAAGAATGTTCACTATTCTGGCTCCGCTGGGAATAGGTTTTTCAGGATTTTTCGGGCTCCACTGGGGATCTTCAAGCTTAACTCTTATGGGAATCTTGAAACCTAAACTCAGCTGGGGAATCAAGTTTTGGAATGCACTGGCTCCGTTGAGGATCTTGAAGCTTAACTCTGCTGGGGAAATATACTCCAAATTTTAGCTTTGTTGAGGATCTGAATGATGTATCGTGGGGGATTTCTTCTGAAATGGCAGAAAGATATCTTCCTACACCTTAAACCTATCAGTAATTATCCTTTTTCAATTTCTTTTTACTTGTAAGCAGTGATTATTTTCAAATGCATATGCCTATCTAACAAAACATTGGACGTTTTCAAATAAAACACAAATGTAAAAGGAAAAGAAAGGCAAGCAAATTTCTGCACTTTGAAGTATATTTGTATTAACTTTTGCGAGTATCTTTGTACAAAGGAGACAGACATCCTAGTAAGAGAATGTTGTCGTAAAAATTGAAAAAATTTATACAAAAGAAAGATGGCTATGTGTAACAATTCCATGGGATTCCCATTCTACTATAGCCTTCACAACTCTGAATATCTTGTCCATTTGCTGCTTCGTCCGCTGATGACTGGATTGATCAGAAGCATGGAGTTTATTGGTGAAGAGATTGTTCTTTAAAGTGATCCAACGAGACACAGTCATACGCTTTAATTCCCTAACTTTTTCCTGGACCGCCCTTTCGGGTTTTCGATCCACCGGGAAACCCTTTTTTGCCCAAGTCGCCCTTTCGGGTTTTCAACTTGCCGGGTGTACAAATTTTTTTGTTTTATCCCTAATTTTTTCCCGAACCGCCCTTTCGGGTTTTCGGTCCACCGGGATGCCCATTTTTGCCCAAATCTCCCTTTCGGGTTTTCAACTTGTCGGGCCGTTTTATGCGTAGTATCTTTTGACTATGCCTGCGTTCGCAGGGTGTGGCAAGTCGTCACCGTCCATGGTGGTCAGAATCATCGCCCCACCAGAAAATATGCTCTTGATCACAAATGGTCCTTCATAGGTAGGAGTCCACTTGCCCCTGAGATCACTTTGCGGTAAGATGATCCGCTTGATTACAAGATCTCCGACTTGATATACCTGACGCCTGACTTTCTTGTTGAAAGCCTTGATCATCCGTTTTTGATACGTCTGACCATGACAAACAACAGTAAGTCGCTTCTCGTCGATCAAATTAAGTTGATCAAGCCGGGTCTGAATCCAATCGTCTTCACTCAAACCAGCGTCCTTCATAATCCTTAAGGAAGGAATCTGAACTTCCATAGGTAGAACAGCTTCCATGCCATACACCAAAGAAAACGGGGTTGCCCCTGTTGAAGTACGCGCCGTGGTACGATATCCATGCAGAGCAAACAGTAGCATCTCATGCCAGTCCTTGTAGGTGACTGTCATCTTTTGAATGATCTTCTTGATATTTTTGTTCGCGGCTTCAACAACACCGTTCATCTTCGGCCGATAGGGAGATGAATTATGATGATAAATCTTGAACTGTTCGCATAGAGCGGTGATCATAGTGTTGTTCAAATTCGTACCGTTGTCCGTGATGATCGTGTTAGGGACATCATACCGGCATATGAGGTTCTGCTTGATAAAGCGGGCAACCACATTCTTTGTAACTGAGGCATAGGAAGCTGCCTTGACCCACCTGGTGAAGTAATCAATAGCCACCAGGATGAAGCGATGTACATTGGATTCCGTGGGCTTGATCTCTCCAATCATGTCAATGCCCTACATCGCTAATGGCTAAGGAGCTGTCAGAATGTTGAGAGGAACAGGAGGAATATGTACCTTGTTGGCATAGACTTGGCATTTGTGGCAGGTGCCGGAATGTTGATGACAATCAGCTTCCATGGTAGACCAGTAGTAGCCTGCCCTTAGAATCTTCTTAGCCATCGTATGTCCGCTCAAGTGGGTGCCGAATGTGCCACTGTGTATCTCGGTCATGATCAACTCTGCTTCAGCTTTGTCCACACAACAAAGTAAAACAAAATCATGGATGCGCTTATAAAGGATGCCATTGCTTAGGAAGAACTTGGCAGCAAATCTCCTTAAGAACTTTTTGTCATTGACAGAAGCTCCTTCAGGGTATTCTCTAGTCTGGAGATACCTTTTGATTTCATGAAACCAGGGTTGTTCCACTACTTCTTCGGTATTAATCTCATGGCAGTGCGCAGGTTCGTCCATTCGCTCAATGGTGATTTGGGGAGCCTCATTATCCCAGTTGAGTTTAAACATGGAAGACATTGTAGCCAGAGCATCTGCTAACTGATTTTCTTCTCGTGGGAAGTGCTCGAAAGTAATCTGCTCGAAATGAGGCAACAATGTCAAGACATGTTCTTTGTATGGGATAAGATTAGGATGTTTAGTGTCCCACTCTCCTTTGAATTGACTGATAACCAAAGCCGAGTCCCCAAATACGACCAAAGATTTGATTCCCAAGTCTATAGTAGCCTTGAGACCAAAGATGCAAGCTTCATATTCGGCCATGTTGTTGGTACAACTGAAACATAGTCAGGCAGTGAAGGGTGTATGGAAACCTTCCGGAGAAATGAGTATCGCACCGATGTCGTTGCCAAGTGCATTTGAAGCACCATCAAAGTACAGCGTCCATCGGGATCCTTGTTCAGGTCCGTCATACTGTCCGTTACCTTTGATGTTGTCCAATGTCATGATGTCCTCGTCAGGGAAGTCGAATCTCATAGATTGGTAATCTTCGACGGCTTGATGAGCTAGATGGTCAGCTAGTACACTCCCCTTTATAGCTTTTTGGGTAGTATACTGAATATCATATTTAATCAGGATCATTTTCCATCTAGCGATTCTTCCAGATAAAGTAGGCTTCTCGAAGATATACTTGATCAGATCCATTTTGGAAATCAACAAAGTGGTATGAGTCAACATATACTGTCTTAGTCGGCGAGCAGCCCATACCAAAGCGCAGCAAGTTTTCTCGAGCAGTGAGTAGCGACTCTCACAGTCGGTAAACTTTTTGCTAAGGTAATAAATGGCATGCTCTTTTCGGCAAGACTCGTCATGTTGGCCCAGCACACACCCCATTGAGTTATCCAAAACAGTAAGATACGTGATTAACGACCTTCCTTCGACGGGTGGCATCAAAATAGGAGGTTCTAGTAAATACTCCTTGATCTTATCGAAAGCAACTTGACAATCGTTGTTCCATTCGACCACCTGATCTTTCTTCAACAGCTTGAAGATTGGCTCATAGGTAGACGTTAGGTGAGAGATGAACCTGGCAATATAGTTCAAGCGTCCCAAGAATCCTCTAACCTCCTTTTCAGTACGGGGGGCAGGCATCTCTTGTATAGCCTTTACTTTAGCTGGATCAACCTCAATGTCTTTGTTGCTGACAATAAAACCCAAAAGTTTACCAGACCTAACTCCAAAAGTGCACTTGCTTGGGTTTAGTCTGAGCTTATACTCCTTCAACCTGGAAAACAGCTTTTGCAAATGACCAAGGTGTTCTTCTTCTGTCTGTGATCGAGCTATCATAACGTCTACATAAACTTCGATCTCATGATGTATCATATCATGAAACAAAGCTACCATGGCGCATTGATAGGTTGCCCCTGCATTCTTCAGTCCGAATGGCATCACTTTGTAGAAGAAGGTACCCCATTGCGTGACAAAGGTTGTTTTCTCCATGTCCTCGGGGGCCATTTTGATCTGGTTGTATCCCGAGAATCCATCCATGAAGGAAAACACCTTGTTCTGAGCTGTGTTGTCAACCAAGATGTCGATATGTGGCAGTGGAAAATCATCTTTGGGGCTAGCCCTGTTCAAATCCCGATAGTCCATGCACATTATGACTTTGCCGTCCTTCTTAGGCACTGGCACAATGTTAGCAACCCATTGTGGATTGGAAGTAACAGCCAGAAAGCCAATGTTGAATTGCTTCATTACCTCAACTTTGATCTTCTCAGACATGTCAGGTCTCATCCGGCGGACCTTTTGCTTGATCGGTGGACAGTCTTCTCTTGTAGGGAGACGGTGAACCACGATATCTGTGTCTAGCCCTGGCATGTCTTCATAAGACCAGGCGAATATTTCAACATATTCGTTCAACAACTGCACTAAGCGCTCCTTGACACTTGGTTCCAGGTTGGCACACACTTTTACTTCTTTCCTGTCCTCTTCTGTCCCCAAGTTGACGGTTTCTAGAAACTCTTCATGAGGCAGAATAGCCCTCTCTTCTTGTTGCAGAAGTCTGGCTAACTCTCCCGGTACTTCACAATCTTCTTCAACTTCGTACTCAGCGTGATTGACCAAATCTTCAGAGTTATTGAAGGTTAAAGAAAAATAGTCACCCATGGAATCTGAAATGGATGGGTACCTGCATTTGTGAGTGTGGGTGTGTGTGAGGGATAACCATCCTTAAACAAAACAAAAATGCAAAAGGAAAGAAAAATGAACATAGCAGTTTATGAAAACGTCTGATGATTCATTAAAACATGGCATATGATTATGAAGAAAATCAAGCCCTTACAAATGGACCTACATACCCCGGGCAAAGGCATGAGGTGAAAATAGTGTGCAAATTGTTTAGTTATTATAGACCATAAAATGGGAAATTGTTCAAAGATAAAATTACTGGTTGATAAAGGTGATGGGAATAAAATCCTTTGCTTCCCAGTTGCTCAAACCCCCTTCGATGGTCGGGAAGATCCAATCTTCAAAGTGGCTTTCTTCATCTTCATCTTCTACAGCATTGATTCCATGGTGAGAGATCTTGACGGGTGGTCCCACAACCTTGGAGCGACGCATAGCCTTTTGTCCTGCAACAGTGAACCCTAATCCGAACTTGTCCATTTTATGGGGAAAGTCAGGCAATTGTCCCCATACTGTACTCTTCCCTTCTTTGATCACCGCCTCTGCATCTTTGAGAGATGCCATCCTAGGAAAATGTTTGGGAACGATAGGTACCTCAACCACTATCTTCGCAACTACTACCTCAGGAGAAACTTCCTCAAAATGTTAGAAAGGTGTTTCGAAGAACTCGCCATCCAACTCCACATAGCGGAAGGAATTGAGATGATTTATCATGTACTCTTCCTCGCTGTGCACTGTTATAATCTTACCCTTAACAGGATATTTCAGCATCTGGTGCAAAGAGGAGGTAACTACCCCGACATAATGGATCCACGGTCTTCCTAATAAACACGAATATGACGGAAGGATGTCCATCACGTAGAAGGTGGAGTTGAAAACTTATGTGCCTACTTTGATAGGAATATCAACCTCTCCATGAACCATTCTTTTGGACCCACCAAAGGCCCTAACAATGATGTTACTAGGTTTGAGGGTCAGTCCTTCGCAGTCCAAACGGTCTAAGGCTTTCTTCGGCAGCACATTCAAAGAAGAACCAGTATCAACTACGACATGGGCGAGGGTGGTTCCCCTGCATTCAACTAAGACATGTAGCGCTCGTTGTGTTTCCTTCCTTTGGGAGTTAAGTCAGCATCGGAAAAGCCAAGGCCATTATCAGCAGTAAGACTGGCCACACATTCCTGAAATTGGTCAGCCGAAGTCTCCTGGGGTACATGTGCCGCCTTTAAGAACTTGATTAGGGCCTTAGCATGGGCCTCATAACAGAGCAGAAGAGCTAACATCGAAATTTTAGAAGGGGTCTGCCCTAACTGTTCCACAACGTCGTAGTCATTTTTTCTGATTATTTTCAAGATTTCATCCATTTATTTCTGAGTGGTTTCGGGGATAACCACAACATGAGCCTTCATCCTGACAGGCGCTTCTAGTATCCCCTTACCCTTGTCGGTAGCATTAGTAGATGGTCTTGTTAGAACATAGTTTGATTCTACAACCCTCAGTTAGAGTTTTGATGATAACAAAATACAAGATTAAATAAATTGTAAGATTTATAAGACATATATGCTACTTAAAATTATGTTTTGTATTTACAGAAACTCTGATGGAATCAGCATCAGAATATCAGTATCAACATCAGCATCAGAAGATATGTCAGCATCAGAAGTTCAATACATGTGCTACAATGAACCCTGATGAACAGAATCTGCGCTTAACATACTCTGACTCTGATCAAGATCCTAACCATGTCATCAGCACTCAGAAACGCCATAATAAGCTAAAGCCAAGAACACTCTGATTTTTATTAAGCAAAACATTCTGAAGTGTCAATGTTACTATGCATTCAAGGCAAATTAATTACCAACGGCTTTATCAAAGACAAAGATCTTCTCAAAAAGGAAAGAACATTATGAGCATTGAAATGAAGTTATGGACAGCAACGTATCTATTCCAAGGCTATATAAACAAATCAGTGAGAAAAGAATTGGCTAATACTCTTTCACGCACGCACGCATACGAAAACTCTCTCACTCAAATTGCTAAAGCTTTCAACCACGCCTAATCAATAGCATTAGCAGTATAGTTCATTATAAGCTTCGTATTATGTATTATCACAGTTGTGATATATAGTTTTTCTAGAAAACATCAAACACACATTTTGTTCATTTGTCTGTAAAAGAATTTCCTTGAGATAAACCGGTCTGTGGTTAGACTCAAGAAGGCTTTGACAGTTGTTAAAGCAGTTGTTGTATTCAATTGAATATAGTGGATTAAGACCTCGTTGGAGAGAGGCGAAATCACCTTGACGGGTGGACTGGAGTAGTTTGAGATCAAATGAACCAGTATAAAAATAACGTGTTGTCTGCATTTGATTTCAAGTTTTACAATTCAACCCCTCTTCTTGTGTTTTTCACTTCTTCAATTGGCATCAGAGCGCCTGGTTCTGAGCTTATAACACTTAACCGTGTCAGTACAAGATCCAGCGTTTGAAAAACACTATGGCAGGACCACATCAAAACATCAACAATGACAACAATGAAGAAAGAGACAGATTCAGTGGCAAACCTCCAGTCTTTGATGGAGAGAACTTTGATTACTGGAAAGACAGAATTGAAAGCTTCTTTCTGGCCGACGATGCTGATCTGTGGGCTATGGTGATTGATGGATACACGCACCCAGTGAATGCAAGTGGTCAGAAGATTGACAAGAAAGCAATGTATGATCAACAAAAGCGTGATTTCAGAAATCATCACAAAGCCAGAACAATTCTTCTCAGTGCCATCTCTTACTCTGAATATGAAAAGATATCAAACAGAGACACTACAAAGAATATGTTTGACTCTCTGATAATGACGCATGAAGGCAAAATTCAAGTTAAAGAAACTAAAGCTCTTGCGCTCATTCAGAAGTATGAGGCATTCAAGATGGAAGAAAGTGAATCAATTGAAACAATGTTCTCAAGATTTCAAATTCTGGTTGCTGGTCTCAAAGTTCTGGACAAAGGGTATTCTACTGCTGATCATGTTAAGAAGATCATCAGAAGCTTGCCAAAACAGTGGAGGCCAATGGTCACAACGCTGAAGTTAGATAAGGATCTCAACAAAATCTCTCTGGAGGAACTTGTCAGCTCCCTCAGAAGTCACGAGATAGAGCTAGAAGCTGATGAACCTCAAAATCAAGGTAAGCCATTAGCTTTAAAATCTAACAGAAAATTTGACTCCAAAGTTTTGCAGGCTGTAGAAGAAACCTCTGATGGGTCCTCATCAGAAGAAGATGAACTGTCTCTCCTCTCCAGAAGGGTGAACCAACTGTGGAAGCAGAGGCAAATAAAGTTCAGGAATCCAAGAAGATCAGAGAATCAGAATGAATCCTCCTCCAGATACAGAAGGTCGGAATCCTCCTCTGGATACAGAAGATCTGAAGGCTCGTCAGGAAGCAGAAAGCCAAACAACAAAGACATCATCTGCTATGAATGTAACGAGCAAGGACACTACAAGAGTGATTGCCCAGAGCTTCAGAGGGAAAAGCCCAAGAAGAAGTTTGGCAAGGAAAAGAAGAAAAGTCTCATGGCTACATGGGATGACTCTGACACATCTGAAGCTGACTCAGAATCAGATGATGAGAGAGCAAACATAGCTCTCATGGCAAACATAACAGAAGATAGTGAAGCTTCTGAATCAGACACAAAAGAGGTATTTCCTGACTTTGCTATTAAATTTACTAAGGCTGAACTAGCTGAAAGCCTTAATGAAATTCTGGAAAGATATCCGCAGATCAGAGTCAAATTCAGAAACCTGAAAAGGAATCTTGCTTCTGACTCTGATAAAACTGAGAGTCTCAAATTGGAGAATTCTGAGTTGAAAAATAAAATTTCAAAATTAGAAAATCTATTACAAAACTCTCAGAAGGAAACAATTCTTGAAACTTCCAGTAGTGCTGATGAGATCATCCAGGAGTATGATCACAACTTTCAGAAGTTTCTAGCTAAAAGCATAGATAGAAGCAAAATGGCTTCAATGATCTATGGAGTTAGCATAAATGGCAGAAAAGGAATAGGATACCAAGGTAAGGTACCTACACCAAAGAATGCCATGAATTTAGTTATTAAACGAACTCCACTTAATTCAAACTTTGTATATAGGCACACACACGACATTAAATATACCAGTAGTAATTATTCTGTCAAACCAAAATTCAACCAGAGTTTTGGTAAAACTAACAAATCAGGACCCAAGAAAATATGGGTACCTAAGGATAAAATAATACATGTTGCAGATATCTTTAGCAGCAAAGCAGAAACACCAGTCATGGTACCTGGACTCTGGCTGCTCACGACACATGACGAGAAGAAGGCATATGTTCCAAAGCCTGGAACTTAAGCGTGGAGGCCACGTAGGCTTTAGAGGCAATCAGAGGGGAAAGATCATTGGCTCTGGAACAGTAGGTAACGGAAATCTTCCCTCTATAAGTAATGTTCTATTAGTAGATGGATTAATTCATAACCTGTTATCCATAAGTCAATTAAGTGATAACGGTTATGATATAATCTTTAATCAAAATTCATGCAAAGTTGTAAGTCAGAAAGATGGGACTATCCTATTTAATGGAAAGAGGAGAAACAACATTTATAAAATAAAACTTTCTAAACTGAAAAGTCAGAATGTAAAGTGTCTTTTGTCTGTTAACAACGAGCAATGGATCTGGCACAGAAGATTGGGGCATGTTAGTATGAGAAGAATATCTCAGATTAACAAACTCAATCTGGTCAGAGGACTTCCTAACCCGGAGTCCAATTCAGATGCTCTGTGTGAAGCATGTCAGAAAGGCAAGTTTGCAAAACAAGCTTTCAAATCTAAAAATGTTGTTTCCACCTCTAAGCCATTAGAACTTCTGCACATTGACTTATTTGGACCAGTTAAAACTGCTTCAATCAGTGGCAAGAAGTATGGGTTAGTAATCGTAGATGACTATAGCAGATGGACATGGGTAAAGTTCTTAAGACACAAGGACGAGTCATACTCTGTGTTTGTCACCTTCTGCAACCATGTTCAAAATGAAAAGGATCTTAGAATCGTCAAAGTCAGAAGTGATCATGGTGGAGAGTTTGAAAACAAAGATTTTGAATCATTTTTTAATGACAAAGGCATTCTGTATGATTTCTCTTGTCCTAGAACTCCCCAGCAAAATGGAGTTGTAGAACGAAAGAACAGAACATTGCAAGAAATGGCCAAAACCATGATCAACGAGACTAACGTTGCTAAGATCTTCTGGGCTGAGGCAATAAACACAGCGTGCTACAGTCAGAATAGAATCTCTATAAGACCTATTCTGGAAAAGACTCCATATGAATTGTGGAAGAACAGAAAGCCCAACATTTCATATTTTCATCCATTTGGATGTACTTGCTTTATTTTGAATACTAAAAATTATTTGAACAAGTTTGACTCTAAAGCACAGAAGTGTATTATGTTAGGATACTCTGAACGCTCAAGAGGGTACAAAGTATACAATATAGAAACACAGATTGTGGAAGAATCAATCAGTGTTCATTTTGATGATAAGCTTGACTCTCAAAAGTCAAAGCAGAATGAATTACTTGCAGGTATGGAAGTTGAATTCACAGGTACTTAATACAAGTCATCAGAAGCTCTTAACAGAGACACTCCCTCAACATCAGGCACTGCAAGCAATCCAGCACCTTCTATTGATCAACTTCAGAAAAGACCATCCATAAGCAGCTTGGATCACCCTGAAGAAACTATCTTAGGAAGAAAGGAAGATCCAATCAGAACAAGAGCCAGCTTCAGAAACTCTGAAGAATCCCTCATGGGACTTGTTTCTCTGATTGAACCATCCTCAATTGATGAAGCACTTCTGGACAATGACTGGATTCTAGCAATGCAAGTGGAGCTGAATACATTCACAAGGAATGACGTATGGGATTTAGTTCCTAAACCAAAAGGATTCAACGTCATTGGAACAAAATGGGTGTTCATAAACAAACTGATTGAACAAGGTGAAGTCATCAGAAACAAAGCACGATTGGTAGCACAAGGTTATAGTCAGCAAGAGGGGATAGACTATACAGAAACCTTTGCTCCAGTCGCCAGGTTAGAATCTATCAGACTTTTAATTTCTTTTGCTGTTAATAAAGGCATCACTCTGTATCAAATGGATGTTAAGAGTGCATTCTTAAATGGCTATATAGAAGAAGAGGTATATGTGCACCAACCCCCTGGTTTTGAAAGTTCAAAAAATCTAGAATATGTTTTCAAACTAAAGAAGTCACTGTATGGTCTGAAACAAGCTCCCAGAGCTTGGTATGAAAGACTAAGTAAATTCCTGTTAGAAAAGGAATTCACCAGAGGGAAGGTGGACACAACCTTATTCTGTAAGACAGTTAAGAATGACATTTTAGTCTGTCAGATTTATGTTGATGATATAATATTTGGATCTACTAAATCTTCTCTGGGAAGAGAGTTTGATAAGTGTATGCAGGCAGAATTTGAGATGAGCCTAATGGGGGAACTGAAATTCTTTCTGGGCATTCAGATCAATCAAACCCCAGAAGGAACTTACATTCATCAGAGCAAATATGTCAGAGAACTTCTGAAGAAATTTGATCTCTCAGAATGTAAGCCATCAAAGATTCCAATGCATCCCACGTGCATTCTGGAAAGAGAAGAGGTAAGCAAAAAGGTAGAACAAAAGGTTTACAAAGGTATGATTGGTTCTCTTCTTTATCTGACGGCTTTAAGGCCTGACATTTTATTCAGTGTATGCATTTGTGCAAGATTCCAATCAGATCCTAGAGAATCTCACTTAACAGCTGTTAAGCGAATTTTCAAGTATCTGAAAGGTACTACTAATCTGGGTCTGTTTTATAGAAAATCAAGTGATTACAGCTTAGTAGGATACTGTGATGCTGACTTTGCTGGAGACAGAGTAGAGCGTAAAAGCACTTCTGGAAGCTGCCAGTTTCTGGGAGAAAATCTGATATCTTGGTCCAGCAAAAGACAATCCACAATTGCTCTATCAATAGCAGAAGCTGAATACATAGCAGCAGCTGGATGCAACACATAAATGCTCTGGATGAAAAGTCAACTTGAGGACTTCCAGATATATGAGAGTAACATTCCTATCCTCTATGATAACACCTCTGCTATTTGCTTAAGTAAAAATCCAATTTTGCATTCCAGGGCTAAGCATATAGAAATAAAACATCATTTTACTAGGGACTATATTCAGAAAGGTATTTTAAATTTAAAATTTATTGACACAGACCATCAATGGGCTGATATTTTCACAAAACCACTTTCTGAAGATAGGTTCAACTTCATTCTGAAATATCTCAGCATGAAGCTCTGTCCAGAATAAAACTGTTTTAATTTTATATATTAACCTTCAGAATTGTGTTTATTTCCCTGTGAACTTCTGATCAATCCTCTTTCAGAATATTAGAAATGTAGATTGTATCAGAATCTATCCATGAAGATCTGAGCGCTTCAGTTCAAGGATAGATGTGTTTTTCACTCAAGCAAACAAGTGTCACCCAGTCATCAGCTGTTTCCTGAGGCTGAACACGCGTTCACGCTTCTAAAAAGGCAAAGCGCTGATTGGATGCATTAAGACACATGTCATGGGTAACCGTTTAAGTATCTTTCTGAATCCCCTAAAATCAGCTATCATTAAATGCTAATAATCATGATTTATTTCTCTCTCTTAAACGTTTATGTTTTCAAAACCTTTTAGAAATCTATTTCAACACTCTTCACACCATTCACACACTTTTACCGTCACTTCTGTTTACACTAAATATTTCTGATTTCTGTGTTCTTCTTTCTCAAGAAACCCCTTAAAGCTTTTTCAAAAAAATCCTCGTGCGAACATGGCTTCTTCCAGCAATCCTTCATCAGGTTCCCAGAAATATGCATCATCTGAACAATATGAAGTTCCTCTCAGAATGCTTCTCACTCCTATCAAGAACCTTGAAGTTCTGTAAAAAATTATAGTGGATTTCAACAGTCTCAAGGAAAATGGTTTTGATTTATCAGAAGAGATTCACGCTCAAGGATGGGAAAAGTACTTTGACAGGCTGGTGGGTCCAACATTTCCTATTTTGGTTAAGGAATTTTGGATTCACGCTTCTTCTTCAAATCACCAAGTTACATCCTACATCATGGGGAAGAAGATTGTGATTACTGAAGACCTGATTGCTCGTCTGATAGGCTACAATGGGGGTGGTATTTGCTGTATTGATATGGCAGAAAGGTGTCAAGATGTTGCCCTAATTGCAAGGGAAATTTTCACGCTGGGGCTTCCCTCCAGCAAGATTAGGGACTTGAAAGACAAGCACAGAATTTGGGCAAAGATCATTCTGGGTTGTTTCAACCACAGGAA
Source organism: Vicia faba (assembly GCA_948472305.1). NCBI lineage: Eukaryota > Viridiplantae > Streptophyta > Magnoliopsida > Fabales > Fabaceae > Vicia > Vicia faba. Next base: position 160,662,454 of record OX451741.1, on the reverse strand, counting down.
GCCTACCATCTCTCCTGATTACATAAACATAGATCAGCAGTTTCTGATCTATTTTATCTCTCAGAAGGTCAAGATTAATCTAGCTCATCTTCTGTTCAACCATCTCAGAACAAGTGTCAAGGAGACAAGGGAAGAGGAACGTACAAAAAGGGATTGGATACCCTTGGGAAGACTGATATCAGATATTCTGACTGAGAATAGGCTGATTGAACATTTGACAGAGGCACAAGATATCAACACCCTGGAACCTTCTGTTGGCAAGCAGCTGAATGCCAAAAATCTGAAGAAAATGAAGTTGATAGAGAACATTAAGAAGGAGCACAGCATCACTCCTTTTGCTGAAATCTCCAGCAGAAGAGTCCCTCTGGATGACTTCCCTATGTTCTCAGAGATTGACTCTAAGCCTCAAATCATTGAGATATTTGGATGCCTGTAAAGCTGATGGTAAAACACCTAATCTGAATATTCAAGATCTTCAGCAGAAGGCACCAGAGGTAGTTCTGAAGAAGACGAAGAAGAGAAAAGTTGCTCCAGAAGGATCATCTCAACAGACTCCAAAGAAAAGAGGTAATCCTGTTTCTGTTACTATTTTAAATTCAACTGTTGTTTCCACATCTATTCCTACTCCCATTCCAACTCCATCTAATATCCCAACACCACAAACCTTTGACGATTTTGACATTGACTTTGACCCTTCTGAGTCATTAACCCTCAGAAGATCCTGCTCCAAACCACAAAATCCAAACCATGCAACCATACCAGAACCAGAACTTGCACAAGTTTTGTCTGATATTGACCAACACTCTTCCGCTCCCCAAACAGAAAATCCAAATCAAAACACAGAAATTCCCATCTCGCCACAACCTGACATCCCACTCTCACCAATACCTGAAACTTCACTCTCTCCAACACCAGAACCAGAAATCCCTCAACCTTCCTCTCCTCAACCAGAAATTAATCCACCCTCTCCTCAACATGCACAATCTCCACAACCTGAGACTCAAAACTCTGAGGCTCAAACCTCTGACTCCCCTGAACCACAACCTTTGGCCATTCAATTTCCCTGTGGTACCACCGTAAATATGTCTCAACTTCCCTCCTCACCAGAAACAACTCCACCTAATACCCCATCAAGTCCAATCGTCATTTCTGACTCTCCCACTCCCTCACCAAAGAAAAATTCAGATGACCACAGCAAGACAGTCATTGATCTAACAATCTTTGAACGCCTTGCTGCAATAAACCAGAAAACAACCATCCCTAAACCGAAACAACTAGATGTTGGTCCCAGCATTTTGAACTTTGAAACAGATATGCAGAAGTGGATCACTTCTTTAAAACAAGCAAGTCTAGAAGTGGTTGATCCTGCTGTATTAGACTTTCTTTGGACAAAATTCAGAAGATGGGTTTGTGCTGAAACCTTCAAGCTGCAAGACCAGAGCTATGGGCAGGCTCAATAGAACTTCAGCAATCTACTGAAGGAAATGGAAGGTCCAGTTCTGAGCAAGATACTGAAGGAAGAAGCTCTCCATCTGGACATTGCGCCTTGGTCTGAAAAGCGTCCAGCATCTACAGTTCAACCTGCAGAAGAACAGATAATTCAAGCTGAAGACTTGGGTCAAGCAGAAGAAACTACATAAAGCTCTGAGAAGCAGCCTGTATATGAAGATCCTCAAGCTTCCTCTCTTGGCAGGCAGGCTCTGGAGGATTTGAAGAGATCTGATATGCTGATGAATGAAAGGATGGACAAGTAGGATATTAAGATTGATTCTATAGAAAACATGGTATCTCAGCAACAGGAAACCAACAATCAAATCAAGAGCATGTTGGAAGCTCTGTTCACACGACTTTCTCCATCTTCTTAGAATTTTCCTGTGTTTTCCTTGTTTTCTTTACATGTTTGTCTGTAATATTTCTACTTGCTCTAAACTATCATTGCTTCTGTTTTAATATAAACGTTTTTTGCTCTGATCAATTTAACTCTGATTATTTGTGCTTTTTGATAACTGACAAAAAGGGGGAGAAAGAATGATATTTTTCAATAACGGATTACTGAGACACAAGTCTCAAACATTCTAACATTATTATATATTTGAATTTCTTTGTTCTGAAAAGCTTACAGGTACCCGAATCTGATAAAGTAAAACTCTGATGCTCAAAGAAAGTTCAAGTAAAGTTCTGATGCTCAAGATCTCAAGGAATCAAAGGGAAGTAATCAACTCAGGGGGAGTTTTTCACTTTGTTACTCTGATACGTTTTATTCCTCATCTGTTTGCTATGATACTTTTTATTCCTTATCTTCTTATCTTTGATACCTTATATTCGTTAATTGATTATCTCTGATACATATTCCTCTATATCCTTAAACTCTGATAACTTTCATCATTTTATTTTAATTGAAAAAATCTTGTTTTTGTCATCATCAAAAATGGGGAGATTGTTAGAACATAGTTTGATTATACAACCCTCAGTTAGAGTTTTGATGATAACAAAATACAAGATTAAATAAATTGTAAGATTTATAAGACATATATGCTACTTAAAATTATGTTTTGTATTTACAGAAACTCTGATGGAATCAGCATCAGAATATCAGTATCAACATCAGCATCAGAAGATATGTCAGCATCAGAAGATATGTCAGCATCAGAAGTTCAATACATGTGCTACGTTGAAGCCTGATGAGCAGAATCTGCGCTTAACATACTCTGACTCTGATCAAGATCCTAACCATGTCATCAGCACTCAGAAACACCAGAATAAGCTAAAGCCAAGAACACTCTGATTTTCATTAAGCAGAACATTCTAAAGTGTCAACGTTACTATGCATTCAAGGAAAATTAATTACCAACGGATTTATCAAAGACAAAGATCTTCTCAAAAAGGAAAGAACGTTATGAGCATTGAAATGAAGTTATGGACAGCAACGTATCTATTCCAAGGCTATATAAACAAATCAGTGAGAAAAGAATTGGCTAATACTCTTTCACGCACGCACGCATACGAAAACTCTCTCACTCAAATTGCTAAAGCTTTCAACCACGCCTACTTAATAGCATTAGCAGTATAGTTCATTATAAGCTTCATATTATGTATTATCACAGTTGTGATATATAGTTTTTCTAGAAAACATCAAACACACATTTTGTTCATTTGTCTGTAAAAGAATTTCCTTGAGATAAACCGGTCAGTGGTTAGACTCAAGAAGGCTTTGACAGTTGTTAAAGCAGTTGTTGTATTCAGTTGAATATAGTGGATTAAGACCTCGTTGGAGAGAGGCGAAATCACCTTGACGGGTGGACTGGAGTAGTTTGAGATCAAACGAACCAGGATAAAAATAACGTGTTGTCTGCATTTGATTTCAAGTTTTACAATTCAACCCCCCTTCTTGTGTTTTTCACTTCTTCAGGTCTTACTTCAGGAGTATCCAATTCTTCAATTATCGGGCCTGGCACAGATGGTCCAACAGGTACAGAAGCTTTCAAGGGTCCGAAAATTGCTCGAGGGGGAGCAATCTCCGGAGAAAAGATCCGACCGCTGCGGGTTATCTTGCTTGTACCCGCAATGTTCCCTATATCAGGGTTTTCTTCTTCTGAAATCTCTTGGACTGCCTCAATTTGTTTGATACCATGGTAGAAGATTTCTCCCCCATAGTTCCTTGGTATTTTTTTGCTTGATTGGTAGGGGACAGGTCCCGGCATGGTGATCTTTAATGGTACACATTTAGAGTTGGGTGTAATCTTGACAGGCCTTTTGCAAGCCTTGGGAGGATGGTCGGAAATGGTTATGATTGCAATATCGTTGGTTGAAGTAGCAAAAGTAGTAGGAGTAACAGGATTGAAGGTATCAACAGGGGTTTTTTTGGAAAAGTATCTCTTAGGTATCCATCAGGTGTTGGACACCTGACTTCAACATTGGGCAATCACCTCGTATGTTTAAACAAAAATAGTAGTCTTTACCACAACCAGGAAAGATCTCGGCTCTCATCAAATTTTCCTTAATCACAAGTAATGGTGTCAACAGGTCAACAACATAAGTAATATGAAGGTCCTCCATAACAGCATGAACATTATGGCCGTGCTTGGGCATCGAAGCAGATATCATATTGGGCTTCTCAGGCGCATCGAATTCTACTTCTTTAGCATCAATCAAGTCCCGGATTTTGTTCTTAAGCGCCCATCAATTATTGGTATCGTGCCCAACACTGTCGGAATGGTAAGCACATTTGGCATTGGAGTGGTAGTATGGAGAGGATGTGTTAGGGTTTTTTGGCACTTCCTTCAAACTGGTAAGATTCAGCTTCAAGAAGTGAGGGAGTACTTGAGCTGGCATCATGTTGATGCGGGTGAACTTCCGTTGTGGCCTTTCTACCCGTTATTAATTAGGTCTTGACTGATTTTTACGAGGTTGATCATTTGACGAGTTTTGAATCATCACAACCCTTACAATCGGCCGGTGCTCGGTTCTTCCTTGACCCTTCTGAGAATACACAGCAGATGCTTCCTTCTTAGCTGGGAAGGTTTTCTTAACAGTTGTGGATGCAGAAGCATCCTTCTGAATCTTTCCACTTTTAATACCGGCCTCGACCCTTTCGCCGGTCAAAATTAGTTCAGTAAATCCCGCAGAAGAACTCCCGATTTAATGATTGAAGAAGGGGCCAGACAGGGTCCCCAGAAACATGTCAACTAACTCCTTATCTGACAACAGCGGATGCACCCTTCCAGTCAGATCACGCCACTTATGGGCGTACTCTTTAAACCCTTCATTGGAAGTCATCCCCATAATTTGTAACTGAGTACGAGTGGGCGCCAAATCGGCGTTGTATTGATAATGATGGTAAAAAGCAGCTGCTAAGTCTTCCAAATTATGAACCTCTGATCTCTCGAGCTGATAGAACCAGTCTAACTGCGTGGCAGACAAACTGTCTTAGAAAAAGTGTACCCAGAGGTCTTTATCAGATGAGTGGGGTTGGATTTTTTTGACATATGATCTCAGGTGCATCTTTGGGCAAGACAGACCGTCGTACTTGGAGAATGTTGGCACCTTGAATTTGGGAGGGATAACAATCCCAGCTACCAGCCCTACTTCTTCAAAATCCAAACTGGGGACCCTCTGCAACTCCATGGCTGCCAGTCTATCTTCAAGATTCTTATATTTATCATCCGTTGGAGGATACTGTTGTTTGGAGTAGTCTTCATCTTCTTCCTCTTCCTCCTCTTCAACCTCAGATTCATAAGGTACAACAGTCCCTTTTCCTTTACCAGCCCCTTCGTCAGACGTTGAGGAGAACTCGAGAACTCTCCTAGCCTGATGCTCAAATCTCCTTCCCAAAGTGTCTACTCCAGGTCTCTTTTTCTTTTTCTCTTTATTCTTCTCCAACACAGCTTTGAGGTCCTCTTGACCCTTTGCCAAGGTCATAAGGAGTTGCTGGAATTGTGAATTTTGTGCCTGCAGATCCTTTACCGTTTGCTCCAAATCCATCTTGCTGAAATAAACAGCAGAAAGATAAGGAAACCTGGTGTGAAGACATGTTTATGCATATGATGAATGGTATGTTATTTATGTAATGCATTCAAGGATTCAGAAATTCAAATTTGTTGCAAACAAAAAGGAACACACGTCATTTTAAGAAGAAATTGTTAGTACATAAGTGCCCCATGGGAAAAATATTACATAATTCTTAATGTAAAAAGACATTGCGCATCCTCTTGGTGTGATGTAAGTGTTGAGAGTTTCCTCCTCATGAAGTCGACGGGTGAGCTCCAAAACCTTCTTCTCACTGGCATAGAAGCTGGCTTCAAAAGTATTTCGTTCTTCCTTGAGTTGGATCCAACTCCTTTGCATTTCTTCCCATGATGTTGGCATGTCAGGATGTAGGATGGTGTATGGAACCTCTCCTTCCGCAACAAGCTCTTTGATCAAGGGGAGAATGTGAGGATATGGCATCATAAGATTCTGGGGAGGGTTCGTACCCACTTGAGATAAGGCTCAAGGGGGATGGAATTCTTGTGCCCCAGTGTCTTACTATCTACCTTGTTGGGCATCCTCCAAGCTCTGATGAACCTTTGTCGAAGTCCTTGCACATTATTGTCGAAGTCAAAAACTAGGTCAGGAATCAGCATGTCATGAGAGCCATCCCTCCGAGCATATCCAAATTGTCTCAAAGCTAGACAGGGGTTGTATGTAATTCCTCCCCTAATGCCAAGTAATGGGATATTAGGAAATTCCCCACAACGATCAATGACAATGACATTTTCTCTGGACCTAGAACACCAATGCACATCAGAATGTGTGAGGGTCATCGACCGTTGTGACCACCTTAAACCCTGCTCATTCTTCAAAACTGATTGTGGAAGGTGAGAAATAAACCACCTTGCTAGGATAGGAGTACAGCACATGAGAACACCTCTTTTCCTCATTGTTCTTGTGTAAAATGAGTGTAGGATGTCCCCGAGCAATGTAGGTATAGGATTCTTGGATATGAAAATCTTGACAGTATTCATATCTATAAGATGATCAGGGTTTGGGAACAAGACCAACCCATAGATAAGGAGTGCCACAATCTCTTCAAAGGCTTGTAGATCAAGAGAATTCCAGCAGTCTTGTGCCTTCTCAAATAGAAACTTTGCCAAGAAACCCTTGACACCATTTTGGTTTCCCAATGTCCCTTGATGTCAGATGGTTGCAAGTGTAGCGCTTGAGAAACATCTTCAGGCTTTGGCTCTTTTTCCGTACCGTTGTAGGGTAGTTGATTAAGAATAGGAATTCTCAGGAGTTGAGAAAATTCCTCCAAAGTGGGTACTAACTGGTAATCAGGGAATGTGAAATAGTGGTGTAGGGGGTCAAAGAACTGGAAGAGGGCTTTCACCATGTCTTCTTCAATGTTGGAGTTGACCAAGTTGAGGAGTCTACCATGTCTTTCACTGAAGAGAGAATTCTCTGGAATCCTAGAAGTAAGCTCCTTGAGTTGAGGAGGGATTCTCACAAGGTTGACTTGAATTGTTTTCCTGCGAAGAGATTCCATGACCTACAAAACAAGAACAAAGATGAAGATTCAAACCCTTGAAATGGTTAGTGGATGAATATGATGCTTTATGATGTTCATGATGTATGCACAAGCACATGTACAAGCAAGTCACACAAAACCCTAGTTTCAGGCTTGCATGAGGTTTCATAGGTAAGTACCCTCTTGAGTTTAGTTGGCTCAAACCTGTCCTATAAATAGTAATCGGGTTCTAAGGAGCTCAATATCACTGGATTGTTTTCTATGTTCATTGTTTTGGTTTAGCCACTTAACTAGCGACCAAAATATTCCAAGAAAATAACCCTCAATGAGTGTAGTATCGAGTATCTACCAACTTCGGACTGCACCAAAGTCGGTCATCTCACTACCCCTAATAAAAGGCCAAGATGGTCAAGTAAGGTTCTAAGAGTTCATTAGTGCTTCATGACATCACTCAGCGGCCCCGTATTCTCTTTGATTGACTCAAAGGCTACCGGTACTCACAAATATGTCGCACTAATATAGCTATTGCTTCAATCATGTCGGTATACCCCGCACAGTTTCCATAACGTATTGCTATTTACCTATGAATGTTTCCCAAATCCGGGTGGAGGATTTCAAATGCAAACAAGAGATTCACATGTAAAGCAATCAAAGCAAACAATAATCATGCAAAAGGGTGATCTAAGCCCTAAGGTCACTCCACTTTTAAAGTATTCCCCAGCAGAGTCTCCAGTTCTGTGATACAGTGGGAGAACTGACTTGGGATTTTTTGTTTGTGTTTGCAAATGTTTCGGTTTAGCAAGAGTCACCACCGACTTTTTATTTTATCCTAAGGAAAGGTAAAAAATCACAGGAAAGACCTTCGAGATATTTTCTTGGGTTCGGCGAGTAGATTATAGAAAGGGAAGGTATTAGCACCCTTTCTATCCATAGTTATCCATGGGCTCTTAGTTACTTACTTAGATCACTTGCTTTGCTATTCAATTGTTTGAAATGGTGCTCTTCAATTGTTTGAAATGGTGCTTTGTGTGTGGTTTTGAAAGATGTTTTGAAAAGAGGCCATCGTTGTGGCAACCTTTGGAATGATTCTTGTTTGAATGTATACAAAGGTGTTTTTGTCTTTTGAAAAGTTTTTCAATGTTTGAAAGTAGGGTTTTGAAATTGTGTTGTGAAGTGTGTTTGAAAATAGCAAGGATGTTTTTTCAAGCTTTTGATCAAGTAACTAAGAGTGGTCTACCCTATTTACTCAAAGATCTTTCTTATATTTTTAAACCTTTTAACAATATTGTTTCACCATTGTATTTGGTGAACAACCTTGTGTTAGGATGTTTAAACGGGACAGGCGCGGGTCATCGTATAGACCATGACAGCAATAGTGTCAAGTATTTTTGGCAATTTTCTTGAGGGACTTGATCATTTTTGTTTAGGCAACTCAGATAGCGTCATCGAGGGACTACGATCTTTTGTTTTGTTTTTGCTTTGCCAAAGTACATAACATGCAACCATGGCCCATTTTTGAAGGCAACAAGTGGATTGAAATCCTAGGGATGCAAGTGTGCATTGTGTTTGTTTTCATGCATTGTTATCTTGGATTAGGTCGAACTAATTGTTGATTTTATTTTGCATACGAACCCTAGGTCTAATCATGGCATAATTGAAAGCATTTTAAAGGTGCGAGACTTTAAATTCTACACTATTACAACATGATATAGGGAGGGGGTACAAATTTGAATTGGGGGTTATTTTGAAAGAAATTAAATCCTAAATTATTACAACCAAATTGAATGTACAAGATACAATATTTAAATGCAATAATTAAATACAATAAATAAATGTTAGATAAAATGTGTTATGCAAAAAAGATTTTTATGTATGTAAAAAGTAATTTTAAACGTGAAGTGGAAATAATAATAAAAAAAGTCAATTTTAATTATTTTTATTCATTAGGGCAAAAACCCTAATTTCTTAAATAAATAATATTATTTATTATTTCTATTCAATAATGTATTAATTTGTACAAAAAAAATAAAAGTATATTGAAAAGAAGTATTTTTTAGTATAAAATATTAATAAAAATAAAATATATTATTTTTGTGTTTCTTGTTCTTATTATTTAATAAAATATATTATATATGTATATATATGTATTTAATATATTAAGTGTGTATAAAAATAAAAATAAATTATTTACAAAATGTATATGTCTCAAGAAACTATTTTCAAATATGTATAAAAATAAGATAAATTAGTTAAGTATTATTTGTATTATTTTTAAGTTTTAACAAAATAAGATTTTTAACATGTTTACATTGGGAAAAATTAGAATAAAATATCTAATAAATGAAAAAAAATATGAAAATATTTTTGGGATATTTTTTTATGTTTGCAAATAAAATATTAAAGTCAGAGAAAAAATAAAAATGCAAAAATAATGAAAATACAAAACAATGGGCCAAGGGGGTGTGAACCAAAAATACATGTGTGAGAAGCAAAACCAAATAGGCCCAGCCCAAGTAACTTCATCTTCTTCCTCGGTTCAACAAAAATGTGCGTTCTGTACATCAAATGCTAACTCCTGATTCCTTGCTTTTTTGACAAAACTCATAACATGAAACTTGTAGAGCATCAAACAACGAATCTAACCATATAAAAAACTCAAGCTAACTCTCAAAGACCAGAGAGAATTTCTCTGGCCCTAATTCTTAACCTAGTTTTTTCAGAAAGTTCATGAACAAAATTCTCCTAGCACGATTAATATAAATGAAAACTAAGCACATGTATGGTTTCAGGGCTATGAGTACAAAATCTTTCATTCACAAACCTAAGTCTAACTATTCCTAAATAGAGAGATAGAAGTTCATGAAATACCTGTTTCAGTTGACTTCGAGCTGGACAATGCAGCAACTTCTAAGGGTGCTTGAGGTTCTTTTGAGCTTGCCTGATGTCCAATGAAGCTTTCCCAATGCTTGGCTTGTTTTGAAGTAGCTTGAATCGTGCTACAGAACTCAACCTGCAAAGCATTAAAACAAAAATGGCAATGTATGTTAATGGTGTTACAGCTAGCAATGGAGGTCTGGGATAGTTCAGGTATGTTGGTTGGAAGGTGTTTGAAGTAGCTTTGGACAAAACGCACGATAGAATTTGATGATGGCTTGCAAAATGCAGAATTGGCCCTGTTTTGCAAGAAAATGGGGTTTGGGGGTATGAGGATGCTTTAGGGATGAAAGGCTCGTGCTTCTGACTTGTGAGGATGTATGAAACTTGTTTGACAACTTTTTTTTGGTTGGTTTTATCAGATGAGAGAGATGCCTTATGTTTTGCAAGTTTTCTTCTTCTTGAAGCAAAAGAGTGGAAGTGAGGTTATAGACTTGTACAGGCCCTCCTATCACCCTGCACACAACCCTCTTGGCCCCTATAATTAGTGGATTTTGTTTGCAGCACAAGATCTGGTTCAATGCTCTAGGATGTTGTTTTGACATAAAGCAAAGTTCAAGCAAAAATGGAATTGTTACTTTTTCCATTTAAGGCTTAATCTAGTGTACAATACCCTAATGACCAAGACAATGCCTTGGCTCAATGGATATGCATTAAATTATGGAGTACAAACTGGTTTAGAGGCCTGTAATTGTGAACCAAGCTAGCTAGATCAGATTTGGCAAGTGGTATGAACATGTATTGGCCATGGATCAAAGTGAGTTTTTGCCAACTTCAAGCATTCGATTCTCCCTAACCACAAAGGTGTTTGAGGAGTTCTTGGACAATTTTGAAAGCTTGCAACATGTACTATAATAAATTTTGAAATGCAACTTGAAACTCAAAGTCAAACTATTTGAAAAATGTCCAAGAAGATGGGTCAAAATTCTGCCTAAACTAGGGCAAAATTTCTCTAAGTTAAAAGTTTTAGATACCCATGTTCCAAATATCATAACTTGAGATAAATCCTCTTTTGAGAAAACTTTGTGAATCAAAGTTGTAGAATATGTGATATACTACAACTTTCATGTTTCAAGTTTTGTTTGAATCCATTTGCATCTTGGTGAAAAAATGGGACAAAGTTAGGAAAAAATAAGAAAATTTCATAACTTAGAAAAATTCTAAGTTATGAAATTTTTCCATTTTAAACCCTAATTTGCATTTTTGGGTTTCTTGATGAACAAGTTTCATAATTTGACATGTCTTGATAAAAAATTACCTTCGGCACTCGATTTTGACCAAAAAGTTAAAGTTTGACTTTTCAGTATACAGTCAAATTTTGATCAGTTGACTGAAAAATTCATCTGTCAATCCTAGGCATTTGAGATCTTTTGAACTTGTTGAATGGGTCAAGACAATGTAATTGAGTCCTTGAATCCATGGTTGAGCTTTATTTGTCATTGGCTTGGTCAAACAGTCAAAAATTGCCTATGCACAGTCAAAACCCTAAAAATGACCATTTTGCCCTTTTGGTGATCTGATCAAATTTCTTGTGGAATTGTGATCCAAACTTGATCAAATGGTTCATATGAGTTCATGATGTTGATTTGGGTCAAAATTCATGAGGTTTGACTGTCAATTAGCCACAGTTGACTTTTTCCCAATACAGTTGATTTCTAGGTCAATTGTCCAATTGACTGGGCAAAAATTTGAATCAAGGCTTGAAGCTTGGTATGGACAAACTTGTGAGTCCAACATGAAGTATGAAAGTCACTTTGGGCATTGTTGGTCAAAACATCATTGTGCAAACTCAAACCCTAATTTAGGTCAATAGTGCAAGGAGGTGTCTTGAGCAGAGCAAACCCTAACTTGATCTTGAGTTCCAAGAGTCTTGTGATGAAAAATGTTGATGAAATGAGAGGGAAATTTTGGGGTACAACATACGCCAATGTGATAAGCCAGGTGGTTACACGTTTTATCAAGCAGAATCTCATACGCAGATATGGGCTTCCAAGCCGGATTATTACAGATAATGGGTCCAATTTGAACAACAAAATGATGAAGGAACTATACGATAATTTCAAAATCGAGCATCATAACTCCTAACCATACATAACCAAGATGAACGAAGCCTTCGAGGCAGCCGATAAAAATATCAAGAAAATCATTCAGAAAATGATGAAGACTTACAAAGATTGGCACGGAATGCTTCACTTTGCTCTACACGGCTATCACACTTCTGTGGGCACATCAACATGCGCGATTCCTTTCTCTCTAGTATATGGCATCGAGGCAGTACGTCCAGTTGAAATCAATATACCATCACTTAGGGTTCTAATGGAATCAAAGTTGGAAGAAGCGGAATGGATTTAGACGTGACTCGATCAGCTCAACCTCATCGAAGAGAAACACTTGACAACTCTATGCCACAGTTAATTGCGTCTGAAGTGGATGAATAGGGCCTTTGACAAGAAAGTTTTCCCTCGAATATTTAAAGAAGGGGATTTGGTACTCAAGAAGATTCTTCTACCTCGCCTCGATTCACGTGGTAAATGAACACCCTACTACGAAGGTCCATACGTAGTAAAAATAACATTCTCTGGTGGTGGTCTCATCCTCACAACAATGGATGGGGAAGAACTACTGCAACTGGAAAATTCAGACGTAGTCAAAAAATACTATGTATAAAAATATCGCTAAGCTCAAACCCCTAAATTGGAGACTTAAGAAAAAAGGAGAGTCCTGATGGATCGAAAACCCTAAAGGGCCATCCAGGATAAAATTAGGGACATATAATAAAAAAAGATTAGGCCGGTGGATTGAAAACCCGAAAGGGAAATCCAGGAAAAAATTAGGGATCTTACACAAAAGCAATAAAGAACAAAAATACTGTGATCTAAGAACTACAACTACAACCATGAAGGGATAGACGAATCTAAATCATACGACTAAGAAGCAAAGGAAATAAGAGCCATTAAAAGGATATTAAGGAATAGCAGTAGCAATTATCATTTTCATTGCCATTTACAGTATTAAAACTTTCTATAATTACCTCTTTCAAGGAATTACATCTTGTACTTTCTCTTATTCAAAGGCATTTCAATACAACATTTACTTTTCGCTTTCATCTTCCAAATTATGTTTTTCCTTTTTCGGACTTGTTTGCAAAATACTACGCTTGTTGCTTGTGAATATTGTGTTGAAATCATCTTGGGGGATTTACAAATAAAAATCATTTGATAAAACGTCGAAAATACATTTTGGGTAAGAAAAACATCGAAAAAGAAAATCCACGTCTACATCCATACACACGTCTACACCTACGCTTGCGCTTACTATACAATAATCAAAATCTTGCTAACACTCTTCATCACGTTCAAATCAATTCAAAGATACCACGACAATGCAGCATACAACGCCAGTAAATTGGTAACTCAAAACCAATGGTTTAAAGGGGAGAATGCCAGAAACATTTTCATAACATTCTGAGGCATACCCATATTTTGCACACGTTTTGCATACACAGGTATTTAATGTATATGCACTTTGGGTTCCATATCAATCTAAGACATCATACATCATACACATACATCATACAAGACATACATCAAGCAGAATCATCATTATCCCTAGACCCTATCAAAATTTTCACCTTTGCCAAAAACAAATGATCGGAAAATGGCCAATCTCACCCCTGATCTAGCTATCTAAGGGTTAATCATCGAAGCACACTTCTTCTACAAAATTAAACCCGTCACCTAAGACTCCATACAGTGATGTGTTCTCTACAATGTATCTCATTACCTAAGACTCCATGCAGTAATGTGAAAAACCCAATACATTGCCTAAGACTCCATGCCGCAATGTTCGAAAGCCAAATAAGATCGGCCACCTAAGACTCTGTGCCGTGACGTGTTCAGCCCATCACCTAAGACTCCACGTAGTGATGTTTTTCCTCTACCACGTAGATTCATTACCTAAGAATCCGTGTAGTAATGTACGAAGCTCGATACATTATCTAAGACTCCATGCAGCAATGTGTTCCCCTCTTCTTACTCATCACCTAAGACCCCAGGCAGTAATGCGGGAAACTTAGTTCATTTCCTAAGACTCCATGCAGCAGTGTAACATGACCCATTGTCTTAGACTCCATGCAGCGATGCGTTTCCCTCTCTTCACCCATTACCTAAGACTCCATGCAGTAATGTGAGACACTCCCAATATAGATCATTACCTAAGACTCCATGCAGTGGTGTTCGAAGTCCAAATCTAGCTCATCGCCTAAGACTCCACGCAGCAATCCGCAAACCTAACCCATTACCTAAGACTCCATGCAATAATGTGTTTCCTTATTTCGTGATACAGACCATTTCCTAAGACTCCATGCAACGATGTTCGAAATCCAAATCTAACTCATCGCCTAAGACTCAAATCAACGATTCTCAAACATAACCCATTGCCTCAGTCTCCAAGCAGCCATGTGTTATCAAGTGTTGTTTTATTCACCCCCCCCCCCCCCCCAAATGGATGAATAAGTAAAGTCAAACCAAAAACATAAAATATTATTTTCTGAGGCTCTAAATCATCTGCCTCGTTGTCAAATCCTGGTAAGCGATATATCATCAACTTTGCCTATTTCCTCAAAACTCTTAAGGGTACGCTATATCAGCGTAACCTTATGTTTGTCAGACAAATTTTAGGGTATTCCAAGTATTCAATAAACTCCCAATCAGAATGCGCGAGACTTGTGTATTCTCACGCTATTCGATTGTAAGATAATTGAATAGCGGTAGCTGTCGTTCCCCAAATTTGCCCTACCTTTATGATCATATTTTCAAGATTAAAAATGGAAATAAATATTTTGATTAAGCATGGTCCAGAAATATCTGATGGCCCATTTTTAAGAATCCAAGTCAACCGGGGGTGTGTTTTAATGTAAGGGAGTGAGGCTTTCTAAATCAGAAAGACTCGTATACCCGTAGGCCTATTTGCGAAGCATGTTGGCCAATGGCCCATGAGATTAGAATATTTAAAATATCTCAAAAGGAAGTTAAAATTTTATTTATATAAGGATCCATTAGGTTTTGTTGTTGTTAATAAAAAGAGGAGATGAAAATTCAATATACAAGCCCATTTCGTTTGGCCCATTTCCATTTTTGTTGTTAAATATCAAAGAGGAGGTATGGTTATAAGATTAGGCCCATTGAGTTTTTTTAGCCAAGCCCATTTAACGTTTTTTCCATTTTACTGTTTTATTTCAAGAGAAAACTATTATCATTAAACATTGTCTTGTTTAATTATTTTATAAACCATTTAGAGCTTTCAGGCTGGCCCATGTGGCATTTTGGAAATAAATTAATTGACTATATTGTTACTATATTATCAATTTCTGTTTTATTGTTTGTTTAAAGATTGATATTTATTTTATTTTATGAGGTTTATCAAAGTATTTTTGCAAAAAAAAAACGAGTTTGTGTTGGAAAAAGGTTATTGGGTCAAGGAAAGGGCCATCTCAGGCCCATTAACTAAAAATCGTGGATGCAAAATTGAGCTCGGTTTTGTAAGGCCTATAAATTTTACGTCATACATTTTCGTTTGAAAGAAATGGACATGCCCATGTGTTAGTAACAAGCATTATTTTAATCAAAGAGGAATTTGCCCACAGTTCCATCAATATACAACAACAAGATACAAGGCCCAGGATATCTAAAATTAAATCAATCTCTATTACAGATACATAAAAAATATACATAATCAAATCTTTCAACTTTGTTACAAAACTGAATCCAGTCCAAATCGAATCAATGGAAAATTACAAATAAATTGCGAATCAATTACACAGAAATCGGATCGCTAGCTTGTTCTAATTCCCTAAATATAAGATAACCAACTTGTAACAACAATTCCAAAGCCCTAATTCTAAACCTATAAATACCAAATTGAAGAACAGAAGTGGGAGAAAGAAAGATATAAAGAAAGTTGAAGAAGAACACGAAGAAGCGGAAGAAAATTTTTCTATTGAAGATCTGAAAGGGGCGATTAGGGTTTAAACATCGGAAACCCTGATCGCGTAAGCACTGCCACCGTCTCAACTCTCTATTACTACCTTCTTCATTGGAGCCTGCAAATCAGAAAGAAGGATTACCTGCGAAGCAAATAAATAGAGAGAGGGATTAGTGTTGAAATCCCGTAGCTCGAAAGCCAGAATACAAAATCAAGGGTAATGAACTCATCTTTTGTTATTTTGTTTATTTGTATACTGTTTATGAGTTTGTAAGGTGGTGAAGAGGGTTAGAGGGTAGCTCCTCTGAGGAGCTTGTTTCTAGGGTTTGGAAGAAGAGAAAGGAAAGGGTGTAGGAGAAGAGAGAGACGGGGGGTTACTATAAAGAGAAAACAATGTAAGAATAAAATGAGAATAACTTATATGCTATTACGATTCCCATACGCGCACATACAGGGTATTAGCATACTTCTTCGAATCCTATCCGCTTTATCATCATCGAACGACCGTAAGGCCAAGTCCACTGTAATACTCATGCGCCTCACATACATGATTACCCTGAACCCCTCTAAAATATATAATGGGCCAAGCCCAATTGTTTTTTACAAACCCATTTGTAACAGTTTCTAAACTCAGGCCAATAGCTTACCCCCTTACCTCTAGGCCCATATCAACATCTGAACTTTGGCCCAGCCTTCGTTCACCCCCTATTTTACTTACCAGTTCGACCACGCACCCTTAGGCCTACATGGCCTGAATTCAATATCTGAATTCAGGCCCTGACTTTTCACACCCTACCTTTTTTACTACTCAACTAAAAACTCACCCCCTGAGCTAATTTCAATTTTTTCATTTTTTTTATTTTCTTATTTTCTATATTTTCTTATTTATATATTATTTATTTCTTATTCTTATTATTATTATTTCTTTTTTAATAATAATTATTATTAATACTAGTTTTTATTTTCACATAGTATTATACTTATTATCATTTAAATAAATCATCTTATTTAGAAACTCATGTATATATTTTTATATTATTGCATTAAAATATTTTTAGTCATGCATTAATTAAGAAATTTTGAAATTAATATGATTAAAATATATCTACCAAACACTAAATCTTTTTTCGCAATAAACTAATCTAAAAAACTAATTTTTGCTAAAGGATTCCAAATATATTTTGACTAAATCGCGCATTTAATCCAAAATTATGCTATCTTTACACCCGGTCAAAATACGAGGCAATTTAAAATACTGTTACAACCCCTAAAAAACACAAACCCATATGAACTACAAATTAGGACTCTGATTCCTCCTCAGAAGATACGTTGGCATACGACTAAAATTATGGCGAGTTCCCCTATTAAAAATTAAAACCCTTTTCCCCTATTAAAATAAAACCCCTTTCCCCCAAATTAAAAGACAAACCCTTTTTCCCTATTAAAAATTAAAACCCTTTTTACCTAACTGTTAAACCTAAACCCCTAACCCTAGTATCCATGTGAACAAGGTAGATGAAAGGTGCCTAACACCTTCCTTTTGTCTAAAGAAGTCAAAAACCCAGAATCTCTGTTTTCAAAATTAGTGTTTCCTATTAGATTCCCTTCCTTAAGATAAAAACTAGTAGTAGTGACTCTGATTTTAAATCCAGTTGCAACACATTTTATAGGATAATCCAATAAAGGAGTAAAAAGAGATGATATATCATCACCCAAGGGATGACCAAGTATCAAGAATACTAAACATTTTGTGACAAAACAAAATCTATAGATGAAAATCTTAAACACACCAAGAAAGGTGGATAAGATGCATTCAAGGTTTTATGGGAGGGAAAGATGTTAGGAGTATGAGAAAAAAGTAGGAGAACTGGAATCTAGTATCACCAAGTCAGTAGTATGTACTATGCCAAACATTGTCCCTAAACTATGCATACAAGCTTTCACATACAAACCTTTTAGTCAAGGTAAGACCTTATGCATGCCCCTAAATCGAAATTAAGTTAAAATAGGGAAAAAGCTTGTAAAATTAAATAAGTAAAACACTAACTTCCTAAATACTTATAAAACTCAGAAACATGATTTAAATTTCTTAGATTAACTTGAAGAGGTGGAAATTATTGGGAATCATCAAGACTAGTTGATAAAAGGGTCAAACTAGAGAGTTTTTATCAAAATATTTGTGAAAAAAATGTAAGATCAAAAATTAAAATTAAACTAAAACGATTTTTATTAACCTAAGTCAGCCAAGACATTCAAACATATTTTCTTTGATTTTTAGAAATAAAGGATGTTAGGTTTTCAAATATTTCTTTAGGCTTAAGAAAGAAGAAAGACCAAAAACTAATATTAACTTCTAAAGTTTGGAAAAATCAGAAAACTAAAATGTAAACTCAATTAAAAATCATTGAAAATTATTTTAATACCTAAGAGTCAGCAAGTCAATTTTTATTGAATTTTATCACTAGAGGACAATATCAAACAAAAATTATTTACACAATATAACAAAAAAAAGTAAAGAAAATGATATAACTAAGGATTTTATTTGCTTGTCATAAAATTTTATAAAATCAAAAAAAATATTATTTTTATGAAGTAGATTCAAAATGAAAGTCCAGATTTTTTGTGGATTTTTTAGATTAGTAAAATCTGGAAAATGAAATTATAGAACCTAAAAGATGATTAAAACCCTAATTTGAAGTAATAGATTATTTAAGCTTCTAAAAATGATAAAACAAAATTAAAGAAAACAAGTAAAAATGCATTAAAATTAAAATATGCTAAAGCCTATTACACTTTTTAAAGTCCAAACGCATTGTAAAAGAAAATCAAAATATGTTCAATTGGAAACAAACATGTCATCGTCCTTGTTCTCTTGCCATTCCCTAACGTGTTTCATACAGTTGGTTATTCTTACTTTAAATCGCTTTTTGTCTTCCATTTCTTGATGAAAATTCATGATATAAACATCAAAGTTCAAGATCAAAATACGTAGAATACAATAGGATCAAGAACTGCATGAAATGATGCATTAATCATAGAGAAATTAAGGCGCAAAAGTTGTTGTATGAATATGATTTCAACTTTTCACAACTAACAACCAGATTTCATATCCATGTATCTCATTCATTTTTTTAACCAAATCATTTGATCAATACATCAAAGTTCATCATAAAATGGAAAGGAACCACGATATGAACATAAATTTCACAAATAATGCGAGATTAAATAGAGATCTAAGCACGAAAGCACTGTCTCAATCAAAGTTCAAAGCAACTTGCAGAGCACGATTTACACATTAATTCACACATGGATATACATTAGATCTAAGATCTGGCCAGCTAATCCACAATGCACATTGTTGTACCCCAATTTCCCCCCCTAATATTTCTCATCATCTCATATCAATTTGACCATATCGAGATCACACTTGGGTTTAGCTCTTCTCCCTATCTTTAGGTTTGCTCTTGAGGAATCACCAAGAATCTTGATTTGTATATTGTGATCATATTTATTTTGTATTGATTAACTTTTAAACTAACAAATGCAAAGAATCTTTGCTCTAGTTGATAATACTATAGGTGAGGGCACAACACATTTCATAAGGTTGATTTATAGGTTTATGAGTTTATTTCCATGCCTTCTTCAACAAAGCTTCATTGAGATTTAAGTTTCATCATTTAAGATGCTTTAAAGTAATATCATGACAAGGTCTACTATAATTCATCATGCCTCAATTTGTCAAAGAAAGTCAAAAGATGCAAGAGTTGATCGAAGAAGTTTGACCTAATTGGACAAGTTCTTGATTCCCTGATCACAAGTGCATAAATCTCCCAATTCTTAATATTTGGAAGTCTTTATTATGGTTATGAGTTCTTATTATCATCATAACAACTTCTATAAACATGGAAAAAGTGATTGTGCAAGAAAGATTGTCACAATTGAAAGGGGTTTCCAAGTCATTTTGGTGTTTTAGGAGCTAGGGTTTTGGACTTCTAAGGGCTATATCTTGCTCATCTTTTGATATTTTTGATTGATTCCAAATACATTCTTCTCTTTAAAGGGTTATTAACTAATCTCTTCAAGAGTTTCAAGAAAATTTTGTGTGGAAGATTCTTAATGATGAAGAAATATTACAAGTCCTCTAGATAGGCCATCAAATTCCCTTATGTGACTTCAAAAGACCATAACTTATTCAATTTTTATCTCCTTGAGCACATTTGTTTCCATAATGATCTTAAGGATGTGAAGTTAAACTCTTATTTTATGTGAAAAGCTTGAAAATAAGTGGAAGATGCCTTAAGAACTAAAAATATTATAGGTCACCTCATGAATTTTCACCAATTTTACAAGGCCATAACTTTTTCAATACTTGGTATTTTTGAGTGATTCAAGTTTCACAATTCCCTTTTGGAAGACTAATTCAAGCTAGAATCAATGATCAAAGCTCTATTTTAAAGGAATACCTTGTTTGAATTCAAAACATTATAGATCATTTTTGAAGAAAAACATAGAATTTTTCTAAGTACAAAAAGTCAGCATCTTTTTCTCAACTTTGACTCATCAAAACTCTTAGCTCAAGCATCTATTTGATCTCATTTTTGGCACATAGCAAAGATGGTGACCTTATCTTTCAAATTTATCAAGAATTAGATCGTAAGGTTCCCTAAATCGTGAACACCATGGGTTCAAATTAGGTACCTTGAAACTGATTATTTATCCAAAGTCAAAATTTGGAATCCATATTGTTCCCTATAAACACAAAGTTTTCATGCGTTTTTGCTTCTAATCATGTTTAGAAACATTCCAAAAGAATTTAGCATCATAAAACACTGGTTTTGGTTGTGTTTTGATGCTAAACAAGTCACACTTTTCCCACTTAGCAGGTTCACACAATTTCATTGATTTTTCCTCCAATTTACACGCTCGAGCCTTGCATCATGATCAGCTATAAATAAGGATCTTCCCTCACTCATCTGGACAAGCTTTTGATAGCCAATTAACCCTTGTTCAGATCCCGCACAAACTCTAAATTTGAATTTCTGATTTCTTGCATTCTCACTCCAAAACACCAAAAGCTCCATTTAGTTAGCTTCATTGAACTTCTCTGAAGCTAACCATACTCCTACCTTCAAGAATTGTTACCTATATTGATCTACAGAAGTCCAGTTTCATAGCCATCTTTTTCTACTTCATTTAGGTAGATTTCTTGGTCAAATTGATCCAAATAAAAGAATAATCTACTCTCTTCATCCTTCTGATTCTCATGCTTTTTACAATTATCAATTTCATTGAGATTTGAGTGAGATGTTCCAGAATTTTGTGCTCGCTATTATTTCTGCATTTTTCCAATTTAAGCCTTGCTCAACTTATATAAATTTAGCGCGATGGTACCATTAGAATCGTCTTGAAGAGACGAATCTAATGGTACCAACCTGGTTTGCTAATTTTACAGTTTGTGGAATTCGATTTGAGGTTGGATGGAGGTTGAAGACGATGACTTGTCTGTCTTCAACTAATGACGTTTAGCCACATTATTTTTTTGAAACAGATTTGGTGTTTCACTTTACCGTGCGCGCGTGTTGTGAGCCCTCAGATCTGATTACTTTAGAGAGTCAGACTCAATCCAACGTGCTACATTTTAATTTATTTTTATTTAATAAAAAATTATTAAGTGTGATATTCAATAAAGTCCATAACATGCACAACGCGCCAGATCCTTTGGATTTGTTTACTAACGCGTTTTGACAATGATCAGATGGCCCATATTTTTTTGTTTTGTTATTTTATTTTCTGATTTTTTATTTTAATTGATTTAAACTTCAAAAATTCATAAAAAATTCATTTTTGACTCAAAAGTTATGAAAAAATTCATAAAAATATTTTCAAATATTCTCTTTCTGATTTTTATTTTTTCATGATTTTATTTTCAGATTTTATATTTTTTATAATTTCTCCTTTATTTTAACTTGTTTTTAATTACTTAAAAATACTTTTTCATATTTTTTAAATGATTTTAATTAGTTTAGAAATACTTTTCTGTTTTAAAAAATCACCAAAAAATTTTATAAAAGTATTTGAGGTCATTTCTGATTTTTATATGGTCTCTTTAAACTTTCTTTGATACTTTGAATATATTTTTCTATTTTACCTTTAATTTTCATTTAAAAAAACAATTTAAAAGTCTTTTTTTTTTATTCATTAAATACAATTTATTTATTTTATATATTCTGGCATTGTGATTGTTGATAAAAAACTTCATTAAAATCATTGGATCTTGAGTGTTGAGTTTACCTCCACTTAAATGAATGGATGATTTTAATGATAGTTTTGATTATTATTTTATTCAAATATATCTCCTCCCTCTTCATCTTATCCCCTTCTCACTTGTGCTACATGTTGTTAGAGGATGATTTACATATCATCACTCCAAACATATGGCACATAGATTGCTATTGACCATCCTCAAAATAGGTGCGACTTCTACATAATTCCACTTACGATTGCTTAACATCGTGCTAAATTTTGTCCCGATTCCAGAAATAATCATTTGTGGCCAAAACCTATGTTTGCAATCCCAAGTATGTTTAATTCGAAACCTTTGATCCAATAACCTTGAGGTTTATTGTTAGGAGTCTTTGGTCTTATCAATCCTCTAATGAACCTTTATAAATTTTAGACTAAGTGAATCATTTAAACATTGTTGATCATTTGTTGTTTCCTCGAGATTTTGAAATGAATGATATACTTGACAAAAAGCAAATGGAACTTATTGTTGAGAGGCTTTAATTTTATCAATCTTCTAATGATTTTTCAAATTCAAGTTTCAAGATGGTCATCCAACTAAACTCTAATTTCTAACTCATTAACAATTGACATTTATTTTTATGCTTTTACTTTACGCCTTTACTTTTATGCACCATTTATTTTAGAATTTACATTTCATGCTATTTTCATCTTTGCTCACTTGAGCATTTATCTTTATGTCATTTTTATTTTTCTCCCTTGAGCTTTTCATTTTCTTTTTGAAGATACCTAATAACCAACTTGAACAATAAAAAACTTTAATGTTACTTGGACTATTTGGTTACTATCCTCGACATTATGGAGTTGTGGACTTCTTGGACTTAGGATTAGAGATCTTGACTACCCTTGAGACCATGTGACTTCTACTGTTATTTTGTCTGGAGTTCTTGGGGTTTACCCCAAGACATTGGGTTGTTTGTTTTCTATTGTGTGCAGGTTATTCTGATTATATGCTTCGTGTGTGATTGGGAATTCATCTGTATACAGTCGTTACTCTGCCCAACTTTTGTAAAGACATAATGCATTTGAAGATTGGTTTTCTTAAGAGGTTTATCATCTTTGCTTGTTTGGTTTCAATGAAAAGGATGGGAATTCTACATTGACTCACTATGTTAAGTGTTGGCTTCTTGTTGGTTAGATGGTTCTTTTCTCTAGATCTTACCTAATTCTTTAGGATAGTCCCTTCATCTCCTCACATCTTCTTTAATTTCAAAAATCTTCTCCCACCTTCCAAAACTCTTCTTGTTTTCCAAACTTGAAACGCTTTCGCAATAAACTTGGACTTAGGTCCATGCATTTTCAAAAATATATTCCTTAATCAAATTTTAAACAACTTAACAATATTTTGACATGTTTGTGAGAAGACTAAAAGTAAATCAATACCATTAAAAGTAAATCAATACCACTCAAAAGATTAGACTCTTGTCAATCCTTGTAGTGATGCGAACTATTATACTTATATGATATGTAGTGAAGCGAGATATTTTCAACTTGGGTGTTGAGTGAGGCTTTGTTTATTTTAAAGTCCAAGCAATATCCTCCACTTTGAGATGCGCAACTTCTTCTTTCTCATGATTATGGGTAGTAAGTATGTTCTTCCACTCGGATAAGACGATGATGTCTCATCTCTTAAAATTAACCAACTCACTTATGTTTCAAACTTTTTTAAAGGTGAACTACGAGTACCCTGACCCAAGTAGTTGTCAATATCTTCTCATAAATGAGATTCAATTGATCAAATCTATTCTAAACCCACTCGGTCTTATCCATCTGTACATCTGTCATTATCCTTAGAGAAGGAATTTCCACTTCTACGAGCAGGACTGCTTCCATGCCGTATACCATAGAAAATTGGGTCGCCCCAGTCGAAGTTCATATTGAAGTACGATAACCATGTAAAGAAAATGGCAACATCTCATGCCAATCCTTATAGGTTACAACCATTTTCTGCACGATCTTCTTAATATTCATGTTGGCTGCCTCAACCGCGTCGTTCATCTTAGGACGGTAAGGAGAAGAGTTGTGATGTTTTATTTTGAAGCTTTTGTACAGCTCTTTCATCATCTTATTGTTTAGATTCGACCCATAGTCGATAATAATATTTTCTGGAACCCCATATCGACAAATGATATTATTCTTGATGAAACGAGCAACCAACTGTTTAGTGACATTGGTATAAGATGCTGCTTCGACCCAATTAGTGAAGTATTCAATGGCTGCCAGAATGAAGCGGTGCCCGTTGGAAGCAGTCAGTTCAATCCGGCCAATCATATCAATACCCCATATTGAGAAGGACAAGGAGAAGTCAAGATATTCAGAGGTTTGGGCGGCACATGCATTTTTCAGCATATAGCTGACATTTGTAACAGATTTTAGAGTGATTGTAGCAATTTTTTTCCATTGTAGACCAATAATAACCTAATCTCAAGATTTTTTGTCCATTGTATACCCATTATAATGCATCCCGAAAAAACCTTCGTGAATCTCTTCTATTCTCTTTTTTGCTTGTCTATCCATGCATCTGAGCAGAACAGAGACATAATTTCTCTTGTACAAAACATCCCCATTGAGGAAGGACTTGGCTGCATACTTCCGCAACATCTTCTTATCAGTGACAGGGGAATCTTCTGGATATTCTTTTGTTTCAAGATGCCTTTTGATATCGTAAAACTATGGTTTCTCATTAGCGACATCTTCTTCTATTTCATAACAGAACATTGGCTCATCCAACCTTAAAATGGTGATAGAGGGGGCTTCATTTGCCCATCTGACTTTAAACATGGATGATAGGGTAGCCAAGGAGTCTGTGAAGTTATTCTCTTCTCTTGGAATATGATTGAAAATAATCTCATCAAAATATGGGATCAACTTCAAAACGCGCTCACGATACGAAATCAAATTTGGGTGATGAGTCTCCCAATCTCTGTTGATCTGACTAATTACGAGAGCAGAGTCCCCATATACTTCTAAATTCTTGATTTGAAAATCAATAGCATCTTCTAACCCAATGATGCAAGCTTCATACTCGACCATATTGTTAGTGCAACCAAAGCTATTTCTAGCAGTGAAAGGAGTATGGAAACCTTCAGGAGAAGGAATCACATCACCGACACCATTACCTAAGGCATTGAATACACCATCGAACACTATCGTCCATTGCAATCCTAGTTTGGGTCCTTCTTCTGGGCCGTGAATATTACAATCTCGTATGTACATGATGTCTTCATCTAGAAACTCAAACATCATTGGTTGATAGTTGTGATACGGTGGGAGAACTGACTTGGTGTTTTACGTTTGATCGCAAATGTTGCGGATAGCAAGAGTCGCCACCGACTTTTATTTTATCCAATAAAGGAAAGGTTAAAAAGAACATGAAAGACCTTTCGAGAATTTTTTTGAGTTCGGGCGTAAGTTATGAAAAGGGAAGGTGTTAGCACCATTTTCATCTATAGTTATCTACGGGCTCTTAATTGCTAGCTCACTTTGAAATGCTTTGTGTTTGTGTAAGTTTGAAAATATTTTGAAAAAGCCTTCGTTCGGAAAACTTTGTAATGTTTCTCGTATCATTGAGAATGTATACAAAGTGTTGGTTTTGAAAATATTTGTTGTTTGTAAAGTGTTTGAAAGATGTTTTGAAAGTGTGAGGTGTGACGATTGTTTTGATTTATGAGCAAGCAATTATGAGAAATTTACCGACTCAAAAAGTCTTTGTTCTTTTCCTCCTCTTTAGATAGTTCTATCCTACCATTGATTAGTAGGAAGCCATATTATCGGATGTGAGGGACAAGCGTGGGTCGTCATACAGTCATAGAAGGCAACTTGTGGGACGCTTTAGAAATTTTCATAAGGGACTAAGATCATTTTACTGTAGGCAACATAGAAGGGTCATCGAGGGACTACAATCTTTTTAATAGAGGGTCTTTGCTAAAGCATCCCATATTCGAGGGACATGATTGTTTTTCCGAGGCAACAAGCGAGGTTGCCCTAGAGGTGTGCGTGTGAAAAGTTTTTTTATTTCAATTAATTGGTCTTGATTAGGGTTGTTTAGCGGTCGATTTCAAATCTTGCCATACATGCATATTTACTATACAATGATAAGTAAATGCGTTAAAGTGTGGAAACTAAAAATCTACGCTATTACAACGCTTCGGGAGTGAGGGTACAAATTTGTGAATGGGGATGAGTCGAATCGACAATACAATTTAAAAGTCTAAAAAACAATCAATACAACCCAATCGAATTAAAAATAAAAATTAGTTAAACTAAAACAAATCTATTTAATTAATTAAAAAAATAATAAATAATAAAAATAATATTTTTTGCATTTTTTATTTGTGAGAAAATTTGAAAAGCGAATAATAAAAAAAACAATTCTATTATATTTTATGATTCTTTATGTAAAGAGAAATGTGAAAACAATAACAAAATTCAAGAAAATAAAATTTAAGAAGGCTGGAGAGGTGTAAGCTGGAAACAAGGTGTGTGATATAGCAACAATCTGGGCGTTGAGGCCCATCAAGGTTGACCCCAAAAGAATAATTCAACAAGCATATTTTTGTTAAGGAAAAAGGCTCAAGAAAAAAATGGTAACGGGATTGGTGGGGTGCAATTCAGAGGCCCATCTCAACCACACATCAGTCTGGTCCAAATTTTTGTTTAATTCAAATTACCAAAAAAACGCATGGGCTTAAGTGTTAGATTCAAAAATTTCCTTCATTAATAAAAAAAAGTGGAATGTGTGTAATGAGTGCTGAATTGGGTCGGGTTGAGCTAAGGCCAAAAGGAACAAATGATCTAAAAAAAACCTAGTAGTTCTAAAACAAATTGGTTGTTCAATTCTTCTCTCTCAAGCGCTATATTTCCATGTTTCATCCTCTATTACTCACTTAAACACAACACTAACTTTTCATCTCTAAACAAACTACTCCCTTTGTTGCTAATTCTCGCTTCAACATCCTTCCATCGATCTCAAATCCTTCTCTCCTAAACGAACAACAAACAGATGCCCTATTTTCTAATCATATACTTTCTCTAATCTCTCATGATATCGCTCTCAAACATCAACAAATGTGTTCGATAACAAACATGTTTTGTTTGATTTCAACAATAACACGACATATTCAAAAGTCGACTCATAGAGGCAATGTATTCAAGCTAGCATAAACGTATAAAGTGAATGGCCATGGATGATAAGTTTAAGGCAAAATAAATGGTGGAAGCACATTTACCTGTCGGAGTCTATCCAACGGAGCTTCGAAAAAAGGTGAGTACGATAAATTCGCGCTTCAATCTTTCTCTTCATCTTTTCTGGGATCTGAGTGTGATTTTGGATTTGTTGAGGTGGTTATAGTTTTGAATGTTGGATAATGGTTCTATAGTGTTGTACTGAATGTTTGTTACAGATTGGTAAAGATGTTGATATCGTGAAGCAGAATTTGTAGGTAAGGTTAGAGGTTGTGGTCCGATCGTGAGGATGTCGTACGAATTTGTCGTTTTGAGTTTTTTGTAGATTGATATGTTAGGGTTGAGAAGAAGTGATGTTAATGGTTAATTATGAATTATGTGTATTGCTTTTTTTTTCTGGGATTATTGTGGTTATGAAATTGTGTTGAAATATGCAGGTGAATGGAGGTTCGAGCTAAATGTCTGCAGAACTTTTGCCACAAATTGGTTTGAAGTTGGAGGAAGATCGATAAGTTTCTGCATATTTTTCTTTTTATATTTTCTTTCTTTTTCTGTGTCTGATGTTGTGTTCTATGTGGTTTGTTTGTGACTCACAGTGTGCATGTTGTTGGCTGTATGAAGGTTGGTGTGGTTTGATGCTAAAGTGTTTGAGTCAGTATGATTTGAATGGTTTGAAGGTTGAATGAAAATTGGAGGTGAAGTCTAGGTAGATATAGGTTATGTGAGTGATGATGATATGAATCAGTTTTGTGTATGTAATTTTGAGTATGGTTTCTGCAGATTTTTTTTGGATAGGTTTGTGAGTGATCTTCTATGTGTTTCCCAGCTTATTATTATTGAAGGTCTGAGCAGAGGTTTTTGGAGAAAGAGATAAAGAGAGGTATGTGATTATGTATGTGAACAAAATATTTTGAGGTTTATTCTCCTTTTTTGAACAAAGTTTTTTTGGTTTTAATAGAGGCTAGAGAGCTATTTTTATAGATGAGAAATGGTGCAAATTGGGGGGAAAGTTTTGTGAAGTTTGAACAATTCTGGAATATTGTTTTAAGCTTTGTTGATGCACATTTTTGTTTGATATATTTTGTGCAATTGTTGGACTGCTACAGTGCATATTTTTGGACTGCTATGCAGGTTTCTGGCCAGCAATGTGCATGGGCTATTTTGGAGCATAGTGCAAGATAGAGACAAGGCATTTGACAATAGGTTTTGGACAGTTCATCAGGTTTTTGGACAGAAACTTGGCAAATCATGAAGATGGTTTAAAATTTGTCTTTTTTAGACTTAGACTTTCAAGATTAGGGCTCAATTTCTTTAAACAAAAGATCTGTATAATTTTTTGTAAGATCGAAGTAAAACCTCATGTATTCTTAGGAAAAAAACTTTTTCGATTTTGGTGTGATGGCTTTTGCAAAATAATGAAGTATGTTTGGATGCTTGAATTTTGAACCATGATGAACATGTATATTTGAACGTCTTGAATCTTGAATGAGCCTTCAAATTCATAATGGACTTGAGTAATGAATGAGCTCTTGGAAATGCAACCTTGAAACAAATTATGACATTATTCTTAAATTTAGATTGAATGATACTTTGGTTTTTTACTTTGAAGGATCAATATTTGAACTTGCATAAATCACATGAATGAACTTGATCTTTTTATCTTGACTTCTAAGTAATTCACTTGTATTATCTTCCAGTCTTTAATCTTAAATCAAATTCTTGAACAAATTAAATTCCTTAAGAATTTTAATAAAAAATCCAATCCAATAATCATTAACGCTCAAACACAAGTGACTTGAATTTTGAGGAACAAATGATCAATGAATCTTAAAACTCAACTTGTTACCTCGTGAAATATCAAGTGTCTTGGGAAAATGCTTATGACATGAATTGAAATTAGAAGTTAAGAACATTCTAAATCAAGCAAAGGACTTATGACGATTCGATAACTTTCAAGGTCTTCTAAACATAATTTTCCTTCGATCTATGAAGAGAACTTATAGATGATATCGCTTATGACAATGTGCAAAAATAATCGTCTCAAGATCTTGAAAATTGAGGAAAATACAATTCTTGGAAATCAGGCAACAGTTACTTGAGATTAGGTTAAAGTCCAGAAAGTGACCTCTAAAGTATTCAAAAAATTTATGATCTTTCGCACATAATCGGATCTTGACTTGTAAAGAGAAATTGGAGATGACATCAAGGAGAGTCATACACAAAATTAACCACTCAAAAATATTGAATAATGAAGAAGTTACAATGGTTTGAACTTGATCTTGAAAATGTTGACCTTTTGGTCAATACAGTTGATTTTCAGTCATCCGAGCAACTGACTGAGCGAACTTGTGATGCAAGGCATGAAATTTGACATGAGCATACTCGAGGACATATGAAGAACCATGAAAACAAATTGAGACCTTGGAAACTCAATCTCCTTTTAGAAATACAAAACTCTAATTGTGGACCCATTTCTTAGGAGGTGAATCTGTCTGATCAATTCTTGAGTTGCCTTGAGAATTTAAGAACCCCTGGAGAATATCTTGAATGAAAAATGGGAGGAAATTTTTTTGGGTATAGCAGCTTCCCCTGTTCAATCTTCTTAAACCTGAAGAGTTAGATTGGCATTCCTGCCACTCGTGACTTGAAGGTAGAAGATGATTGAACACCTAAGTTCCCTGAAATTTGCACTCGCCTGCACGTGAGGTAACACTGTTGGTACGGGGAATGGGATTAAAGATGCCACTTGGAGAGGTGACGGATAGTTATCAGAGATGGGCTTATAGATGTCATCCATATGTGATGGAGATTCGTCAGAGACGGGCTTATAGACGCCATCCAAAGTAATTGTTTATATAGGCGTCAACATGAGTCTACGCTCGACTGTATCTGAGGAGGTATCAGAATAAATCTACGTTTGATTTAAATCATAGCTAGAAAATATTTTTGTCTGTATTTAGCCGAGGGAAGTATCATAATAAATCTTTGGTTGATTTAAACTGATCCAGAAGATATTTTTATTTGTTTTTAACTAGGAGAAGTATCGAATAAATCTTTGGTCGATTTAATCTGAGCCAAAAAAAGTATCAACTGGGAGAAGTATCATAATAAATCCTTGGTCGATCTAAACTGATCCAGAAGAGGTTTGAAAGAAAATTTTGTCATGTAGATAGTTGCCCCGTCCGGTTTCGGGAATTAATCTACAATTGGTTTGTCGGTAAACCTATATTATTTCGGGAGTTCATAGCATTGGTGATAAAGATAGTCACCCCATCCTGTTTCAGGAATTGATCTATAATCGGTTTATCGGTAAACTCATCTTGTTTCGGGAGTTCATACCATTGGTGATAAAGATAGTCGCCCCGTCCTGTTTTGGGAATTGATCTTCATCAGTTTTGTTCTTCACATATAGTTGCTCTATCTTGTTTTAAGAATTAATTTATGGCTGGTTATCCAGATAGTTTCCCTGTCTTATTTGAGGAATTAATCTAGAACCTGCTTTTTATTGGTCATAGAGATAGTTGTCCCATCTTGTTTTGGGAATTAACATTTAACCTGGTCTCGTAGATACTTGCCTCGTCTTGTTTCGGGAATTAATCTTAGACCTGTTTGAAAATTATTGTTGATATTCATCTGTTGATTAATCTTTTCTAAAAAGGTAAAGAGTTATTTGTATGCTACGTCATGATGTATGAAATGCATTGCGTAATTTTGTTCTCAAAATAAATGAGATTGTGATATATGTGTTTCGTATGCATATGCTATGATGTATGAATGTGAAATGTTGTTGAAGGGTATTTTTAAACCCGTGTAGTATCTTTGTATGGGAAAATAAATCACTGACAATTGTTGGGGATGAAGAGTGTTTGTATCTTCAATCTTGTCTAGAATGCTTCTGTTGGGAATTCTGACTTACTTGCTTGAGGAAACTCTGCAGCGGATGTATTGATTTCTGTTTTGGGAGTCGAGTTTGGAAACCTTGGTCGTCTGTTGCTCTACTAGGGAGTCTATTTCTTATATATCCTGACTGGGGATAAAAGAGATGGCTTAACTTCTGACTCTTCTAGGGAGGATAATTCTTATATGCCCTGACTGGGGATAAAAGAGATGGATAATCTTCCGACTTGTCTGAGGAGGATAAAGTTAACTGATAGTAACTTTCTGGGGAAAATGATGACTTTACTGGGAAGAAAAATTTTGTTAGTGATTTGTAGTAGTCTAACGAATAGACTCGAGCTGGGGAATTGGTAGGTTGTTGGGGAAATAAACACTATTATCAGAGAGGTGGTCTGATGAGGAAAAAAACTCTCTTGGGGGGATTTAATTTTCTAAATAGAAGAACTCTGCAAGGTTTCTTTTTCAGTTTTGGAGGACCAAACTCAGCTGGGGAAGAAAATTTCCATGAAGTATACAGATTGGAACTCCATAGGGAAATTATGGGGGAGAGATTATACTCCTTTATTTGTTGGAGTGATCTGCTAGGGAGATTGCGGGGAATGTACCATTATTTGTGAAGATTACTCTGTGGGGGTAATCTCATAGAATTATATTTGTGGGGATATACTTATGAAAGTGACACTGTGGGGATTTAGGGACAACTCGAATGTTAGCCCGGTTCCTAAAATTTTGAGTAAATGTTTATTTATGTTCTTGTGCATATATTTGTTAATAGTTAATCATGTTCATATACATATGTTCATTCAATTTAGTCATTGGACGTTTTTGCAAACAAAACATAAAAACAAAAAGTTTGAACTTTAAGGTATATTTGTATTGATAATTTACCTATAAACAGGCGAGTTTGTACAAAGAGACGGAAATCCTTGTAAGAGGAAATTGTCGTGAAATGAAAAGAGTACAAAGTGAAAACAAATATATAGTCGTGTGGAAGTGATCTCATTGGGTTCCAACTCCGCTATTGCCCCTATGTCTTTGAACATCTCATCCCTTGCTGTCGGAAGAAGTTGATTGAGTTGATCTCGTACCATTTGAACTTTTGACCTTGGTAATAAAGCTGGTTATAGGTGATCCAACGGGACATAGTCGTACGCTTTTATTCCATAACTTTTTCCCGGACCTCCCTTTCAGGTTTTCAGTCCACTGGGATACCCTTTTTTACCCAAGCTTCCCTTTCAGGTTTTCCACTTGTCGGGTGTACAATCTTTTGTATATATCCCTAATTTTTTCCTAAAACCTTTTGGTTCACCGGGTCCCCTTATTTTGCCTAGGCCAGTCAACCTAGCAGGTCGTTTTTATACGTAGTATTTTTTTACTTTGTCTGCATTCACAGGGTGCAAGAAATCTTCATCGTCCATGGTGGTCAGTATCATAGCACCACCCGGAAATACTTTCTTAACAACAAATGGTCCCTCGTAGGTGGGAGTCCATTTGTCCATGGGACCACCTTACGGTAGAAGGATGCGCTTTATTACCAAGTCACCAGCCTGGTATACCTGATTCTTGATCTTCTTGTCGAAAGCTTTGATCATACGCTTCTAGTACGTCTGACCGTGACAGATAGCAGTCACCCTTTTTTCATTAATCAAATTCAACAGATCTAACCTAGTCTGAATCCACTCGTTTTCGTCTAAGTCTTATTCTTTCATAATACTTAGAGAAGGAATCTGAACTTCGACAGGCAGGACAACTTCCATGCCATAGACTAGAGAGAATGGGGTTTCCACAGTTGATGTTTGTGCTGAAGTGTGATAGACATGAAGAGAAAATGGAGACATCTCATGCCAGTCTATATAGATCACAACCATCTTTTGCACAATCTTCTTTATATTCTTGTTGGCAGCTTCCATTGCGCCATTCATCTTAGGTCTGTATGGAGAAGAGTTATGATGCTTGATCTTGAACTGCATGTAGAGTTCAGTGATCATGGTCTTATTGAGGTTGGTACCATTATCAGTGATGATTCTCTCAGGGATACCATACTGACAGATGAGGTTATGCTTGATGAAACGAGCTATGACATTCTTGGTAACTGAGGCTGCTTCAACCCATTTTATGAAGTAGTCAATGGCGACAAGAATGAAGTGATGTCCATTAGAGGCACTAGGCTTGATTTCTCCGATCATATCTATGCCCCACATTGCAAATGGACAAGGAGAAGTCATGACATTCAAAGGTATGAGAGGCACGTGAACTTTATTAGCATAGATCTGGAACTTATGGAAAGTTCTCGAGTGGTGATGACAATCAGTTTCCATGGTTGACCAATAGTAACGAGTTCTCAGATTCTTCTTGGCCATAGTGTGTTCATTGGAGTGAGTACCAAAGATGCCTTCATGCATATCCTCCATAATTTTATCTACTTTCTTATTTTCCACACAACCATCTTTTGCTTCTATGCCATAGACTAGAGAGAATGGGGTTTCCCCAGTTGATGTTTATGCTGATGCACGATAGCCATGAATAGCAAATGGAAACATCTCATTCCAGTCTTTATAGATCACAACCATCTTTTGCACAATCTTCTTTATATTCTTGTTGGCAGCTTCCATTGTGCCATTCATCTTAGGTATGTATGGAGAAGAGTTATGATGCTTGATCTTGAACTGCGTGCAGAGTTTAGTGATCATGGCGTTATTGAGGTTGTTACCATTGTTTGTGATGATTCTCTCAGGGATACCATACTGATAGATGAGGTTATGCTTGATGAAACGAGCTATGACATTCTTGGTAACTGAGGCTACTTCAACCCATTTTGTGAAGTAGTCAATGGCGACAAGAATGAAGTGATGTCCATTACAGGAAGTAGTCTCTATTTCTCCCATCATATCAATTCCCCACATTGCAAATGGACAAGGAGCAGTCATGAAATTCAAAGGTATGAGAGGCACGTGAACTTTATCAGCATAGATCTGGAACTTATGGCAAGTTCTCGAGTGGTGATGACAATCAGTTTCCATGGTAGACCAATAGTAACTAGCTCTCAGAATCTTCTTGGCCATAGTGTGTTCACTGGAGTGAGTACCAAAGATTCCTTTGTGCATATCCTCCATACTTTTCTCTGCTTCCTTCTTGTCCATACAACGGAGCAGAGATAAATCATGGTTGCGCTTGTACAAAATCCCATTTCTCAGGAAGAAATTAGCTGAGAACCTCCGCATGAATTTCTTGTCGTTGATTGATGCCCTTTCAAGGTATTCTTGGACTTCAAGATACCTTTTCACTTCATGAAACCATGGCTTCTCTTCTACTCCATCAGTATCAATCTCATAGTAGTATGCCGGTTCATGAAATCGTTTGACAGTAATTCTGGGAGCTTCATTGTCCCATCTGACCTTAAACATAGATGACATGGTAGCTAGGGCATCTGCCAACTGGTTTTCTTACCTTGGGATATGTTCAAACGTAATTTCTTCGAAGTACGGGATCAAGGTTAGCACAAGTTCTTTGTATGGGATAAGATTTGGATGTTTTGTATCCCACTCTCCTTTAACTTGATTGACCACCAATGTTGGATCCCCATATATGCTCAGGAATTTGATTCTCAGGTCGATAGCAGCCTTAAGACCCAAGATACACGCTTCATATTCGGCCATATTGTTGGTGCAGTCAAAGTAGATTCTTGGAGTAAAAGGTGTATGGAAACCTTCGGGGGAGATGATCACAACACCAATTATGTTACCAAGTGCGTTGGAGGCCCCATCAAAAACCATAATCCATCGGGATCCTTGCTCAGGTCCTTCATACGGTTCAGGTTCTTCACAGTCTGTTATTAGCATGATATTCTCGTCAGAGAATTCAAAGTTCATAGATTGGTAGTCATCTACAGCTTGATGCGCCAAATGATCTTCTAGTACACTTCCTTTGAATTCTTTTTGTGTAGTGTATTGGATGTCGTATTCGATCAAGATCATTTTGCATCAGGCTATTCTTCCAGAGAGAGGTGGCTTCTCGAAGATGTACTTGATGGGATCCATTTTAGAAATCAATAGAGTAGTATGAGTCAGCATATATTGTCTTAGTCAGCGAGCAGCCCATGCTAAAGCATTGAAAGTTTTATCGAGCAGTGAATATCTTATTTCACAGTCAGTAAACTTTTTGCTAAGGTAGTATATTGCATGCTCTTTTCGACCATACTCGTCATGCTGCTCTTGCACGTACCCCATTGAATTCTCTAACACGGTCAAGTACATGATCAGATGTCTTGTAAGTACTCCTTAATCTTATCAAAATCTATTTGGAAGTCGTCATTCCATTTTACTACCTGATCTTTCTTCAACAACTTGAAGAGTGGCTCAAAAATAGCAGCCAAATGAGACATGAATCTAGCAATGTAGTTTAGTCTTCCTACAAAACCTCTAACCTCCTTCTCGGTATAGGGAGATGTCATTTCTTGGATAGCTTTGAACTTTGTAGGATCAACCTCAATACCTTTGCCACCGACGACAAAACCTAGGAGCTTTCCATACCTTACCCCACATGTGCATTTGTTGAGATTCAGCCTCAGCTTGTACTTCTTCATCCTTTCAAATAACTTGTGAAGATGGTCAAGGTGTTCTTCCTCAATGTGTGACCTGGCTATCATATCACCGACATAGACTTTTATCTCATGATGTATCACGTCATTAAATAAAGCCACCATATCCCATTGATAATTTGCGCCTGCGTTCTTCACCCAAAAAGGCATGACCTTATAACAGAAGGTGACCCACTGTGTGACAAAGGTAATTTTCTCAATGTCCTCAGGTGCCATTTTGATTTGGTTGTACCCGGAGAATCCTTCCATGATGGAAAACACTTTGTGTTGAGCAGTTTTCTCTACCAAGACATCAATATATGGTAGTGGGAAGTTATCTTTGGGGCTCTCCCTATTTAAATCCATGTAGTCTACACACATACGAACCTTACCATCTTTCTTTGGCACTAGAACGACATTTTCAACCCATTGGGGATACGACGTCACTGCCAAAAAACCTGCATCGAACTATTTCATTACCTCAACCTTGATTTTCTCTGACATATCAGGACGTATACGATGAACCTTTTGTTTGATCGAAGGACAACCCTCTTTCATTGGTAGACAATGAACCATGATATCAGTATCGAGCCCTGGCATGTCTTCGTATGACCATGTTAATACTTCAACATAGTCGTGCAACATCTGAACCAATTTTCTCTTGACATTGTCTTCAAGGTTGGCGCCAATCTTAACTTCTTTCTTATCTGCCTCAGTACCCAAATTTATCACTTCGACTAGTTCTTTATGCGGTTGGATGGCATTTTCCTCTTGTATCAGGAGTCTGGCGAGTTCTCCAAGTATCTCACAATCTTCTTCACCTTCGTCATTGGCTTGATAGATTGGATTTTCAAAGTCATAAAAGGCAACAACTGAATTATTGTCAATGAGATCCAGAGTGGACGTGGATCTGTAAATGTGTGTGTGTTCATGTAAGCTCACATGGATATTTGAAAATACAGTAAAGTAAAGGAAAGACGAGGAGCGCAAAATTTAAATGCAAAAATCGTCCAATGTTTTCATTAAATAAGAAGATGATATATGGAATAACAACCCTTAACAAATGTACAATTGTGCCACGGGCAAGGCACAAGGTTTAAAGTCATTGTTTTGAATAAAATTATACAGACAAAGTTCTTAAAGCAAATAAAATAGGAAATAGCAATTACTCTTGGCTGAAGGAGATTGAGATGAAGTATTTCGCTTTCCAGTTGTTGAGTCAGTCATCAATAGTCGGGAATATCCAGTCGTCCAAGTCACCATCATCGTCATTGTCTTCTAGAGCATTGACTTCATTGTTGCTAATACAGAGAGGGGTCCCCCAGCACGAGCACATCAAACCTCTTTCTGAGCCTTTGAAGTAAAACCCAATCCAAATTTCTTAGATTTATAGGGGATGCCAGGAAGTTATCCCGAGATAGCTCAACCTCCGTCTTCTACAACAGCTCTAGCATCCTTCAGAGAGGCTATCCTTAGTGTGCTCTTAGAGATCTCAGGAATAGTAGCTTTAGCAACAACAATCATTGGAGGGATTACTTCAAATGCTTGGCAGGGGGTTTCAATGAATTCTCCATACATTTCCACATATTTAAAAGAATTTCAATGATTGACCATATATTCTTCCTCTCCATAGACTGTGACAATCTTCCATTTCATTGGGTATTTCAGCTTTTGATTTATTATAGAGGTGACCACGCCTGCCCCATGAATCTATGGGCGTCCCAATAAGCAAGAATAAGTTGGGCGAATATCCATTACATGAAAAGTTGAATTGAAGACTTGAGAGCCCACCTTGATCGGCAAATCGACCTCTCTGTGGACCATTCTTTTCGAACCATTGAAGGCTCTTACCATAATTTCGTTGGGTTTCAGCACCAACCCATCATATTCCAGCCTATCCAAAGTAACTTTGGGTAAAAAATTTAGGGAGGACCCATTATCTACCAACACATGCGCCAGGGTGGTGCCTTTGCATTCAATAGAGATGTGTAGAGATTTGTTATGATTATTTCCTACCGGAGTTAAATCTGCATCAGAAAATCCCAAGCCATTATCAGCAGTTAGGCTTACAACACAATTCTCAAATTGATCAGTAGTTTTTTCTTGTGGTACATAGGCATTCTTTATAAATTTCAACAAATATTGGGCATGTGCTTCAGAGCATAACAACAAGGACATCATGGATATCTTTGAGGGTGTCTTCCCCAGTTGCTAAACTATTTCGTAATCACTTTTTTGAATAATTTTCAGAATTTCTTCCATCTCTTGTCTAGATGGGTCTTCGATTGTCACATCTTTTGGGGGCGCCTCTGTCAGGGCAGGCTCAGTAACTTACTCTTTACCTCGGGAACTGGAAGTTGGCCCAACAACAGGAATTCGAACAAGTGTTATTGTAATTGTTGGAGGAGAGATCTCTAGAGAGAAGACCCTTCTTGTCCTAGTGACCTTACTAGTTTCGGCAATGTTTGTAATTAGGAGAAATCTCCAGAGAGAAGACCCTTCATGTCCTGGTGACCTCACTAGTTCCAGCAATGTTTGTAATTTCAGGCTCTTAATTTTCAGTAATCCATGGATCTTGCTTGACACCATGATAATAAACCTCTGCCCCATATTTCCAGGGCACAACTTTGTCAGATGAATAGGGGGCTGGCCCCGATGTAGTGATGATCAAGGGAGCCACTCTTGGCTCATCAGGAATCCTTATAGGGCCTTTAGAGGTGACCTAATAGGAGTATTTGAAATGGTGATTATGGAAACATCTTCAATACTTTCAGGTAAACTCTTCATGGATGGAGTTTTTTTGAACAAAATTTCATGGCTATCAATCAGGCATTGAATACCTTTCTTCAGCCATATACAATTGTTGGTCTGGGAAGTACAATGGTAACAGTATTCAAGGTAGCCTGGAAATAAACCGACTCTCAGTAGGTTCTTCTTAATGGTTAACAAAGGAGTAGTCAAATCACTG
Organism: Vicia faba; assembly: GCA_948472305.1. NCBI lineage: Eukaryota > Viridiplantae > Streptophyta > Magnoliopsida > Fabales > Fabaceae > Vicia > Vicia faba. Next base: position 160,623,604 of record OX451741.1, on the reverse strand, counting down.
ATGGTGGAGACAAAGGAGACATCATCGATGGCATTGACACCCTTACCATGGCTAGGTATGGGTGTAGTAATCACATTAGGGGTTTGTGGAGGGTCAAACTCAATCACCTTGTTATCAATCAAATCTTGGATCTTGTTCTTCAATTCCAACAGTTGTTTGTGTCATGGACATGGCTATTTTAATGGTAGGCACATTTCACATTTAGATTATATTTAGGAGAAAAGGTATTTGGATTTGGAGGAGGATCTTGGAGAGCTACCAAATCTGGTTTCAATAGATGTTGTAAAGCTTAAGACAATGGCATATTGATCTTAGTCAACTTCCTTCTCGGGGAATCAAGCCTTTGTTGACTGTTTGATATTTGTGGTCGTTAAACTGAGGTCGGGTTTGAAATCAATACTGCTCCTACCGACTGATGACGATCATTCTTGATACGACTTCCTTGACCATAAATAGAATTAGTTTCCTTCTTACCAACAAATGGTTTCTTTACAGCATTAGAGGTTGAGGCCATTGGGATCTTCCCACTTTTGATTCCACTTTCAACTCGCTCTCCATTCAAAATCAACTCAATAAAACTCGATGAAGAACTCCCAATCATCAAGTTAAAGAATGGACCAGTTAAGGTTCCCATGAACATGTCCATTAATTCTCTGTCAGTCAAAGGGGTTTGCACCATTCCAGACAGGTCGCTCCAATTCTGGGCATACTCTTAAAGCCTTCGCTCGAGCCCATGGTCATACTTTGTAATTACACATGAGTTGGTGCAAGGTCATCATTGTATTGGTATGGTCTATAAAAGGCAGCTGCCAGATCCTCCCATGTTTGGATATTAGTCCCCTCAAGTTGATAGAACCATTCCAATTGCGTTCCAGATAAGCTTTCTTGGAAGAAGTGAACCCTTAACTTCTTATCGATGGTATGTGGCTGAATCTTGCAGACATAAGACCTCAGATGCATCTTGGGACAAGAGACCCTGTCATACTTGGCAAAGACAGGGACCTTGAATTAGTGGGGAATGACCACCCCAAGGACCAAACCTAAGTCTCCAAAGTCCAAACTAGACAATGTTTGGATCTCCACAGCCTTAAGTCGGTCTTCCAGTTGTTTGTATTTCTCATCCATCGGTAGGTACTTCTCTTCGGTGTAGTCTTCATCCTCAGGAATCTGGTTGTTTCCACCCCCAGCTCTGGTGCTTCACGTATCCTCGTCTTGATTGTCATTTTCTTCGGAGGAGACAACATTTTCTTGGGTCTATCAGGAAGGACCTTTGAAACTCCTTCACATGCTGATAACAGACCGTTTCTTGGTCTTCTTCTTTGGGACGAGAAGCTCCATCAACTCTTGTTGCCTATTGGCTAAGTTCAGGAGAGTCTCTTGGAACTGTGTGTGTTGAGTTTGCAGATCTTTGACAGTTTGCTCGAGGTTAATTTTATACTGAAATAAATAGTAAAAAGATGATGAAACCTGTATCGAAAAACCTGCTTATGACATTGTTGTACCCCAAAATTTACCCTCCCATTTTATTCAATATATGTTCATTGAAATCTTCAACTTGCCCAAGGATGCCCAAGGATTGATCAGGCAAATGCTCTCCTAAGACAATGAACTTCAAACTAAGGTTACCATTTTCATCAAGATGGGTGAGCTCGAAAGGCCTCATATGCTCTCCATAGTCCTAATATTCTCTCAAGACCATCCATGCCAAGTTTCATGCCTTACACAAGAAGTTTGCTTATTCAACAACTCAAATGCCTGAAAATCAACTGTGTTAGGTCAAAAGTCAACTGTGGCCCACATACAGTAGAACTTCTATATTTTTAATCAACATCAACATTTTGAAGTAATGCCTATCATTTTATCAAGGGTTGATCATGATTCCCCAAGAAATGCTCCTATATCATTAAAACTCAAAAGTTGCTAAATTAGGGTTTCTTGGGAAAAGTGAACCAAAACTTTGACTAGGCATAACTTTCTCATACTTTATCAGAAATTTCCCATCCAAGGCTCATTTTGAATATAATCTAATTCCCTACAACTCATCTTCAGCCCTTAAGTTCAAAAAATTCCCTCATGAAAAGATATAAGGTCATACATTATAGGTCCTTTTCAAAAGTCAACAAAAATACCTTTTGGGTCAAAGCTTCTTACATGAATATGGAGGATCCAATTGAGAAGAAACCAAAAGGCTTGTTTAGCGGACATCCTAAGCTTTCTAAAAAGTCTAAGAATACCTCCTTAGGGTCAAAATTGAAGGAGATATGAATTGTCAAACTTGTCCATTTTTGGAAAATTGTCAAAAGTCAACAAAACCCAAAATTGCATTTTTTGTCAAATGGGACTAATTTTTTATGCTTGCATCTTACTTCTAACATGGTCCACGACCGAAACACACTCCCACATATTATTGGCTTTATTTATTTAATTTATTTTGATTTTAATCATTTAAAAATCAAATTAAATCAAATAAATGATATAAATTAGTAAAGATTTGTTTTTGATCTGATTTTGAATGGAATTACAATGCAAATATGTTGTCAAACCAAATAAAATCGTGAAAAGGGTGATTGGGATGAGAATGGAATGATTTGGTTTGATTTAGAAAAAAATAATGCAAAGAGGAAATCAAATCAAATCTTAATAATTTTCAAAGATATGAATGCTTTTTGTTGACCTAATTTAGTCTAATACATATATAGAACAATTCCCCAGCACAAAAATAAGGGTTGGACGTGTAAACTGCAAGAGCAAGAACTCAATTTTTGGACAAAAAAGTGAACATCATGTTTCACTCTATAGGGTCATTCAAAGCGTTTCAAGACCAGCAATCCATTCCTGGCAATCTCCTGAAGCTAACTGCACCCTTTGCATGTACCAAAACACTCAATCATAAAATCTGCAACTCTGTTATCCAACTCTTTTTGATTTTTGATTACATGCATACATGCGTTTTCAATGAGATTTAATCATGTATTCTTGTTTGTCATAAGGTTTCGATTATTTCTGAATCATTTGTTTGAGTTTTAAGTGCATGAATCATGGTTTTCCATTCTTAGGATTTCCAAGCTCGTTTTAGGGTTTCCTTCTACAGGAAAAATTAGGGCTAGGCGTGGATACCATGGTGTTCAGGGCTTCAAGCCCAGTTGATTCATGGTCCCCATTATAATTTATATTGCTTGTTCTGGATTTTTGAATGATGAGGGTTGTACTTACAGACTTTGTCCGTAGGTAAAAGTCTAAGCCTAAAACGACAGTGCTAAGGAAGAAGAAAGCTAGGTGGAAAACTCCCATTGGGAGATATGAATTACGCGCGCGTTTTCTATGATGTTAACGTTACTTTGTATATAATGTCGTTTTATTATTATATTAGCAAATGAACAGCCAGCGCAGATGGTTAAGGATGGAGGGTTTGAGGCAAACGTCCTAGGTTCGATCCCAGGCATGTTGCTTTTGTATTTTTCTTGAATATTCCTTGCAGATCCAACATATCACTCGGTTGAGGGTCCATCTAGTGCTCCCCATCATCCATCCGTTGGATCCATCTCCATCCAGATCCAGCGCCCAACATACGCAAGCTCATGATAGACCCTCAGAAGAAAGATGCACTGGATCAGGCGCCAGATCCTCGGGCCATCATCCTGGGCCTATCACAAAATTGGCAACACACCCCCCAACCTGCTTAGCTACATCAGGCCCATTCCTTTAATTCTTTTTTTAATTTCTGTATTTATTTTGTTTTAATTTATTTTTTAAATTATTTCTTACAGAAAATCTTTTTTAATTGAATCATAAAATCAAAAATCACAAAAAAATATTAGGCTTAGTTTTTTTTTATAAAAATATTTATTTACCTTAATTAATTAGGTTAATTAGGTCAACTTAAATTCTTTTTCCATAATTAAAATTAAATAGAAATTAGGTTAATTTGCAAGATTAATTACTTTTTTTAAAAAAATCCAAAAATATCTTTTCTTTATTCATCAATTAATTGTACCTAAACTTGACATTAATTCCCCGTATTTAATTTTGTCGCGTGCATTCTTTTTCCCCTATTTTATTATATATTGTATCTGCTCCGAGTTTGTAATAGTTAATTAGGTTTACTATTTTTCATTTATTATTTTCCCCGGTTTTTTATTATGTAATCCCCCTCCCCAAGGCCTTGTAATAGCTAGGGTTTTAATTTCTCGCACTTTACTTTCGGCAATTATAAACTGCCTAGATGTATGGATAATAGGATTGAATGACAAGATAAATCAATTTAAAACAGTAGAAAACCCTAAATGCGTAAGATAAATGAAACTGAAATCAAACACTTCCACATGCTCACTCCTAGGGTTTTGCCTCACTCGGTTGCCTCGAATATAATGGTCATGTCCCTAGAAAGTAGGGATACCTTAGCAATGACCCGCAGTTCAAAGTCGTCATAAAGATCATAGTCCCTCATTGTCCCTCGAGTTGCCTACGAGAAATGGTCTAACGACGATAGTCCCTTCGAAATGCTAAGGTATCCTTACTTGTTGCCTTCAGTGACCATTTCGTCCCTTCGAATGTCCCTTAAAACTCCAACGATGGAGCTACCTACTCCTTAATAGTAGGATAGTGTTGTCTAAAGGAAATAAGAAAATGAACACCCTTTTTTGGAGTAGGTAGAAACTTTTAAGTACTTGCTCAAAAGAAACAATTTTTCACATTGACACTTTCAAACACTTTTCAAACAAAGTTTTCAAAACACTTTATCACACCCTTGAGGACTGATGAAAGGGTTACCATAAAGAGAAACTTCGCACTAAGGCATTTTCAAAGCTTTTCAAAACAAACACACACAAGAAATTTAAAAATGAGCAAGTACCTAAGAGCCCGTGGAAAACCACGGATGGAAAGGGTGCTAACACCTTCCCTTTCCATAATCTACCCCCCGTACTCAGAATCTCTCGAAAAAGGTTTTTTCTGTTCTTTTTCCTTTTCCTTTGATTGGATAAAATAAAATTCAGTGGCGACTCTTGATTACCGCAACATTTGCGAATACAAAATGCAAACCAGTATTAACAGTCGGTTCAGCCACCGTATCACAGAACTGGAGACTCTGGTGGGGAATAATAATAAAGTGGGGTTTACCTTAGGATCTAGGTCATTCTTAAATTTCTTCTTTGGGTTGTCTTGCTTGATTTATTTTCAAGGGTATCTGTTTGGGCTTGTTTGGATCCTAAACCCGGATCATGGAATTCCTTTTAGGTAAGTAGCAATAAACTGTGAGGGAATTGTGTGGGTTATACCGACACGGTTAAAGCAGTAGCTACGTTGATGTGACACTTTGGTTGGTACCGATAACCCTTGAGTCAATCAAGGAGAGTACGGGGCCGCTGCGTGGTGTCATAAAGAATCAACTGACCTTAAAACCTTTAATTGCAAACCTTGGCCAGTAGGACCTAGCAAGATCACCGACTTTGGTGTATTCCCAAGGTCGACAGATACTCGAATCTACACTCATTGAGGTTTGACTCCGGAGTTTTGTTTGGTTACGAATCAATCGCCTATTGAACGAAGCTTAGGGGAAAGATTAGTGATATTGAAATCCCTTAGAACCCGATTACTTTTCTAAGACAGGTTTGAAACCAACTAAACTTCAAGAGGGTAGTTACCTGTGAAATCCATGCAAGCCTAAACCTAAGGCTACTTGTGTGAGTTATTTTCTTTTTGTTCCTAACAATTTAAACTCATTGCAGGGCTTTGTTTGTATTCCTTGAAGGAATTTGTTTGTATAAATCCAATAAATTGGTTTCTTACCCTTCATTTTTGCTGGATGCATAACATACACATCATAACATCATACCATATAATTTCCTTAACCATTTCAAGGATCTCGAGGGCCTGTGATGCAGGTTATGATGAACCAGACGTCTAGCAAGGGGCAAGGGGATTTAATTTCCTCTAGCCAATGTCGTCAAAAGATCAAAACACGATAACTTGAGTTAGGGGCTATGACCCACTTGATATGGCGAGCTTAACTCTCGTAGAAGGACATTCGACGATACGGAGTTTTTCAATCAAAGCTGCAAATCTCAACTTCTGACATTTTCTTGTTTATCCCGCGAGATCCTTGAAAAGATTGCATACATATATCATACATATCATTGTATAAACAGGTTTCAAAGTAGGTATCTCATGTTCGCGCTGTTTATTTCAGCAATGGCTTTCAAACAAGATAACCGAGATCTCCAAATTCAAGAGACTCAGTTCAAGGAAATGTTCCTAAAACTATACAAGGGGCAGGAAGAGTTGAAAGCACTCCTTGATGGGAACCTGGGAAAGAAAAATCCTGAAGATAATAAGGATGAACAGTTGGAACAACTGCAAGCTGAGGTTGAAGAAATGAGAACCCAGATGCTGGGGCAGATGGCTCTTATCCAAGGCCTAGCCCGGGGACAAGAAGAGTTGAGAAACATTATCAACAAACTTCTTCAAGATGGATACAACCGTATGAAGAAAACAGTCAAGGATGGGGACCAAGCCATTGATCAACCTCCAAGAAGACAAGAGTTTGGTTTGGTGAAGAGTGGACCTTTCCAAATTGCTACTACATCATGGGTCCAACAACAACTTCGCTAAAAACAACGGGTTAATCAGAGTAACCAGATACACCCAAGAGGAAGTTTACCAAACTCAACATGCCGTTGTCTCAAGCTTTACAATACATGTTGAGGATGAATCTAGTTACGTTGATAGGGCCTCATCCGAATCCCAAGACTTCTTCTCCTAACTACAATCCTAATGCAAGGTGTGCATATCACTCCAACAGTCTGAGGCATGATACTGATGATTGTTAAATTATGAAATATAAAATTCAAAACTTGATTGATGAAGGAGTGCTGGAGTTTACACAAGATGGTCAAGCTGAGTTCTTCTGCCATCCTTCAAAGGCACGTCATCTGAAGTGACAAGATCAGGCGAAAAGGCCTTTGTTCATTAGAATTTTCAGTTTGCAATTTGTAATTTTATTTTTATTTGTTCGAACATTTATTCATATCAAACCTTGTTATTTCATTAATGCATCACGTATGTTTGTCTTGAATCAATTCATTCGTATTCACTATTCCAAAACTACGTTCTTACTTCCTTTTTATGATATTTGAATCTTGATTAAAAGTTGTAAGCCTTTAGAGGGAGGATGAGGAAAATGATACCACAATCTCTACAGTATGCTTTTGAACAGACCCCGCTGACGATGTACAGGCGTTGTTTCAAATCCCAAACAGTGGAGTTATAAGGAAGATAATCCCTAGTCAACCCTTTTGAGCCTAAGAAGTAGGAGTTTACTTTTCACACAAATTAAAACCCTTAATCTTAACCTGGGGCAGGGTAGTTTCTCAATTAATTCAGGCACGCATTCAGTCGCAATCTTCCGCTTCGTACATAATGAATGGCATCAAAGACATACTTCTAAATCAAAAGACAGTGATGGTTCCGCATAATCGTCAAGATAGACAGTCATTATCTCTCAAAATAAAAGCCCGCTAAGTCAAAACCTATGAAGGAGACTTAAGAAAAAAACTAGGGCATCCCGCTGACTGTAATCACAAAAAGAAACAGTTCAGGAAAAAGACAGGGATAGTAAAATAAAAGAAAGAGGTCCTACAAATCCTCGACAAAAAAATGACTTCCTTTTTCAAATAAATTGTTAGTATCCGAACCATCACCGAAACATCAAGGATAAGATGCCAGACTCAATCGGGATTTAAACGCACAATTAACTGAGCATAGGACTGAAGAACATCATGAAGAGCGGGTTGGGTACAAATAAAATTTGAGCCTTTATCCTTTATTTATTAAACCGTGAACCAGGCCACGTTATAACCCTTAAAAGTCCTAGCTGAAGCATGGGTTAGTTCGAAAGCATACTGTTGCAAAAGGTATCCTGACTCCTGTAGGACTCACTATAAATCCTGAGTTGATATCACACTTTTACAAGATTTATTTGATTTACTAAAAAATGAATTTTTAAACTTCAAGATAGACATAAGCTTTGCATTCTAAAAATACCATTGTTTGCATATGACTATTTGTTCAACAGCAGAGAAATTCGCATGACGAATATCTATTGAACAAACAGTAGAGAAATTCGCATGACGAATATATATTGAAGAAAAACCTTCTCAAACAAAAAGGATCACCTCAAGTGGAAAAACACATCCAACCAAGGGGCACAGCAGGATCATTGTCCATCACTTGGGGCAGTCAAGTCAAGATTCAAGGAATCTCTCAAAATGCCAAATAGCCAGGGGCAGATCTCCATCTGAATCACTTGGGACATTCGACATGAATTCCAGCAACGAATCCTGTACGATCAAACAAACACCTTCTGGCAGTGTGACAACACTTACTACTATGAACAGTGAAAATTCTATGTACCTGTTGTACCCCAATTTTTTCCCCTAAGATCCCTTCATCATACCATTTTGATTCATTCACAACAAGATCACACTAGGATTCTTGGTTCCCCTCCCTACTTTGAGTTGTGCTCATTTTGAGGGATTACCAAGCACCTTGACTTATGTTCCTTTTTTGATCATGAATATTGTTTTGTTTTCTTCATTTAACTAATAAAACGCGATGTTGGTTTGTCTTGCTTATTATCCATGTAGGTGAAGGGCAATGAGATTTAACAAGTTACTCCATGGGTTCATGAGTTTATTTCCATGCCCTAGTCAATATAGCTTGAGAAGTTAAAACCTCACCATTGGATTGGTTTTGGGAGAATTGGCATGACAAGGTTGCTTTGGTTCATCACATTTCAAGGTTATTAGATTTGACTCAAAAGTACAAGGGGTTGATTGGAGAAGTTGTCATGTTTGGACAAGGCCTTGTTCCTATTGGTCACAAGACCATATTTCTCTCAAAACTCAAGATATGGAAGTGGTTTTGGTGGCTAAGAGTTCTCATTATCATCCTCAACAACTTCTATTCACAAAGAAAGAATATTGGTACAAGAAGTTTGTTCAAACTTGTCAAAGTTCTTCAAGGCATTCTCTTGATCTAGAAGCTAGGGTTTTGAACTTCAAATGAGTATATCTTGCTCACCTTTTGGTATTTTTGAGTGATTCCAAATACACACCCCTCTTCAAAGGGTTATCAATAAATCACTTCAAAAGTTCCAAGGAGTTTTCATGTGGAAGAAACTTGGTGAAGAAGAAAGATTACAAGTCATCCAGATGAATCCACAATTTTACATAAGTAACTTCAATTGATCATAACTTGGTCAATTTTCATCACCTTGAGTCCATTCTTTTTACATAATTATATTGAAGATGTGAACTTTATGGATTCATTTATGTGCAAAGTGGGAAAATGGATGAAGGTTACCTTAAATATGCAAAAGATTATAGGTCATTTCATAATTTTTGGCCAACTTCAACAAGTCATAACTTGCTCAATATTTGGAGATTTTGAGTGGTTCAAGTTTCAAAGTGTCATTCAAGAGATCTACTTCATTCCATCTTTTTTGGTAAAGAGAAAATTCCAAGTGGAAGGCCATGTTTGGATGCAAAAGATTATAGGTCATTTTTGAAGAAGATTTTGAAATATTTCTAAGTATGGAAAGTCAACCCTTTTTCTTCAACTTTGACTCAATGAAACTTTCATATCAAGTAGCCATTTAACTCAATTCTTTTTCCATTGCAAAGCTTGTAACCTCATCTTTCTAAAGCATCAAGAATCATGCCCTAAGACCCCTTGAGTTGGAAATGCCATGGATTTGAATTTGGTAACTTGAAACTGAATTTTCCACAAAGTCATATTTTGAAATCCTTAATGTGACTTCTAAACACAAGATTTATGCGCATTTTTGATTTAAACTTGATTAGAAAACTTTCCAGAAGTGATTAGCACCTCAAAACGCAAGATTTGGTTGAGTTTTGATCGAAATGAAGTCACACTTCACTCGTGCTCGACCTTCACTCAATTTCCCTCCAAACTTCCTTGTTTCTTCCAATTTTCATTCCTATTCACTTCCATATAAATAGAGGGTCATCCCCTAATAATTTCTTCAAGCTTTGAGAGCCAAAAACACCCTTCCAAAACTTCACACGAACCCATCGTTTTTTAATTCAGTTTCTGAGATTTAAGCTCCCTTTTCCAAAATTCTTTGCGCATTCATCATCCTTAAGCATCATATAAACTCTCCAACACTTAAACCAATCAAAATGAGCCATAATTCAAGCTACAGAAGTCCAGTTTCAGAGCTTCTTCCTTGATCTTCGAAAAGGTATAATTCTTCACCATTTGGATCCAAATCAACCACTAATTTATTCTACTCCTTCTCCTAATTCCAATGCTGCTTACGATTTTTAAATCCATTGAGAATTGAGAGAGAAATCTCAAATTGAAGGTACAAGCTATTTTCTGGGTTTTTGATTCATATCTCTCTCCATACCTTATATAAATTTGGCGCGATGGTGGTGTTAGAATCGTCTTGAAGTTACGAGTTCAATGATACTAGCCTGGGATCCTAATTTTTCCATTTGAAGGATCTCACAAAATCCCCATTGTAGGGTGTCTAGAGGTTGAAGACGATGACATGTCTCGTCTCAGCCAATGATAGCGTGCCAAACGTTTTAATTTCATTGGTTGCCCTTTTTCTGATCCTATGTGTATCTCACTAAGGTCCATATCAAGCATAGCGCGTCTGGTCCACTGGATCAGCTTACTAACGCGTTTTGACTATGATATGATGGTTCACATCTTTTTGGTTTTATTTTATTTTTTGATTTTATATTTTAATTGATTAAATTTTCAAAAATTCATAACTCTTTTATTTTTTATCCAAAAATTATGAAAAAATTCACAAAAATACTTTGAATTATTTCTGAACTCATGACTATTTTTTCACATTTTTATTTTGAAATTTGATATTTTTTTGTAATTTTTGAATTATTTGCTTTCTTTTAATTACTTAAAAAATACTTTCTAACATTTTTTTAATTCTGAAAAAATTCATAAATATTATTTTGCATATTTTTAACTTTCTGAAAATTTTATGGAATTTTATATTGAGGTTTACTATTTTTGACCTATTTTCTGTTTGTTTGAGCAATTTTAAATAGTTTAAAAATAGTTTCTGAATTTTAAAAATTACCAAAATTTTTATAAAAATATTTGGATCCGTTTCTGATTTTTTCTATGGCCTTACTTTTTATTTCTTGATTAATTTGAACATAGTTGATATTTTTCTCCTCTATTTTGATTTTTAAACATTTTTTAACCCTTTTAATGTATATATTAAATATAATATTATTTTGTGATTATTTTCTGGTTGTCTTGAGTTGATTTTTTGATCATGACTTTATTAACATCATTAGATCTTGGGTGTTAAGTTCAACTCCACCAAAATGGATGAATGATTTTAATAATAGTTTGATTAAATTTTTTATTCAAAAGTGGTTTATTCATTTTTTCCATCCCCTCTTCATCTTACCCCTTTCTTATTGCACTAGATGTTGTTGGAGCATGATCTCTATATCATGTCTCAAAACAAATGATGCATAAATTGCTATTGATCGGCCTCAAAAAAGGTGAGACTTCTATATAAGTCCACTTACGATTGCTTAACATAGCACTAAATTTTGTCCTGATTCGAATAAATGATCATTCGTGGCCCAAACTTATGATTGCAAGCCCAAGTATGTTAATTTGATTTCTTTGATCCAATAACCTTGAGATTCATTGTGTGGAGGCTTTGGTTCTACCAATCCTCTAATGGATCTAAAACACCTTTGGTCAATGCGGATCACTTAAACATCGTTGATCATAAAATGGTACTTATGAGAATTCCAAATGGATGATATACTTGACAAAAAGCAAATGCAACTTGTTGTGTGGAGGTTTTGGTTCTACCAATCCTCTAATGAGTTCCAAATTCAAGTTTCAGGATGGTCATCCAACTAACCACTAATTATTGACTTGTTTTACCTTATGCTTTTATTCTTTTTTATGCTTTATGTACTATTTACTTTTTAGCATTTACATTTCATGTCATTTTCATCTTTGCTCATTTGAGCATTTATTTTCTTGCCATTTTTACTTTGCTCACTTGAGCTTTTCTTTTCCTTTCTTAAGATACTTAATAATCAACATAAACCTTAAAAAATCTTTAATGGTACTTGGACTATTTGGTTACTATCCTTGGCATTATGGAGCATGGGACTTTTCTTGGACTTAGGATTATAAACCTTGACCTATCTTAGAGATCTTATCTGATTATTTTGTCTGGAGTTCTTGAGGTTTACCTCAAGACATTAGGTTGCCTGTTTGTTTTTGTGTGCAGGTTTTTGTGATTACATCCTCTGTTTGTAATCTGGAATTCACCAGTATACAGCCGTTACTCTGCCCAATTTTTGTGAAGACTTAATACACTTGAAGTTTGGTTCTCTCAAGAAGTCTAGTATTTTTGCTTGCTTGATTTCAATCCAAGGAATGGGAATTCTATCTTGGCTCATAATTTAAAGTATTGGCTTCTTGTTGGTTAGATGGTTCTTATCCCTAGCTTTTACCTTATACTTTAGGATAGTCTCTTCTTCTCCTCCCATTTTCTTTAATTTCAAAATCTTTTCCCTCCTTTTGAAAACTCCTCTTGTTTTGAAACTTGAACCATTTTCATAATAAACTTGGACTTATGTCCATGCATTTTAAAAAAAAATTCATAAATAAACCCACAATCAACATAATGATACCTTGACATTTTTGTGAGAAGACTAAAAGTCAATCAATCTTATTTCAGACCATCTTGCCATTTTGGCTACTTATCTTTAAAATCTTCTCAAAAGATTAGACTCTTGCCAATCCTTGTAGTGATGCAAACAACTATACTTCTACAACATGTAGTGAAGAAAGATATTTTCCACTTGGGTGTTGAGTGAGGTATTGTTGATTTTGAAATCTAAGCCATATCCTCCATTTTGAGATGATGCAAATTCTCCTTTCTCATGATTGTGGGTAGTAAGTGTTTTTTTCCCTACGGACAATGACGATGATGTTTTATCTTATAAAATTAACCAACACATTTGTGTTTCAAATTTTTAAAAGAGGAACTACGTGTACCCTGATCCCCTATTGCATGAAAGGTAGTACGTAGGCACTAAAGGTTCGCAACCGCGGCGGGTGCAAAAATTATAAAATAAATACGCTTCTTTCCTCACCTCCACCATCCACTTTTTTATATACAACAATTTTTATAGCCAAAATATACATATTTTACAAAGAGGCTCCTGCAGAGTATCAAAGATGTTTAGGGTGCTAATACCTTCCCTTTACATAACCAACCCCCTTACCTTGAATCTTTCCCCTTTTTTGGGTTATTCGCTCTTTTCCCATTCCTTTGGAAACAATAAAGCGCGGTGGCGATTTTGATTTTGATTTGTATAAAGTCTAGTCAATCCAATGGCTTAGTCTTGAACATTTCTAACGCTACAGAAAAATGGTGACTTCACTGAGGACAGATTGACCTCTTGCTAGTCCATCCCTAAGTGGGTTAAGCCTATCCTTATTTATATCTGTATATGTGTTATGGCTATTTTTTGTGTTATATGTTGTATAAATGTTTGTCTAGATTTTCCTGGTTTTCAGGGTGCTTGGTGATTACTCATAAGTCCTATACCCGGACTTGGGCAAACTTTAAGATAGGACGGGCGGTATATTCATGTTAACTTTGAGGGAGTAATCCCAAAAAATGAGGCATGAGATCCCCCACTTAGTGGAGGCCCCTTTGACTGTAGTGTCCTTTACCGAGTAATCGGGAAGATGTATTGCTTTCGACCTAGGAGCCTGCTGAAACTGAGGACCGTCGAATACCAAACCCATCTTGGCCTTTTAGGTGTAGTGCGGAAGCTATGACGGAGTAATCCAGAAATAGTTGTCATGCGATACTACACTCTGACGAGTCTTTCTTGAGAATATTACTAATTACCGAGTTAATCCGAAGTTGGTAATATCCGAAGGAATGATGTAGACTCTGGGAACCTCTAGAACCTTGTTCGGTAGGTGATAACTTTAGACTAACACCTTATGGGTAGTACCTTCGACCTCGTGCTCGTGATGTTGAACCTATGAACCCTATATGTGTGATCTTGTGTGTGATTGTTGCATCATGCATCCATGCACTCATAAGCATCTTTTGAAGAAACCATATTTCAATGGAATTAAAGGTTGACTATTTGTGAAAATCTCAGGTACTTTTTAACCATGGATTCTGGAAAGAGAAAGACCGGGAAGTACAGTTTCAAGGATCCCAAGATAGATGAGTTGATCAGTCTAATTCCCGAGATCGAGTGTTCTGTAGACTTCCGGAAGAAGTTTGGATCCATTATTCCTCTCATGAAGCTGAAGATGAAGGAGGGTATTCTATCGACCTTGGTCCAGTTCTATGATTCGATATATCATTGCTTTACTTTTCCCGACTATCAGTTGATGCCCACACCGGAGGAGTATTCTTATCTATTAGATTTACTTGTTACCGATCGTGTTCCTTTTACTGGTTTGAAGGGTGAGCCAAAATCACATGAGATTGCTACTTTGATTCATCTGGGGAAGTATGAGGTGGAAGCCCATATGACTACTAAAAGAGGGATTAGAGGATTACCAACTCAGTTCTTATTGGAGAAAGCTCGTTACTTTTCCAGAATGAAGAGTACAGTTGCTTTTGAGGCCATCTTTGCCCTACTTGCTTAAGGGTTATTCTTATTTCCTAATGTGGACAAGTTTGTTGACATTAACGCTATCAGGATCTTCATGATTGGAAACCCAGTTCCTACATTGTTGGGTGATGCTTATTACTTTATCCATCTTCAGAATTCTTATCATGGGGGGATGATTATCAGTTGCACGCCTCAGTTATATCGGTGGTTTATCTCTCATATGCCTCAGTCTGATGCTTTTTGGGATGTCAAGAAGGAACCCCATTGGGCTCCTAAGATCATGGCACTTACTCACTCAGATATTGATTGGTATCATCAAGCTTACCAGGATATAGAGATTATTGATAGATGTGGTAGTTTCCCCAGTGTACCACTTCTTAGTACAAAGGGAAGAATTAACTATAACCCTGTTCTTGCACGGTGACAACTTGGTTATCCGATGAGGGATAAACCAAATAGTATTCATTTGAGTTTTTTCTTTCTGAAGGAATGGGGAGACCATAGGGAAGATAGGAGCAGATTGCGAAGGTCTGGCGTCACATTCATAAGAAGGGTAGGAAGGATTTGGGACCTAGGGGTGCTGTTTCTTTGGAGCCATATATTCAATGGATCCGATCGAGAGCCATTCAGTTAAAGATGCCATATACCCGGGAGACACCCATGCCTGATCTATTTGTGAAGACCACTCCTCCCTTATTAGATGATCTGGAAGAGCTGCAGCTTTCTTTGGTTAGGATGCAACAGGAGAAGGATGCTTGGAAGAACAAGTTCCAAATTTTAGAGTGTTCCTATAGAGTAGATTTGAAGGAGAAAGATGACTTGATTGAGATCCTTGAGAGTCGAGTTGTAGAGTCTATTGAGAGGAAAGGGGATTTATTTTCTCCTAAGCCTCAATCAGGTGCTGATTACTCAGATGATTAGAAGGAGGTTTCCACCGGATATGCGGAGGAAAACCAGAGGTTGAAGGCTTAGATTGCCAAGCTCACGGGGAAGCGCCAACGTATAGAGTGATCTCCATCAGTTTTACTTCTTAGGGTTTTAGATTTTATTTTCATCTTGTACTTGGGATCATTGAAACTTGTAATCCATTTTGGATTTATTATAATAAAATTTTCAGTATTTCAAAAGCGCTATTACTTTGATGATTGCAATATGTCTATAAACTTTAAATCCCTTGAAATATTAAATAACAAAGTAAAAATAATCATGTGAATTGCATATCATGCATCATATTGCACATATTTCTTGAATTTTTTATGCATACCTAGGTGTCTTACGAAGCTTCTTTACTTCGTTCAGCAAGCTGACTCATCACTACAACACTCGGGCTAATTTAAAAAAGAAGATGGAAAACTTAGAACAGGAGAATCGCGAGTTGCGCGAAGAACTTTCTACTCTGAAGGCCGGCTTGGCCAATTTGACTACTCTAATGGAAGCTCTGGTGGCTGCTCAAAATCAGCCACCGAGTGTTCAACCTCAACCAACAAGGGAAAATACTAAAGTTCCGATTGTTCCCGTATCTGCTACTTCGGATGTTGTTCAGAATCGCATGCGTCAAGGTTATCCATGGGGAATTCCAGAGAATTTTGCACCTGAAGGTTTCAATCTTGGTCCTCAAGATACTCCAGTGGTTCAGACTATTGTTACTCCGGCACCTCCGGTGGTGCATGTTGTTCCTGCTGCACCTCCTTCGGTGAATATGGTTTTGTTTGTTAATGATGATGTGTGTCGTACTTTCCCTCCACCGAGTGAAGACTTGGGTCTTTATGATAGAATGGATGATTTGCAAGAGCAATTTGACAAGATGCAGAGAGAGATGAAGGCCCTCATGGGAAAATATCTATTTGGGCAGAATGTGAATGAGCTATGTTTGGTCCCAAACGTTAAGATACCTGCTAAGTTCAAGGTACCGAAGTTTGAGAAGTATAAGGGCAACACTTGCCCTCGTGCTCACCTGGTGATTTACGTGAGGAGAATGTCTACCCATACTGATGATCAGCGTCTGCTGATTCACTTTTTCAGGATAGTTTGACCGATGCTGCGTTGAAGTGGTATATAAGTTTGGAAAGCGCCAATATCCATACTTTTAATGATTTGGGAGAAGCATTTATCAAACAATACAAGTACAACATGGACATGGCGCCTGAACGTGATCAACTTAGGGCCATTGTTCATAAAGACATGGAATCGTTCAAAGAGTATGCGCAGAGATGGCGCGAGGTAGCCGCCTAAGTGATTCCTCCCATGGAAGAGAAGGAGATGACTAAGATTTTCTTGAAGATGTTGGGAGCTTTCTACTACGAGAGGATGGTAGCAAGCTCACCAAGTGAATTTACTGAGATGGTAGGAATGGGTATCCGCTTGGAAGAGGCTGTAAGAGAAGGCCGTTTGACGAAGAGTGAAGGATCTGGAGGTGCGAAAAAGCCATCCTATGGGTTTACGAAGAAGAAATAAGGAGATGCAAATGCTGTTATACAAGAGAGGAGGGTAAACACTCTTAGAAGGAATTGTCTGCATCATCAGCAAGTCGCCTCAGTTACTCCTGTTATGAATACAGCTCCAACTACCATTGCTTATCAGAGACCGTCCCAGCAGGGGAATCCAGGGTATAATCAAAGAAGGGAGAGTTATGAACCTATTCCCATGAGCTATACAGAGCTATTACCGGCATTGATTCAGAAAAAGTTGGTCCAGACACGACCACCTCCCGCCATACCGTCACCATTGCCTTCGTATTACAAGGCGGACCAAACATGTGCTTTTCATCAGGGAGCACCAGGGCATAATGTTGAGAATTTTTATCCTTTGAAAATTGAGGTGCAGAAATTGGTGAAGTATGGTGTTCTATCTTTCAAAGACGTGGGACCTAATGTGAAGGATAATCCTCTACCCAAGCATGGGGGAGTAAATGTTGTAAATATGGTGACCGGTTTTCCAGGCGACTTTCGGATTTTTGACATTAATCTGGTTAGAGGAGATTTGGTGAAAATTCACGCAGACCTCTGTATTTAGCTACTATACGCATGACCATAACGGTTGTGCTACTTGCAGTATAAATATACAGGGTTGCGATAAGATAAAGGCTGATTTACAGGAGATGATGGATGAGGGCCTCATCCACATAATCAGGCCTAGGGCAGAGTATGAAGAGGAAGTGAACATGGTTTCTGGATGTCCTGGTGAGTTCATAATTTTTAATGTGGAGTATATGAATGAGGATCTCGTGCAGTTGCATGCTACCTTCTTCCATACGGCTGGTCAGGTGGAACACCAATATGGATCTTGCATAGTTTGCTGTCGAGACCCCCGAGGATGTTCAATCGTGAAGAAGGGTGTTTAGTTGTTGTTAGACAATGGAACTATCAAGATCACAGGTCACAGGGATGATTATCATGAAGTTGATATGGTTGAGGTTTGTTTAATGGAAGAAGAGTCAGGGGAAGAGTGTGCCTCCGCGAATGAGTATTTCTCTTCAGACGAAGATTTGTTTTCCATAAATGACTTATTGATGACTGGTTATGTTGAAGAAGGGGTAAACGTCATTATGCCTTGTTCCGGTGCACCAACCCATTTTGAAGTGGAATATCATAGCAATCCAGTTGTTACCCCATTGGTAATTAGTTTGCCAGGTCCTATCCCCTACAAATCAGATAAGGTTATGCCTTACAAATACAACGCTACAATCTTGGAGGACGGTGTGGAAGTTCCCATCTAGCCAATGCCTGATGTAGGAAATATAGTTGAAAATAGTAGGGTGACCCGTAGCGGTCGTGTGTTTGCGCCGATTGTTCGGAGAGATGTTGATGCTGGAAAGAAAATTGCTGAGAATGATGAACCTAAGAAGACTACATGAGAGACTAGTGGAGCTATGCTAGAGAAAGAAGTGGGTGATATTTTGAAGATAATTAAGATGAGCGACTACGGAATTATAGATCATCTACTGCAGACTCCTTCAAAGATAATTATCTTAACTTTATTAATGAAATCCTCTGCTCATAGAGAATCCTTGATGAGGGTACTGGAGCAACCTTCTGTGGAGAGTGACATGCCAATAGATCAACTCAGAAGCATAATTGGAAACATTACATCATGTAATAACTTGAGTTTTTGCGATGATGAATTATCAGATGAAGGGAGGAATCACAACCTGGCCCTCCACATATCTATGAACTACAAGAATGATTCGCTATCCAATGTGCTAATTGATAATGGATCCGCGTTGAATGTTATACCGAGGAGTACTCTCATGAAGTTGAAATATCAAGGAACACCTATGCACCCGAGTGGCATCATTGTGAAAGCATTTGATGGGTCAAGGAAATCTGTCATCGGTGAAGTGGACTTACATATCCATATAGGACCATATTTGTTCTAGATAACCTTCCAGGTCATGGACATTATTCCCGCATATAGTTGTTTGCTAGGACGTCCATGGATACATGAAGCAGGGGTTATCACTTCAACTTTACATCAGAAGCTAAAGTTTGTGCGTGAAGGGAAGGTAGTGATCATAAATGGGGAGCAAGCATTGTTGATATCTCATTTGTCCTCCTTCAGTATTGTAGAAGCAGATGAAGCTGCTGTTAGAACCCAGTTCCAAGCCCTATCCATTGACAACATAAGGGGAAATAAGAATTCAATGGTCTCGCTAAAGGACGCGCAATAGGTTGTGCACAATGGTCCTAGTGCAGTTTGGGGACGAATTGTGGATCCACCCGTGAACAAGAACAGAACTGGCTTGGGTTTCTCTTTGAAGGATGGAAAAGGAAAAAGTTTGAAGTCAAAGTCTACTATGAGCAGATATCATGATGTTTTCCACAGCAGAGGTTACCTCCATCCAACTGATTCTGGAATTAATGTTATTGAGGAGGATGAAGCAGAGTAGGAAATGCCGAATTATGTGACGCATGGAGTCAGGGTTCAGAACTGGGTCACCGTTGATGTTCCCTCTTGAATACATGTTTCAAAGTAATTTGATTTGATTAATCTTTTTTTTCTTGAAAGGCTTTCACTCTTCCCAAGGTGGAAGTATTAATGTTGTAGGGCTTATCTATTTGCTGTGACTTTTAAGACCATTAATAAAAGTTGTCTTTGCTTCCCTACTTATGTTTTTATTTCCTACTCTTTCTTAGAAAATGGTAATAAAAAAAACCTTCCAAAATAAATAATAACTGAAATTCAATCTGCATGATCACTTGTTATATGTGTCAGTTTCTAAAAGCAATCATAAATCATATGTGCAGATTAATTAAAAAACTCATTGAATACAATGACCCTGCACCCTCTCCCAACTTTGAATGTCATGTGTTTGGGGCTGAAGAAGAATATTATGATGAGATTCAAGAAGAGGTCTCACGGTTGCTTGAGCACGAGGAAAATACCATTCAGCCATATAAAGAGCCTTTGTAAGTGATCAATTTGGGTTCAGAAGAAGATCCGAAGGAAGTCAATATTAGATCATCATTGCATCCCGATGTGAAGAGAAGGTTGATTGAGTTATTGAAAGAGTATGTAGATATTTTTGCTTGGTCTTACCAAGATATGCCTGGTCTAGATACAGATATTGTCGAGCACCGTTTACCGTTGAAGCCAGAGTGTCTGCCAATTAAACAAAAATTGAGAAGAACTCACCGAGATATGGCAGTAAATATCAAAGAGGAGGTTCTAAAGCAGATTAATGTTGATTTTCTCGTGACGTCAGTGTATCCTCAATGGATTGCCAATGTTGTCCCAGTACCGAAAAAATACGGAAAAGTCCGCATGTGCGTAGATTACAGAGATCTAAATAAAGTTAGTCCAAAAGATGATTTTACATTGCCTCACATCGACATGTTAGTGGATAACACAGCAAAATTTAAAGTATTCTCATTCATGGACGGATTTTCCAGGTATAATCAAATAAGAATGGCTCTAGAGGACATGGAAAAAACAACGTTTATCACACCCCGGGGAGCATTCTGTTACAAAGTGATGCCCTCCGGGTTGAAGAACGCTGGTGCAACGTACCAGAGGGCTATGACAACCCTATTCCATGATCTGATGAACAAGGAAATTTAAGTATATGTTGATAATATGATTGCCAGATCCCATACTGAAGAAGGGCATATAGAAGATTTGTTGAAGTTGTTTCAGCGTTTAAGGAAGTATCGTCTCCGCTTGAATCCAAATAAATGCACCTTCGGTGTTTGATCGGGGAAGTTGTTGGGTTTCAATGTTAGCCAGAAAGGAATTGAAGTTGACCCTGATAAAGTCAAAGCAATTCAAGAAATGCCAGCACCAAGAACTGAAAAGCAAGTCAGAGGTTTCCTCGGGCCTTTGAATTATGTTTCCAGATTCATTTCCCACATGACCATAATATGTGAACCTATCTTTAAGTTGTTAAAGAAAGATCAAGGTTGTGTATGGAAAGATTACTGCCAAAGGGAATTTGAGATTATTAAAGAATATCTGCTTGAACCTCCTATCTTGCTCCCCCTGTAGAAGGAAGACCGTTGATTATGTATCTGACAGTGTTAGATAAATCCATGGGTTGTATTCTGGGACAACAGGATGAAACAGGGAAGAAGGAGTTCGCCATCTATTATTTCAGTAAAAAATTCACTGATTGTGAGTCGTGGTATTCCATGCTGGAAAAAACATGTTATGGTTTGGCCTGGGCGGCAAAGCATTTGCGGCAGTATATGTTGAATCACACCACTTGGTTAATCTCTAAAATGGATCCAATCAAGTACATTTTTGAAAAGCCTGCTCTTACTGGGAGAATTACCCGCTGGCAGATGTTGTTATCTGAATATGATATCGAATACCGCACTTAAAAGGCTATTAAAAGTAGTGTGTTGGCAGATCATCTTGCTCACCAACCAGTGGAAGATCACCAGTCTGCAGAATATGAATTCCCCGATAAGGATGTGATGTTCCTGAAAGTGAAAGATTGTGATGAACCATTACCCGAGGAAGGTCCTGACCCTGAATCTCGTTGGAGTATGATATTTGATGGAGTTGTGAATGCTTATGGTAAAGGAATTGGTGTTGTGATTGTGACTCCTCATGGATCGCACATTCCTTTTACTGCAAGGTTAACATTTGATTACACTAATAATATGGCAGAATATGAGGCTTGCATCATGGGTCTCGAAGAAGCTATTGATCTCAATCAAAAATCTAGATGTGTATGGTGATTCAGCTTTGGTAATAAATCAGATTAAAGGAGAATGGGCCACTCGTCACCCTGGCTTGATCCCTTACAAATATTATGCTAGAAAATTATTACCATTCTTCAATAAAGTTGAATTCCATCACCTCCTTAGAGATGAAAACCAAATGGCAGATACTCTGGCAACTATGGATTCTATGTACCAAGTGAATACTTGGAATGATATACCCTGAATTATGGTTCGACGTTTGGATAGGCCCGCTCATGTGTTTACAACAGAGGAGGTAGCAGATGAAAAGCCTTGGTATTATGATATCAAGCATCTTCTTCAGACTCAGGAATACCTGATTGGTGCGTCGAATAAAGATAGAAAGATATTTAGAAGATTAGCAGGCAGTTTCTTCCTCGGTGAAAATGTGTTATGAAAGATAAATTATGACATGGTCTTGCTCAGATGCTTGGATAGACACAAAGCAAACATGTTGATCCATGAGATTCATGAAGGTTCATTTGGCACTCATGCCAATGGACATTCGATGGCTAAAAAGATGTTAAGGGAAGGTTATTATTGGCTGACAATGGAATCTGACAGTTACAAATTTGCAAAGAAGTTCCATAAATTCCATATTTATGCAGACAAGGTCCATGTGCCTCCGACGCTCCTCAATGTGATTTCCTCCCTATGGCCTTTCTCTATGTGGGTTATTGACCTGATTGGGATGATAGAACCCAAAGCTTCGAATGGGCACCGTTTTATCTTGGTGGCAATTGATTACTTCACCAAGTGGGTGGAGGTTGCTTCATATGCCAATGTTACTAAGCAGGTGGTTGTGCGCTTCATTAAGAATAATCTTATATGCCGGTATGGTGTGCCGAGTAGAATCATCACTGACAATGGCTCAAATTTGAACAACAAGATGATGACAAAACTGTGTGAAGAATTCAAGATTGTCCATCACAATTCATCTCCATACAGGCCAAAGATGAATGGGATTGTTGAAGATGCTATTAAGAATTTCAAGAGAATTATCCAGAAAATGGTTGTTACTTATAAGGATTAGCATGAAATGCTTCCTTTTTCTTTGCATGGATATTGAACATCTGTCCGCACTTCAACAGGAGCAACCTCGTTCTCCTTAGTGTATGGAATGGAAGTTGTACTCCCAGTCGAGGTAGAGATTCCCTCGTTGCGTGTGATAATGGAAACCAAGTTGACGGAGGCTGAATGGGTCCAGAACAGGTTTGACTAATTGAATTTGATTGAGGAGAAGAGAATGGCAGCCTTGTGTCATGGCAAATTATATAAAAAAATAATGAATAAAGCTTTTGAAAAAAAGGTCAAACCTAGTGAATTCAGAGAAGGAGACCTCGTGCTCGGGAAGATCATGTCTTTCAACACTGATTCTAGGGGCAAGTGGACTCCCAATTTTGAAGGCCCGTATGTTGTCAAGAATGCCTTCTTTGGTGGTGCATTAATTCTTGAAACTATGGATGGCGAGGAGTTCCCACGTCCCATGAATTCTGATGTAGTCAAGAAATACTTCGCCTAAAGAAATAAAAGAACAGCTCGCTAAGTTGAAAACCCGAAAGGGCGGCTTAGGGAAAAAAGTAGCGTCTCGGTAGGTCGAAAACCCGAAAGTGAGGTCTAGGAAAAAATTAGAGACATAAACAGAATAAATTTCCCGCTAAGTTGAAAACTCGCAAGGGCAGCTTAGGCAAAAGTTAGGGATTTTTTTGGCAAGTAACTACGTCAGACAAGACTTGATCGTTGAAGCAACAATCTTTTCGGATCCTCACCATACTTCAACAAAAGCTGCTGCTCAGGATTTCAAAAGTTGCTAGGGGGGATAGTTTTCATTGTATCTCAATGTATCTTTTCCATTATGTATTACCATTTCCCAAACTTTGTAACCATCTATGGAGTCCCGCCATTCGCAGACTACCATTCTATTAATGAAATTCGAGCTTTTACCCAATTCTTTGTGTTTCTTATTTTATTTAGCTTGCAAAGACTCCATTTATTACTGATAATAACTTTCAAACCAAAGAGATTAAATAACAAAATTGATTTTTCAAAAAAAAAAGGATTTTTACAATTTACTTTTACTTTGAGATTTGTGATGAAACAATGACAATAAAAATGGTGATCCCAGGAATGGACAAACTCCGGTTGTTTTGAGAAGTTTTTGTTCCCCCCGGGAAGGTCTACTCGGGTTGTTTTAACTGTATTGGGTTTATGGTTCCGGTATCCTCGGTCACGTTTGGATTCATTTCTCCTTTTTTCTGAGTTTTCATGATGTGAGGTTTCAGTCCGCATTTTTCTCCAGTGAAGTAGGCTTGAATTCCCCAGCGATGTTTGGATGTTTTGGTGTCAGTCTGCTTTATTCGAGACTAGTCTTGCAATCTCCAGTAGGCATGTTACTTTTGAGAAACACTGGTTTCCCCGGTGAAGCCTGAATAAGGATGTTCTACCCCAGTATCTGTTTGATTTGGCTACCTCCGGATTATGTTTCTCCTCAGTAAAGTTAAAAGCAGGTAGTAGGTTTGGTTTCTGCAGCTGGCCTTTACCTTTCTTGGAATGATCATCTTGGTTGAAGCTTAGACGAGTGTTGTTAGTGCCCGAGGCAGTTTTTCCTGGTTATTCCCAATGTTGTGTATCTGTTTTGTCAGCATGCACACGATAACACGCATACATTCATACATGCATGATGCATAGATAAAATTGACAAATCATTGTTCATTGACATTTATTAATATTTTTGTTGACATATTACCCTGTTTTGTAGAGATAAGTTACCCTCTTTTCATTAGAGCATTGGTCTTAAGCAGAAAACGTACATTCTTTCAATTTCCCTACTGAGTTTTCCCTCATAGAAGATTTCTGCCTTAGCCTTCCAGTACAGTTCCTTGTTTGGATAATTTTGGTTTTCCCTTATGCGTTTATTTCTCAAAGGATGAATTCAGGTTGACTATTTCATTCCAGTTTATTTCTGGTTTGGATCTGTGGTTCCCTGGCAATGCTATTCACTTTGGAATCTTGAAAACTCCAAGCTTTGGTTGGTGCATTTATTTTGCACGAGAAGAATTTATCCCCTCATCAAGAACATCATGGCCTCTCCCCAGGAAGTCATACCTCTTGCCCCAAAAAATTCATTTCCTTTTACAATCCTCCGTGACAACAAATAGCAAGTCTCTTTATTTGAGACAGCTTATGTATTATCCTTTCCAGGCAGAGTGCCTTGGTTAAAGAAGAAGTTGAGACCCGTTCTAGGCGAAACACCAGAATCTTGGGTAAACTTGTTATCTTTTTGCTATCCTCAGTGAACGTTAGTAGTTCATCATCAGTGAACGGTGGTGATATGATATTTTATCTTTCTACCTTTAGTGAAAGTTGGTAGGACATCGTCAGTGAACGTTGGTATTTGTTATCTTTTTGCTACCCTTAGTGAACGTTGGTAGTTCATCGTCAGTGAACAACGTGTTAGAACATAGTTTGATTCTACAACCCTCAATTAGAGTTTTGATGATAACAAAATACAAGAATAAATAAATTTTAAGATTTATATATAAGAAATATATGCTACTTAAAATTATGTTTTGTGTTTACAGAAACTCTGATGGAATCAACATCAGAATATCAGAATCAACATCAGCATCAGAAAATATGTCAGCATCAGAAGATCAAATAACATGTGCTACGCTGAAGCCTGATGAACAGAATCTGCGCATAAAATACTCTGACTCTGATCAAGATCCTAACCAAGTCATCAGCACTTAGAAGTGTCAGCATAAAGGAAAGAACACTCTGATTATCATTAGCAGAACAGTCTGAAGCGTTACTATGCATTCAAGACAGATTTATTACCAACGGCTTTATTCAAAGACAAGATCTGCTCAAATAGGAAAGAACGTCATGATCATTGAAAGTGATTTATGGACACCAACGTATCTCTTCCTTGGCTATATTAATCAAGTCAGTGTGAGAAAAGAACAGGCTAATACTCTACACGCATATACACGCCTAAGCTAATCATCTTCACACACGCTCTCATTTTTGCTAAAGCTTTCAACCACGCTTACTCTATAGCTCTAGCAATCCAGTTTCATTCTAAGCTTAATATTGTGTATTATCACAGTTGTGATATATAGTTTTATTAGAAAACATCAAACACACTTTTGCTCATTTATCTGTAAGAGAATTTCCTTGAGATAAACCGGTATGTGGTTAGACTCAAGAAGGCTTTAACAGTTGTTAAAGCAGTTGTGTAATCATTTGATTATAGTGGATTAAGACCTTGTTGGAGAGAGGAGAAATCACCTTGACGGGTGGACTGGAGTAGTTTGAGATCAAACGAACCAGGATAAAAATACAGTGTTGTCTGCATTTGATTTAAAGTTTTACAATTCAACCCCCCTTCTTGTGTTTTTCACATCTTCAATTGGCATAAGAGCGCCTGGTTCTGAGCTTATAACACTTAATCGTGTCAGTACAAGATCCAGCGTCAGAAACACACAATGGCAGGACCACATCAAAACATCAGCAATGACAACAATGAAGAAAGAGACAGATTCAGTGGCAAACCTCCAGTCTTTGATGGGGAGAACTTTGACTACTGGAAAGACAGAATTGAAAGCTTCTTTCTAGCACATGATGCTGATTTGTGGGACATGGTGACTGATGGATACACACACCTAGTGGATGGAAGTGGTCAGAATATTGACAGGAAAGCAATGTCTGATCAGTAAAAGCGTGATTTCAGAAATCATCACAAGGCCAGAACAATTCTTCTCAGCGCCATCTCCTATTCATAATATGAAAAGATATCAAACAGAGACACTGCAAAGAATATGTTTGACTCTCTGAGAATGACGCATGAAGGCAACATTCAAGTCAAAGAGACTAAAGCTCTTGCACTCATTCAGAAGTATGAGGCATTCAAGATGGAAGAAAGTGAATCAATAGAGACTATGTTTTCAAGATTTCAAATTCTGGTTGATAGTCTCAAAGTTCTTGACAAAGGGTATTCCACTGCTGATCATGTTAAGAAGATCATCAGAAGCTTTCCAAAACAGTGGAGGCCAATGGTCACAGCGCTTAAGCTAGCTAAGGATCTCAACAAAATCACTCTGGAGGAACTTGTCAGCTCCCTCAGAAGTCACGAGATAGATCTAGAAGCAGATAAACCTCAAAAGCAAGGTAAGCCATTAGCTTTAAAATCTAACAGAAAATATGACTCCAAGGTTTTGCAGGCTGTAGACGAAACCTCTGATGGGTCCTCATCAGAAGAAGATGAACTGTCTCTCCTCTCCAGAAGGGTGAACCAATTATGGAAGCAGAGGCAAAGGAAGTTGAGGAATCCCAGAAGGTCAGAGAATCAGAACGAATCTTTCTCCAGATACAGAAGGTCAGAATCCTCCTCTGGACACAGAAGATCTGAAGGCTCTTCAGGAAGCAGAAAGCCAAACAACAAAGACATCATCTGTTATGAATGTAACGAGCAAGGGCACTACAAAAGTGACTTCCTAAAGCTTCAGAAGGAAAAACCCAAAAGGAAGTTCGGCAAGGAAAAGAAGAAAAGTCTCATGGCTACATGGGATGATTCTGATACATCTGAAGCTGACTCAGAATCAGATGATGAAAGAGCAAACATAGCTCTCATGGCAAACATAACAGAAGACAGTGAAGCTTCTGAGTCAGACTCTGAATCAGATACAGAAGAGGTATTTCCTGACTTTGCTATAAACTTTACTAAGGCTGAATTAGATGAAAGCCTTAATGAAATTCTGGAAAGATATCAGCAGACCAGAGTCAAATTCAGAAACCTGAAAAGGGATCTTGCTTCTGACTCTGATAAAACTAAGAGTCTCAAATTGGAGAATTCTGAGTTGAAAGATAAAATTTCAAAATTATAAAATCTATTGCAAAACTCTCAGAAGGAAACAATCCGTGAAACTCCCAACAGTGCTGATGAGATCATCAAGGAGTATGATCACAGCTTTCAGAATTTTCTAGCTAAAAACATAGATAGAAGCAAAATGGCTTCAATGATCTATGGAGTTAGCAGAAATGGCAGAAAGGGAATAAGATACCAAGGTAAGGTACCTACACCAAAGAATTCCATGGATTTAGTTATAAAACGTACTCCACTTGATTCACACTTTGTATATGGGCACACACATGACATCAAATATACAAGTAGTAATTATTCTGTCAAACCAAAATTCAACAAGAGTTTTGGTAAAACTAACAAATCAGGACCCAAGAAAATATGGGTACCTAAGGATAAAATAATACATGTGGCAGATATCTTTAGCAGCAAAGCAGAAACACCAATCATGGTACCTGGACTCAGGCTGCTCACGACACATGACGGGAAGAAGGCATATGTTCCAAAACCTGGAACTTAAGCCTGGAGGCCACGTAGGCTTTGGAGGCAATCAGAGAGGAAAAATCATTGGCTCTAGAACAATAGGTAATGGAAATATTCCCTCTATAAGTAATGTTTTATTAGTAGATGGATTAATGCATAACTTGTTATCCATAAGTCAATTAAGTGATAACAGTTATGATATAATCTTTAATCAAAATTCATGTAAAGTTGTTAGTCAGAAAGATGGGACTATCCTATTTAATGGAAAGAGGAGAAACAACATTTATAAAATCAAACTTTCTGAACTGAAAAGTCAGAATGTAAAGTGTCTTATGTCTGTTAACAACGAGCAATGGATCTGGCACAGAAGATTGGGACATGTTAGTATGAGAAGAATATCTCAGATTAACAAACTCAATCTGGTCAGAGGACTTCCTAACCTGAAGTTCAATTCAGATGCTCTGTGTGAGGCATGTCAGAAAGGCAAGTTTGCAAAACCAACTTTCAAATCTAAAAACGTTGTTTCCACCTCTAAGCCATTAGAACTTCTGCACATTGACTTATTTGGACCAGTTAAAACTGCTTCAGTCAGTGGCAAGAAGTATGGGTTAGTAATCGTAGATGACTATAGCAGATGGACATGGGTAAAGTTCTTAAGACACAAGGACGAGTCACAATCTGTGTTTGTCACCTTCTGCAACCAAGTTCAGAATGAAAAGGATCTTAGAATCGTCAAAGTCAGAAGTGATCATGGTGGAGAATTTGAAAACAAAGATTTTGAGTCATTCTTTAATGACAAAGGCATTCTGCATGATTTCTCTTGTCCTAGAACTCCCCAGCAAAATGGAGTTGTAGAACGAAAGAACAGAACATTGTAAGAAATGTCCAGAACCATGATCAACGAGACTAACGTTGCTAAGATCTTCTGGGCAGAGGAAATAAACACAGCGTGTTACATTCAGAATAGAATCTCCATAATACCTATTCTGGAAAAGACTCCATATGAATTGTGGAAGAACAGAAAGCCCAACATTTCCTATTTTCATCCATTTGGATGTACTTGCTTTATTTTGAATATAAAAAATTATTTGAACAAGTTTGACTCTAAAGCACAAAAGTGTATTATGTTAGGATACTATGAATGCTCAAGAGGGTACAGAGTATACAATACAGAAACACAGATTGTGGAAGAATCAATCAGTGTTTGTTTTAATGATAAGCTTGACTCTCAAAAGTCAAAGCAAAATGAATTACTTGCAGGTATGGAAGTTGAATTCACAGGTACTGAAGACAAGTCATCAGAAGCTCTTAACATAGACACTCCCTCAACATCAGAAAGAGGCACTGCAAGCAATCCAGCACCTTCTGTTGATCAAACTCAGAAAAGACTATCCAGAATCAGCATGGATCACCCAGAAGAAATAATCTTATGAAGAAAGGAAGATCCAATCAGAACAAGATCTAGCTTCAGAAACTCTGAAGAATCCCTCATGGGACTTGTTTCTCTAATTGAACCATCAACAATTAATGAAGCACTTCTGGACAATGACTGGATTCTAGCAATGCAAGAGGAGCTGAATCAATTCACAAGAAATGACGTACGGGATCTGGTTACTAAACCAAAAGGATTCAACGTCATTGGAACAAAATGGGTGTTCAGAAACAAACTGAATGAACAAGGTGAAGTCATAAAAAACAAACACGATTGGTAGCACAAGGTTATATTCATCAAGAGGGGATAGACTATACATAAACCTTTGCTCCAGTCGCTAGGTTAGAATCTATCAGACTCTTAATTTCATTTGTTGTTAATAAAGGCATCACTCTGTATCAGATGGATGTTAAGAGTGCATTCTTAAATGGATATATAGAAGAAGAGGTATATGTGCACCAACCCCCTGGTTTTGAAAGTTCCAAAAATCCAGAATATGTTTTCAAACTAAAGAAGTCACTGTATGGTTTGAAACAAGCTCCCAGAGCTTGGTATCAAAGACTAAGTAAATTCCTGTTAGAAAAGGAATTCACCAGAGGGAAAGTGGACACAACTATGTTATGTAAGACAGTTAAGAATGACATTTTAGTATTTCAGATTTATGTTGATGATATCATATTTGGATCTACTAAACCTTCTCTGGGAAGAAAGTTTGCTAAGTGTATGCAGGCAGAATTTGAGATGAGCCTAATGGGGGAACTGAAATTCTTTCTGGGCATTCAGATCAATCAAACCCCAGAAGGAACTTACATTCATTTGAGCAAATATGTCAGAGAACTTCTGAAGAAATTGGATCCCTTAGAATGTAAGCCATCAAAGATTCCAATGCATCCCCCGTGCATTCTGGAAAGAGAAGAGGTAAGTAAAAAGGTATAACAGAAGGTCTACAGAGGTATGATTGGTTCTCTTCTCTATCTGACGGCTTCAAGGCCTGACATTTTATTCAATGTTTACATTTGAGCTAGATTCCAATCAGATCCTAGAGAATCTCACTTAATAGCAGTTAAGCGAATTTTCAAGTATCTGAAAGGTACTACTAATCTGGGTTTGTTTTACAGAAAATCAAGTGATTACAGCTTAGTAGGTTACTGTGATGCTGATTTTGCTGGAGACAGAGTAGAACGTAAAAACACTTCTGGAAGCTGCCAGTTTCTGGGAGAAAATCTGATCTCATGGTCCAGCAAAAGACAATCCACAATTGCTCCATCAACAGCAGAAGCTGAATACATAGCAGCAGCTGGATGCAGCACACAAATGCTCTGGATGAAAAGTCAACTTGAGGACTTCCAGATATTTGAGAGTAACATTCATATCCTCTGTGACAATACTTTTGTTATTTGTCTTAGTAAAAATCCAATTTTACATTCTAGGTCTAAGCATATAGAAATAAAACATCATTTTATTAGGGACTATATTCAGAAAGGGATTTTAAATTTAGAATTTATTGACACAGACCATCAATGGGCTGATATTTTTACAAAACCACTTTCTGAAGATAGGTTCAACTTCATTCTGAAACATCTCAGCATGAAGCTCTGCACAGAATAAAATTGTTTTAATTCCATATATTAACCTTCAGAACTTTGTTTATTTTCTGTGAACTACTGATCAATCTTCCTTCAGATCTTTAGAAGTACAGATTGTATCAGAATCTATCCATGAAGATATGAGCACTTCATTTCTAGGATGGAAATGTGCTGTTCACTCAAGCAAACAAGTGTCATCCAGTCATCAGCTATTTTCTGAGGCTGAACACGCGTTCACGTTTCTGAAAAGGAAAAGCGCTGATTGGATGCATTGAGACACATGTCATGGGTAACCGTTCCAAATATCTTTCTGAATCCCCTAAAATCAGCTATCATTAAATGCTAATAATCATTATTAATTTCTCTCTCTTAAACGTTTATGTTTTCAAAACCTTTTTAGAAATCTATTTAAACACACTTCACACCATTCACTCTCTTTTATCTTCACTTTCGTTTTCACTAAATATTTCTGTTTTCAGTGTTCTTCTTTCTCAAGAAACCCTTTCATGAGGCTGAACACGCGTTCACGTTTCTGAAAAGGCAAAGCGCTGATTGGATGCATTGAGACACATGTCATGGGTAACCGTTCCAAATATCTTTCTGAATCCCCTAAAATAAGCTATCATTAAATGCTAATAATCATTATTAATTTCTCTCTCTTAAACGTTTATGTTTTCAAAACCTTTTTAGAAATCTATTTAAACACACTTCACACCATTCACTCTCTTTTATCTTCACTTTCGTTTTCACTAAATATTTCTATTTTCAGTGTTCTTCTTTCTCAAGAAACCCTTTCAATTTTTTCACAAAAACCTCGTGTGAACATGGCTTTTTCCAGCATTCCTTCTTCAGGTTCCCAGAAAACTGTTTCATCTGAACAATATGAAGTACCCCTCCGAACGCTTCTAACTCCAGTCAAGAATCTTGAAGTTCTGTCAGAATTAATAGTGGATTTCAACAGTCTCAAGGAGAATGGTTTTGATTTATCTAAAGAGATTAAAGCTCAAGGTTGGGAAAAGTATTTTGACAGGCTGGTGGGTCCAACATTTCCTATTCTGGTAAAGGAATTTTGGATTCATGCTTCTTCTTCAAATCACCAAGTTACATCCTACATCATGGGGAAGAAGATTGTGATTACTGAAGACCTGATTGCAAGACTGATAGGGTACAATGGAGGTGGTGTTCGCTGCATTGATATGGCAGAAAGGTGTGCAGATGCTGCCCTAATTGCAAGGGAAATTTTCACTCTGGGGCTTCCCTCCAGCAAGATTAGAGATTTGAAGGACAAGCACAGAATTTGGGCCAAGATCATTCTGGGCTGCTTCAACCACAGGAAGCCTACCAGCTCTCCTGATTACATTAATATTGATCAGCAGTTTCTGATCTATTTTATTTCTCAGAAGGTCAAGATAAATCTGGCTCATCTTCTATTCAACCATCTCAGAACAAGTGTCAAGGAAACAAGAGAAGATGAACGTACAAAAAGGGATTGGATACCCTTGGGAAGACTGATATCAGATATTCTGACAGAGAATAGGCTGATTGATCATTTGAGAGGCATAAGAAATCAGCACTCTGGAACCTACTGTTGGCAAGCAGCTGAATGCCAAAAATCTGAATAAAATGAAGTTGATAGAGAACATTAAGAAGGAGCCAAACGTCACTCCTTTTGCTGAAATCTCCAGCAGAAGAGTCCCTCTGGACGACTTCCCTCTGTTCTCAGAAATTGACTCTAAGCCTGAAATAATTCTGAGATATCTGGATGCCTGTAAAGCTGATGGTACAACACCAAATCTGAATATTCAAGATCTTCAGCAGAAGGCTCCAGAGGTTGTTCTGAAGAAGATAAAGAAAAGAAAAGCTGCTGCAGAAGGATCATCTCAACAGACTCCCAAGAAGAGAGGTAATATTTCTTCTGTAACTGTTTTAGATTCAATTGCTATATCAACATCTATTCCAATTCCAACTCCATCTGAAAACCCAACACCTCAAACTTTCGATGATTTTGACTTAGACTTTGACCCTTCTGAATCATTAACCCTCAGAAGATCTCGCTCCCAATCACAAAATCCAAATACTAAAGCCATACCAGAACAAGAACTTGAAAAAGTTCTTTCTGATATAGACCAACACACTTCCGTTCCCGAACCAGAAAATCCAAATCCAAACACAGAAATTCCCATCTCACCACAACCTGATATTCCTCTCTCACCAATACCAGAAACTCCACTCTCTCCAGAACCAGAAGTCCCACAACCTTCCTCTCCTCAACCTGAACAATCTCCACAACCTGAGACTCAAACCTCTGAGGCTCAACCCTCTGAATCCCCTGAACCACAACCTTTGGCCATTCAATTGCCCTGTGGTACCACTGTGAATATTTCTCAACTTCCCTCTTCACCAAAAATAACTCCACCAAATTCCCCATCAAGTCCAATAATAATTCCTGACTCTCCCACTCCCTCACCAAAAGCCAAGTCAGAAGACCACAGCAAAGCTGTCATTGATTTAACAGTCTTTGAACGTCTTGCTGCCATCAACCAGAAAACAGCCATCCCTAAACCGAAACATCCAGATGTTAGTTCCAGCATATTGAAATTTGAAACAGAAATACAGAAGTGGATCACTTCTCTAAAACAAGCAAGTTTGGAACTGGTTGATCCTGCTGTATCAGACCTCCTCTGGACAAAATTCAGAAGATGGGTATGCACTGAAACCTTTAAGTTGCAAGACCAGAGCTATGGACAGGCTCAACAGAACTTCAGCAATCTGCTGAAAGAAATTGAAGGTCCAGTTCTGAGCAAGCTGCTTAAGGAAGAAGTTCTACATCTGGACATTGCTCCTTGGTCTGAACAGCGTCCAGCATCCAAAGTTCAACCTGCAGAAGAATAGATGATTCCAGCTGAAGAACAGGTTCAAGAAGAAGATATTGAAGAAAGCTCTGAGAAGCATCCTATTTCTGAAGATCCCCAAGCCTCCTCTCTTGACAGGCAAACTCTGGAGGACTTGAAAAGATCTGATATGCTGATGAGTGAAAGAATGGATAAGCAGGATACCAAGATTGATGCAATAGCGAACATGTTATCTCAGCAACAGGAAACCAGCACCCAAATCAAGAGCATGTTGGAAGCTCTGTTCACACGACTTCCTCCTCCTTCTTAGAATTTCCTTGTTGTTTTTATAACTTGTTTATCTGTAATATTTTTTATGTTCTGAACTTATCATTGCTTCTGTTTTTAATATAAACTCACTTTTAGCTCTGATCATTTGTTTTAACTCTGATTAATTATGCTTTTTAATAACTGACAAAAAGGGGGAGAAAGAATAATATTTTTCAATAACGGATTACTGAGACATAAGTCTCAAACATTCTGATCCAGTTAACTTTCTTCTCTTCTGAAAAGCTTACAGGTACAAAACACTCTGATGAATCTGACGAACTCTGAAAAAGTAAAGTTTTGATGACCAAGGTCTCATGGAATTAAAGGGAAGCAATCAACTCAGGGGGAGTTTTCTCTTCTTAGCTCTGATACATTAATTCTTTATTCTTATCTCTGATACCTTTTATTCGTTATTTGTTTATCTCTGATACCTTTTATTCTTTAATTTTAATCTCTGATACCTTTTATTCTTTATTTTTAATTGAAAAAAATCTGGTTTTTGTCATCATCAAAAAGGGGGAGATTGTTAGAACATAGTTTGATTCTACAACCCTCAATTAGAGTTTTGATGATAACAAAATACAAGAATAAATAAATTGTAAGATTTATATATAAGACATATATGCTACTTAAAATTATGTTTTGTGTTTACAGAAACTCTGATGGAATCAACATCAGAATATCAGAATCAACATCAGCATCAGAAAATATGTCAGCATCAGAAGATCAAATAACATGTGCTACGCTGAAGCCTGATGAACAGAATCTGCGCATAAAATACTCTGACTTTGATCAATATCCTAACCAAGTCATCATCACTTAGAAGCGTCATCATAAAGGAAAGAACACTCTGATTATCATTAGCAGAACAGTCTGAAGCGTTACTATGCATTCAAGACAGATTTATTACCAACGGCTTTATTCAAAGACAAGATCTGCTCAAATAGGAAAGAACGTTATGATCATTGAAAGTGATTTATGGACACCAATGTATCTCTTCCTTGGCTATTTAATCAAGTCAGTGTGAGAAAAAAACAGGCTAATACTATACACGCATATACACGCCTAAGCTAATCATCTTCACGCACGCTCTCATTTTTGCTAAAGCTTTCAACCACGCTTACTCTATAGCTCTAGCAATCCAGTTTCATTCTAAGCTTAATATTGTGTATTATCACAGTTGTGATATATAGTTTTATTAGAAAACATCAAACACACTTTTGTTCATTTATCTGTAAGAGAATTTCCTTGAGATAAACCGGTATGTGGTTAGACTCAAGAAGGCTTTAACAGTTGTTAAAGCAGTTGTGTAATCAGTTGATTATAGTTGATTAAGACCTCGTTGGAGAGAGGCGAAATCACCTTGACGGGTGGACTGGAGTAGTTTGAGATCAAACGAACCAGGATAAAAATACAGTGTTGTCTGCATTTGATTTAAAGTTTTACAATTCAACCCCCCTTCTTGTGTTTTTCACATCTTCACAACAGTGATATGATATTTTCTCTTTCTACCTTCAGTGAAAGTTGGTAGGACATCGTCAGTGAACGTCGGTGTTTGTTATCTTTTTGCTACCCTTAGTGAATGTTTGTAGTTCATTGTCAGTGAACGGAAGTGATATGATATTTTCTCTTTCTACCTTCAGTGAAAGTTGGTAGGACATTGGAAGTGAACGTCAGTGTTTGTTATCTTTTTTCTATCTTCAGTAAACATGGATAGTTCATCGTCAGTGAACGGCAGTGCTACGATTATTTCTCTTTCTACCTTCAGTGAAAGTTGGTAGACCATCGACAGTGAATGTCGGTGTTTGTTATCTTTTTGCTATCTTCAGTAAACGTGGATAGTTCATCGTCAGTGAATGGCGGTGCTATGATTAGTTCTCTTTCTACCTTCAGTGAAAGTCGGTAGACCATCGGTAGTGAACGTCGGTGTTTGTTATCTTTTTTCTACCCTTAGTGAACGTTGGTAGTTCATCATTAGTGAACGGTGGTGCTATGATATATTCTCTTTCTACCTTCTTTGAAAGTTGGTAGACCATCGGCATTGAACATCGATGTTTGTTATCTTTCTCTTTGCCTTCAGTAAACGTTGGTAGCTTCGCCTTCAGTAGAAGTTGGTGTGTCTTTTGACCATCCTACCATCCTCTTTGATTCAGGTCTTTTGGTATACCAGTGATTTATTTTCCTAGTGGGGTTGCTCCTTTGTTTCTTTATTATTGTTGCATCCCCAATGTTATCTTTGCGTCTCTTTGGTCCTGTTCATATGCATTCATATGCATAAGCATTTGCATGGCATCTTAGGGCCAAAAATAGGGTTTGTTTTGTATTTAAGTATCTTCGATCGTGTCGACACGAAGATTTTTAACCTTTGTATATCCGGATAGAAGAAACTGAAATAAGGGTAGCTGTTGTACCCCAATTTTTGCCCCTAAGATCCATTCATCATACCATGTTGATTCACTCACAACCAGATCACACTAGGATTCTTGGTTCCCCTCCCTACTTTGAGTTTTGCTCCTTTTGAGGGATTACCAAGCACCTTGACTTATGTTCCTTTTGTGATCATGAATATTGTTTTGTTTTCTTCATTTAACTAATAAAATGCAATATTGGTTTGTCTTTCTTATTATCCATGTAGGTGAAGGGCAATGAGATTTAACAAGTTACTCCATGGGTTCACGGGTTTATTTCCATTCCCTAGTCAATATAGCTTGAGAAGTTCAAACCTCACCATTGGATTGGTTTTGGGAGAATTGGCATGGTAGGGTTTCTTTGGTTCATCACATTTCAAGGTTATTAGGTTTGACTCAAAAGTACAAGGGGTTGATTGGAGAAG
The DNA here is from genome assembly GCA_948472305.1 of Vicia faba. Classification (NCBI taxonomy): domain Eukaryota; kingdom Viridiplantae; phylum Streptophyta; class Magnoliopsida; order Fabales; family Fabaceae; genus Vicia; species Vicia faba. The sequence goes on along the minus strand of OX451741.1, from coordinate 160,586,384 downwards.
TTGTCATGTTTGGACAAGGCCTTGTTCCTATTGGTCCCAATCGCACATTTCTCTCAGAATTAAAGATATGGAAGTGGTTTTGATGGATAAGAGTTCTCATTATCATCCTCAACAACTTATATTCACAAAGCAAGAATATTGGTACAAGAAGTTTTTCAAACTTGTCAAAGTTCCTCAAGGCATTCTCTTGATCTAGAAGCTAGGGTTTTGAACTTCAAAGGAGTATATCTTGCTCACCTTTTGGTATTTTTTAGTGATTCCAAAGACATCCTTCTCTTCAAATGGTTATCAACAAATCACTTCAAAAGTTCCAAGGTGTTTTCATGTGTAAGAAACTTGGTGAAGAAGAAAGATTACAAGTGATCCAGATGAATCCACAATTTTGCATAAGTAACTTCAATTGATCATAACTTGGTCAATTTTCATCACCTTGGGTCCATTCTTTTTCCATAATTATCTTGAAGATATGAACTTTATGCCTTATTTTATGTGCAAAGTAGGAAAATGGATGGAGGTTGCCTTAAATATGCAAAATATTATAGGCCATTTCATGATTTTTGGCCAACTTCAACAAGTCATAACTTGCTCAATTTTTGGATATTTTGAGTGGTTCAAGTTTCAAAATGTCATTCAAGAGATCTACTTCATTCCATATTTTTTGGTCAAGAGCAAATTCCAAGTGGAAGGCCATGTTTGGATGCAAAAGATTATAGGTCATTTTTGAAGAAGAATTTGAAATATTTCTAAGTATGGAAAGTCAACCCTTTTTCTTCAACTTTGACTCAATGAAACTTTCATCTCAAGTAGCCATTTAACTCCATTATTTTTCCATTGCAAATATTGTAACCTCATCTTTCTAAAGCATCAAGAATCATGCCCTAAGACCCCTTGAGTTGGAAATGCCATGGATTTGAATTTGGTAACTTGAAACTGAATTTTCCACAAAGTTAGAATTTTGAAATCCATAATGTGACTTCTAAACACAAGATTTATGCACATTTTTTATTTAAACTTGATTATCAAACTTGCCAGAAGTGATTAGCACCCCAAAACGTAAGATTTGGTTGAGTTTTGATGGAAATGAAGTCACACTTCACTCGTGCTCGACCTTCACTAAATTTCCCTCCAAACTTCCTTGTTTCTTCCAATTTTCATTCCCATTCACTTCCATATAAATAGAGGGTCATCCCCCATTCATTTCTTCAAGCTTTGAGAGCCAAAAACACCCTGCCAAAACATCACACGAACCCATCTTTTTTTAATTGAGTTTCTGAGATTTAAGCTCCCCTTTCCAAAATTCATTGCGCATTCATCATCCTTAAGCATCATATAAACTCTCCATCACTTAAACCAATCAAAACGAGCCATAATTCCAGCTACAGAAGTCCAGTTTCATAGCTTCTTCCTTGAACTTCGAAAAGGTAGAATTCTCCACCATTTAGATCCAAATCAAGCACTAATCTATTCTACTCCTTCTCCTGATTCCAGTGCTTCTTACAATTTTTAAATCCATTGAGAATTGAGAGAGAAATCTCAAATTGAAGGTGCTCGCTATTTTATGGGTTTTTGATTCATCTCTCTCTCTCTATACCTTATATAAATTTGGCGCGATGGTGGTGTTAGAATCGTCTTGAAGAGACCAGTTCAATGATACTAGCCTGGGATCCTAATTTTTCCATTTGAAGGATCTCACAAAATCCCCATTGTAAGGTGTCTGGAGGTTGAAGACGATGACATGTCTCATCTCAGCCAATGATAGCGTGCCAAACGTTTTAATTTTATTTGCTGCCCTTTTTCTGATCCTATGCGTATCTCATTAAGGTCCATATCAAGCACAACGCGTCTGGTCCACTGGATCAGCTTACTAACGCGTTTTGACTATGATCTGATGGTCCACATCTTTTTCGTTTTATTTTATTTTCTAATTTTATATTTTTATTGATTAAATTTTCAAAAATTCATAACTATTTTATTTTTTAACCAAATATTACGAAAAAATTCACAAAAATACTTTGAATTATTTCTGATCTCATGACTATTTTTTCACATTTTTATTTTGAAGTATGATATTTTTTTGTAATTTTTGAATTATTTTCTTTCTTTTAATTACTTAAAAAAATACTTTCTGACATTTTTTTAATTCTGAAAAAATTCGTAAATATTATTCTATGGCCTTACTTTTTCTTTCTTGATTAATTTGAACTTAGTTGATATTTTTCTCCTCTATTTTTATTTTTAAACATTTTTTAAACCCTTGTAATGTATATATTAAATATAATATTATTTTGTGATTATTTTCTGGCTGTCTTGAGTTGATTTTTTGATCATGACTTTATTAACATCATTGGATCTTGGGTGTTGAGTTCAACTCCACCAAAAAGCATGAATGATTTTAATAATAGTTTGATTAAATTTTTTTATTCAAAAGTGGTTTATTCATTTTTTCCATCCCCTCTTCATCTTATCCCTTTCTTATTGCACTAGATGTTGTTGGAGCATGATCTCTATATCATGTCTCAAAACAAATGATGCATAAGTTACTATTGACCGGCCTCAAAATTGGTGCGACTTCTATATAAGTCCACTTACGATTGCTTAACATAGCACTAAGTTTGTCCCGATTCGAATAAATGGTCATTCGTGGCCCAAACTTATGATTGCAAGCCCAAGTATGTTAATTTGATCTCTTTGATCCAATAACCTTGAGATTCATTGTATGAAGGCTTTGGTTCTACCAATCCTCTAATGAATCTACAACACCTTTGGTCAACGCGGATCACTTAAACATCGTTGATCATTAAATGGTACTTATGAGAATTCCAAATGGATGATATACTTGACAAAAAGAAAATGCAACTTGTTGTGTGGAGGCTTTGGTTCTACCAATCCTCTAATGAGTTCCAAATGCACGTTTCAAGATGGTCATCAAACTAACCACTAATTATTGACATGTTTTACCTTATGCTTTTATTCTTTTTTAAGCTTTATGTACTATTTAATTTTAGCATTTTCTTTTCATGCCATTTTCATCTTTGCTCATTTGAGCATTTATTTTCTTGCCATTTTTACTTTGCTCACTTGAGCTTTTCTTTTCCTTTCTTAAGATACTTAATAATCAACATAACCCTATAAAATATTTAATGGTACTTGGACTATTTGGTTATTATCCTTGGCATTATGGAGCATGGGACTTTTCTTGGACTTAGGATTAGAAACCTTGACCTATCTTAGAGATCTTATCTGATTATTTTGTCTGGAGTTCTTGAGGTTTACCTCAAGACATTAGGTTGCTTGTTTGTTTTTGTGTGCAGGTTTTTATGATTACATCCTCTATTTGTAATCTGGAATTCACTCGTATACAGCCGTTACTCTGCCCAATTTTTGTGAAGACTTAATACACTTGAAGTTTGGTTCTCTCAAGAGGTCTAGTATTTTTTCTTGCTTGATTTTAATCCAAGGAATGGGAATTCTATCTTGGCTCATAATGTCAAGTATTGGCTTCTTGTTGGTTAGATTGTTCTTATCCCTAGCTTTTACCTTATGCTTTAAGATTGTCTCTTTTTCTCCTCCCATCTTCTTTAATTTCAAAATCTTCTCCCTCCTTTTGAAAACTCTTCTTGTTTTGAAACTTGAATCATTTTCATAATAAACTTGGACTTATGTCCATGCATTTTCAAAACATTTTCGTAAATAAACCCCCAATCAACTTAATGATACCTTGACATATTTGTGAGAAAACTAAAAGTCAATCAATCTTATTTCAAACCATCTTGCCATTTTGGCTTTTTATCTTTAAAATTTTCCCAAAAGATTAGACTCTTGTCAATCCTTGTAGTGATGCAAACAACTATACTTCTACAACATGTAGTGAAGAGAGATATTTTCTACTTGGGTGTTGAGTGAGGCATTGTTGATTTTGAAATCCAAGCCATATCCTACACTTTGAGATGATGCAAATTCTCCTTTCTCATGATTGTGGGTAGTAAGTGTGTTTTCCACACGGACAATGCAGATGATGTTTTATCTTACAAAATTAACCAACACATTTGTGTTTCAAATTTTTAAAAGAGGAACTACGTGTACCCTGATCCCCTATTGCACGAAAGGTGGTACGTAGGCACTAAAGGTTCGCAACTGAGGCAGGTGCAAAAATTATAAAATAAATACGCTTCTTTCCTCACCTCCACCATCCACTTTTTTATATACAACAATTTTTATAGCCAGAGTATACAGATTTTACAAAGAGGCTCCTGCGGAGTACCGTAGATCTTTAGGGTGCTAATACCTTCCCTTTTCATAACCAATCCCCTTACCTTGAATCTTTCCCCCTTTGTTTTGGGTTATTCACTCTTTTCCCATTCCTTTGGAAACAATAAAGTGCGGTGGCGATTTTTATTTTGATTTGTATAAAGTCTAGTCAATCCAATGGCTTAGTCTTGAACATTTCTGCCGCTACAGTACCAGGTGAACATGGACATAGTAGGAAAATACTACGCATGAACAAAGACCCACTAGGTTAACTGGCCTATGCAAAAATAAGGGCATCCCGGCGAACCAAAAGGGTTCAAGCAAAAGTTAGGGATATACATATGAAGAAAAAATTATACACCCGGCAAGTCAAAAACCTGAAAAGGCAGCTTGGGCAAAAAAGAGTATCCCGATGGACTGAAAATCTAAAAAGACATTCCAGGAAAAAGTTAGGGATTAATGCGTACAACTACGTGCCGTCATCTCGTCACTTGTCTATTCAGTAGAAAGTTTATTACCATGATCTGCATTCACCAAGGACTCCAAGAGTTGGGATAACAGTCAAACCATCTACAAAATCCCCGGTTGATATTTTCTACAATAGATATCGAGACAGGGGAATTCTACTATAAGGTCACCGCCATATCCTCAGCTTACAACCTATTGAGGTCAGGTGTTCTCATACACTCGGCAGAGCAAAATCTCCAAATTACTGCTCCAACGAAAATTCCCCATTGAAGTTGCCAAGCTTCTTGGGATTCCCCAAGCGGATTACAGAGTTTCCCTTCCCCAACAGAAACATTCTGAATAAAGCAGATTCACATCTAGAAACGGTTCAGGTACGATCCAAATACGGATGTCATCATGACACTCACTCCAGATTCTCATCTAGAAACGGTTCAGGTACGATCCAGAGATGGATGTCATCCTAATACTTATTCAGATTCTCTTCAAATACAATTCAGATACGATCCAGAGACGGATGTCATTCTGACACTTATTTCAACCCATAGATCCACCCATAAAGCCTCCGCAGGTACTTTCTCTAGCCGGTACAGGGACAAGGACAGTTTTGAAACGAAGTCATCCTTAGCATGCATCCCAGTGACATATACACTCCCCATAGAGTAGAGGCAACCAAAAGTTTAGATCTCAGGTTCCCCGAATAGGAGTTACTTTCCCTAGCAAAATCCCTTCAGAGAGCCGATATCTATATTTCCCAACTGAATTTTATAATCGCAAGTCGTTCATAAAGTGTTCTCCCGAGCAGAGTTTATTTCTATGAATACAGAAGCTAAATCCCCAACAGAGTTTATTCCTCCAGCTACGAAAGTCCATCCCCATAGCGGAGTTTATTTCTCTGAATCGGTAAAATCTTCCGGCAAAGCATATCCTCTCTCAAACAGAGTTATTCCCCTGTAGAGTTATTCTCGAGCAGAGTCTCTCCCCAACAGACTATTCGCAAACAGGAGTAAATCCACAACATAGTCATCTTTGTTCACCATCCCCAACAGAAGTAGAAGAACCACTTTTTCTACGACGGTCAGGAATTCAATTTCCAGTACTCTCCAACAGCAGTCAGGTATTTATTTTCCCAAACTCGGACGTGTCACAATAGCATTTCATGTTTATACATCATGTCGTGCGCACACATATTGCATACAACATAATCTCATTTTTTTTGAGAACATCATCACACAATGCATTTCATGCATCACATATAATTAATCATGTACCTTTTCAAGAAGCATGGTTATCATCAACAATTTCCAGCAGGTCCAAGACTAGGTCCTGAAACTAAATAGAGTAATTATCTGCGCGACCAAATGCAATTTTACACGGGTTCGTCACGAAGAAATATTACACGGGTTTCTCCTAAATGCAACTTCGGACGGGTTTATCCAAAAAAATATCTTACATGGGTCCCTTCTCATACATCTCCAAATAAAGTTTCACACGAACTAATCACGAAACAACCTTACCTATGTTCCTTCTTGGTTTCAATGTAGTTTTACCCAAACTCCCCATGAAGAAACCTTACCTAGGTTCCTTCTCGGTTCCAATGTAGTTTTAACCAAACTCCTCACGAAGCAACCTTACCTAGGTTCCTTCTCGGTTCAGATGCAGTTTTACCCAAACTCCCCACGAAGTAACCCTACGACCCAGGTTCCTTCCCATAAGCCCTACTATCTAGGTTTTCATTTTGAGGTAACCCTACTATCCAAGTTCCTTGTCATAGCCCTACTATCCAGGCTTTCATTTCGAAGTAACCCTACTATCCAGTTTCCTTCTAATAGCCCTACTATCCAGGCTTTCATTTCGAAGGAACCCTACTATCCAGGTTCCTTCTCAAAGCCCTACTATCGAGGCTTTCATTTCGAAGTAACCCAACTATCCAGATTACTTATCATATCCCTACTATCCAGGATTTCATTTCACAGTAACCCTACTATCCAGGTTCCTTCTCATAGCCCTACTATCCAGGCTATTATTTCGAGGTAACCCTACTATCTAGGTTCCTTCTCATAGTCCTACTATCTAGGCTTTCATTTTAAAGTAACCCTACTATCCAGGTTCCTTCTTATAGCCCTACTATCCAGGATTTTATTTTGAAGTAACCCTACTATCCAGGTTCCTTCTCATAGCCCTACTATCCAGTCATTCATTTCGAAGTAACCCTACTATCCAGGTTCCTTCTCAAAGCCCTAATATCCAGGCTTTAATTTCGAGGTAACCCTACTATCTAGGTTCCTTCACATAGTCCTACTATCCAGGCTTCCATTTTGAAGTAACCCTACTATCCATGTTCCTTCTCATAGCCCGCCTATACAGGCTTTTATTTCCAAGTAACCCTACTATCCAGGTTCCTTCTCATAGCCCTACTATTCAGGCTTTCATTTCGAAGTAACCCTACTATCCAGGTTCCTTCTCATAGCCCTACTATCCAGGCTTTCATTTCGAAGTAACCCTACTATCCAGGTTCCTTCTCATAGACCTACCATCTAGGCTTTCATTTCGAAGTAATCCTCCTATCCAGGTTCCTTCTCATAGCCCTACTATACAGGCTTTCATTCCTAAGTAACCCTACTATCCAGGTTCCTTCTCAAAGACCTACTATCCAGGCTTTCATTTCAAAGTAACCTTACTATCCAAGTTTCTTCTCATAGCCCTACTATCCAGTCTTTCATTTCGAAGTCACCCTACTATCCAGGTTCCTTCTCATGGCCCTACTATCCAAGCTTTCATTTCGAAGTAACGCTACTATCCAGGTTCCTTCTCATAGTCCTACTATCCAGGCTTTCATTTCGAACAAACCCTACTATCCAGGTTCCTTCTCAAAGCCATATTATCCAGGCTTTCATTTCGAAGTAACCCTACTATCCAGGTTACTTCTCATAGCCCTACTATTCAGGCTTTCATTTCGAATTAACCCTACTTCCCAGGTTCCTTCTCATAGCCCTACTACCCAGGCTTTCATTTTGAAGTAACCCTACTATCCAGGTTCCTTCTCATAGCCCTACTATCCAGGCTTTCATTTCGACGTAACCCTACGACCCAGGTTCATTCTCATAGCCCTACTATCCAGACTCTAATTTCGAAGTAACCCTACTATCCAGGTTCCGTCTCATAACCCTACTATCCAAGCTTTCATTTCGAAGTAACCCTACTATCGAGGTTCCTTCTCATAGCCCTACTATCCAAGCTTTCATTTAGAAGTAACCCTACGACCCAGGTTCCTTCTCATAGCCCTACTATCCAGGATTTCATTTCGAAGTAACCCTACTATCTAGGTTCCTTCTCATAGCCCTACTATCCAGGCTTTCATTTCGAAGTAACCCTACGACCCAGGTTCCTTCTCATATCCCTATTATCTAGGCTTTCATTTCGAAGTAATCCTACTATCTTGGTTCCTTCTCATAGCCCTACTATCCAGTCTTTCATTTTGAAGTAACCCTACGACCAAGGTTCCTTCTCATAGCCCTACTATCCATGCTTTCATTTCGAAGTAACCCTACTATCCAAGTTCCTTCTCATAGCCCTACTATCCAGGCTTTCATTTTGAGGTAACCCTACTATTTAGGTTCCTTCTCATAGTCCTACTATCCAGCCTTTCATTTTGAAGTAACCCTACTATCGAGGTTCCTTCTCATAGCCCTATTATTCAGGAATTTATTTCGAAGTAACCCTACTATCCAGGTTCATTCTCATAGCCCTACTATCCAGGCATTAATTTTTAAGTAACCCTACTATCCAGGTTCCTTATCATAGCCCTAACATCCAGACTTTCATTTCGAGGTAACCCTACTATCTAGGTTCCTGCTCATAGTCCTACTATCCAGGCTTCCATTTTGAAGTAACCCTATTATCCGGGTTCCTTCTCATAGTCCTACTATACAGTCTTTTATTTAAATGTAACCCTACTATCCAGGTTCCTTCTAATAGCCCTACTATCCAGGCTTTCATTTCGAAGTAACCCTACTATCCAGGTTCCTTATCATAGCCCTACTATCCAGGCTTTCATTTCGAAGTAACCCTACTATCCAGGTTCCTTCTTATAGACCTACTATCCAGGCTTTCATTTCGAAGTAATCCTACTATCCGGGTTCCTTCTTATAGCCCTACTATACAGGCTTTCATTCCGAAGTAACCCTATTATCCAGGTTCCTTCTCATAGACCTACTATTCAGGCTTTCATTTCAAAGTAACCCTACTATCCAGGTTTCTTCTCATAGCCCTACTATCCAGTCTTTCATTTCGAAGTAACCCTACTATCCAGGTTCCTTCTCATAGCCCTACTATCCAAGCTTTCATTTCGAAGTAACCCTACTATCCACGTTCCTTCTCATAGCCCTACTATCCAGGCTTTCATTTTGAACAAACCCTACTATCCAGGTTCCTTCTCAAAGCCCTATTATCCAGGCTTTCATTTCGAAGTAACCCTACTATCCAGGTTCCTTCTCATAGCCCTACTATCCAGGATTTCATTTCGAATTAACCCTACTTCCCAGGTTCCTTTTCATAGCCCTACTACCCAGGCTTTCATTTCCAAGTAACCCTACTATCCATGTTCCTTCTCATAGCCCTACTATCCAGGCTTTCATTTCGAAGTAACCCTACGACCCAGGTTCATTCTCATAGCCCTACTATCCAGACTCTCATTTCGAAGTAACCCTACTATCCAGGTTCCTTCTCATAGCCCTACTATCCAAGCTTTCATTTCGAAGTAACCCTACTATCCAGGTTCCTTCTCATAGCCCTACTATCTAGGATTTCATTTAGAAGTAACCTTACGACCCAGATTCCTTCTCATATCCCTACTATCCAGGATTTCATTTCGAAGTAACCCTACTATACAGGTTCCTTCTCATAGCCCTACTATCCAGGCTTTCATTTCGAAGTAACCCTACGAACCAGGATCCTTCTCATAACCCTACTATCTAGGCTTTCATTTCGAAGTAACCCTACTATCCAGGTTCCTTCTCATAGCCCTACTATCCAGGCTTTCATTTTGAAGTAACCCTACGACCAAGGTTCCTTCTCATAGCCCTACTATCCAGGCTTTTATTTCGAAGTAACCCTACTATCCAGGTTCCTTCTCATAGCCCTACTATCCAGGCTTTCATTTCGAAGTAACCCTACTATCCAGGTTCCTTCTCATAGCCCTACTATCCCGTCTTTCATTTGGAAACAACCCTACTATCCAGGGTCCTTCTCCCTTATCTCCAGACAAAATTTGATAACATTGTAATACCTGGACCCGACCAGATACGATCAGTCTTACATTTCCCCATTAAGTCGCCATGCAGTCTGGACCCTAACCAGATATGCAACTTACTCCCCAACTCTTGAATCAGGAGTTAATTCCCCAGTAGAGTAGTGGATAACCGAAGCTCCTATACTCTATCTCCCAGGACGTGAATCGACATTCCCTGGTAAAGCCTCTCTCAACGGCAGGTACAGGAATTTTCGCTAAGGAATCTCTTATGCAACTGATATATTTTCTGGATGGCATCTTTAAGCCCATCTACGAAGAATCTTTGTCGACTTCCAAATGGAATTTGTAATCCCATTCCCGATATCACCAATCAATGTTACTTCAAGCGAGTGCAAATTTATGGGCCCTTTAGTGTTCAATCATCTTCTACCTTCAAATCAAGAAAGGCAGACCATCCAATCTACATCCTCAGGATTAAGAAGATTGAATAGGGGCAGATGTTGTACCCCAAAATTTTCCCTCCCATTTTATTCAACATATGTTCATTGAAATCCTCAACTTGCCCAAGGATACCCAAGGATTGATCAGGCAAATGCTCTCCTAAGACAATGAACCTCAAACTAGGGTTTCCATTTTCATCAAGATGGGTGAGCTCCAAAGGCCTCATATTCTATCCATAGTCCTAATATTCTATCATGACCATCCATTCCAAGTTTCATGCCTTGCACAAGAAGTTTGCTCAGTCAACTACTCAAATGCCTGAAAATCAACTGTGTTAGGTCAAAAGTCAACTGTGGCCCACATACAGTCAAGCTTCAAGATTTTTGGTCAAAATCAACAATTTTAATTAATACCCATCATTTGATCAATGGTTGATCATGATTCCCCAAGAAATGCTCCTAATTCATTAAAACTCAAAAGTTGCTAAATTAGGGTTTCTTAGGAAAAGTCAACCAAAAATTTGACCAAGCATAACTTTCTCATACTTTATCAGAAATTTCACATCCAAGGCTCATTTTGAAGAGAATCCAATTCTGTACAACTCATCTTCATCCCTGAAGTTCAAAAAATTCACTCATGAAAAGATATAAATTCATACATTATAGGTCCTTTTCAAAAGTCAACAAAAACACCTTTTGGGTCAAAGCTTCTTACATGAATATGGAGGATCCAATTGAGATGAAACCAAAATGGTTGTTTAGGGGACACCCTAAGCTTTCTAAAAAGTCCGAGAACACCCCCTTAGGGTCAAAATTGAAGGAGATATGTATTTTCAAATTTGGCCATTTTTGGAAAATTGTCAAAAGTCAACAAAATCCAAAATTGCATTTTTTGTCAAATGGGCCTAACTTTTTATGCTTGCATCTTACTTCTAACATGGTCCACGACCCAAAAATCTCCCACATATTATTGGATTTATTTATTTAATTTATTTTTATTTTAATCATTTAAAAATCAAATTAAATCAAATAAATGATATAAATTAGTAAAGATTTGTTTTTGATCTGAATTTGAATGGAATTATAATGTGAATATGCTATCAAACCAAATAAAATCGTGCAAAGGGTGATTGGTATGAGAATGGAATGGTTTGGTTTGATTTAGAAAGAAATAATGCAAAGAGGAAATCAAATCAAATCTTAATAATTTGCAAAGATATGAATGCTTTTTGCTGACCTAATTCAGTCTAATACATATATAGAACAATTCCCAAGCACAAAAATAAAGGTTGGATGTGTAAACTGCAAGAGCAAGAACTCTAATTTTGGACAAAAAAGTGAGCATCATATTTCATTCTACAGGGCGATTCAAAGCATTTCTAGGCCAACAATCTATTCATGGCAATCTCCTGAAGCTAACTGCACCCTTTGCATGCACCAAAACACTCAGAATCGTAAAATCCACAACTCTGTTATCCAACTATTTTTGATTTTTGATTACATGCATACATGCGTTTTCAATGAGATTTAATCATGTTTTCTTGTTTTTCATAAGTTTTCGATATTTTCTGAATCGTTTGATTAAGTTTTAAGTGCAGGAATCATGGTTTTCCATTCTTACGGTTTCCAAGCTCGTTTTAGGGTTTCCTTCTACAGGAAAAATTAGGGCTAAGCATGGATACCATGGTGTTCAGGGCTTCAAGCCCAGTTGATTTATGGTCTCCATTATAACTTATATTGCTTGTGCTGGATTTTTTAACGATGCAGGGTTGTACTTACAGACTTTGTCCGTAGGTAAAAGTCTAAGCCTAAGACGATAGTGTTGAGGAAGAAGAAAGCTAGGTGGAAAACTCCCATTGGGAGATTTGAATTACGCGCACGTTTTTATGATGTTAACGTTACTTTGTATATAATGTCATTTTGTTATTATATTAGCAAATGAACAGCCAACACAGATGGTTAAGGACTGGGGGTTTGAAGCAAGCGTCCTGGGTTCGATCCCAGGCGTGTTGCTTTTGTATTATTCTTGAATATTCCTTGCAGATCCAGCATATCACTCTGTTGAGGGTCCATCTAGTGCTCCCCGCCATCCATCCGTTGGATCCATCTCCAGCCAGATCCAACGCCCAGCAAATGCAAGCTCATGATAGACCATCAAAAGAAAGATGCATTGGATCAGGCGCAGGATCCCTGGGCCATCATCCTGGGCCTATCACAAAATTGGCAACACCCCCCCCCCCAACTTGCTTAGCTACATCAGGCCCATTCCTTTAATTCTTTTTTTAATTTCTTTATTTATTTTGTTTTAATTTATTATTTAAATTATTTTTTACAAAAAATCTTTTTTAATTGAATCATAAAATCAAAAATCACTAAAAAATATTAGGTTTAGTTTTTTTTTATAAAAATATTTATTTACCTTAATTAATTAGGTTAATTAGGTCAACTTAAATTCTTTTTCCATAATTAAAATTAAATAGAAATTAAGTTAATTTGCAATATTAATTACTTTTCTCAAAAAAATCCAAAAATATCTTTTCTTTATTCATCAATTAATTGTACCTAAACTTGACATTAATTCCCCATATTTAATTTTGTCACGCGCATTCTTTTCCCCCTATTTTATTAATTATTGTATCTGCTCCGAGTTTGTAATAGTTAATTAGGTTTACTATTTTGCATTTATTATTTTCCCTGGTTTTTGATTATGTAATCCCCCTCCCTAAGGCCTTGTAATAGCTAGGGTTTTAATTTCTCGCACTTTACTTTCCGCAATTATAAACTGCTTAGTTGTATGGATAATAGGATTGAATGGCAAGATAAATCAATTTAAAACAGTAGAAAACCCTAAATGCGCAAGATAAATGAAACTGAAATCAAACACTTGCACATGCTCACTCCTAGGGTTTTGCCTCACTTGGTTGCCTCGGAAATAATGGTCATGTCCCTCGAACATAGGGATACCTTAGCAATGAACCGCAGTTCAAAGTTGTCATAAAGATCATAGTCCCTCATTATCCCTCGAGTTGCCTACGAGAAATGGTCTAACAACGATAGTCCCTTCGAAATTCTAAGGTATCCTTACTTGTTGCCTTCAGTGACCATTTCGTCCCTTCGAATGTCCCTTAAAACTCCAACGATGGATCTACCTACTCCTTAATAGTAGGATAGCGCTGTCTAAAGGAAATAAGAAAACGAACACCCTTTTTTCGAGTAGGTAGAAACTCTTAAGTACTTGCTCAAAACAAACAATTTTTCACACTGAAACTTTCAAACACTTTTTAAACAAAGTTTTTAAAACACTTTATCACACCCTTGAGGACTGATACAAGGGTTACCATAAAGTGAAACGCCACACTAAGGAATTTTCAAAGCTTTTCAAAACAAACACACACAAGAAATTTCAAAATGAGCAAGTGCCTAAGAGCCTGTGGAAAACCACGGATGGAAAGGGTGCTAACACTATCCCTTTCCATAATCTACCCCCCGTACTCAGAAACTCTCGAAAAAGGTTTTTCGGTTCTTTTTCCTTTTCCTTTGATTGGATAAAATAAAATTCGGTGGATACTCTTGCTTACCGCAACATTTACGAATACAAAACGCAAACCAGTATTAACAGTTGGTTCTGCCACCGTATCACAAACATGATGCATTCTATGTGGATGCAATGTTTTCAAGGACCTTAACGAATTTAAATTTTCTAGTAAAAAAGGAAATAAATACAACAATTGCATTAATAGGTTCAAAATTTTCAATTTCCCCTTGGGCTTACAATGGAAAAAGCAAAAGGTTTTAAAGAGGAAACAAAATGAACTTCTAAAACAAAAGACTCAAGTCTCCCATGGGCGATTCCTCTTCGTGTCAATGTAGGCACTCAGGCTTTGCTCCTCATGAAGTTGCTTGGTAAGCTCCAATACTTTCTTCTCTCTTGCATAGAATCGAGCTTCGAAGGTGTCTTGTTCTCCTTTGAGTTGAATCCAATATCTCTGCAGTTCCTCAAGGTCAGTAGGCATGTCTGGATCAAGAATGGTATAAGGAATGTACCTTTCAGAAATGGGCTCCATAATCACCGGTAAGATGGATGGATACATCATCATGAGGTTTTGAGCGCAAGCTCGCACCCATTTGAGATAAGGCCCTAAAGGAATAGAGTTATTATATCCCAAAGTCTTTCTATCAACCTTGTTTACCATGCCCCAAGCTCATACAAACTTTTGACGATAACCTTGAACACCGTTCTCATAGTCGAATACAATACCCTAGATAAGCATGTCATAGGGACCATCTCTTCGAGCATAACCAAATGTTTGAAAATCAAGAGAAGGGTTGCAAATGATACCTCTCATAAATCCAAGGAGTGGGACATTAGGGAATTCCCCATAACAGTTAATGATTGTGACATCCTCCAAAGATCGGGAACACCAATAAATATCAGAGTGAGAGAGTGACATCATTCTTTGAGATCACCTCAAACCTTGTTGATTTTTCAATACTGACCAAGGAAGGTGCGAAATAAACCACCTAGATAGTAACGGTATGCAACACATACGAGCTCCTTTTCTCCTCATGGTACGAGTGTGGAGACAATGCAAAATGTCTCTGAGCAAAGTAGGCACAGGGTTACGAGAGGGAAATTTTTTGATAGCATTCACATCTATGAGTTGGTCTAGGTTAGGGAACAGTACTAACCCATAGATGAGAAGAGCCAAGACTTCTTCAAAAGCTTGAAAATTCACAGCCTCCTAAAACAGTCGAGCCTTTTCCATCATAAACTTAGCTAGAAAACCCTCGACTCCACTCCTTGTTTCCCAATTAGCTACAATGTCGGACTTCTTCAAATACAAGTCCTTGGAAATAACTTCGGGCTTTGGAATTTCCTCTAAACCAGTGAGTGGCAGTTGATCAAGGATAGGTACTCCCAAAAGTTGAGATAACTCTTCCAATGTGGGCACCAATTGATAATCGAGAAAGGTGAAACAATGATGTACAGGGTCAAAGAATTTAAAGAGCACACATATCATGTCTTCTTCAAAGCTTGAGGTAACCAGATTGAGAAGTTGACAATATCTTTTGGTGAAGGGAGAATATTCAGGAACCCTTGATGATAACTCTTTGAGTTAGGGAGGCACCTTTACGAAACTAATTCGAATGGTATTTCTGCAAGCGAAAGCCATGGCCTACAAAATAGAACAAAGATAAATCCCTAGGTCCTTGAAATGGGTTAGTGAAAATGCAATGGCATGATGTCATGATGTTATAAACAAATAATCATATACACACAAAGCACACAAGGCCTTAGGTTTAGGCTTGCATGGGGTTTATAGGTAAGTACCCTCTTGAAGTTTAGTTGGTTCAACCTATCCTAAAAAAGAAGTAATCGGGTACTAAGGAATCTCAATATCACTGATCTTTCTTCATCGGGCATTATTTCAGCACAAGCCTCTGTTTTGGCGACCGAAATATCCCGAAAGTCAGATCTTAATGAGTGTAGTATCGAGTATCAACCAACCTCAGTTTGCACCAAAGTCGGCTATCTCACTACTTTCTAATGGCCAAGTTGTTCAACTAAGGTTCTATGTTTAGTTAGTGCTTCAAGACACCACACAACAACCCCGTATTCTTCCTGATTCAACACAAGGAACATTGGTACTAACAAATGTGTCACACTAATGTAGCCATCACTTCAACCATAGCAGTCTATGCCGTACAGTTTCCACGACCTGATGCTACTTACCTAAAATTCCCCTAAATCCGGGTATAAGATTTTTTACAAGTAATAAACCCAAACATAACCCATAAATGTAAAGCAAACAAATCAAGCAAGTAAAGCAATAAAGGTGATGTAGCTCTTAAGGTAACCCAACTTTTAGTTCCAACCTCCCTCAACAGAGTCGCCAGTTCTGTGATATGGTTGGAGAATTGACTTTGTCTTTTGCGTTTAATCGCAAATGTTATGGATAGCAAGAGTCACCACCGACTTTTCTTTTATCCAATAAAGGAAAGATTGAAAATAATAAGAAAGACCTTTTGATAATTTTCTTGAGTTCGGGGGGTAAGTTATGAAAAGGGAAGGTGTTAACATCCTTTTAATTTGTAGTTATCTACGGGCTCTTAATTGCTAGCTCACTTTGAAATGCTTTGTGTTTGTGTAAGTTTAGAAATATATTGAAAACGCCTTCATTCGGAAAACTCTGTAATGATTCTTGTATCGTTTAGAATGTATACAAAGTGTTGGTTTTGAAAATATTTGTTGTTTGGAAAGTGTTTGAAAGATGTTTTAAACGTGTGAGGTGTGATGATTATTTTGATTTAGAAAGGAATTATGAGAAATTTACCGACTCAAAAATTCTTTGTTCTTTTCCTCCTATTTTAGATAGTGCTATCCTACCATTGATTAGTAGGAAGCCCTATTATCGGATATGAGGGACATGCGTGGGTTGTCGTACAGTCATAGAAGGAAACTTGTGGGATGATTTAACAATTTCCGTAAGGAACTAAGATCATTTTACCGAAGGCAACATCAAAGGGTCATCAAGGACTACGATCTTTTTAATCAAGGGTCTTTGCTAAAGCGTCCCATATTCGAGGGACATGAATATTTTTTCGAGGCAACAAGTGAGGTTATCCTAGAGGTGCGCGTGTGAAAAGTGTTTTGATTTCAATTGATTGGTCTTGATTAGGGTTGTATAGCGGTCGATGTTAAATCCTTCCATACATGCATATTTACTATACAATGATAAGTAAATTTGGTAAAGTTTGGAAACTAAAGTTCTATGCTATTACAACGCTTCGGGAAAGAGGGTACCAATTTATGAATGGGGATGAGTCGGATCGACAATACAATTTAAAAGTCTAATAAACAATCAATACAATCCAATCGAATTAAAAATAACAATTAGTTAAACTAAAACAAATCTATTTTATTAATTAACAAAATAATAAATAATAAAAATAATATTTTTGGTATTTTTTATTTGTGAGAAAATTTGAATAGCGAATAATAAAAAAACTACTCTATTATTTTTTATCATTCTTTATGTAAAGAGAAATGTGAAAATAATAACAAAAATCAAGAAACTAAAATTTAAGAAGTCTGGAGAGGTGTCAGCTGGAAACAGGTGTGTAATATAACAATCTAGGCGTTGAGGCCCATCAAGGTTGAGCCCAAAAGAATAATTCAACAAGCAGATATTTGTTAAGGCAAAAGGCTCAAGAAAAAAATGGTAACGGGCTTGGTGGGGTGGAATTTGGAGGCCTATCTCAACCACACATCAGTTCAGTCTAAATTTTTTTTTAATTAAAATTACCAAAAAAATTCATGGGCTTGAGTGTTAGATTCAAAAATTTCCTTCAGTAATAAAAAAAAGTCGAATGTGTGTAATGAGTGCCGAATTGGGTCGGGTTGAGCTAAGGCTGAAAGGAACAAATGATTAAAAAAAATCCTAGTAGTTCCAACAGAAATTGGTTGTTCAATTATTCTCTCTCAAGCTCTATATTTCAATGTTTCATCCTTTATTACTCGCTTAAACACAACACCAACTTTTCATCTTTAAACAAACTACTCCTTCTGCTGCTAATTCTCACTTCAACATCTTTCCACCGATCTCAAATCCTTCACTCCTAAACGAATAACAAACATACGCCTTGTTCTCTAATTATATACTTTCTCTAATCTCTCGTGATCTCGCTCTCAAACATCAACAAATGCATTCGATAACAAATAGGTTTAGTTCGGTTTCAACAACAACACAACATATTCAAAAGTCGACTCACAGAGATAATGTATTCAAGCTAGCATAAAAGTAAAAAGTGAATGGCCATGGATGATTAGCTTAAGGCAAAATAAATTATGGAAGCACAGTTACCTATCAGAGTCTATCCCACGGAGCTTCGGAAAAAGGTGAGTACGATAAATTCGCGCTTCAATCTTTCTATTCTTCTTTTCTGGGATCTAAGTGTGTTTCTGGATTTGTTGAGGTGGTTATGGTTTTGAATGTGGGATGCTGGTTCTATAGAGTTTTATTGGATGTTTGTTACAGATTGGTAAACATGTTGATATCATGAAGCAGAATTTGCAGGTAAGGTTGAAGGTAGTGGTCCGGTCGTGAGGATGTCGTACGAATTTGTGGTTTTGAATTTTTTGCAGATTGATCTGTTATACTTGAGAAGAAGTGATATTAAGGGTTAATATGGATTATGTGTATTGATTTTTTTCTGGGATTTTTTTGGTTATAAAGTTGTGTTGAAATATGCAGGTGAATGGAGGTTCGAGCTAAATTTATGCAGAACTTTTGCTACAAATTAGTTTGAATTTGGAGGAAGAGGGATAAGTTTTTGCAAATTTTTCTTTTTATCTTTTATTTCTTTTTCTGTGTCTGATGTTGTGTTATATGTGGTTTGTTTGTGTTCCATAGTGTGTGTGTTGTTGATTGTATGAAGGTTTGTGCGGTTTGATGCAAAAGTATTTGAGTTAGTATGAGTTGAATGGTTTGAAGGTTGAATGAAAATTGGAGGTGAAGTCTAGGTAGGTATCGTTTATGTGAGTGATGATGATATGAATCTATTTTGTGTATGTAGTTTTGAGTATGGTTTCTGCAGGATTTTTTTTGGATAAGTTTGTGAATGATCTTTCGTGTGTTTCTCAACTTATTATTGTTGAAGGTCTGAGCAGAGGTTTATGGAGAAATAAATAGAAAGAGGTATGTGACTCTGTATGTGAACAAAATTTTTTAAGGTCTATTCTCCTTTTTTAACAGGAATTTTATGGTTTTAATAGGGGTTAGGTAGTTGTTTTGATAGATGAGAAAGGGTGCAAATTGGGGGGAAATTTTAGTGAAGTTTGAACAATTATGGCATACTGTTTTAAGCTTTGCTGATGCAGATTTCTGTTTGATGTATTTTGTGCAATTGTTGGACTGCTACAATGCAGATATTTGAACTGCTATGTAGGTTTTTGGCCAGCAATGTCAAGGGCTGTTACGGAGCATAGTGCAAGATAGAGATAAGGCATTTGGCAGCAGGTTTTAGATAGTTCATCAGGTTTTTGGATAGCAACTTGGCAAAGCATGAAGAAGGTTTAAAATTTGGCTTTTTAGGACTTAGACTTTCAAGATTAGGGATCAATTTCTTTGTACAAAATATTTGTATAATTCTTTGTAATATTGAAGTAAAACCTCATGTATTCTTAGCAAAAAAACTTCTTTGATTTTGGTGTGATGGCTTTTGCAAAATAATGAAGTATGCTTGGATGCTTGAATTTTGAACCATGATGAACATGTATATTTGAATGTCTGGAATCTAGAATGAGCCTACCAATTCATAATGGACTTAAGTATTGAATGAGCTCTTGGAAATGCAACCTTGAAACAAATTATGACATTATTCTTGAATTTAGATTGAATGATACTTTGGTTTTTTACTTTGAAGGATCAATATTTGAACTTGCATAAATCACATGAATGAACTTGAGCTTTGTATCTTGACTTCTAAGTAATTCATTCGTATCATCTTCCAACCTTTAATCTTAAATCAAATTCTTGAACAAATTAAACGCCTTAAGAATTTTAATAAAAAAATCCAACCCAATAATCGTTAGCGCTCAAACACAAGTGACTTGAATTTTGAGCAACAAATGATCAATGAATCTTCAAACTCAACTTGTTGACTCGTGAATTATCAAGTGTCTTGGGAAAATTCTTATAACATAAATTGAAATTATAAGTTGAGAACATTCTAAATCAATCAAATGACTTATGACGATTCGATAACTTTCAAAGTCTTCTAAACACAATTTTTCTTCGATCCTTGAAGAGAACTTGTAGATGACATCGCTTATGAAAATATGCAATAATAATCGTCTCAAGATCATGAAAATTGAGGAAATTATGATTCTTGGAAAACAGACAACAGTTACTTGAGATTAGGTCAAATTCCAAAAAGTGACCTTTAAAGTATTTGAATTTTTTATGATCTTTCGCACATAATAGACTCTTAACTTGTAAAGATAAGTGGGAGATGATGTCAAGGAGAGTCATACGCAAAAATAACCACTAAAAAATATTTAATAATGAAGAAGTTACAATCGTTTGAACTTGATGTTGAAAATGTTGACTTTTTGGTCAATATAGTTGATTTTCAGTCATCCGAGCAACTGACTGAGTGAACCTATGATGCAAGGCATTAAATTTGACATGAGCATCCTCGAGGACATAGGAAGAACCATGAAAACCACTTAAGACCTTGGAAACTCAATCTTCCTTGAGAAATACAAAACCCTAATTGTGGACCCATTGCTAAGGAGAAGAATTTGTATGATCAATTCTTGATCTGCCTTGAGCATTTGAGAACCCTAGGAGAATATCTTGAATGAAAAACGGGATGGAAAATTTTGGGGTACAATAATAGTCATCTTCCATAGGCTGGTGAGGAAGATGATCCGTCAATATACTACCTTTGATAGCCTTTTGGGTAGTATACTGGATATCATATTATGTTAGAATCATCTGCCAACGAGCTACTCTTCACGTGAGAGCTGGCTTTTCAAAAATGTACTTGATGGGATCCATTTTGGATATCAAGAGAGTGTTATGGGTCAGCATGTACTATCTGAGACGCTTTGTTGCCCACCCGAGTGCACAACAAGTCTTTTTAAGTAATGAATATCTTGACTCAAGTTGTATGGGTACCTTAAAACTTCTCCTCTTCCCAAGACTGATCAGATCTCTCAAAATAGCAAAAAGCAGAAAACGTGGGTTCCCAAGACTATTGTTTCTAGTCTCATAGCTTATACCTCTCTCTGAGTATCAACCAAAGATAACTGGTACTTTGATAGTGGTTGTTCTAGACACATGACAGGTGTTAAGAATCTGTTGGTAGATATCAAATCTCACTCCACCAATTATGTGACTTTTGGTGATGGAGCCAAAGGTGAAATCAAAGGAGTTGGAAAGCTGGAATATTTAAGAGTCCCAAAACTTGATAATGTGTTACTTGTTAAAGGGTTAACAGCTAACTTAATAAGTATAAGTCAATTGTGTGATCAAGGGTTCAAAGTACACTTCACCAAGACAGAATGTCTCGTTTACAATGAGAAAAATAAATTTATTATGAAAGGAATCAGATCTAAAGACAAGTGTTATTTATGGATTCCCCAAGAGTTGAACTTATCCTCGACATGTGCTTTAGCCAAATAAAATGAAGTTAAATTGTGGCATCAAAAATTGTGACACTTGCATCTGAAAGGAATGAAAAGAATCATATTTATAGAAGCCATGAGATGGATTCCTAAGCTCAAGATAGAAGAAGGGAGTGTATGTGGTGAATGCCATATTGGAAGCAAACTAAGATGTCACATTAGAAGTTCCAACATCTCACTACATCAAAAGTTTTGGAACTTCTTCACATGGACTTGATGGGACTTATTCAGGTTGAAAGTATTGGTGGAAATAAGTATGCATATGTTGTTGTAGATGACTTCTCTAGGTACACGTGGATAAGTTTTATCAGAGAAAAATCAGAAACTTTTGAAGTCTTTAAAGATATCTGAAAAAAACTTCAAAGAGAAAAGGATAGTCATGTCATCAGAATCAGAAGTGATCATGAAATGGAATTTGAGAATAATAAATTTGTTGATTTCTGAAGGAGCGAGTCATGAATTTTCCTCTCCCATTACTCCTCAGCAAAATGGGATTGTGGAACGCAAAAACTAAACTCTTCAGGAATCTGCCATAGTTATGATTCATGCTAAGAAGTTACCTTATAACTTTTGGGATGAAGCTATAAGTACTGCGTTCTATATCCATAAGAGACTGACTCTGAGAAAAGGCACCTCAGCCACCTTTTATGAAATATGGAAGGGAAGAAAACCTATTGTCAAATACTTTCATGTTTTTGGAAGTAAATGTCATATCTTATTTGATCGTGAACAGAGAAGAAAGATGGATCCCAAGAGTGATGAGGGAATATTCTTGGGTTACTCTACAAATAGTAGAGCTTACAAAGTCTTTAACTCTAGAACTAAGGTTATGATGGAATCCATAAATGTTATTATTGATGATAGAGGATGGAATGATGAATAAGATGTCTTAGAAGATGTTGGAACATCTTTGTCAGACATTCCAATAGAATCTAATGATAGAAGTACTGGCCCTAATCCAACTCAAGAAGATCCTGAGCCCAGTAAACTCAATAAAGGGCCTTCAATTAGAACTCAGAAAGATCAACCTAAGGAACTTATTATAGGAGATCTAAATAAAGGAGTTACTACTAGATCAAGAGAATGGATGTCAAACTCTTGCTTTGTTTCAAAAATCGAGCCTAAAAATGTCAAAGAAGCCTTAACTGACGAGTTCTGGATTAATGCTATGCAAGAAGAGCTAGAACAATTTAGAAGAAATGGTGTTTGGGATCTGGTTCCAAGACCTGAAGGGACAAATGTGATTGGAAATCAATGGTTGTACAAGAATAAATCCATGAAAAAGGGGTGGCTACTAGAAATAAGGAAAAATTAGTTGCACAAGGATACACTCAAATTGAAGGAGTTGATTTTGATGAAACCATTGCCCCTATGGCCAGACTTGAATCAATCAGAATATTCTTAGGAGTTGCTTGCATTCTGAAATTTAAGTTGTTTCAAATGGATGTAAAGAGTGCTTTCTTAAATGGCTATCTGAATGACAAAGTTTATGTGGAACAACCTAAGGGATTTATTGATCCAAGCTTTCCTAACCATGTGTACAAACTGAAGAAAGCTCTGTATGGATTAAAGCAGGCTCTAAGAGCTTGGTATGAGAGGTTGACAAAATTTCTTTGTGAGAATGGATATAGGAAAGGCGGCATAGACAAAACTATTTTTTTCAAGGAAGAAGAAGGGAAGATCATGATTGCACAAATTTATGTTGATGATATTGTGTTTGATGGGATGTCAAATGAGATGGTTCAACATTTCGTCAAGCAAATGCAGTCAAAATTTGAGATGAGCCTTGTTGGTGAGTTAACCTACTTTCTTGGTCTGCAAGTTAAACAAATGGAAGATTCCATACTCTTAACTCAAATCAAATATGCAAAGAATATAGTAAATAAATTTGGGATGGAAAATTCATGTCACAAGAGAAGACTTGCTCCCACACATTTGAAGTTGTCTAAAGATGAAAAAGGAGTAAATATGGATCAAAGTATTTACAGAAGTATGATAGGTATTCTTCTATATCTCACAGCTACCAGACTTGACATTGCCTTTGTTGTAGGGGTGTGTGCTAGATATCAAGTTAATCATAAAGTTAGCCATGCCAACCATGTGAAGAGAATTCTTAAATATCTGAATGGGATAAGTGACTATGGTATGCTATATTCTCATGGATCTAGCTCTGCTTTAAGTGGTTACTGTGATGCTGGTTAGGCAGGAAGTGCTGATGATAGAAAAAGTACATCAGGAGGATGTTTCTTTCTGGGAAAAATCTCATATCTTGGTTCAGTAAGAAGCAAAATTGTGTGTCTTTGTCCACTGCGGAGGCTGAGTATATTGCTACAGGAAGTAGTTATTCTCAGTTGGTTTGGATGAAACAAATGTTGACAAAATATAATGTCAAACAGGATGTCATGACATTATTTTGTGACAATCTGAGTGCCATAAATATATCAAAAAATCTTATTCAACGCAGCTGGACCAAACACATTTATATCCGCCATCACTTCATAAGAGAGCTTGTTGAAGAAAAGATTGCCTTAGAACATGTAGCTACTGAATTGCAACTGGCTGACATTTACACTAAGGCTTTGGATGCAAACCCGTTTGAGAACTTAAGAAGAAAACTAGGGATCTTCTATATGAGGGTTTGTAGCAATTAAGGGAGTTTGGGAATATCATTAAAGTGATATTATATTTTTTATTATGTTTTCAACAAATTAAGTATCTTAAGCAATCATTTCAAGATTATCTCAAATACTCTCCCACATGCTACGACATTACTTCTTTCTATTTTCACAACCTCTTCGTTATCCTTTATACAAAAAGAACCCTTGTTATTTTTCATCGCATTGTTCAAAAATATTCAAAGATGTCTCAACATCATGCTTCGTCTCCCTCAAAGTTCTTTTCTAATGAAGCCAAGGCTTCTAGGTCAAAGTCTGTCAACCATCCTGAGGATCTCTCTCTTGATAAAGTCCTTGTCGTCGCTCCTATGACAACTATTCCACCTCTTGAGATGAAGTTCAAGAAACCCAGATCGTCCCACGCAAAGAAATACAAAGACAAGTTTGACATTTCTAAAGGTAATGCTCCTAATACTATTGATGATAGGTCAGAAGAAGACATTGTTAATGTTGACAGGAGTATTAGAAGGCTGGTAGATAGGGTGTTAAATGAGGGTGTTGTTGTACCTGGGATTTCTATTCCTCTTGCCTAAATGTCTGCTTAGGATGAAAAAGGTATTGATCCTCAAAATGTTGTTGAATCATCTATCTTAAAGAAAGATGTTACTGAAAGTGAACTTGGCAAGTTTGCTACATCTGTTCTAGAAGAAGTGGAAGCTGATGTTGAACAAGATGTTGAGACATCATCTACTAGAAGGACTCTTCTGCTAAGGAAGATGTTGTTGGCTCCAAAACTGCAAAGAATCCAAATGCTGAGAATATGGTGAATGTTGATGAGCTATCTGACAATGACCTTATTTCTAATGTGGTGCCTGGAATTTCTAAAAGGCTCAAGTATAGAAAAGGGAAGGTTGTGGATGTCATATCCTCTGCCAAGAGTATCAAGAAGAATACTATGTATGATCCCCCAAAGCCCTGGAGTAAAGCGGTTCCTCCCTCCAACAAAAGAAAAGTTAGACCTGATAGCTCCTCAGATGATGATGGTGATGATGTCCAGAACATCTCACATGTGAAGAGATCTAAAGGTAAAAAGAAAGTTTCAATGGTAGAAGATGTTTACTCTAGTTATGATGTCTAGGATGATGTCCAGGACATCTCTCCTTTGAAGAAGTCTGCAAGCAAGAAGCCTTTTGTCAGGGTGCCTGATGCTCCTCTTGACAACATTTCCTTCCAGTCTGTTGGCTATGCTGAAAAATGGAAATATGTCTTTCAAAGAAGGATTGTCCTTGAAAGTGAGTTGGGAGCAGGTGCACTGGAGTGTAAATAGATTATGGAGTTGATTTCTTTTGCTAGCTTGATGAAGTCTGTCACAAGGTTCACAAATTGTTATAAAACTCTTGTAAGGGAATTTATTGTTAGTATTCCTATAGATTATGCTGATCACAGAAGTAAGGAATATAGGAAGGTGTTTGTTAGAGGTAGATGTGTTGAATTTTCCCCTGATTTCATCAATAAATATTTGGGCAGGTCAAAGATGATTACTGTGAGTTGGAAGTAACTGATAATCAAGTGTGCAAGGCCATCACTACAAACCAAGTGAGTGATTGGCCTATGAAGAATAAGCTTCTTGTTAGTAAGTTAAGTGTGAAATATGCTATCCTGCATAAAATTGGAGCTGCTAACTGGGTCCCTATTAATCATACCTCAACCATTAAAGTTAGTTTAGGAAAATTTATTTATGATGTTGGAAATAAGAAGTTGTTTGATTATGGTGCTTACATTTTTGAACAGACTATAAAGCATGCAGGAACCTGTGCTATTAAGATTCATATTGCCTTTCCATCTCTTATTTGTGGAATTATTCTAAATCAACATCCTGGAATTCTGTGTGGCACTGATGTAGCTTGCAAAAGGGAGTTTGCCCTGTCTCTTCACTTCAAGTTGTTTTCATGTAAACATGTCCCAGACATTGTTTTGACATATGCATCCTCTGAAAACAATACCATAAGCAAGGATGATATGATTACTGAGTTAGTGGAAGCCTGCAAAGAACTTGATGAGGTGATCAGAGTTAGCTAAGCAAGAAATCTAAAATTTGAAAAGATGATCAAGGAGCTACAGAAGGATAATTGTCTTGATGATAGAGTGGGTACTGAAGGAGGAGATTCTGATAATGAAGGAAGTTCTAAAGTTACCAAGTCTATTGGTCTTGAAGACAGTTAGACTCTATGTTGGTTCCTTCTTTTTGTTTTTCTTTTGGGTTTTGAATCCTATGTTCTTTTTCTTTAGCACTATTATTTTCTACTGCTCTCTTGAATGCATGTTTATTTGGCATATTATGTATAAAAGGGGGAGAGAAACTGATTGACTAACTGACTGTCTAGTTACTGGTAAGTTAGAGGGGGAGCTTCATGTCTCAGAAGATGTTCTGCTACTTGCTAACTGAGTTTCTCTTGCTTGTGTTGCTGCTCTGATAATGTGCTCAAATAATGTTTAGCCTAAATTTGCCAAAGGGGGGGTTTGTAAGTTTTTGTTGGCAACAATTTTGGTAAAACACTGCATTGGTAATGTTTTTCTTAATGTCTTGACATTTGAAGTAAATCATCTCACCTGATTTTGAATGATGTCAAAGCATATGTCTAAACATCTACCTTCTGATCTGAACGTGTTTTTCAGATTTTCTGTTTCCTGTGCGACTTATTCAGGCTTTGTGGTTTATAACTTGCGAAAAATATGGAGGAATATTTTTCTATCTGTCTTATCTTTATGGATTATATCTTGGCCTACATTCTTGGAGATATTCAAGGGATTCAATATATTTAAATATTTGTTTTTCATCCCAAGCCCATAAAGAAGCTGATGCGCCTTTATAAGGACTTGCAACCTTATTTGTACAATAGCAACAATTGAAGAAAAATATATTCTTTGTGTTTAAAATTATGAATCTATTGATTGTAATACACTCTATTATTGTTTCAATAATTGAGTTATAATTTGTTAGTTGAGTTGGAAAATCCGGATCATTCATAAGCTTTTAAGTATTGAATGATTGAAGTTTTTCAAACTTAATAATTATGTTGTTTTTCACTATTAGTGATTGAAGGGATTTGAGGAGAATCTCATACCTAGGCGTGTCTTAGGTATAAGTATAGCACGGGTAGTGATTAAGTGAGTAGATCGTAAACTGGTTGTTTACTGAGGGTCTATGAATTGATACTATGTAGTGGACTTATCCCTGGCTTGGTAGCCCCTAGAGTAGGAGTTGTTGTACACCGAATTGGGTAAATAATCCCTTGTGTTTTTAATTCTTTTATATTGTTGCATTTTATATTATCCTCAAATATTTATATCGTGACATCTCCTTCGACATCACATATCTGATACCAGAATTTCACATTTGTCTTTAGGAAGTACTTCGAGTGTTGTAATGGTGCGAGATTATAGTAGAAATTTCTGAAGAGAAAACTCAGATTGATGAAAAGGAAACCTGCAGGAACCACCTGTCATGATATGATATGCATGAATGAGTGATCATGCATGAAATGTTTTTCGTTTTTAGGGTATCCAAAAGTTTTGACATCTTCCAGGAATATTAAACAAACATGATAAGAGAGACGATCAGAGAACGACAAGAGATATAACAACGAAAATTGACTTCATTCATAATAAAACAATCTCCAGGACCAAATTACATAATGAAACATAAATGATCCTATCCAACAAAATTGGTGGTGATCATACAACATTTAAAGAAAACAACACTTAATGTGGTGGATCTTTGATCTCTGTGTAGTATAATGGTCCCCCTGCGGAAGTACCCTTCACTCCACTTTTTGGTTTCTTTAAATAATTTATTTGTATTTTCTTGATCTCGTCCACGTGCAAAGCTATCAATCACCACACTTTCCGAAATGATTTTCCTTCCAAATACAAACATTGTTCCAATAAGCGATCACACTCTTTGCACTCTAGCAAAGGTATAGGCACGGGTGCATCTTCCATCTCTTTTACCTTGTCCCGGGGTCTAGAATTTTCCTTCATTACCTCAGTCATATGATCTTCTTTTGCTTTTAGCTCCAACATAGCAACTTTGAGTTGCTTCCCTAACTCTTTGGCTTTTACCTTGTTTCTATTGTTGGCCATTTGGAACTTCAGGGTCTTAACGATTCTTCTCTGCATCAGTAAGGGATATCTAATACTCCTCTATAGATATATAATAGTCTTCTACACCAGGTCTTCTTTTAGTCTTCCTACCCGAAGAACTACTTTCACCTTCATATTCTTTTTTCTGACTGGCTAATTCTCTATTTCTTTCAATCAAGAAGTATATTTATATATTTTTTTCTTCGAGGCTCTAACGAAGATTTCTATTTTCTAACTGCACTTGGTAAAAGTGTTCCTTAGGTACATCATGTTGTAACTCAGTTGGTTGAGGATATAAGGATACCTCCTTCTCAAAAGGCAACATAAGAGTTTTCACCATTTCCTTCACCCAATCCACATAAGGATCAAAAGTTAACACTTCCTTCAATCCAAAGAATTCTTTTCCCTTCCTACGAATGTGGGCCCGAGTAACTTCTACTTTTTTCAACAATTCAAGGTCTTCCCTTTTCTTGCAATATAAGGCTTCAACTTATTTAGTTGTGCGTGGATGCCTCATAGCATAGCCTAACTGGCAAAGAGCAAGTACCATATTGTAATTGATAATCCATTTTGTTCCTATGAGTGGAACATTAGAGAAACCTGCACAGTTAGAGATTACCTCAACACTATCAACCTTGATTTTGTACCATTGAATATCAAAAGAGGTGAGTGTCATTACTTTGGAATCTCAAGAACTAGGATCTTCCTTGAATGGTCCCTTCGTATGTAATTGTGCCATGAACCACTTGTAAAGCATTGGCACACAACATACAAAAACTCCATTCATCCCATACCTGGAGTGAATGGCATGGTAAGTATCAGCTAATAAGGTGGGTATCGAATTTTTATTCATGTGACCACAATAAATCTACTGGAAGATCACAAGTGACTTTATTACGCGTCCACTTTCCTTTCACATCACTAAGGTTCAAATAAAGAATCTCAGCAATTACTTCATAATCAGGCTCGATTAGGACCTGAATAATTGAAATGTGATTAGTAATTCTGATGTGGAAAAGATGAGAATACTCCTCAAGAGTGGGCGCCAACTAATAATCCTGAAATGTGAAATAATGCAACTCTGGATCATAAAACTGTAGCAAAGTCTGGACAGCCTTATCATAAACTAGAGCATCCATCAAAGATAGGAGATTCTCATATCTTTCACCAAAAATACCCATTTGTTGACAGTTCATGAGATCTTTGAGTTCTTCAAGAAAAGGACAAACACTTGGACGGAACTTGTAGCTGAAGTTATACCTCTTGGTTTACATGATGATATCAATGTTGTTTTCCATTCTTGGAGGAAAAGAAAATTCTGGAAAATCTTGGAAATGACAGTGCATATGTAGGTTAATCATTTTTTGTATATCATTTTTTTAAAATTAAATATGCTATGGTGCAACATTATAGGACCAAGGTTTCCAATAAATTGGACACTTCTTTTATAGCCGTGTAGAAACATATGTTCAAAGGTTTGAGATAGTCACAAATAATAGTCACCAATAGAACCAAAGTCACCTTTAGTACTAGAGTTACTAAGGTCAACTTTAGAAGCAACATAACCAAAGTCACCTTCTGATCTAGAGTCACCAACATAACCAAAGTCACCAACTGTACCTGTAAGAAATCATCCCTCCCACTCACGGATAAAGACTAGGTTAGGGTAAGGCAAGGGTAACTCAAAAATCACGGGTCCACCTGAAAGTTAAATCATTGTAACACATACGTGCATGATGAAAATACCTTCACTTGAACCTCATCTGAACGTGGTATATGACATGACTGCACTAACCGGACCACGTCCTATAGCCGTCATGTCCCCACTCTATTCCTAGGTTTCCTATGAGTTCACAACTCTGGCCTGGGTACTGGGTCTTTTACCTCAAAAAGTATCATCTCAACCCCACAAAGAAATAGCACAACAATAGTATCCAGAGTATAGGAGATAATAAAATAAAATACGATGCATGAAAGCATATAATCAAAGCATATGAAGCTAGAAAAACTTATAAACACCAAATAGAAAAGAAAACAAACACAAGCTAGGATTGACTTGCACAAGGATGGACCAGTAATTGGTCGATCTTTCCCCAGTGAAGTCTCCAACTGAAACGACCGGACGAAATCATAAAAGATAAAACTCAATGAAGTCGCCATCGAATGTCTTTATTCCCGCCGAAAGGGAAAGGTAAACATTGAGAAAACCTAAAGGGGAGAAATCACGGTCTCGCGACCATAGGGATCGGGTAAGGAAATATGTTGTGCAAGGGGAAGGTATTAGCACCCCACACATCTTTGGTACTCCATAAAATCCACTTATGTTTGTTCTAATCTAAGGGTGTATAAGTTCTATGTCTAAAGCTTAAGAGCTAAAAAAAAGAAAGATGCAAAGGGGATGCATGCAAAAAGAAAACACAGTTAAAATAACGAAATATTACAAAGGTCGCTCGGCTGAGCCCCGTAACCAGAGGCATATGTATCGCTTTTAAGGAATCATAGCATCGTAGTTTAGCTCAACAGTTTTTGTTTGTTTTGTATTTTTTAATGAACAGTATTAGTTTTGCCTTCTGTCGCAACTCGACCTTTGGAGACTTACACGTCAGCACAGAAGTGAATTAACATGTTCTTTTAAAAAAAGTTTGAAAGAAAAGCCTGAGGGTAAAAAGATTTTGCGTTGGTTGGTGTTTTTGCTACGGATAATAGCTAGTTGACCTCAAGAAAGAGATATTAGCCACTTCTCCACTTAACCATGAAAGAAGTCTTCGAGACTTGAACAACACCAAAGCCTGTAATGGAAAAATAATAAGATCGAGAAGAAACCCGCTTATCATCTTCCATATACAAAAAAGGTATGATTCTCATCAGTAATTTTTAAGTGTTTTGAAGTTTGCAAGAAAAAGAAGTTTTTGTTTTAATGAGATGAAAAAGAAGAAAGAAAAGTCTAAGGTGAGACTAGAAAAATAGCCCTAAAGTTTCATGGATTGTTGGTCCTATAGTTGAAGATAAAAGAGGGAAATATCTACCTAATAATGGCATACATGGATACAAGCCTAAGGTTATTTAATTCAAACTTAGAAAAGGATGAAGTGAAGGTCCTATAGGGAGCATATGATAGGGTAATGAAATAAAGGAGGGAAAAGATATGATATATAATCACCCAAGGGATGACCAAGTATCAAGAATACTCAACATTTTGTGACAAAACAAAAGCTATAGATGAAAATCTTAAACACACAAAGAGAGGTGGATAAGATGCATTCAAGGTTTAATGGGAGGGAAAAATGTTAGGAGTATGAGAAAAAAGTAGGAGAACTGGAGTTCAGTTTCACCAAGTCAGTAGTATGTACTATGCCAAAAATTGGCCCTAAGCTATGCATACAAGTTTTCACATATAAACCTTTTAGTCAAAGTAAGACCCAATGCATGCCCCTAAATCAAAATTAGCTTAAAAATAGGGAAAAGGCTTGTAAAATCAAATAAATTAAATCCTAACTTCCTAAAGACTTATAAAAGTCAGAAACATGATTTAAATTTCTTGGATTAACTTGAAGAGGTGGAAATGATTGGGAATCATCAAGACTAGTTGACAAAAGGGTCAAACTAGAGAGTTTTTATCAAAATATGTGTGAAAAAATGTAAGATCAAAAATTAAAATTCAACTAAAATGATTTTTATGAACCTAAGTCATCCAAGACATTCAAACACACTTTCTTTGATTTTTAGAAATAAAGAAAGTTAGGTTTTCAAATGTTTCTTTAGGCTTAAGTAAGAAGAAAGACCAAAAACTAATATTAATTTCTAAAATTTGGAAAAATAGGAAAACTAAAATGTAAATTCAATTAAAAATCATGGAAAATATCAAACAAAAATTATTTGCACAATATAACAAAAAAAAGTAAATAAAATGATATTACTAAGGATTGATTTTATTTGCTTGTCACGAAATTTTATAAAATCAAACAAAAATTATTTTTATGAAGTAGATTCAAAACGAAGCTCAGGATATTGTGAGGATTTTTTAGGTTAGTAAAAATTGAAAAATAAAATTCTAGAACCTAAAAGATGATTAAAACCCTAATTGAACTAATTGATTTATTTAATCTTCTAAAAATGATAAAAATAAAAAAATAAAATTCATAATATGAAAATAGACTAAAAATAAAGTCATATATTTTTTTGATAATGTTTGAGTGAAAGAAAATTTTAAAACAAAATTAAATAAAACAAATAAAAATGCATTAAATTCAAATATGCTAAAGCCTATTACACCTGTTAAAGTCCAAATGCGCTGTAAAAGAAAATCAAAACATGTTCAATTGGAAACAGACACGCCATCGTCCCTCTTCCCTAGCCATGCTCTAACATGTTTCATATAGTTGGTTATGCTTACTTCAGATCGTGATTTCTCTTCGATTTCTTGATGAAAATGCATGACGTAAACATTAAAGTTCAAGATAAAAATACATAGAATACAATAAGATCAAGAATTGCATGAGATGATGCATTAATCATAGAGAAATTAAGGCACGAAAGTTGTTGTATGAACATGATGTGACCTTTTCACAACTAACAACCAGATTTCAGATCTACATATCTCATTCATTTCTTAAGCAAATCATTTGATCCTAACAACAAAGTTTATCATAAAAGTGCAGGGAACCACGAGATGAACATAAATTTCACAAATAATGCGAGATTAAATAGAGATCTTAGCACAAAAGCACTGTTTCAATCAAAGTTCCAAGAAACTTGCAGAGCATGATTTACACATCAATTCACACATGGATATACATCCGATCTAAGATCTGGCTAGCTAATCCACAATGCACATAATCTTCAACAAGAATGAAAACTGAATCATGAATTTGAGTTCAATGATGCTTACCTCAATTTGTGACAAATAAATTCACAAGGTGCCTCTGAACTTGAAATAAATCCGATGAACCTTTCTATTTCACTTTAATGAAGTGTAATTGTGCAAGAATTGGAGCTTTGAGCAAAGAACTTGAGAGAAAATTTGAAGAAGAAAATTATGTTTTGAGAGAGAGGATTGAGTTTGAGGAGAGTTTTTTCGGAGGTTTGTTGTGAATGTAAATCAAGCTCTCTTAGAATGAGAATGGAGAGGAGTTTATATAGAGTAGGGAAGTATGTTGAGGAAGCTTTGCTAAGGTTATAAGGGTCATTTTGGTTTTGGATCCATTGGAAACATCTTTGGAATTTTATTGCAAAAATGACGTGGAGCAATGCAAGCCTGCATTTTGTGTTGCTTTGGTGTGAGTTGAGGGTCATTTTGATGAGCTCATATGGAGTAGAATGAAAGTGTGATACGTGTGCAGCATATGACACAAGAGTGTGTGCACAAAACAAATCTGGTATACTGCATGCATGACTCATGATCAGCTCAGTTTCAACCTAGATATCTCTCAATTGGATCGTGTGATTTCTTTGCTTAAGAGGCCTTTAGAAATATCTTTTAATGTAGATCATTATAGAACTTTGAATTTCTGAAAATGATGCTTGCATCATAAAGATATCATGGCCGAAGTTGAGAAAAACAATCATTTGGAAGCCCGGGCCTCGCGCAAGTGCCTAGCTTAAATGGTGTGCATGCCTGGTACGGTTGAAACACCAACTTTGAAGCACTATAACTTATTCATTCCTTGGTCATTTTGGATGATTCCAAGTTAAATAAAAAGCCCACACAATGAACAACAAAATGCTCATTTTGAAGTTTCCAATTGGGACCTGAGTCAAAAGAAACAAAGGCATGAAATTGGCACACCGGGTGTTTGTCAAAATTACGCGCGTGTAAAGCAAGTCTTCCTAGCAAAATTCAAGCCTTATGCCCCAAATTTCCAAGTCAAATATCTTTCAAATGCTTCATTTTTGGGCTTTCCACACACATTGACACTCTTTTAGGATTTTTCAAGAGCTTTCTGAATATGTTTGACTTTCCTCTTTTAGATAAAAAATGAGAAAGTTACAGATGTCCAAAGTTCAGTACTATAGGGACTTAAGGACTTAGAAATTTTTCTAAGTGTCCAAGTAACTTCTTGAACAAGTTATCTCCAATTTGACCTATTCTCTTGATTTTATGACACCAATGATCATGAAATATAAAAGTAGGATACTTGAATTGATAGTTGACCAAAAGTCCCCTTGGTCAACTTTGACTTTGATTGACTTTTGACAAAATGGCCATTTTCCCCCTTTTGATCAATTGAACCTCTTCTAACCAAAATTGGCACTCAATCCTTCAATCATAGGTGTTTATTAACAAGCAGAGAGGCATGGAATCAAGTATTGCTCCAAAAGTCAGAGATTTCTTGATTAAATTCACAACCCTAATTTTGACCCTTTATGCTAGGAAATGGTGATCAATATTCAAAACCCTCATTCCTCTGGACAAATTGAGAGATTTTTTGAACAAAGATTCTTCATATGACGATGAGAAGATGATGCTTCACAAATTTGGATTATACAAGCCTCAAACTCCTCAATTGGTCAAAACCCTAATTTTGAGAGATGAATAATAGAAATGTGATTCTTCTCAAAACTTTGCAAATTTCCAACTTTTAATGATCACATGAGACAAATGAGATGTCTTGAAATATAAAAAACCCTTGTAGCTGGTGAAACTCAACGATTGAGGGTATGAGACCTTTCTTGTCTTGACTGTCAATACCACCAACCTTTCAATAGCTTGTAGAATAACTTAGGAACCTAGATACCTTGATCCTATCATGACAATGCATGAGTATGTAGGATGAACATAATCCAATAAGGAAAAATGAAGAGGGAAAATTTTGGGGTGCAACATATAACCATATACTTTTGTCTTGGCAGCCCCTCGTTATAGTCGATTGTCTCTTTGACAAAGAAGTTGTGGCTATGTCGGTCGATCCTTATAACAAGATGGGTGTTGGCTTTGGCACCATATGACTTAATATATTCCATACAACTTTCACTCTATAGTAGTCCCAATTGTAAGATCGTGTTCCACATTTCACCTCTTTTTGCAAACAACTAAGCCATCCTAAAATATGTTGATTTCACCAAAGCGGTTACTGGGAGGTTTCATATGTCTCTTAATACACCGTTCATTGATTCAATAAGATTTGTTGTCATGTGGCCCCATCATTGTCCATTATTGTATGACATTGTCCATTTCTCCATTGGAATATTATCAATCCATCTACCTGCATCCGGATTTCACAATTTGATCTCATTGCGATAGTGTTTGAATTAAGGTTGTGTTAATGCATACCTCATGTTCATAAATCTTTTCCTAAGAGCCTTGTATTTGATCTCCATCATGAAATTTTTTACGATATGTCTAATGCAGTAGACATGCGTAGAAGAAGGGTCATGCCAACCATTTGCAGGATTATTGTATGCACTCTCAATAGATCCATGTCTATCAGAGATCAAACAGAGACCAGCTTATGGAGCCACGTGTGTTTAGAGATTCTTGAGAAAGAAACTCCAACCACCACTAGTCTCTCCCTCGACTAGAGAAAGGGAAATTAGGAAAATGTTGTTGTTGCCATCTTATGTAACTTCTATCAGTAGCGTGCCTTTTTATTTTCCGTAAAACCATGTTCCATCTATCTGAATAATAGGTTTGTGACGTAAACCCTGTGAAGTGCATGCAAGTAGTGCGGTAGTTCTTTGTATGACTCCTCCTAATTTCTATATACCTTTTCAATCGCCTTGGTCTTTTATAACCATGCCTTTCTGTATGACGAAGTATAATTGTATACTGTAGTGATGTGATAGATTATGGTTTTCACCTTCAATGACAAATCATTATTGACGAGAGGTAGGATTCTTGACATATTAGATCATAATTTAGTTTATGATGATCTTGTGATTGAGTAGAATTAACGCACGTGTGGGTAGACATAGAACCTATCACCCAACAATCACTTCTCAACCTGTATGATGTAGTGAACCTGGACATACAATCTGGGTGAACACACTTGAGCTTGTACCTTTGTGAATTTACCCTATCTACCTTAAAATCGACAGAGTTTAACATGTGAAACTTTTTTATAACTCGCATAAAATCTTCTCTTGAACAAAATTTGTCTTTCTCTTTTAAATTTTCATCTGACTGCATATATGTGTTGAAAAAAACATATGATGACGGTTTATATCTTCTAAATGTACTTTTTATGGATGTGCTTTCTTGCTCCAAGCATGGGGTTGGTGGAGAATGGAGTCCCTAAACCCCGTCAACAACAATTCATTCATTTTCCCCTATGCAACAAAGTAAGTCAATAGCTTAAATAATTTATTATTCATCCTTTTGCCAAATAGATGTATAAAATTAATTTTTTTCATTCTTTTAGGTATTGTCTAAGGGGTATGGGTTACAGTAAGAATCCAAGATTTAATGTCGGTCTACATTGTAATCTTTTGGATCACCTTGGCACGAATGATCTAAGTGGTACCTCTAACCTTTTCTACTTTTAAGTTATTTATTTTTAACGTTTTTAGTATTCTGATTAATTTTTATCCACAACTTATCTAGAGACCATATTTGGGTTTGGACCATGAACCCAACCATGCGGATGCAATAATTTGGACTGCAAAGACTGCAATTATACGGTTCAACATTATGGAGATGCACCACGGCGATCGTGTCAAGATGTAGTTCGGAATGCATCAAGAAATACCATGTGATCTAACTTATTTGTCACCTTGGCATCTGAAAAGGGTCGACGCCCAATTGGGTGTTAATAGTTGGAAAAATTTTGCTCCGGAATGATGTAAGATGTGGCGTAGGTATCACCAATATGTCTTACAATTTCCTGTTTTCCTCAACCAGATTAATATGCGACACATAAATTAGTATATTAATTGGTACAGATCGGTTACTAACCCTGAATTGCACGTGTCTCACCCGAGTTATTTGATCGACCCACACACATAATGGGCACAATCATACACCACACAACAATAACTCCAACAACAAACTCAACACCCATCAACCTCCCA
Source organism: Vicia faba (assembly GCA_948472305.1). Lineage (NCBI taxonomy): Eukaryota > Viridiplantae > Streptophyta > Magnoliopsida > Fabales > Fabaceae > Vicia > Vicia faba. The sequence continues at coordinate 160,549,022 of OX451741.1, read as the reverse complement.
CCAAACACAATGACGATACAGATCCATCAGCGCTCAACCCAAAACCCAAGACCAATACCAATACACACACATGTCCCACACACAATCATAGTACTAAGAAAAATGATCATACATCTGACTTCCTTATGTGGGCCTCTCATCATCTCGCCTTAGCCCAGACATTGGCCAACCTGAAGAATATTCACCAACCAACCCAACTTACTATCATCCATCCTATCACCACATCATCCAACAATCACAGTACCAAACCCCACAAGATTCATTTCCTTTTTACCCCCTTATTCAGATACCAGTGCTATCGACCCCCTGTGGAACCTCACCCCCAACCAATACGATCAAACTTTGAGGGCATGTGCAACCGACTGTTTGAAAGCGGATCTTCTAGATATAATGATATGACGACTTTCATGGATCCTAAACTCATTGACTTCGCAGGGCCCTCGGTCCAACCGCAACAGGAAATACATCAAAATGCACCACGAGTTAGGTGAGGACACGGGTGCGGAACTACAGGTCGTTAACGATTTCCTGGAGACAACTAAATGATGTGTATTTTTTTATTTTCATTATGTAATCGTTTAATTATTATTGAAAATCAACTTTCATTTGCAATGATATTGCCTTTTAATTCTTCAACAAAAAAATTTAAAAAAAATAACTTTGTATCTAGGCGCCATATGAGATTGCTTAGGGAAAATGACATGTACCTAGGCACCATCTCACTTGGCGTCTCCTTTAAAAAAATAAATGTATGCACCATCTGAGATGGCTAGTGCAGTATAACGTTTTCTGAAACATGATTATTTGCATAATTTTCTCCGAAATATAGTTATTTGTGTTTTTTTTCAAAACATGATTATTGCTACAAATAAATTCTTATTACTCTCGTAAGTCTAAGAAAATTTTAAGATCACAAAAACTTAAAAAAAAATAAAATAACAATCATAATATTCTACTTGTTTGTATTGTGGTTTAATCTAAAAACACCTATTTCTAAGTTTGTGGTGCCAACTCAAATTCCTCATTTCATCTATTGAGTTTATTGTAAAAAATATTCCTTTTTATTCATTACCTTTCCTTCTTTCCACCAATAGGATTTATGGTAATTATTATTTTATGTTTTTTTATCCCTTTTCATTTATTAGGGATTGAGATTTTTAAGCCAGATAGAGGACATTTACAATTAGATGATGCAATTGATATTCGTAGAGAAGAGACAATGTGGTAGAAAATTGTCGTATGATCTAAAATCAAAAGAAATATGCTTCTTAAATGGAAGAAGATAGATGATTAAGAATTGTGGGTACGATATTTAACTAATGGTAATCTTATAAGAAGATAAAGTATTTATTAAATTTATATTTGAATATTGAGAAAATAATTCAATTTTAAAAGTTTACCATAAGATCCAGTAGAATTCCTTAATCCAACAATTTTAAATCATAGTTCACCGTTAACCATTTAATAGACAGTTCACCTTAGACATTATCATATAATATATTCATTTTCTTAAAAAAAATCAATAAAATGTTGTTATTTTAAATTAACATAGATAATGAATCTGGTCGAAGAAATTACAGAGAAAAGGCGTAGAGAAATTACCATGAAGATCGACAATATGTCAACTATCAATCTGGCAAAGAATTCGATATCACATAGAAGAAGCATGCACGTCGAAATGAGGTTCCAGGTAGCAAAAGAGAAAGATAACCTTGATACAATGTAGAACTGAGAATCAGTATGCAGACATCACGACGAAAGGAGTACAAGTCTAAGTGTTCAAGAAATTAAGATCTATGATAAAGGTAGATAGTTTAGACACAATTAATTAAGTGGTTTGTTAAGATTATAATTCCTTGTGTCAAAGCAGATTGCTCGACAAAAATGAAGTAGTTTCGAAATAGCCTAGTGTGCGTCGAAATGTCGAAGTAGAGTAATTCAAATGAAATTTCGAATTAGACTTATTTTGTAGTGTTAATAGAATTAGGTTATTTTGTAGTTTGCTTAGGGATCAAGCAAAATCAAAATCTATAAATAGGGAGTAATCCTTATTGTTGTAAACACTTAATGCATTGGCATATTTTGAGAATAATATTCAATTTGAATAGCAGAGAGAAACTCTACAGAAATTCTCGTCTTCCATATTTTCGTTGAAACCCTAAATTCTCTTTCTTCCCAATTCATAGTTTTCTTCTTTCATAATTGATTGTGCAGAGAATCATGCAATCAATGTTGGTTGATTCACTCGAATGAAGAATGAAGAACAAGAGAGAATTTGATGGGTTGATTGAATCTCGTTTATCAAAATTGATTCAGAATTTTTCATAGGTTTGGTATTTTATAAATAAATAATTATACTATTTTTTATTTTCCTTTAAATTTTTTATATAAATTACTTAATTTTGAATAAATTTTATAAAAAGGCTTTTAAAATATTATTTTTAAATTATCTAATTTTAATTATATTTTGATATTTATGGTAATAGTGTTAAAATTAACTTTTTAATAAAAAAAAAAAGAGAGGTTGAAATAACTCTTAAAATTATGAAGAAAAAAATAATAAAAAATATTTAAAAAAATATTTTTCTAAATCCATAACAAATCTTCATTATATATTCCTCATGATTTATTTTTTTGTAATTTCTTTTCTATATATCAAAAACATATTAAAATTATTTTTAATATTTTTTAATATGACTAGAATAACATCTACGCATAATTACAAATACTAATAAATATGAAATGTAGAGAGAAAAGTAAAATAAAACATGTATTTTAAAGATAATTACTAAATTATAATTCTTAGTGGAAATTCAAAATAAATTTACTCTATAACAACAGTAATGCATATGACAACAAGGTCTACAATAGCAGGAGAGTCGCAACCACAAGAGTATCAACAACTTCTATCTCACTAGCTGCTTGTCTTCTTACTGGTAATTTCATCGTTATTAAGGAAATCAAGCAAGACAGTACTCTTACATTTGGGACACTTAGGATCAGTTTCTGGTAACATAACATACATAAGACATCGAGTACAACCTACGAGAAGCATGGCTTTTGTTTCTTGAACAGCATCACAAGACACACATGAACCTTCTGAGGAATGAACAACGTCTGTTGAAGAAGATTCATTTGACATAACATCCTCAAAAAATGACGAGGTTGTTGTCACCCTTGGTGGGGACAAACTCAGTCCCACTCCCAACAACGTTGGACTACTCCTTGCTCTTTTACTCATCTTTGGGTAGTAAAAAAAATTATATTTCAAACATATATGTTCAAAATAACACTATACATGTACATATATAGGATAAATAATTGACGGTAAGATATTTAATTTAATTAAATTGAATTAAATGGGTAGTTGATTGACGGTTAAAACTAACTAACACATCATTAAAATTATTCACAAGCAAAGAGATATAGCTAGATGTATTTAGTTAGGAGATTAGATGGAGTGGTTGAAAAAGGAGGACTAGGGTTAGATGAGATGTTACGTAACTTATGTTAGTGTAACAATCATAAAATAAATAATAGAAATATAGGTGTTTTAGGTTTTGAATTTGAGCAAATTGGGTGGTTATATATGATGAACTTTTATTGATGGTATAAGTGAAAAGCAATATATAGGGAGGTGATTTATTGAATTTTAATGTAGAATTTAATTGTGTGTGAAAGTGGGGGAGAGTATGCGTACATGGTTTTTAGTTCATACCTCTAAAGAGGTTTTATTCTTTATTCGAGAGTTCTAAAAAAAGGTTTTACCTATAATACCAAGTTAGGCCTAGTAGGTATAGGTATGACTATTTTAGGTTAAAGTATAATTTTCATCACTTATTTAAAATATTATATACAGTGCTTTTATCTATTTTGTTATTTTTTATTGGTTTAAATGCAACTTGAATCCTCCTTTTTGGCTTTTTTTTTTTTTTAAGTTTTGGTCTTCTCATTTTAAAAATCGGTTCACACAATCTCTTTAGTTTTTTTTTTTTAGGAATATAGTCTCCCTTTTAATTTTGGTGTGTTTTTAAATGATGTGGCAGATCTATTGCATATGTGTCATATGTCAGATAGATATTATAATTTAATTTTTATTATATTAATTTATTTTGTTATATTGTAATGTTTCTAAACATTAATATTATATGTTGGTAATTATAAATTAGAAATATATTAGTTTATTCAAGCACTTTCCTTCATGAAGCAGATGAAGCGTTTCTCTCAAATACATGAACCTTAGAAATCTTAGTAAGCTTTTCGAAGAGTTTGGACCACAAAATTAATCGTATTTGTCTTCATAATATTAATCCTCTTCAAGTAATCCTCTTGGACCTGGCATTTTCGTAGTTGTCTTCAACCTTACACTATGTTATTTGTGAGATTTGGAAATGGCAAACCCAACGTTCGTATCAAGGTAAGTGCTTCTAACTTCTTATGGTCCCAACTATATTCTTTAGTTACTTTTGAACTGTAGTCCCTTATGTGTAATGGTTATTTTATCACATAGTTGTAGTCCTGCATGTATGTCCAACTCTTATTCTATATGTTTTGTGTAGGCCAGCACATGTTCAGCATGTAAGACTTTGAATACGCCATAAGGGGAAATTGATAACTCATCTTATGACATGGTATGTTGGTGAAAAAGTGATTGAAATGGAATGGGACTAGGATGTAGACTTTCTGTCCTATATCGATATTGAAAAAATGGTAAAAGGTGTGGGTTACGGGAATATAAAGTATCTTTAGTATTGACACCCTAGGTTTTTGTTTTTCGTGGGCTTCGACCGTTGAATAATGACCAAAATGTTCTAAGGTTTATTGAAGATGTTAAAGGGTTTAAGATAGTTGATATATATGTCGAACACATTGTTGATGTATCGGATATCATAGACAGTGTCTGATGTGAATATGGAAAGAGATGGAGGTGATGTGAATGTTGAGAGTGATAAAGGTAATTTGGATTTGGAAAAAGATGGAGTTGATGTGAATGTGGAAAGGGATGGAGCTGAAGTAAATGTGGAGAGTGAGGGAGGTAATGTGGATGTGGATGTGGATGTGCAAAGAGAGGGAGTTGATGTGAATGTGGAGAGTGAGGAAGCTGGTAT